>JARQOD010000005.1:137758496-137811450 GCA_033576555.1 Oophaga sylvatica | reverse complement strand
TAAATTTGTAGGGGTCTTTAATTTTGGGGAAATATTTTCCCTGCTTTTCCGGGGAAATTCAAAGGTTTTTCCTGTTTTGGGGACCGGTTTTTCCGGGGAAAAAAAAAGGGCCCCCCCCTTTCATTTAAAACCTTTGGTTTTTTTTAAAAATTCCAAAGGGGGGGGAAAGGGTCTGTGTCCCTTTTTTCTCCCCTCCCGGGAAAAGGGGGGAAAGGGGGGGGGTTTGGGGAGGGGTTTTCCCCGGGGGAAAAAAGGCTTCCGGGGAAGTTTGGAAAAAGTTTTAAAACCCCCAAATATGGACCCCCAGGGGAAAAAAAATGGAGGGGTTTTTTTAAACCCCAAAAAGGGCAGGAAAAAGGGGGGTATTTTCCCCCCAAACCCGAGGCTTTAAAAAAAAATTTAAAAAAAGGGCCCCAAAAACCAAAGGGTTTGGGGAAAAAAATTAAAAAGGGAAGGGGCCCCAAAAAAAAGGGGAAACCCCCCCTCGAATGGAAAATTTAAACAAGGGGGGGGGGAAAAAAGGGTTTTTTTCCCCCTGGTTTTTTGTGGCCCTAAGATGGGGAAAAAATTAAAGGGAAACACCTTCCTGGGAAAAAAACCCCCCCAAACCCTCCCCTTTTTTTTCCCAAACCCAAAAGGGGTATTTCCCCCCGGGGGTTCCAAAACCCGGGGGTTTGGGGGGTGGGGGGGGAAAACAGGGGGGAAAAAATTTTTTTAAAAGTTTTTAAAAAAAATTTAAAAAAGGGTTTTTCCCCGTGGTTTTTTAAAAAAAAAATTTTTTTTTTAAAAAACCCCCCCCCTTTAAAAGGGGAAAACCCCCCAAAAAAAAAAAAGGCGTTTTTTTCCCCAAAAAGGGCCTTTGTCCCCCAAAAAAATTTAAACCCCCCCCCCATTTTAAAAATTTTGTTTTTGGGGTTTTGGTGGGGGGGGTATAAAATTTTTTCCCCCTGGGAAAAAGAACAAATTTAAAAAATTTTTAATTTAAGGGGCACAAATTTTTAAAAAAATTTAAAAAAATTTTTTTTAAAAATCATTTTTTCCCACCTTTTGGCAAGGTAAAAAAATTTAAAGTTCCCCAAATAAAATTTAATTGTTATAAAAAACTAATTTTTTTTTATGGGAAAAAAATTTTTTTTGCCCCCTTTTTTCCCAAAGGGGGCTTTTAGCCCCTTTTTGGAAAAAGGGGGGGGTTTTTTTTTTTTTTTTATTTTACCCTTAATTTTTCCCAAAACTTTTAAATTTTGGGTTTTATGGAAAAAAATTTTTAAAATTTTTTTTTGTTTTAAATTTTAAAAAATTTTAAAAAGGGAACCCCAAAGGGGGGGAAAAAAAAAAAACCCCAGATTGGGAAAGGGGGAAGTTTTTGGGGTGGGGGGTTTCCCCTTTCCTCCCCTTTGGGCTAAAAAAAACCCAAAAAAAATTTAAAACCTTTTTGGGCACCCCAAAAAAAAAGCCCCCTTATGGGAAAAGAAAGCCAAAAGTAAATTTGAAATGGGAATTTTTTGAAAAGTGGGGGTTTAGAAAAAAAAAAAAAAAAACCAGTTTTGATTGAAAAAATTAGAAACCCCAAAAATTTCGCCGGGGGGCCCCGTGGGGGGGTTAAAACCCCAAAACATTGAAAGGGCCCCGGTAAAAAACAGCCCCAGGGGGCCACCCCTTTTAAAAGTGGGAAAAAAAAATAAAAAAAAGGGAAAATTTGGGGGAAAACCCGGGAAAAAAATTTTAAAAAAACCAAAGGGGGACTTTTCAAGCCCATAAAAAAAAACCCTTTCAAAAAACAAAAGCCCCTGGGGTTTAAGGAATGGGGAAAAGAAAAATTTTTTTTGCCCCAAAAACAAAATACCTTTGGGGGGGGGAAATTTGGGGGAAAAAACCCCCCCCTTATAATATGTTTTTATTTAAGGGGGCTTTCCCGGCCGGGAAAAGGGGGGGCCAAAAAAGGAAAAATTTTTTTCCCTTTAAATTGGGGGGAGGGGAAAACCCTTTTTAAAAGGATTGGGCTTATTCCCGGTTTTTTCCCCCTTAATTTTAAAAAAAGGAATTTTGGGGCCTGTTTTTTTAAAACCCGGAAAACCCCCCCTAAAACCCGGGGGGCCCAATTTTTAGAATAAAAGAAAAGGGGTTTTAAAAATTTCCCCGGGGGGGCCAAAACCTTTCCAAACCCAAAAAAAACTGGTTTTTTTTTTTTTTAAATAAAAATTCCCCGGGTGAAAGGGGGCTTTTTAAAATTTGGGGATTTTAACAAATTTAAAAAAAAATTTTAAAAATGGGAAACCCCCAAAAAAAAATTAAACCCGGCGGGAAGGGTAAAAACCTTTAAAATACCCACTTAAAACCCCTGGAAAAACCCATATTTTAAAATTTAAAAGCTTATTACCCTTTTGGGGGGAATGGGGAAATAAAATTTTAAACCAAAAAAATTTTCCCTTACATTTTCCCCAAAAATTAGATTTTAAAAAATTTTTTTTTAAAATCTTTTTTAAAAATTTAAAAATGAAAAAAACCTTTTTCCCTTTTTTGTTTAAGGAAAGGGAAAGAATTTTTCCCAAAAAATTGTTATAAAAATTTTTGGAAACCATTTTTAAGGGAAAAAGGGGCCCATGTTTTTTTTAAAAAAAAATTAACCCCTTTTCAAAATTCCCAAAAAAACCAGTAAGACCCCAAAACCAACCTTTGGGGGAAAAAAACCCCCTGGGTAACCGATTGGGTAAGGGGCCCGGCCCCCTTTTGTTTTTATTTAAAAATTTTTAAAAAAAAAACCCCCCCGGGGGGGGGGGGGGAAAACCCCCCCAAAAAAAACCCCCCCCCCCCCCCCCCCCCCCCCCCCCCCGGGGAACTTTTGGGGGGGCCCCCAAAAAAAACCAAAAGGAAAAAAAACCCCCCCCAAAAAAAATTTTTTTTTTTTGGGCCCCCCATTTTTAAAAAACCCGGGGGGGGGGTTTTTTTTTTTTTGGGGAAACCCCCGGGGGAAAAAAAAAAAAAAAAAAACCCCAAAAAGGGGGGGTGTTTAAAAAAAATTTTTTTGGGAAAAAAAAAAAAAAAGAAATTTTAAAAGGGAAACCCTTTTTAAAAAATTTTAAATTTCCTTTTTAAAAAAGGGGGTTTTTTTTTTTTAAAAAAAGGGGGGCCCCCCCTTTTTTAAAAAAAATTTTTGGGGTTTTTTTTTGGGTTTTTTAAAAAAAAAAAAAAAAAAAACCCCCAAAAAAGGGAAAAAAATTTTTTTTCCCCCCCCCCAAAAAAAAAAAAAAAAAAAAAAAACCCCCCCCCAAAAAAATTTTTTTTTTATTTTTTTTTTTGGGGGGGGGGGGGGGTTTTTTTTAAAAAAAAAAATTTTTGGGGGGCCCCCGGGGAAAAAAAATTTGGGGCCCCCTTTTAAAAACCCCTTTAAAATTGGGGGGGTTTTTTTTTTAAAAAAACCCCCCAAAAAAAATTTTTTTTGTTAAAAAAGGGGGGGGAAAAATTTTTTTTTAGGTTTTAAAAAACCCCCCCCCCTTTTTTTTCCCCCCCCTTTTTTTTTCCCCCCCCTTTTATAAAAAGGGGGGTTTTTTTTGGGGAAAAGGGGTTTTTTTTTTTTTTTTTTTTAAAAAAAAAAAAACCCGGGGAAAAAAAAAAAAATTTTTTTGGGGGGGGTTTTTTTTTTTAAAAAAAATTTTCCAAAAAAAATTTAAAAAATTTAAAATTTTTTTTTTAAAAAAAAAAAATTTTTTTTTTTAAAAAAAAAAAAAAAAACCCGGCCCCCCAAAAAAAAAAAAAATTTTTTTGAATGGGGGCCCCCTTTTTTTTTTGGGGCCTTTTTCCGGAAAAAAAAAAAAAAAATTTTGGGTTTTTTTTTTTTTGGAAAAAAAAAATTTTTTTTTTTTAAAAATTTTGGGTGCCCCCAAAAAAAAAAAAAAAAAAAAAAAAGGGGCCCCCGCAAACCCCCTTTTTTTTAAAAATTTTTTCCCCCCCCCAAAAAACCCCCCCAATTTTTAAAAAAAAAGGGGGGTTTTGGGGGCCCGGGTTTTTTTTAAAAATTTTTTCCCCCTTTTTTGGGGGCCCTTTTTTTAAAAAAAAAAGGGCCCCCCGGGGGGGGGTTTTTTTCCTTTTTTTTCCCCCCCTTTTTTTTTTTTTTTGGGGGAAAAAAGGCCCCCCCCGGGGGCCCCCCAAAAATTTCCCCCTTAAAAAATTTTGGGGGCCCCCCGGGGGCCCCCCTTTTTTTTTTTTTTTTTTTTTTTTTTTTTTTTTTTTTTTTTTTTTTTTTTTTTTTTCCTTTTTTTTTTTTTTTTTTTTTTTTTTTTTTTTTTTTTTTTTTTTTTTTTCCCCGGGGTTTTTAAAAAAAAATGGAAGGGGGGCCCCCCCCCTTTTTGGGTTTTTTTTGGGGGAAAACCCGGGGGAAAAAATTTTTTCCCCCTTTTTTTTTGGGGGGGGCCCCCTTTTTAAAATTTTAAAATTTTTTTAAAACCCCCCGGGTTTTTACTGGGTGGTTTTTAAACCAAAACCCCCTTTTTTTTTGGGGGGGTTTTTTAAAATTTTTTTTTTTTTTCCCGGTTTTTAAAAGGGGGTTCCAAACCCCGGTTTTTTTAAAGGGTTTGGGGGGGTTTTTTTTTTGGGGGGGGGCCCCCCCCCCCCCCCCCTTTGGGGGGGAAAACTTTTTTTTTTTTTTTTTAAATTTGGGGTTTAAATTTAAAAATTTTTTTAAAAAAAAAATTTTTTTAAAATTTTTTTTTAAAAAAATTTTTTAAAAATTTTTTTTAAAAAGGGGGGTTTCCCCAAAATTTAAAAATTTTTTCAAATTTTTTTTTTTTTTTTCTTTTTTAAACCCCTTTACTTTAAAAAAAAAAGGGGGGGGGGTTTAAAAGGGAAAACCTTTTTTTTAAGGTTTTTTTTTTTAAAATTTTTCCCTTTTTTTTTTTTTTAAAAAAAAAAAAGGAATTAAAAAATTTTAAAAAAAAAGGGGGCCCTTAAAAACCCCGGTTGGAAAAGGGGGTTTAAAAATTTTTTTTGGGGGGAAAAAAAAAAAACCCCAAAAAGGGGAAAAAAAATTTTTAAACTGTGGGGAAAAATTTTTTTTTTTTAAAAGGGGGGGGAAAATTTTTTTTAATTTTGGGCCCCCCTTTTTTTTTAAAAATTTTTTTGGGGGGGAAAAAAACCCCTTTTTGGGGGGGGGGGTTTTTTGGGGTTTTTTTTTTGGGTTTTTTTTTGGGGTTTTTCCCCCCCCCAAAAGGGGGGTTTTGGGGGGCCCCCAAATTTTTTTTGGGGGGCCCCCAAAAAAAAAAAAAAAATTCCCCAAAAAAAAAAAAAAATTTTTAAAAAAAAAAAATTTTTTTGGGGGGGGTTTTTTTTTAAAAAGGGAAAATTTTTTTTGGGGGTTTTTTGGGGGAAAAAAAGGGGTTTTAAAAAAAAAAAATTTTTTTTTTTTTTTGGGGGGAAAAATTTCCTTTTTTTTTAAAAAAAAAATTTTTTTTTTTTCCCCCCTTTTTAAAACTTTTTAAACCCCCCTTTTTTTTTTGGGGGGGTTTTCCCCTTTTTAAAAAAATTTTTTTTTCCCTTTTTTTTTTTAAATTTTTTTGGGTTTTTTTCCCCTTTTTTTTCCCCCTTTTTAAAAATTTTTTTTTTTTATTTTTTTTTTTTTTTAATTTTTTTTAAAATTTCCTTTTTAAAAAATTTTTAATTTTTTCCCCCCTTTTTTAAAAAATTTTTTAAAAAAAAATTTTTTTTAAAAAAATTTTAAAAAGGGGGGGGGGGGAAAAACCCCAAACCCCCCCTTTTTTTTCCCCAAAAATTTAAAACAATTTTTTTTCCCTTTTTTTTTAAGGGTTTTTTTTCTTTTTTAAAGGTTTTTTTAATTTTTTTTTTTTTATTTTATTTGTTAAAAACTTTCCCAAAAAGGGGGGAAAAAAAAAAAAACCCAAAAATTTTTAAAAAAGGGGGGGGGGGGGTTTTTTCCTTTAATTTTTTTTTTTTTGGGGCGGGGCCCGGCCCCCGGGGGGGGAAGGGACCCTTTTTTAAAAGGTTTCAAAATTTTTTTTTAAAAAAAAGGGCCCCTTTTGTTAAAAACCTTTTAAAAAGGGGGTTGGGCCCCCGCAAAACCCGGGGTTTTTTTAAAAAAAATTGGGGAAAAAAAAAAAAAAAGGGGGAAATTTCCTTAAAAAAAAAGGGGGTTTTTTTTAAACCCCCCAAAAAAAATTTTTTTTTTTTAAAAAAAAAAAAAAAACCCCCGGAAAATTTTTTTTTTTTTTCCCCCTTTTAAAAATTTTTAAATTTTTAAAAAGGAAAAATTTTTTTTTTAAAAAAATTTTTTTTTAAAATTAAAAGAAAAAAAAAAAAAAATTTTTTTTTAAAAGGGGGGCCCCCAAAAAAAAAAGTTTTAAAAAAAAAAAAAAAACATTAAAAAATTTTTTTCCTTTAAAAATTTAAAATTTTTTTAAAATTTTTAAAAAAGGTTTTAAAAAAATTTTTTTTTAAAAAAATTTTAAAAAAATTTTTCCAAACCCAAAAGGGGGAAAAAGGGTTTTAAAAAATTTAAAAATTTAACTTTTTAAAAACCCAAAAGGGGGTTTAAAAATTCCCCTTTTGGAAAAAAATTTTGGGGGGGGAAAAGGGGGGTTTTTTTAAAGGGCCCCAAAAAGGGGAAAGGAAAAATTGGGGAACCAAAGGGGGGGAAAAAATTTTTTAAATTTTGGGGCCCCAAAATTTTTTTTTTTGGGGGGTTTTTAAAACTTTCCCTTTTTTGGGCCCCCAAAACCCCCCTTTTGGGGAATTGGGTTTTCCCGTTAAAAAAAATTTTTTTAAAAAACCCCGGGGGGCCCCAAGGGGGAAATTTTCTTTAAAAACCCCTTTTTTTCCCCTGGGCCCCCAAAATTTTTTAAATTTTTTTGGGCCCCCCAAAAAAAAAATTTTTTCCCCCCCCCTTTTTTTGGGGGGCCCCCCCCAAAAACCCCCTTTTTAAAAAAATTTTGGGGGTTCCTTTTGGGAAAAAAAAGGGCCTTTTTTTCCCTTTTTTTTTTAACCCCCCGGGGGGGGGTTTTTTCCCGGGGGCCCCCCCCCCCCCCCCTTTAGGGGGGGGGGTTTTGGGGCGGGGGGCCCCGGGCAAAAAAATTTTGGGGGGGCCCCAAAGGGGGTTTTTCCCCCCCCAAACCCCTTTTGGGGGAAAAAAAACCCCCCTTTTTTTTTTCCCCCCGGGAAATTTTTTTGGGGGATTTTTCCCCCCCCCCCCCCCTTTTTTAAATTTAAAAAAAACCCCCAAAAAAAACTTTTAAAAAGGGGCCCCCTTTTGGAAAAAATTTTTTTAAAAAAAAAAAAAAAAAAATTTTTTAAAAAAAAAAAATTTTTTGGGGGAAAATTTTTCGCCAAATTGGGGGGTTTTTTAAAAACCAAAAGGGACCCCCCCCCTTTTTTTCCCGGGGATTTTCCCGGGGGGGGGAACCCCCCCCCGGGGGTTTTTTTAAAAAAAAAAAAAAAAAAAAAAAAATTTTTAAAACCAAAAATTTTTAAAAAAAAAACCCCCAAAAAAGGGGTTTTTTTTTGGTTTTAAAAAAAAAATTTTTTTTTAAAAAAAAATAAAAAAAAATTTTTTTGGGGGTTTTAAAAAAAAAGGGGGGGGAAAAAAGGGGGGGACAACCACTGCTGGTTGTAGTCTGCTGAGCGTGTGTCACTGGCACATCCTTGAAATTTTCTCTAATTGTTGCTGCTCCATCTATTACAAATAAATAAATCTATTAGTGTGACGCGCTTCCATCCGTATACAATACATTGGTTGCAAACACTATAGAAGTACACAAAGGGGCCTTTCACACCTACTGAACATTGTGTGCAGTGTTCACTGCAGTCTCTGCGGAATAACCACACTTAGCCTTATAACTTTTCAGACTTTCTTTATCAATCTACCAAGATGAAGAAGGCAGGGAGTAAGGCACGTGGTCGTGGAGTTTCTTCAGGGAGAGGACGTGGGGATTCTGTGGCTGCTGCGGCCCCCAGTGACACAGCATCCACCAGTTTTCCCCGGCCGTGAGCGTTCCTTTATGCGCACTTTTGTAGGAGCTCGGAGTACCCCCCTGCTGCGGGAAGAACAAATTGAAGCCGTTGTTGTTTGGATCTCAGCCAATGCATCGACTTCAATTGCTTCCACCTCCTCTCAGGACCACAGCACTGTTGGGCAACCATCTGTCTCTTCACCGCCTGGCAAATTGCCCAGGCAGTCAGAGAGTTCTGTACAGGAGCCAGCTGAGTGTCTGCTTCTGTTCTCAGAATCTATTGGCTTGCAAACAGGGGCCCAGCCAAGCAGCATTCTGTAATGTGAAAAGAGGGAGTATGCAGTGATGCGCAACAGCTGTGTCTCTCTGAATCTGAAGAGGCGGGTGAGACAGTGCCGATGGTCAGCACACCGCAGAACGCATCTGATGATGATGATGAGACCCAGGTGCCAGTTTCTGTTGAGCATGGTGCTGGCCAGACCACCCAACAGCAGGTGTTGGAAGAGGGTAGTGGAGATGATGAGGTCCAATACCCAACATGGCATGAAGAACAGGAAGGTGTGGGAGCAGCTCAGAGGAATAATAATAATATTTATTTATATAGCGCCATCATATTCCGCAGCGCTTTACAGTTTAGCAGTTTCAGAACACAAGTCATAAGTAACAACGTTAACAATACAATAATTTAAGCTAAATAAGTCGCCCCTGCTCGTGACAGCTTACAATGTACAATGAGATGGGGGAGATACAAAGTATAGGTGTTTATATACAATGGTGCATTTACAATGATGTTCCAGCCATCTTAAGGGACTGAGGGATGGAGATAGTGAATGGGCTAGAGACACACACACACTTACACAGAATACATAGAATGACTTTGATTAGTGAATGTGATAGGCCGCTCTGAACAAATGTGTTTTGAGGGAGCGCCTGAAACCATGCAAATTGTGGATAGTCCTAATTTCTTGGGGTACAGCATTCCAGAGGATTGGCGTAGAGAGGGTGAAGTCTTGGAGTCGGGAGTGGGAGGTACGTATTAGTGCAGAGGTTAGTCGAAAGTCGTTTGCAGAGCGCAGCAGTCGGTTAGGCCGATAGATAGAAATGAGGGAGGAGATGTAGGAGGGGTGCTGCACTGTGGATAGCTTTGTGGCTGAGAACCAGTACTTTGGTTGAAAGCTGGGAGAGGCCTAGAGAAATGGTTAGTGATAGAAGGAAGATAGAGGAAGACATTGCCCCAACGGTACAAACAGGAGGGAGAGTTAGGCTGCAGACTCGGTTGCCTGTAGCCTCCAGTTTGGCACCTGTTCGGAGCAGTTGTCTTCCAAAAGTCAAAACGTGCGCTCCCAGGACTTGCACTGCGTGGTCCTTTTTTCACACACTTGCACATGATATTTGCTATGTGAAATGCAAGCTGTGTAATCAAAAATTAAAAATAGCTAAAAGTGTCAGTCACCTCAATACCACAAATATGTGGAAACATGTGCGGACAAAGCACGTAGTTGAGTTACAAAGACACACTGGAGATGTAGGCCAACCTACAGCAGCACCTACATCTTCAGGTTGTGTTGAAGCCTCTTCATCGAGCTCACACACAGCTGGTTCTGCTTCCTCACAGGATCGCCATGGAAGAACCTCGGCCACTGTTGTCCAGAGACAAACTGTTATTCCACACACAGCAGCAAGTTCCCTGTCATCCTCACACTCCCAGGCCACAAAACAGCCATCGGTAGCACAGGCATGGGATAAAAGACGGCCATACTCCGCAAACCATGCACGAGCACAGGCTCTGAATGCTGGCATTGCAAAACTCCTGTCCCTTGAAATGCTGTGATTCAGGCTGGTGGAGACAGACAGTTTCCGTAACTGAATATCATTGTCAGTCCCACAATACAATGTGCCAAGCCGATTTCATTTCAGCAGGCAAGCCGTCCCTGGTCTGCAAAAGCATGTTGAGGGAAAAATTAAACATGCGCTACTAAAAGCCCTCAGTAGCAAGGTCCACCTGACCACCGATGCGTGGAGCAGTACCCATTGTTATGATCTGCTACAACCAGTAAGGAAAGAAGGGAATTCTGTCCCTACAATACAACTAAGCTGAATCCCTACGATGTAACGGGGAACCTGATCCTGCGACCAGACCCGCTAAAGTCCTCATCTAGTGTGAACGAAGACCTATAGTTGCGAGGGAGTAATCCCTACAAGATCTAGGGACTGGGAGAAAAGGTGGACACCTCCTAACATAAATTGTAGCATGGATAATTAAACAGAAAAATAAATACTTTGTGATCCTAACATAAAGCAAAACTGACAGATTAAGGCACCTAAGCACCCGGCTAGCTTAACAGTAGATAATACAATGAAGTCAAGCAAAGCCAGAAGGGCGGAGCCAGACTAAATAGGGAAAAAAGGTCATGTGACCAGCAAACTGAAACAAAACCTAACAAGAGGGTTCTAACACCCATGGCCAGGGACAATACCTTTCCCTCACTGCCCATTGGGTCAATGTTGTGCAGCCGGGTACTGATCTTGCGAGTGGCGCTGTACGTGTTCTGCCAACTCCAAGGATTGCAGGAATCAAGTCTGTACACATTGATTCCTCCTCCTACTCCAGTTCCTCAGAATCATCGCTGCAGGAGCCGTCACGGTCTACCTCCACATTGACCCGTGAACGTTTACCTGTTGCGACCGATATGAGCACAGCCGTGTCCAAATGTCAACAGGCCGTCCTGAAATTAATTTCCATGGGGAATCTTAGCCACACAGCGCAGGAGCTCTGTAATGCCATAAAGCAGGAGAGCGACGTGTGGTTTTTGGAAGAGAATCTACAGGCAGGCTTGGTAGTGTGTGACAATGGCCGAAATCTGGTGTCAGCTCTGGGCCTTGGCAACCTCACTCACATACCATGTCTGTCATATGTGCTCAACTTGGTCGTGCAGAGTTTTTTGAGGGACTATCCGGATCTTGATGCACTGCTGCACAAGATCCGCCTAGAGTGCGCTCACTTGCGACGTTCCAGCATGGCCAGATCGCTGATTGCAGCTCTGCAACGCAGATTTCACCTTCATGAACATCGCATCATATGTGACGTACCCACCAGGTGGAATTCCTCGTTACATATGTTGGAGCGGTTGTGTGAGCAGCAGCCAACAGTAATGGAGTATCAGCTGCATCAGGCGCAGTCAACTCGCAATTTGCGCCGTTCACACTTCACCACTACTGAGTGGGCCTCTATAATAAGAATAATAATAATATTATTTATTTATATAGCGCCATAATATTCCGCAGTGCTTTACAGTTTAACAGTTTCAAAACACAAGTCATAAGTAACAACGTTAACAATACAATAATTAAAGCAAAATCAGCCGCCCCTGCTGGTGAAAGCTTACAATCTACAATGAGGTGGGGGAGATACAAAGTACAGGTGTTTATATACAATGGTGTTTTTACAATGATGGTCCAGCCATTTTAAGGGAGTGAGGTATGCATGGAGATAGTGAATGGGCTACACACACAGAATTACACATAGAATGACTTTGATTAGTGAATGTGATAGGCCACTGTGAACAAATGTGTTTTGAGGGAGCGCCTGAAACCATCCAAATTGCGGATAGTCCGAATTTCTTGGGGTAGAGCATTCCAGAGGATTGGCGCAGCGCGGGAGAAGTCTTGGAGTTGGGAGTGGGAGGTACGGATTAGTGCAGAGGTTAGTCGAAGGTCGTTTGCAGAGTGCAGCAGTCGGTTAGGCCAATAAATATAAATAAGGGAGGAGATGTAGGGGGGTGCTGCGCTGTGGAGAGCTTTGTTGGTGAGAACCAGTAATTAGAATTGGATCCTATAATGAATGGGCAGCCACTGCCAGTGTAATGAGTGCCGAAGGACTCTATGAAGGATATCTGCCACGTTTTGCGTGCGTTTGATGAGTCAACGCGGATGGCGAGTGCAGATGATGCACTAGTCAGCCTGACTGTCCCCCTTATCTGCCTGCTTCAAAAAACACTGCAAGCACTAAGGCATGAGGTTTTGGAAGAGGTGGAGGATGAGGAGTCACAAATTCCATCACCTTCTGGACAGTCAGCGCAACGTGGTTCCTCACAAAGGGCTGGAGGACTTTCAAAGTACCATGCTGTATCAACAATTGAACCTCCAGAGTCGCTGTCTATATTTTCATAACCATTACAAACTTTTAATGTATTTACAAAGCACATAATGTACAGTTTTTGTCTATCCTTTTGTAATGCTATTGTGTTTCCATAAACTGATGTTACAGAATTATGATACAAAGTTTTTAAATTTTGAGTTTTAAATTTTGTAAATTTTTATGTATTTGAAGGACTTTGTGAGGAGGATGAGGAGGAGTCAATGGAGGAGGAAGACATCGCTCCAGAGGGAGGTAGACAATGCTCTAGTCAGTATGTAGACCAAGGGTGGGGTGATGCACAGCAGGCAAAGATGACGCCTCTTGCAGGGGACAACGTTTCTTGGCCAGTTGGGAGTCTGCAGCACATGGTTGATTTCATGCTGCAGTGGCTGAGAAACGACCGCCGCATCGAACACATTCACACCACGTCTGATTATTGGGTGTACACCCTCCTAGACCCTCGCTACCGGGACAACTTACAAAGCCTCATCACACCGTTGAACCGGGAGCGTAAAATGCGGAAGTACCAAGACACACTGGTGCAATCCATAATGTTCTCCATTCCAGCCGAGAGCGCTGCTGCTACTGCTTTACAAAGCAGCTCTGTGCGTCGAGGCAGTGGAGACAGCTCTGCAACAAGAGGGAGCACAAGCAGCGCCTCTGCACAGGGCAAGAACAGTATGTTCCAAATGTGTCGAAGTTTTGTGGCAGCGCCACCAATGTCTACACCATCCGAGACGGCTCCAGTCAGCAGGACGCAACATTTCCGTAAGATGGTGACAGACTACATGTCTTGCCCTCTCAGTGTACTCCCAGATGGCTCTTCCCCATTCAACTTTTGTGTCTCTAAGCTGGATACATGGCCAGAGCTTAGCCAGTATGCATTGGAGGTGCTGGCTTGCCCTGCTGCCAGTGTATTATCGGAGCGCGTCTTTACTGCTGCAGGTGGTGTACTAACAGACCGTTGCATGCGACTATCTCCGATAATGTAGAACGGCTTACTTTTCTGAAAATGAACTAGGCATGGATCTCGCCTGAATTTGCCTGTCCGGTTTCAGATTAACTAACTGGTTGGCAACGTTTTCCATGTCTCCTGTTATGTTCATCTTTATACACCTGAGCTATACTCCCTGGGCTACAACACTGCCAGTTGCTGCTCAGAAGTGTCGTGTCCACAGCCAATACACAAGCTATAGTGATAGTGGGGTTCAGTAACGCCTGCTGTTCCCCTGCTGCGTGTCTGACAAAAATTAATGCTGCTAACTCCAAATTAAAGTTCAAATTAAAGTTCAAACATCTCATACTAGGCCTCAGGCTACACCCTCCTTGACCCTGGGCTCAGAAGTGTTGGATGCACAGATCAAAACAATCGATGATGTGTTTGTGGGGTTCAGTAACGCCTGCTGTTCCCCTGCTGTGTGTCCGGCAAAAATTACTGCTACCTAGCTACACATGTTGAAAAAAACATGACATGTTAAAGTGGCTAGTGCTACACATAGATATCAGGCTACACCCTTATTTCTAAGCTGTAAACAAGTGAAACGTCAAATTTAAAACTATTCAATGATTAGTGTTGGTAACAAATCTGTAACTAAATAATTGTGACATATTATGGCAGATATCCACATGTCTAACACAAATGCTAACACAAAAGAATACTTATGCTATAGGGTACTGATGGTGAACCTTCTCACTCCATAACTTTGACAAATCCAACTCACATCATGCCTCAAATGCTGCAATGTTGGAAGTGCATAATGTGGGTTGAACTTTGACAACAGCTGCAGTGCGAAGGTTATCCTTCTGTGTTCTTGGCTTTTAAATAAAAGCATACAAGTAAATATAATAATACATTGTTGATTAAGGGACATGATGTACACCTGTAATATTGTGCAAACAATGGATGTAGGACTATTCCTCTTCAACATTACTTATATTTGTGTCATTTGAAAAATACATATTTTAGTTAAAAATTAAAAACCCATGTTCAGTACCTGTGAAAGGCCCGTTTGTGTACTTCTATATTGTTTGCAACCAATGTATTGTATACGGATGGAAGCACGTCACTGTAATAGATTTGAATTATTTTAAATAGAATAAAGCAGCACCAATTCGAGAAAAATGTGAAGGATGAGGCAGTGAGACACGCTCAGCAGAGTACAAGCAACAGTGGTTGAAGAAGTAACTGGAGCGGGATCTGCACTACAAAAATGAAAACCTCTGACTACAGTAAACAGTGCACACAACTGTTCAGTAGCTGTGAAAGGCCCGTTTGTGTACTACTATATTGTTTGCAACCAATGTATTGTATACGGATGGAAGCACGTCACTGTAATAGATTTGAATTATTTTAAATAGAATAAAGCAGCACCAATTTTAGAAAAATGTGAAGGATGAGGCAGTGAGACACGCTCAGCAGAGTACAAGCAACAGTGGTTGAAGAAGTAACTGGAGCGGGATCTGCACTACAAAAATGAAAACCTCTGACTACAGTAAACAGTGCACACAACTGTTCAGTAGCTGTGAAAGGCCCGTTTGTGTACTACTATATTGTTTGCAACCAATGTATTGTATACGGATGGAAGCACGTCACTGTAATAGATTTGAATTATTTTAAATAGAATAAAGCAACACCAATTTTAGAAAAATGTGAAGGATGAGGCAGTGAGACACGCTCAGCAGAGTACAAGCAACAGTGGTTGAAGAAGTAACTGGAGCGGGATCTGCACTACAAAAATGAAAACCTCTGACTACAGTAAACAGTGCACACAACTGTTCAGTAGCTGTGAAAGGCCCGTTTGTGTACTACTATATTGTTTGCAACCAATGTATTGTATACGGATGGAAGCACGTCACTGTAATAGATTTGAATTATTTTAAATAGAATAAAGCAGCACCAATTTTAGAAAAATGACAAGGATGAGCCAGTGACAGACACTCAGCAGAGTACACGCAGCGGTGGTTGAAGAAGTAAATGGAGCGTGATCTGCATTTAAAAAAAAAAAAAAATACCTCACAGACTGCAGTGAACACTGAAACACAACTATTCACAATCTGTGAAAGGCTACTCCTTTGTCTACTTCTATAGTGTTTGCAACCAATGTATTGTATACGGATGGAAGCGCGTCACACTAATAGATTATATTTATTTTAAATGGAATGGAGCAGAACCAATTGGAGATAAATGAAAAGGATGAGCCACTGAGACACGCTCAGCAGAGTACAAGCAGCAGTGCTTGAACAAGTAACTGGAGCGTGATATGCACTCAAAAAAAAAAAAACACAGACTGCAGTGAACACTGAAACACAACTGTCCACAATCTGGGAAAGGCTACTCCTTTGTCTACTTCTATAGTGTTTGCAACCAATGTATTGTATACGGATGGAAGCGCGTCACACTAATAGATTAGATTTTAAATGGAATGGAGCAGAACCAATTGGAGAAAAATGAAAAGGATGAGGCACTGAGACACGCTCAGCAGAGTACAAGCAGCAGTGCTTGAACAAGTAACTGGAGCGTGATATGCACTCAAAAAATAAAAAACACAGACTGAAGTGAACACTGAAACACAACTGTCCACAATCTGGGAAAGGCTACTCCTTTGTCTACTTCTATAGTGTTTGCAACCAATGTATTGGATACGGATGGAAGCGCATCACACTATAATTTCTATTGAATGGAGCAGCTAGAATTACACTAAAGAAAAAAAAAAAGAGTCTGTGAGTGACACGTGCAGATGCCTACAGACAGCGTTGGATGCAGAGCAAACTGCAGCGTCACCTGCACTCACACACACCTTGCAGAGCTGTTAAAACAACACTGCAGGCAAAAGGAAGCTTTACACAGCGGTTGGTGATAGCCTGCCTACAGCACAGTACACTAAATCGCAATCTCTAACTGTCCCTCAGAGTCAGCACAGCAGCGTTCTGTCCCTATCTGAATTCACAGCACAGTGACGCTAAAATGGCGGCGGCGCCTTTTATAGTGCATTCTGACATCATTTCAGCAGCCAATCACAGCCATGCCATTAGTTAAGATGACCGCAGCATTACAGGATGTGCCCACACTTCGTAGGATTCCTCATTGGCTGACTAAAATCACATTGCCTCTCAAAGAATTATGGGAACTTCCGATTCCGGTATACGATATTGAAAAAGTATCGGAATTAAGTATCGGAATTCCGATAACGCGAATATCGGCCGATACCCGATACTTGCGGTATCGGAATGCTCAACACTACTTGTGATATATACTTTATGGTATCCATCACTAGGCTATTACTAAATTCTTACATTCATCTATTTGTACATTTGTGGTACATACAATGTTAGCATGCATCTATGAGTTTGGCCCTCAACACATAGATTGATTATAGTTCGCATACGTACCTATGGGAGCATACTGGATATATATCCCATTTTTATATATTTTTTTATTTGTCTGTTGTAATTGGTGTAAAGGCTTTTCTAATAAAGAGTTATATTTATGGCTATATGCTTCCAGTGCTTTTCGGATTTACAATTAAGGAATGGGTCTCAGGTGGAGATGACTGGCTTGTTATAAGTGACCTGAACTCCCAGCAGCCTTGCCGGTAATCAATTGTTCCTCCTGGTCATGCTTGGAGCACAGCTTGCTTTCCTGCTCTCATTCAGATACGTGTTTATTTTCCTCTGTTGGATTTTCACTGCTGGTTTGCTGCTTGCAGTGGACTACAGCCTGGTCCCCTTTTGGGGTCTGGCGCTGCAATTGTGCTCATTTTGTGTTTGCACTTTTGCTTTGTTCCTTTGTCACTTTTTATTTGCTGAATTGTTGTGAGTTACACCAGAGATCTGATTTAGGTGGTAGAGATAGTGTGATCTCAGGTTTTTTGTTAATTAGAAGTGTTGGTATTTTTGTCAGGGATTTTTTTTGGGTTGCAGTCAGAATTCTTTCCTATACTTTTCTGTCTAGACAGATTGGGCCCCAGCGTTTCCTCATTCTTTTTCTGTCTGTGTCTGTGTTTTCTTCTTGTCTAACTGCCATTACATGTTTGGGGGCTAGTGTTGAGCATTCCGATACCGCAAGTATCGGGTATCGGCCGATATTCGCGTTATCGGAATTCCGATACTTAATTCCGATACTTTTTCAATATCGTATACCAGAATCGGAAGTTCCCATAATTCTTTGAGAGGCAATGTGATTTTAGTCAGCCAATGAGGAATCCTACGAAGTGTGGGCACATCCTGTAATGCTGCGGTCATCTTAACTAATGGCATGGCTGTGATTGGCTGCTGAAATGATGTCAGAATGCACTATAAAAGGCGCCGCCGCCATTTTAGCGTCACTGTGCTGTGAATTCAGATAGGGACAGAACGCTGCTGTGCTGACTCTGAGGGACAGTTAGAGATTGCGATTTAGTGTACTGTGCTGTAGGCAGGCTATCACCAACCGCTGTGTAAAGCTTCCTTTTGCCTGCAGTGTTGTTTTAACAGCTCTGCAAGGTGTGTGTGAGTGCAGGTGACGCTGCAGTTTGCTCTGCATCCAACGCTGTCTGTAGGCATCTGCACGTGTCACTCACAGACTCTTTTTTTTTTTCTTTAGTGTAATTCTAGCTGCTCCATTCAATAGAAATTATAGTGTGATGCGCTTCCATCCGTATCCAATACATTGGTTGCAAACACTATAGAAGTAGACAAAGGAGTAGCCTTTCCCAGATTGTGGACAGTTGTGTTTCAGTGTTCACTTCAGTCTGTGTTTTTTATTTTTTGAGTCATATCACGCTCCAGTTACTTGTTCAAGCACTGCTGCTTGTACTCTGCTGAGCGTGTCTCAGTGTCTCATCCTTTTCATTTTTCTCCAATTGGTTCTGCTCCATTCCATTTAAAATCTAATCTATTAGTGTGACGCGCTTCCATCCGTATACAATACATTGGTTGCAAACACTATAGAAGTAGACAAAGGAGTAGCCTTTCCCAGATTGTGGACAGTTGTGTTTCAGTGTTCACTGCAGTCTGTGTTTTTTTTTTTTGAGTGCATATCACGCTCCAGTTACTTGTTCAAGCACTGCTGCTTGTACTCTGCTGAGCGTGTCTCAGTGGCTCATCCTTTTCATTTATCTCCAATTGGTTCTGCTCCATTCCATTTAAAATAAATATAATCTATTAGTGTGACGCGCTTCCATCCGTATACAATACATTGGTTGCAAACACTATAGAAGTAGACAAAGGAGTAGCCTTTCACAGATTGTGAATAGTTGTGTTTCAGTGTTCACTGCAGTCTGTGAGGTATTTTTTTTTTTTTTTTTTTTTAAATGCAGATCACGCTCCATTTACTTCTTCAACCACCGCTGCGTGTACTCTGCTGAGTGTCTGTCACTGGCTCATCCTTGTCATTTTTCTAAAATTGGTGCTGCTTTATTCTATTTAAAATAATTCAAATCTATTACAGTGACGTGCTTCCATCCGTATACAATACATTGGTTGCAAACAATATAGTAGTACACAAACGGGCCTTTCACAGCTACTGAACAGTTGTGTGCACTGTTTACTGTAGTCAGAGGTTTTCATTTTTGTAGTGCAGATCCCGCTCCAGTTACTTCTTCAACCACTGTTGCTTGTACTCTGCTGAGCGTGTCTCACTGCCTCATCCTTCACATTTTTCTCGAATTGGTGCTGCTTTATTCTATTTAAAATAATTCAAATCTATTACAGTGACGTGCTTCCATCCGTATACAATACATTGGTTGCAAACAATATAGAAGTACACAAACGGGCCTTTCACAGCTACTGAACATGGGTTTTTTAATTTTTAACTAAAATATGTATTTTTTCAAATGACACAAATATAAGTAATGTTGAAGAGGAATAGTCCTACATCCATTGTTTGCACAATATTACAGGTGTACATCATGTCCCTTAATCAACAATGTATTATTATATTTACTTGTATGCTTTTATTTAAAAGCCAAGAACACAGAAGGATAACCTTCGCACTGCAGCTGTTGTCAAAGTTCAACCCACATTATGCACTTCCAACATTGCAGCATTTGAGGCATGATGTGAGTTGGATTTGTCAAAGTTATGGAGTGAGAAGGTTCACCATCAGTACCCTATAGCATAAGTATGCTTTTGTGTTAGCATTTGTGTTAGACATGTGGATATCTGCCATAATATGTCACAATTATTTAGTTACAGATTTGTTACCAACACTAATCATTGAATGGTTTTAAATTTGACGTTTCACTTGTTTACAGCTTAGAAATAAGGGTGTAGCCTGATATCTATGTGTAGCACTAGCCACTTTAACATGTCATGTTTTTTTCAACATGTGTAGCTAGGTAGCAGTAATTTTTGCCGGACACACAGCAGGGGAACAGCAGGCGTTACTGAACCCCACAAACACATCATCGATTGTTTTGATCTGTGCATCCAACACTTCTGAGCCCAGGGTCAAGGAGGGTGTAGCCTGAGGCCTAGTATGAGATGTTTGAACTTTAATTTGAACTTTAATTTGGAGTTAGCAGCATTAATTTTTGTCAGACACGCAGCAGGGGAACAGCAGGCGTTACTGAACCCCACTATCACTATAGCTTGTGTATTGGCTGTGGACACGACACTTCTGAGCAGCAACTGGCAGTGTTGTAGCCCAGGGAGTATAGCTCAGGTGGTAGAAAGATGAACATAACAGGAGACATGGAAAACGTTGCCAACCAGTTAGTTAATCTGAAACCGGACAGGCAAATTCAGGCGAGATCCATGCCTAGTTCATTTTCAGAAAAGTAAGCCGTTCTACATTATCGGAGGATAGTCGCATGCAACGGTCTGTTAGTACACCACCTGCAGCAGTAAAGACGCGCTCCGATAATACACTGGCAGCAGGGCAAGCCAGCACCTCCAATGCATACTGGCTAAGCTCTGGCCATGTATCCAGCTTAGAGACACAAAAGTTGAATGGGGAAGAGCCATCTGGGAGTACACTGAGAGGGCAAGACATGTAGTCTGTCACCATCTTACGGAAATGTTGCGTCCTGCTGACTGGAGCCGTCTCGGATGGTGTAGACATTGGTGGCGCTGCCACAAAACTTCGACACATTTGGAACATACTGTTCTTGCCCTGTGCAGAGGCGCTGCTTGTGCTCCCTCTTGTTGCAGAGCTGTCTCCACTGCCTCGACGCACAGAGCTGCTTTGTAAAGCAGTAGCAGCAGCGCTCTCGGCTGGAATGGAGAACATTATGGATTGCACCAGTGTGTCTTGGTACTTCCGCATTTTACGCTCCCGGTTCAACGGTGTGATGAGGCTTTGTAAGTTGTCCCGGTAGCGAGGGTCTAGGAGGGTGTACACCCAATAATCAGACGTGGTGTGAATGTGTTCGATGCGGCGGTCGTTTCTCAGCCACTGCAGCATGAAATCAACCATGTGCTGCAGACTCCCAACTGGCCAAGAAACGTTGTCCCTGCAAGAGGCGTCATCTTTGCCTGCTGTGCATCACCCCACCCTTGGTCTACATACTGACTAGAGCATTGTCTACCTCCCTCTGGAGCGATGTCTTCCTCCTCCATTGACTCCTCCTCATCCTCCTCACAAAGTCCTTCAAATACATAAAAATTTACAAAATTTAAAACTCAAAATTTAAAAACTTTGTATCATAATTCTGTAACATCAGTTTATGGAAACACAATAGCATTACAAAAGGATAGACAAAAACTGTACATTATGTGCTTTGTAAATACATTAAAAGTTTGTAATGGTTATGAAAATATAGACAGCGACTCTGGAGGTTCAATTGTTGATACAGCATGGTACTTTGAAAGTCCTCCAGCCCTTTGTGAGGAACCACGTTGCGCTGACTGTCCAGAAGGTGATGGAATTTGTGACTCCTCATCCTCCACCTCTTCCAAAACCTCATGCCTTAGTGCTTGCAGTGTTTTTTGAAGCAGGCAGATAAGGGGGACAGTCAGGCTGACTAGTGCATCATCTGCACTCGCCATCCGCGTTGACTCATCAAACGCACGCAAAACGTGGCAGATATCCTTCATAGAGTCCTTCGGCACTCATTACACTGGCAGTGGCTGCCCATTCATTATAGGATCCAATTCTAATTACTGGTTCTCACCAACAAAGCTCTCCACAGCGCAGCACCCCCCTACATCTCCTCCCTTATTTATATTTATTGGCCTAACCGACTGCTGCACTCTGCAAACGACCTTCGACTAACCTCTGCACTAATCCGTACCTCCCACTCCCAACTCCAAGACTTCTCCCGCGCTGCGCCAATCCTCTGGAATGCTCTACCCCAAGAAATTCGGACTATCCGCAATTTGGATGGTTTCAGGCGCTCCCTCAAAACACATTTGTTCACAGTGGCCTATCACATTCACTAATCAAAGTCATTCTATGTGTAATTCTGTGTGTGTAGCCCATTCACTATCTCCATGCATACCTCACTCCCTTAAAATGGCTGGACCATCATTGTAAAAACACCATTGTATATAAACACCTGTACTTTGTATCTCCCCCACCTCATTGTAGATTGTAAGCTTTCACCAGCAGGGGCGGCTGATTTTGCTTTAATTATTGTATTGTTAACGTTGTTACTTATGACTTGTGTTTTGAAACTGTTAAACTGTAAAGCACTGCGGAATATTATGGCGCTATATAAATAAATAATATTATTATTATTCTTATTATAGAGGCCCACTCAGTAGTGGTGAAGTGTGAACGGCGCAAATTGCGAGTTGACTGCGCCTGATGCAGCTGATACTCCATTACTGTTGGCTGCTGCTCACACAACCGCTCCAACATATGTAACGAGGAATTCCACCTGGTGGGTACGTCACATATGATGCGATGTTCATGAAGGTGAAATCTGCGTTGCAGAGCTGCAATCAGCGATCTGGCCATGCTGGAACGTCGCAAGTGAGCGCACTCTAGGCGGACCTTGTGCAGCAGTGCATCAAGATCCGGATAGTCCCTCAAAAACTCTGCACGACCAAGTTGAGCACATATGACAGACATGGTATGTGAGTGAGGTTGCCAAGGCCAGAGCTGACACCAGATTTCGGCCATTGTCACACACTACCAAGCCTGCCTGTAGATTCTCTTCCAAAAACCACACGTCGCTCTCCTGCTTTATGGCATTACAGAGCTCCTGCGCTGTGTGGCTAAGATTCCCCATGGAAATTAATTTCAGGACGGCCTGTTGACATTTGGACACGGCTGTGCTCATATCGGTCGCAACAGGTAAACGTTCACGGGTCAATGTGGAGGTAGACCGTGACGGCTCCTGCAGCGATGATTCTGAGGAACTGGAGTAGGAGGAGGAATTAATGTGTACAGACTTGATTCCTGCAATCCTTGGAGTTGGCAGAACACGTACAGCGCCACTCGCAAGATCAGTACCCGGCTGCACAACATTGACCCAATGGGCAGTGAGGGAAAGGTATTGTCCCTGGCCATGGGTGTTAGAACCCTCTTGTTAGGTTTTGTTTCAGTTTGCTGGTCACATGACCTTTTTTCCCTATTTAGTCTGGCTCCGCCCTTCTGGCTTTGCTTGACTTCATTGTATTATCTACTGTTAAGCTAGCCGGGTGCTTAGGTGCCTTAATCTGTCAGTTTTGCTTTATGTTAGGATCACAAAGTATTTATTTTTCTGTTTAATTATCCATGCTACAATTTATGTTAGGAGGTGTCCACCTTTTCTCCCAGTCCCTAGATCTTGTAGGGATTACTCCCTCGCAACTATAGGTCTTCGTTCACACTAGATGAGGACTTTAGCGGGTCTGGTCGCAGGATCAGGTTCCCCGTTACATCGTAGGGATTCAGCTTAGTTGTATTGTAGGGACAGAATTCCCTTCTTTCCTTACTGGTTGTAGCAGATCATAACAATGGGTACTGCTCCACGCATCGGTGGTCAGGTGGACCTTGCTACTGAGGGCTTTTAGTAGCGCATGTTTAATTTTTCCCTCAACATGCTTTTGCAGACCAGGGACGGCTTGCCTGCTGAAATGAAATCGGCTTGGCACATTGTATTGTGGGACTGACAATGATATTCAGTTACGGAAACTGTCTGTCTCCACCAGCCTGAATCACAGCATTTCAAGGGACAGGAGTTTTGCAATGCCAGCATTCAGAGCATGTGCTCGTGCATGGTTTGCGGAGTATGGCCGTCTTTTATCCCATGCCTGTGCTACCGATGGCTGTTTTGTGGCCTGGGAGTGTGAGGATGACAGGGAACTTGCTGCTGTGTGTGGAATAACAGTTTGTCTCTGGACAACAGTGGCCGAGGTTCTTCCATGGCGATCCTGTGAGGAAGCAGAACCAGCTGTGTGTGAGCTCGATGAAGAGGCTTCAACACAACCTGAAGATGTAGGTGCTGCTGTAGGTTGGCCTACATCTCCAGTGTGTCTTTGTAACTCAACTACGTGCTTTGTCCGCACATGTTTCCACATATTTGTGGTATTGAGGTGACTGACACTTTTAGCTATTTTTAATTTTTGATTACACAGCTTGCATTTCACATAGCAAATATCATGTGCAAGTGTGTGAAAAAAGGACCACGCAGTGCAAGTCCTGGGAGCGCACGTTTTGACTTTTGGAAGACAACTGCTCCGAACAGGTGCCAAACTGGAGGCTACAGGCAACCGAGTCTGCAGCCTAACTCTCCCTCCTGTTTGTACCGTTGGGGCAATGTCTTCCTCTATCTTCCTTCTATCACTAACCATTTCTCTAGGCCTCTCCCAGCTTTCAACCAAAGTACTGGTTCTCAGCCACAAAGCTATCCACAGTGCAGCACCCCTCCTACATCTCCTCCCTCATTTCTATCTATCGGCCTAACCGACTGCTGCGCTCTGCAAACGACTTTCGACTAACCTCTGCACTAATACGTACCTCCCACTCCCGACTCCAAGACTTCTCCCGCTCTACGCCAATCCTCTGGAATGCTGTACCCCAAGAAATTAGGACTATCCACAATTTGCATGGTTTCAGGCGCTCCCTCAAAACACATTTGTTCAGAGCGGCCTATCACATTCACTAATCAAAGTCATTCTATGTATTCTGTGTAAGTGTGTGTGTGTCTCTAGCCCATTCACTATCTCCATCCCTCAGTCCCTTAAGATGGCTGGAACATCATTGTAAATGCACCATTGTATATAAACACCTATACTTTGTATCTCCCCCATCTCATTGTACATTGTAAGCTGTCACGAGCAGGGGCGACTTATTTAGCTTAAATTATTGTATTGTTAACGTTGTTACTTATGACTTGTGTTCTGAAACTGCTAAACTGTAAAGCGCTGC
Organism: Oophaga sylvatica; assembly: GCA_033576555.1. Taxonomy (NCBI): domain Eukaryota; kingdom Metazoa; phylum Chordata; class Amphibia; order Anura; family Dendrobatidae; genus Oophaga; species Oophaga sylvatica. Next base: position 137,787,083 of record JARQOD010000005.1, on the reverse strand, counting down.
GGAATATGATGGCGCTATATAAATAAATATTATTATTATTCCTCTGAGCTGCTCCCACCACCTTCCTGTTCCTCATGCCATGTTGGGTCTTGGACCTCATCATCTCCACTACCCTCTTCCAACACCTGCTGTTGGGTGGTCTGCCCAGCACCATGCTCAACAGAAAACTGGCACCTGGGTCTCATCATCATCAGATGCGTTCTGCGGTGTGCTGACCATCGGCACTGTCTCACCCGCCTCTTCAGATTCAGAGAGACACAGCTGTTGCGCATCACTGCATACTCCCTCTTCACATTACAGAATGCTGCTTGGCTGGGCCCCTGTTTGCAAGCCAATAGATTCTGAGAACAGAAGCAGACACTCAGCTGGCTCCTGTACAGAACTCTCTGACTGCCTGGGCAATTTGCCAGGCGGTGAAGAGACAGATGGTTGCCCAACAGTGCTGTGGTCCTGAGAGGAGGTGGAAGCAATTGAAGTCGATGCATTGGCTGACATCCAAACAACAACGGCTTCAATTTGTTCTTCCCGCAGCAGGGGGGTACTCCGAGCTCCTACAAAAGTGCGCATAAAGGAACGCTCATGGGGAAAACTGGTGGATGCTGTGTCACTGGGGGCCGCAGCAGCCACAGAATCCCCACGTCCTCTCCCTGAAGAAACTCCACGACCACGTGCCTTACTCCCTGCCTTCTTCATCTTGGTAGATTGATAAAGAAAGTCTGAAAAGTTATAAGGTCTAAGTGTGGTTATTCCGCAGAGACTGCAGTGAACACTGCACACAACTGTTCACTACCCAACGCGTCTCAGCAGGAAGGCAGTCTGTGCGTCAAAACAAAGGCACAAGCATACATCCATGTACCCTGTTTATAAAGCTATATAAAAAAATTATGTAGTAGTGACGCACACTTTATTGAGGTACAGTATTACATCGCCATTCACCATCTGTGGCTATGCAGTGTCATCTATATATACCTTATCTATCTGTTGTCATGCTTCCAAGTCGACAGTCAGCCATAAATAGCAATTTTCACTATGCACTATGCACTTTTTAAAGGTTATGTTTGTTAATAAAAATGATTATTGCCACATATTATGAGTATTACATGATGGAAATTGTATAATTTTGTATAAACTATTTAGTGACATTATTCAGCAAATGGAACATTTTAGTAATATCACAGATAACTTGTAATGCTGATGATGTTTTGAAGTCAGACATTCATTGTCTATACAATAAAAATGGTGTACATACTGTTACTTATCCATCATTAATGGATTCAGATATGTACTTGTATGCTTTTATGTACAACCGTATAGCAGATTCCTTAACTAATTTATTTTGTGGTTTGCATTGCTGTTCAACATGTTAATGTATGTGTTTATGTTTGTCAATTCTTTATTTATCTAGATATTAGTTTAAATGAAATCATCATCTTATGGTAGTAAAGGTTATCTTTCTCTTGTTTGAAGTATAGACATTTAAAATTGACAGGTAACAAGGAAATTACTTGATCTAGTATTTAAACATCCTCCTTGACCCTGGGCTCCAACACCGCCAGTTGTTGCTCGGAAGTGCTGTTAGCACAGTCAACACTTGCTCCTGTGTTACTGGGGTTCAGTAACGTCAGCTGGTCCTCGGTTGTGCCATTGGCTCTTTTCCTTCTGCTGCCCCTCCGGGTTCCAGTACCGTCAGCTGGTTCTCCGCAGTGCCTTTGGCCTAGGTGCCTCCATCTCGGTATCCGAGTTCCAGCAACGTCTGCTGGTCCTTGGTAGTGCTTTGGAGCACAGGTACCTCCTGCTTAGTAACCGTGTCCCAGTAACGTCAGCTGGTCCTCGGTTGTGCCATTGGCTCTTTTCCTTCTGCTGCCCCTCCGGGTTCCAGTACCGTCAGCTGGTTCTCCGCAGTGCCTTTGGCCTAGGTGCCTCCATCTCGGTATCCGAGTTCCAGCAACGTCTGCTGGTCCTTGGTAGTGCTTTGGAGCACAGGTACCTCCTGCTTAGTAACCGTGTCCCAGTAACATCAGCTGGTACAAGATTGTGCTACAAATACAAGATACAGAACAAGAGACACAAGAACAATAAGCAGAAGATCTAAAAGCAGAAGAACATGAAGTATAAGACCAAAATGAAGAGCAAAATATATGCTCTAAATTCTAAGCAGAAGAAGACTAAGCAGTGTATGGGGGTGAGTCCGTTCCTCCTCGTGGTGCCCTGGAAAATGCCTGCTGCTGCAGGCTAAACTGAACACGGACAAATACTGTTGTAATTTAAATCTTTTGTGACAGCAAGAATGGAAGGATGAAAAATTCATACTTTGACAGATTACAAGTACAGGATTCTCTGTCACAAATAAGAATATGATGAAGAAGATGAAGCAGAATATGAATAAGAATAATAGTTTAATAAGAAGAATATGAGTAATGTTAACAAAGATGAATAGCAAGAAGTTTAAGAAGAAGATAAAGAAGGTGAAGATGAAGAATAATTTGATGAAAAAGATGATGCTGCAGAAGATTATGAAGGAGAAAGTGTGTGAAAGTTAAAAAGGTGAAGATGAAGAGCATGGAAGTTGTGTAATATACATATTTGCCAAAATAGAAAAAACGTTAACAACATTGTCAATTTCTTCGTCAATCTGAACATCTTTAAAAAAAAAAATATTTATGCTATTCCATTTGATTGGGTTAAACATCTATGCCTTTAATGTCTCCTCAACCTTCCCCAATACATTCTACATTACTCTTTCTTGTTTTCCTTCATGTACAATTAACCAACAAGGCAAGAATGGGGTTTTTTTAATTTCGATATTTTGTTCCCATAGACTTACATGGGACTTCCGGTATCGGTATCGGGTATCGCCGATATTTTTTGGGTATCGGCGATACCATTCCGATTCCGATACTTTTGGATATCGGAAAGTATCGCTCAACTCTAATCACAAGTGCTTAAGTATGAGGATTCAATGGTATCATAGTGTTAAACACTATTTGGCATCCATCACTAGGGTATTACTAAATTCTTACATTCATCTATTTGTACATTTGTGGTACATACAATGTTAGCATGCATCTATGAGTATGGACCTCATCACATAGATTGATTATAGTTCGCATACGTACCTATGGGAGCATACTGGATATATATCCCATTTTTATATATTTTTTTATTTGTCTGTTGTAATTGGTGTAAAGGCTTTTCTAATAAAGAGTTATATTTATGGCTATATGCTTCCAGTGCTTTTTGGATTTACATTTTTGGTAGGAAGTGGCATTTTTCTAGGCCCATATTTTTAGGATATGTTGCCATTCCTTAATTGGCTCAATACCCTCAGCAACCACCGGAGGGAGCCCCAGCTCAGAAGTCGCTTCCAAAGTATTCACAACAGAGGTGGCTGAGGGTGCTTCCACTATTGATCTTGTATCCATAGCCAGACTCTGTAATTATCTGACTGAGGGGGTTCAAGCCTATGCAGAACAGAAATGGGGACAGTGCATCACCTTGGTATATGCCGCTTTTGATGGTCACTTGTGCTAGGTTTCTTACAATGTTGTTCTCCATAGACCTATTGAGTTTCTGAGGAAGATTCTTAATTTCCTGTTGACATTGTAGAGAGCCAAGAATGCTCAGATCCATGTGTGTGGCATTGAGTCATAGACTTTCCTGTAGTCAATCTACCCTGTACTGAGATCTGTCTGGATCCCGAGTCTTGAGCGACTGCTCTATCTACTAGAAGCTGGTGCTTAGAGCCTCTGATGTCGGTCCCAATGCCTTTCTGAGCTGGATTCATGCACTGGTTCATATGGGTCTGTAGCTTGGTGGCTATGATAACTGACAGGAGTTTCCATGTTGTTGTAAGGCAGGGTATTGGGTAGTTGGATAGCCAAGCTGGGTGGCTCTGTTGTTCTTATCTGCTTAGACATACGTTTATGTACCACTGTTAATTTCTTTAGCAAGTAGGTGTGGATCATGTCTGGACCAGTTGCTGTCCAGATCTTCATGTTCTTGACCCGCTCTTGGATGTCTGCTTCTGTAATGGTGACTGGTTCTTGCTTTAGGTGGTTGCTGTGTTTCATTCTCAGATCTTGCAGCCACATTGCACTAGTGTACACAATACTGGAGGAACATATGGGAGAAGGAAAAAACACACGTCTTTTTCCTCCAGTATTGTTCAGTCTCTGCTATTGGTGGAGTTGCTGCCTTTGTATCTCCATAGTCTTGCAGCAAGTGCTGTGAGCCTTTGTTTAGCAGGCTCTAACTTGTCCAGCTTGGTATTATGCTTGATCTTTACACCCTTTTGTATTTCTGTTAGTTGGCTGGCGTCCCTTTGTGTCGCCTTGTCTCCAGTCCTCATTTCTAAGGGGACACGTACTTCTGTTGTTCTTTCTGGTTGTATAGCCAAGCATTTCCATGATTGCTGAGGCAATAGTGTAAGAGGTGCCCCAGGATCGTGTGATGCTCCACTCCCTTTCCTTATGTTGATATATAATTATATATATATATAATGTTACTGATGCTGCTATGTATATATAAATGTATATATGTTGTGTTGATAGGGAGAGTGCAGTACCTGAAAGTGGACAATAGATGGGGGTTCAATAGCATATATATTTTACATAGGGGAGTCAACCGAGATAAGATAGAGGTTTTTTTTTTTACAAGTTAGTAGGGCCACAAGCGCCCGGACAAGGCGGTTAACTCCGTAACGTTGAAAAGTGAAAAGCCCAGCCGTCTAGGGCCTTTGGGGCAGAACTGCAGCAGTACTTATACGCAGGTCGCTCTATGATGTGGCAGCTCACTGCATGGGCAGATGCCCTCGTGTCTGGGGCAAAACTGACCAGGGAACTCCTAAACGTAGTGAAGCTGAACAGGGAGGACGCTGCGGTACCGGTCAAGAAGGTACGACCCGGGTACAAACTGAAGAACATAGGAAGAGCACAGGGAAAGTGAAGGATGTGGACTGTGCAGAACTCTGTGTTGATGCTGTAACTTAGGGTTCCCCAACTCCAGTCCTCAAGGCCCACCAACAGGTCATGTTTTCAGGATTTCCTTAGTATTGCCCAGGTGATAATTGCATCACCTGTGCAATACAAAGGAAATCCTGAAAACATGACCTGCTTGTGGGCCTTGAGGACTGGAGTTGGGGAACCCTGCTGTAACTGATCTGGACATCCTGCTATTTAAAAGTAAATTTCTATATTTGAAGTTGGCTCTGTCTCTTTATGTGCCAGATCAAAGGCAGAAGTGTCTCTGCAACTAAGGGAGGCCTCTGAGAGCCAGGCAAGTGAGACAGTGCGACTTTGTGCATGTGATGCAGGTAGTCAGGGCGCAATACAGCAGACACCTTTATGGGCCATGACTACGGCCCTGGCATCCCCTACAGTATGTAATAGATCGGGGTATTAGTTTGAGCTATAATATCAGGTAGTGTCTCTTTACTGAGCCTTGGCAGTGGATCCATACTATTGATGGTATTTTGTTTATTTAAGATCTGCAGTGCTCTTGTGGAGCCAGCTGCGACTGAATCCATATCTCCCAGAAGGGTGCACGGAAAGAATATACCACTAGAGGTCATTATACACATTCACACACGTTCATTTATCCCCAAAGACCACCAGAGGGAGCTGTGTTAGACGTATAAAAGAAGCTGAACAGGAAGCTTCAGTTCAGTTCAGTCAGAGAGTTCAGTTCAGTGCAGCCACCTCAGAGAAGTCCGTCTGCAGCAAGGTGTAAGTGCAGAGCTGAGGTTAGAGAGGCTGCAGAGCTATTCAGTTCAGAGCAAGTGGAGTCTAGTAGAGAGTGAAAGAGAAATCACTCCAGCCTAGTCAGAGCTGAATCTAGGAGTGTAGCTCACTGAGAAAGCGTGCCGACGCTTAGAGAGCGGCGAAGAGGCAGCCCACCAACTGCCAGTGTGTGATCGTGTGAGGGCCCGGGTAGGCCGAAGGCGAGTGGAAAGAGCAGCAACAGGGGTAGAAAAGCCTTCAGAGCTTACCTCAGCAAGTATTACCGGACACCGGGGTCCGAGCCTATAGGGATCTCCACGACCCATTAGGAGAACACCGGAGTTCCTGGAGGACTATAAGTCCCAGGAGTACCACAGAGCTGATACGTAGCAGGATCAGGAGGACGGAGTTTGGCTGGTACCGGCCAAGGGACCCTGTTCTTTCAGAGAAGGTCCAACCACAAGATCAGCCAGGTACAAGACGGAGACTAAGCTAGGCCCAGCTACACGCAGGCCAAGACTTCATTACAAAAAGGCAGAGAACAGGAGGCCACACACCTACTCAGTGGAGGAATCTGGATGTGCACCCTTCACCCTACAGTGCTCCGTGGAGCGCCTGCAACATCTTCAGTAAAGGTACCAAAGTGACTTATGTGTGTGTCTCCCTTATTACTTCTGACTGCCGGGTCCCCGTCTGTCCTGCATCCCTACACATCTATTTGCCCTGGGAGGACATAGTCTCACCTGTAGGAGACTTTACACCAAGCTGCACAACACCATCCCTCCCAGAGGACCTGCACAGCAGCACTGGTCACCCTGACCAGGTACTACAGGTGGCGTCACGACAAACTACATGAACATTTAATCCCCTGTAAATAACCCCTTTTCAGTGAGCCCCAGGGCCACGGACCGAGCTGCAGCTACCATGACATCCCCTATAGAAATCAACGGGCTCGATGCCGAGTACCCCACAGCCCTGGCGGGTGGCTCACTCTCTAGTTGCAGAATTGGATCAGGATTATCAGAGTGACAATGAAACATTGAGTGACTAGTTGTTTCTCTGTCAGTGGACATGCAGGTCTTGTATCCAGAGTTTCCTCATACATCCTCTCTCATATGAACACTATAACAGCCACCTAATTAAAGTGTTAGGAGCCTTGGTATATAATTTATTTTTCCACAGGACAGAGCCAGGATTTGAACCCCAGTCTGTCATGTCATAGGCTGTGCACTTAACCATTACACTATACCAGCCACTGGTATATATCATGTATATAGAAGAGTATTCCCTTCTATTTGAAAACTATGTGTAAATAAGATAGAGTAATTCTCTATGTAAAAGCTCATGTTAAAATCGCAATGCAATCGGATCGCATTCACATGTAAATCGAACGTAATTCAGATGCTAGGTAATAAAAATCGCATTATACTTGCATGAAAATCACATGACACTCATCCCACTTTTCTGGACAGATATTGGACCGTTTTTTTACAGTGCCGGGTATGACCCTTAACTTGCATGATATTTTAGATAATGGTTAGTGATGAGCAAGTTTGATCGTTGCTCGGGTTTTCCTGAGCATGCTTGGGTGGTCTCAGAGTATTTGGAAGTGCTCGGAGATTTAGTTTCTGTCACCGGAGCTGGATGATTTGTGGCTGCTAGACAGCCTGAATACATGTGGGGATTGCCTGTTTGTTAGGAAATCCCCACATGTATTCAGGCTGTCTAGCAGTTGCAAATCATGCAGCTGCGGTGACATAAACTAAATCTCCGAGCACTTCCAAATACTCTGAGACCCCCCAAGCATGCTCAGGAAAACCCAAGCAACGAGCAAACTCGCTCATCACTAATAATGATCTATGGTATACCAGAGGAACTATCGGTTCCCCAAGATCGTGAGTGGATGGAGAAACAGAGGAAGTGATCTCCCTATGTCATACTCTTTACATGCTGCGGTCACTATTGCCAAGTCACTATTGCCCACAGCATGTAACGAGTTAATTCAGCAGCTGCAAATGCTGACAGCAGTAAATGCCCTTAGCTATATCTTTGCTAGCAGAGGGAATTTAACTTAGTTAATCATGATCCCTGGATGAATAATTACTGCCTTTTCAGATCCTAACACCTCATTTAGACGTTCGTGAATCACATACATGTCCTATCTGTGATTTTCGCGAATAGAGCATGTACCCAATAAAGTCTATGGTGCTATTCACAGGACTGTGCTTTTTGGGGGAACCTGTAAAAAACAAATCATGGATGGATACATGTCCGTTTTTGGTTGTAGTTGCAAATCAAAGTTACCCATACAAGACTATGGGTCTGTGAAAATCACGGATAGTATCAGTGTGATGTCCATATGCTGTCCGTAATTGTAATGCCTAGGAGACACTGTGCAGTTTATTTTATCACATGTGAAAAATCACTGATGAAACAATGATGGTAAAAGGTATAACACTGACCAAATACTGATGAAAATCAGATCCAAAACACTAATGAAACCCGGACTTTGCTTTACAAATGTGAAAAATTATGAGCTTTTGAATAAAGCCTAATTAATGGAAAATGTCAAGTTCCTTAGAATGGCAAATGGCATTGAGGTGATGGAATGTGGTTAAACTGTCACAGATCTGAATGTAGATTAGCCCTAATCATTGGTGATTATCTTCATGTGGCTACCAACTGCAATTTCCCGGTGAAATCGAAATCGCTTCATTAAAATGAACCTTTGATGTGAAAAAAAAAAGTTATTAACCTGCAGATATGACGTTGTGCAGCCACCACACTGACAGCCCCGATGCTGGAAGGAAATTAACTTTATTCCTCCCATCAGCATTGGGGATTCAGACATGGTGGCGCGGCTTCAGTCACTACTCAGTATACTGTATAGTGAGCGGTGGCTGTAACCATGACCCGGCAGTGACTGACAGCCAGCTGTACAGTGCGCCAATGCTAAGCCAGTAAGCCAGCTGTCAGGCAGAGTGGGGGAGTAGTTACAGCTGCCCTAACTATGGCCGTGCTTCCGTGACTGAAAGACTTCAAGAATCCAAGGCACCCGGTATCAGCCTTCTACAAAAATTATTTTTATTGGCACCAGCGTACTGTACACACAGGAAAATTAGCAACGTTTAGGAAACGCATGGCCTTTTTTTCTTGGCTTGATAAATGCCCTAAGTGGCCAAAATGTTGCTAATTTTCCTGTGTGTACACTGGTGTCAATAAAAATAATTTTTGTGTAAGGAAGATACCCGGTGCCTTGGATTTTTAGAGTATGTGCAACCTTTACTTCCTAGTGGAGGGGCTGTACCAAGTCTGCATGAGACACAGAGTGGTGCATGGGATACACCTTGTTTTAATGAAAGTCCAAGGCTGTGAGAAAAAAGGTCATTTCCTTCTGGCACGGTGCCTTCAGTTCAGCGGCAGCTGCTCTGCGTCAGAAAGCTATTAATCTGCAGATTGACCCCATATTTGCAGTTTAATAGCATTTTTTCACATGACAAATTCCCTTTAAAAGGCACATCTTACCCACTGGATAGATGATAAATAACACATCAATTGTCTATTTCCACCAGACTTAGAAAGAAGCAGCAGGATGGATGCTTAACTATTTTTGGGACACGTATCAAAGTGAACAGGGAGAGTATTAGAGAGTCTTTCATGCAGCACTTCTTTATTCACAACAGGGCACCCATTCTAGAGCTATTAGGGACCCATATTTACATGGGAAGAAGTCTTAAATTCAGTCCCTCAAAAATAAAATTGCTCTAGTAATTAAGGTTTAGGTTTAAGGGATAATATTAATGTTCTTTTTTTGCCGATCCAGTCATAGTCATGGTTTGCCTACTTCATGTGTTTAAAGGGAATCTGTCACCCTAAATTGGCGGGATATTTAAATGATGGCAGTCAGGTCAGATGGGCGGTGTTTTGGGTACTTGCCTTAACATGTTGTTTGCCGCTGTCTCCATTATTTCTAGGAAATGAAGTCGTTGCCCTCCATATAACGCGCCTGCGCATTGCAATCTTGAATTGCGCACGCGCAGTATGCTTTGCCCGCAGATTGCAATGCGCAGGCGCGTTATATGGAGGGCAACGACTTCAATTCCTAGAAATAATGGAGACAGCGGCAAACAACATGTTAAGGCAAGTACCCAAAACACCGCCCATCTGACCTGACTGCCATCATTTAAATATCCCGCCAATTTAGGGTGACAGATTCCCTTTAAAGCATACCTGTTCTTTCAGCTAACGTCAAAATAAACTGTGTTGTCGCTAGACATTAGATGACTTATAATGTCAGTTCCTCCTGAGCTAGTGGGTTGAGGCTAGCTGCTATAAGATTTGCCATATACAGCACACATAGCGATGGATTTCCACACTTCTTTCTCTGTAACAAACATACAGGAAAAACAGCATGGAAAACATTATACAGCAGAACTGAGTTTTGTAGCTGGAAATTCTGCACTGAAGTAAAACAAACTTTTAATCTGCCTGTATCTGACAAGTCTCATTATGCTGAGTGTGCCTTTTTCTTTCTCCCCTCCGCCTCTTTAGCATCATCTTCATGGCTCCAAATCTTTTGGGGGCGTGGCTCAACAGATGAAAATTAATAGCAATTTCATATTCAAAGAAATTTATAGGTAGCCAACCAAGCCAACTGGAGCTCCGATGTGAACATTATAGCAATGAAATTATGTTTTGGATGTTGTAGGGCATATATAAGGAGATGAACATATTTCCCATGTTCCCTCTTGAAGAAAAAAGTATACTGTTGTAAGTGATATATAATGTAAACTGTGACTTGTGTTAATGATATTGATATTGTGAATTGCTGATAGTAAGAATGGCAAGAGTTAATGGTTGGGACTAGCCCAGAGTGGCAGTGGCTAGACTGAAGAGAAAGTGATAGTTTTCTGGTAGTGAGTAAGATAGGGCCTGGAGTGCATAGAAGAAGGACTTAAGGTCCAATGTGAGCAGTGCTGCATTGTGAGGTTTTCCTGAAGTAAGTGCAGACCAAAGAAAAGAGAGCGAGATCCAAAGTGACTGCAAGACAGTGATTTTCTGATGAAGAGTCCTGAGAGAGGATGACAAGCGCAGAGTTTATAACTCTTGAATAGTGATGTGTGAACCAAGTGATATTTGGATCCAGCGGGTTCGGACGAACATTTAAAAATGTTCGGTTTGGGTAACAGAACAGTACCCGGACACCATTCAGATTAATGGGTGGCCCGAACAACCAATGTTTGCTACGTTGTCATCTGCATGACAGCACGGTAAACACTGCCTCTGATCGACAGTAAGATATTACCTGCAGTCAGAGAGCTGCGGTTCCCACGCTGTCAGATGACAGCGTCAGCCAGCAGCTGCGACCGGCAGTAAAAAGTTTACCTCCGGTCACAAAGGCATGGGCTGATGAGTGAATACTACTCCCATTAGCCTACAACTGCTGATGCTAATAGCAGCGAGAGCAGGCATGACTAATGTGAGTATTCATCAGCTGGCGCCTGCACTATAAATAAATACATTTTTTACAAAAATTGTGTCGGGTCTTTCTATTTTTGATAACCAGCATGGCAAAACTGATATCTGCGGGCTGCAACCCTCAGCTGACAGCTTTATCATGGTTGGTTATCAAGAATAAAGAAAAATAAATTATTTTAAAAAAAAATGGCATGAGGGGTCCCCCATGTTTGACAACCAGCCAAGTTAAAACAGACTGCTGGGGGCTGGTATTCTCAGGCTGGTAAGGAGCCATGGATATTGCATAAAAATAGCAGCCTGCAGCTGCCCCAGAAAAGACACATCTATTAGATGTGCCAATTATGGTGATTTGCCCAGCTCTTCCCACTTGTCCTGTGGCGGTGGCAAGTGGGGTTCATATTTGTATGACTGATGTCACCTTTGCATTTTCAGGTGACATCAAGCCAAGCAGTACTAACCTCATACTCAATATTGTCAATAAAAAACACACAGAATAAAGTCCTTTATTTGAAATAAAAATACACAGTGTTTTACAAATTTATTTAAAAATAAACACAGCTATTCTTTCCTTACGCCTATTCCATTGAAGCCCTGGTCTCCTGTGAAAAACAGAAAATAATAAACAAAAATATCACTTAATGCCCATTCCATTGAATCCTTGATTTCCTGTAAAAAAAAAAAAATAAATAAATAAAAAAAAACAATATCTGTCACCTGTCTGACATACTGTCCCACACCATAATCCATGTCTGCAATAATTGGTTTTCAACCTGGATGGTGAACGTCCAGACTAAAAATGAATGGAGAATGAGCTGCTGCAAGAGCAGCATCAGTGACTAGCGATGACATCATCAAGGTCTTTGTTCCCAGATCACTTTAGTGTGAGCCAGGCCCCTGAACTGCTGTCATGTGTGCATCGCCACGAAGATCGTCGCGGTTGCACATTCTGACTTCTCACAGCTGAGTTGCTGTTTCTTTGTGTTTGGCAGTGAGGGAGTTAATTCTGTCTGTGCTCGGTTTCTGGGACTGGGTTCAGTTTCTCCCGGCTGCAATTGATTATTTGTTGATTGGTTTCCCTTAAATCCCTGGTTGTCTGTTTTGGGAATTGCCAGTGAAATTCTTCATGCAGACCACAGATAGGATTGAATCTGTATAGACTTAAGTTAAAGAGCTCCTTAGTTGTTTTAAGCTCAACTTGCTTAGAGTTTTATATCCCAGACCATTTATGTTCCTTCTGTGTTTGAGTGTGTATGTGAGTCTGTGTTTTCTCCAGTCTGTCCTATATGTCTAATCTGTGTATTTAGCAGAGATCAGCCCATATCCCTTTGGTGGTAATCAGGGTCCTTTTTAGGACTGATTACAGGGTTCAGGGACTGATAGGAGACTAGGTTAGGCTGGAGACTTGGACCTCTGAACCATTATCAGTACCTCCAAGGTGAGGGATTAGTTAGGACCCCAGTTTTAGGGTCAGGTTAGACCCCGGTCCTCCTCTTTCCTGTGACAGCGTATCAAGTCCTCAAGATTAACCCTGAGTTCAACGGATATCGTGTCAGGTAAATCTATTCTAATATTTACATGCTGATGTTGCTAAACTATATGTTGTATAGAGTGTTGTTTCTGTAAGAATAGTTTACTGACATCGTACACATATCATTAGACAGCGTGACATTTTCACTGGCCAATAAAATTATCCCCAGTTGCATGGATCCAGTAGCCCAGCTGGCTCTGCAGTTGCAGGGATTATCCATGGAGCTGACGGACATTAAGTCCAAAGTTTTGTCTCCCCTGGAGCAAACCAGATTTGAACCTAAAGTAGCTCTCCCGGACAGGTTCACTGGTGGGCGAGACAAATTTTTCACATTCCGGGAAGCATGTAAATTGTATTTTCGGCTTCGGCCTCGATCATCAGGTAGTGAAGAGCAGAGAGTGGGAATTGTTATCTCGCTCCTACAAGGGGACCCTCAATCCTGGGAATTCTCCCTTCCTCCGGGATCCCCGGCTCTACAGTCTGTAGATCGATTTTTTACTGCCCTGGGTTTGGTATATCATGACCCAGATCGGGTCTCTCTTGCTGAGACAAAATTACGTAAGATACAGCAGGAGATCGTCCGGCAGAGGAATTTGCTTCTGAGTTCCGTAGATGGGCCACAGATACTCAGTGGAATGACCCAGCTCTTAGGAGTCAGTTTTGTCATGGGCTTTCTGACAAATTAAAGGACGTTTTGGCTCAGTATGATTCTCCTCCATCACTGGAGGCTGCTATGGCCCTAGCTATCCGTACTGATAGACGGCTTCGGGAGAGGGGTGAGGTAACTCCGCCCCCGGTAGTTGCTCCACCTACTACAAAAGTCCCTTATGTTGAGGTTCCCCTTGTCTGTTCAGAGGAGCCTATGCAGTTGGGAGGGACATCATTTCGTAGGAGGGGATTGGTGGTACGCAGCAGGACTAGAAGGTGTTTCTTCTGCGGGAAAGAGGGACATTTGTTGGGGGATGTCCATCCCGTGCCTTGTTGAGCAAAAAGTTGCCGGAAAACTGTTAATCCCAGGTTGTGTGGTGGACGACAACCTGGGAGTATGTATTTCGTCCGCTAGTTCTTCTCAGTTCCTTGTACCAGTGGAGATGGTGGTTGGTACGAGAGTGGAGAGATTTTCTGTTCTTCTTGATAGTGGGTCCGGGCTAATCTGGTTGACGCTCAGTTTGCTCAGGCTCAAGGTATGCCTCTGAGTGTATTGGCCAAACCGATCCCTATATTCTCCATTGACGCCAGGCCTCTCGGCCAAGGTAGCTTTGTTCATGAGGTCCATAACATTGATATTCGGGTAGGGGCGATACATAGGGAACAATTATCTTGTTATGTGTTGGAGGGTCTACCTACTCCTATTGTGTTGGGACTTCCTTGGTTGGTTAAAACATAACCCTGTGATTAATTGGCAGTCCAGAGAGATAAGCCAATGGGGTGAGTTTTGCAAAAGTAACTGCATGAACACAGTCATCAGTGCGGTCGTGCCTAGAACATTGCCTCCTTTTTGGAGGACTTTGGGGATGTGTTCTCTGAGGAGGGGTGTCAGGAGTTGCCTCCTCATCGCGTGTATGACTGCTCTATTAATTTACTTCCTGATGCTAAGTTACCTAAAGCTAGGTTATATAACCTTTCTGGTCCTGAGAGGCAGGCTATGAAAGACTATATTTCGGAAAGTCTGGCCAAAGGGCATATTAGACCTTCATCTTCCCCAGTGGCCGCGGGGTTCTTCTTTGTGAAGAAAAAAGATGGAGGCCTACGCCCTTGCTTGGATTTCCGCGAACTTAATCGGATTACTGTTCGAGATCCGTATCCTCTCCCTCTTATTCCTGATCTCTTCAATCAAATTGTGGGCGCCAAATGGTTCTCTAAATTGGATCTCAGGGGGGCGTATAATTTGATTAGGATAAAAGAGGGGGATGAGTGGAAAACGGCGTTTAACACGCCGGAGGGACATTATGAGAACCTTGTCATGCCTTTTGGTCTGACTACTGCACCAGCAGTATTCCAACATTTTGTTAATGACATTTTTCGTCACCTTGTGGGGCTGTTTGTGGTCGTATATTTGGATGACATTTTAATTTACTCGCCAGATCTTGTGTCTCATCAGGAGCATGTGAGACAGGTGTTGCAGATCTTGCGAGACAATAAATTATACGCCAAACTGGAAAAGTGTGTATTTGCTGTACAGGAACTTCAGTTTTTTGGGTTTCTTGGTGTCAGGCTCTGGTTTCCGTATGGACCCTGAAAAAGTGAGAGCAGTGCTTGAATGGGATCAGCCAGAGGATCTTAGGCTCTGCAGCGTTTTCTGGGGTTTGCTAACTACTACGGAAATTTATTTGTAATTTCTCATCTGTTGTCAAAACCTCTCACTGACATGACAAGAAAAGGGACGGATTTTTCTAAATGGTCGGACAAAGCTTGCCAAGCTTTTTTCCTCTTTGAAAAAAATGTTTTGCTTCGGCACCCGTTCTCATCCAACCAGATGCATCACAGCCGTTCATTGTGGAGGTGGACGCGTCTGACGTAGGGGTGGGTGCAATATTGTCCCAGGGTCCGTCCCCTGGTAAATGGCATCCGTGCGCTTTCTTTTCTAAGAAGTTGTCGTCCGCCGAAAGGAATTATGATATCGGCAATAGGGAACTTTGGCCATTAAGTTGGCTTTTGAAGAATGGCGTCACTTTTTGGAGGGGGCAGTCCACCCGGTCACCGTCATTACTGATCACAAAAACCTGCTGTATTTTGGAATCTGCTAAGCGTCTGAATTCCAGACAAGCTCGATGGTCGTTGTTTTTTACCAGTTTAATTTTGTCGTCACATATCGCCCTGGGTCTAAGAATGTTAAGGCTGATGCCTTGTCTCGCAGTTTCCCAGGGCCGGGAAAACGGATGACCCGATTCCTATCCTTCAGGAGGGGGTGGTAGTGTCGGCTGTATGTTCTGAGCTTGAGGAGGAGGTATTAGAGGCTCAGGGGGACGCCCCTGCAGGACCTTCAGGGGAGACTGTTTGTCCCAAATCAGTTGAGACAAAAGGTTATTGAGGCACATCATAATTCTGCTTTAGCAGAACATCCAGGGAGTAAGGCTACTTTAGATCTCCTTTCTCGCCGGTTTTGGTGGCCTAACGTTAATAAAGATGTTTAACTTTTGTCGCGTCCTGTGGGGTTTGTGCTCGCTCTAAGACCCCGCATACCCGCCCGTCTGGGACCCTCTTAACCCTTGAAACTTCCGGAGCGTCCATGGACTCATTTGTCTATGGACTTCATTACGGATCTTCCTCCGTCGTCAGGGAAAACTGTCATACTGGTGGTTGTTGACAGGTTCAGTAAGATGGCACATTTCATTGCTCTTCCTGCCCTCCCTAATGCTAAAACTCTGGCGCAGGTGTTCATTGGGGAGATTGTGAGACTTCATGGGTTGCCTTCTGATGTGGTGTCAGATAGGGGGTCTCAGTTTGTGGTCTAAATTTTGGAGGGCATTTTGTTTACGTCGGGGGATGCAATTGTCATTTTCCTCGGCTTTTCATCGCAGACCAATGGTCAGACAGAGCGTCTGAATCAAAGCCTTGAGACTTATCTTCGGTGTTTTGTCTCAGAGAACCAGGAGACTGGTCTTCTTTCTTGCCTCTGGCAGAGTTCGCTCTTAACAACAGGCGGAGCGAGTCCACTGGTAAATCCCCGTTTTTTGGGGCATATGGTTTTCATCCCCAGTTTTGTACTTTCAATGGGGGGGGGGCCCTTCTGGGGTTCCTGAGGAGGAGCGTTTCTCGTCGTCACTTGCTTCAGTGTGGAGAGGTGTATTGAATAATCTGAGTGCTATGGGGAACCGTTATAAACGTATGGCTGATAGGAGGAGAGTTTCTGGTCCAGATCTGAATGTGAACGATCTGGTATGGTTGTCTACCAGGAATATAAAACTTAAAGTTTCCCTCCTGGAAACTGGGTCCCAGATTCATCGGGCCGTACAGGATCAGTTCCATAATTAATCCCGTGGCATTTCGTCTGGACCTCCCCTCCTACGTTTAAAATCCACAATGTGTTCCACAAGTCATTACTTAAGAGGTACGTGGCACCAGTCATACCGTCACCTCTACTCCTCCTCCAGTGGTGGTCAATGGTAACTTGGAGTTTCAAGTGTCAAAGATCATTGACTCACGTCTGAATCGCGGTCCCTTCAGTACTTGGTGCATTGGAAGGGGTATGGTCCAAGAGGAGAGGACGTGGGTTCCTGCGTCTGACAATTAACGCAGATCGTTTGGTTCGGACCTTCCACAGAACTCACCCGGGCAGACCTGGCCCTGAGGGTCCGGAGGCCCCTCGTAGAAGGGGGGGTACTGTCATGTGTGCATCGCCACGAAGATCGTCGCGGTTGCACATTCTGACTTCTCACAGCTGAGTTGCTGTTTCTTTGTGTTTGGCAGTGAGGGAGTTAATTCTGTCTGTGCTCGGTTCTGGGACTGGGTTCAGTTTTCTCCGGCTGCAATTGATTATTTTGGATTGGTTTCCCTTAAATCCCTGGTTGTCTGTTTTGGGATTGCCAGTGAAATTCTTCATGCAGACACAGATAGGATGAATCTGTATAGACTTAAGTTAAAGAGCTCCATAGTTGTTTTAAGCTCAACTTGCTTAGAGTTTTATATCCCAGACCATTTATGTTCCTTCTGTGTTTGAGTGTGTATGCGAGTCTGTGTTTTCTCCAGTCTGTCCTATATGTCTAATCTGTGTATTTAGCAGAGATCAGCCCATATCCCTTTGGTGGTAATCAGGGTCCTTCTTAGGACTGATTACAGGGTTCAGGGACTGATAGGAGACTAGGTTAGGCTGGAGACTTGGACCTTGAACCATTATCAGTACCTCCAAGGTGAGGGATTAGTTAGGACCCCAGTTTTAGGGTTCAGGTTAGACCCGGTCCTCCTCTTTCCTGTGACAGCGTATCAAGTCCTCAAGATTAACCCTGAGTTCAACGGATATCGTGTCAGGTAAATCTATTCTATATTTACATGCTGATGTTGCTAAACTATATGTTGTATAGAGTGTTGTTTCTGTAAGAATAGTTTACTGACATCGTACACATATCATTAGACAGCGTGACAACTGCAGTGACCTCAGTGAGATCACCGCTAGCACCGTGAGAAATTTCTTACTACCATTCAGAGACGCCAGTGTTTCTCGCGCTGTCATGCAGGGGTGCCAAACTCAAACAGCCCTCGCTGAGGAAGAATCTCTAGAAGCAGCTCAAAAACCCTGAGCTGCATAGCCGAAGCCGTACGTCAAGTCTGGAGTTTCCACTGCAAGATTCACCACAATGCACATCTCAGTATATTAATGGACTTCCTGATCCAAACTATACAAACATGAAAACGTGGAGCAAAATAACTCTGCTAATGACTACCTTGCCCCTCACCAGGTAACCAACGTGAATCACCTTGCTGGCACACCGCACGTCAGACTGAAGCATCACGATACCGGCTGGCGCCACCCAGAGGATACTAACAGGTACGAACGCACCTCACATCACTATCAGGGTGACCCATCACCAATATACTCTGCCGACAACCGGTTCACAACAGAATTTTCTAAGTTCTTCACACGACGTGATCTGGTTGCCAAGGGACTCATGAATTCACTGACCAAGCTGAAGGTTACAGAGCTTGGAAAGCTTCCTTCCAAAATGTCACTAGAGACTTGGGGCTACAACAAGGGAAGAGATAGACCTCTTAGTCAAATAACTGGGGGAAGAATCAGTCAAATACACAGTAAGGATCAGAGACATTAATATAAACCGCCCTGAGACTGGCCTCAAAGGATCTGGAAGAGGCTGGATGAGTGTTCGGCTCAGCAGAGGTAATAGAAAGAGCATTGTTCAAAAGAATTAATGATTTTCCTAAAATATCTAACAAAGGTCTCCAGAAACTTAGAGAATTAAGTGACCTGCTAAAGGAAGTCCAAGTTGCCAAATGTGAAGATGATCTACAAGGACTTGCATACCTTGAAACAGCAAGAGGTGTTAACCCTATAGTCCAAAAGTTGCCCTACAATATACAGGAGAGGTGGCTCACACATGGTTCCACGTACAAATACAAACACAGTGTTCCATTCCCTCCCTTCTCTGTTTTTTGTAGACTTTGTACACCAACAAGCAAGAATCAGAAATGATCCCAGCTTTGACTTTGCATTGTCATATGCCACACCCGTCACCAACTGCAAACCTAGCAGAAATCTGTGGCAGTGCACAAGACTTATGTTTCTTCTCCAGGTTCTAATTACAGGTCTGTGGCTGCTCCCAATCAGAGACAAAGGTGCAGGATCCTGACAAGCAGTGCCCGCTCCATCAGAAGCCTCATCCTTTCCTGAAATGCAGAAATGCAGAGCCTTCAGAGGAAATCTATGCCAGATCGCAGAAGCTTCCTGAAAGAGAACGGTATCTGCTACAAGTGCTTCTCATCCACAACTCATCTCGCCAAGGATTGCAAGGTCAGTGTAAAAATGCACAGAATGTGGCACCATAGATCATAACACTGCCCTACACCCTGGGCCAGCTCGTGGAGTACACAAAACACACCAGCTGACAGTGAGCATGGCGGGGAGGAAAGGAACACTGATGCAGCTATGCCAGAGATCACTTCACAATGTACTGAAGTCTGTAAAGGGACAATAGACAGTAGATCCTGTTCAAAAATATGCCGCGTCAGAGTGTACCCAAAGGGTCATAGAGACAAAGCTGTAAGACTGTATGCTATCTTGTGATGATCAAAGTAATCGATCCCTGGCTAGATCAACATTCTTTGACCTATTCAACATCAAGGGCCAAGCACCCCCTACTCACTAAAGACATGTGCAGGTACTGTGACAACAGCAGGTAGGAAAGCTACAGACTACCAAATTGAG
Organism: Oophaga sylvatica; assembly: GCA_033576555.1. Taxonomy (NCBI): domain Eukaryota; kingdom Metazoa; phylum Chordata; class Amphibia; order Anura; family Dendrobatidae; genus Oophaga; species Oophaga sylvatica. The sequence continues at coordinate 137,767,483 of JARQOD010000005.1, read as the reverse complement.
TCCTTAGACGGACAATTCTACCTACCACTACCTACAATCATCGAGTGTAATCAGATCCCAGACAACAGATCTGAAATACCTACGCCAGATGTGGAAATCCATCACACTCACTTAAAACACATAGCACACCTCATACCGGAACTCGACCACCAGGCCCAGATAATTCTGCTGTTGGGGAGAGACATCCTGCAGGTTCACAAAGTGAGACATCATATTAATGGACTCCACAATGCTCCCTATGCCCAAAAGCTAGACCTAGGATGAGTCATAATAGGAAATGTATGCTTGGGACGCATGCACGCCCCATCTTCTGTGACAAGCATGCTGACAAATACATTGGAGAAAGGACACTTATCTCTGTTTCAACCTTGTAACAATGAATTCCATGTCAGAGAGCTACCACACAGCATCCAACTACCCAATCATCTAATAGACTTTACTCATGACAGCAGTATAGTGTCAGGAAGCTATGAGGATCAGTTAGGGTGCACAGTCTTCCAGAGAACTAAGCAAGACAACCAATTGACAATGTCAGTAGAGGATAAGTTGTTCTTAGAGGTAATGGACAAGGGACTTGTTAAAGATGAGACCAACAGCTGGGTCGCACCTCTTCCCTTCAGAACTCACAGACCACGTCTACCGAACAGCAGAAATCAAGCATTAAAGAGTTCCTCCTCTCTAAACATAATCTGCAAAGGAAGTCTGAGATGAAAGATCACCTTTTCCTTCATGTCAAAGATCTTTGAGAATTGTCATGCAGAGCTAGCTCCCACTCTCAAAGACTCTGAAGAATGCTGATTCCTACCCATGTTTGGAGTATACCACCTTAAGAAACCAGGCCAAATTAGAGTGGTGTTTGACTCCAGTGCTAAGTTTGATGATATCTCCCTGAATGATGTTCTACTGACAGGACCAGACCTCAATAACAAACTGCTGGGAGTACTTATGCGTTTCCGTAAGGATTCCATCGCCTTCATCGCTGACATCCAGCAAATGTTCCATTGTTTCCTTGTGAGAGAGAGAGGCAGGAACTTCCTAAGATTCTTCTGGTACAGAGATAATGATCCTGCTATTGAAGTCACAGAGTATCGCATGAGAGTGCACATCTTTTGCAACAGTCCTTCACCTGCAGTCGCCATCTATGGACTCAAAAGGTCGGTCCAAGAAGGAGAAACAGAATATGGATCAGATGTCAGACAATTCATAGAAAAAGACTTTTAGACTGTGGTTTCCACGGTCCGGAACCACAGCGCTTTGGACGGAGCGGAAATTCCGCTCCGCCAAAGCCCCGCCCCCTTTTGAACGCGCGCTCTTTCCGGATGTGTTCAGGAACACCTCCGAACACATCCGGAATGATCACAGGGCTACATAGCCCTGTGTTATTTCCCTTGCGGCGACGCAGCGTCGCGCAAGGGACTAGGACAGCTGCGGTCTGAAAAGACGCGCCGCATGTCCGGAAACGCAGGTCTTCCGCCTGCGTGTTTTACAGCATAGTGGAGACGGGATTTCTTGAAATCCCCTCCACTATGCTGTAACATCTGGATGCTGCGTGTTTGACGCTGCGCCAACGCACAGCGTCAAACACGCAGCTAATCCGGACTGTTTCCTGATAGTGGAAACATACCCTTATGTTGACGACTGTCTAAAAAGCCATCCCTTTCAAATGAACTGCCATCAGTCTTCTCAGGAGAGCCCAAGAGATGCTTGCTTGCTCGAACCTCAGGCTTCACAAAATAGCCTTAAACAGCCAAGAACTCATGGAAGCATTCCCTTCACAAGACTTATGCAACATCTCAGAGACTTGGACTTGGGTCAGAACCTGCACCCAATGCAACGCAGCCTCGGGTTCTCTGGAATCTACAGTCAGACACTTTCACCTTCAAGGTCAGCCAAGAAGAAAAGCCTTTCCACGTAGAGGTGTCCTGTCCACCATCAACATTTTTGTTCGATCAATGGGTTTCGCAGCTCCTGTCACTATACAAGGTTAAAGCCTTACTAAGGGACTTAACCAAGGAAACATTCCGACTGGGATGCACCTCTGCCACCTGATAAGAGAATACAGTGGGAAGGATGGAAGAACTCTTTAGACCCCTCTCCAACCTGAATGTGCCAAGACCATACACCCATGTGCCGTCTACAGAAATTACAAAGCCAAAACTGTACGTGTTTGCAATTGCCGCTGTCGCCTATCTCAAAACTGTAGGCTCCAAATGTCAGAGCCACATTGGATTCGTTATGGGGAAAGCCAAACTTGCTCCACAGCCAGAGCACACTATACCCAGGTTAGAGCTTTGTGCTGCAGTCTTACCATTAAAATTGGCAGAGTTCATTGCATCGAGATGGATATCGACTTGACGTTCTACTCAGACAGCAAAGTAGTCCTTGGATATATCCACAATGAAACTAGGCGATTCTATGTTTATGTCAACAGAGTGCTACGAATTAGGAGATCAGTTCATCCAAAACAGTGGCTTTACATACCCACTGCCCCAAATTCCTGCAGATCATGCAAATAGGCAGTTGGCGCAAGTAGACTAGGAAACAAAAACATGGCTCTCAGGACCAAAATTACGTACACTGAGGAACATTTCCCAGACACCCTTTGAACTAGTGAGAGAGGACTCAGATCTGAAATTCGCCCTCAGGTGTTACACTTCATACAACGACCTCTGCTATCCAGCTTGAATCTCACATATTCGGAAAATTTTTTAAACTTGGAAGTCTTTTTCGAGCTATTACCTGCCTGACTCATGTAGCTCAATCATTCAGGACCACCAGAGCTTGAGACACAGAAAAATGTAAAGGTTGGCATCTTTGTAAAAATACCTATGTTTACCTCAGACTTGGAATTTCCCAGAAACCACATCATCTTTCACCGTTCAAAGAGAAACCTACCCTGTAGAAATCCAAAAGCCCCATTAACAAAGCTCCAATAACAGAGAGCAGCGTATTGAGGAAACTCGACCCATTCATCGACAACAATGGCCTGCCCAAAAGTAGGATGGCCAATGGGAATGAACCTAAGACATTCTTCAGACCAGTACCTGAACTGTTCTTATTGTTCCTTCGGAAGAAAGGGATAGTGACATCCGTTGATGCCAGACGGGGAGTGTTCTCTCTCCAACATCTAATTGTTGTTTTTTCTACTGTTTATGTAGGAGTTTAACAATGTAGTGTTTTTGGTCCCTCTAGTGACCAGTGTCATAATCGCAGTTTTAATGTTTTCTTTCACTTTCAGCAAAATCCTTTTTCCTCCTTTGCCCAAAGCATGATGGTAGCTTAAGCAATGCATGATGGTAGCTTAAAAAAATGTATTCTGGAGCTTTCCCTCCATTTTCTTCCATTTCCCTTAAGCATCTTTTCCTCCCTCTTGTGTGCATCGCCGGTATGTACTTATGTCTCCAGTTAATTCCTGTCCTATATTAGCCCTGTCTAATCAGTCCTCCCCCTGGTTAGGTATTAGTCTGCAAATGTTTATTCACAATATACTATCTTTATGTATTTCCACTATGCCCTGTACTGATTGTATGTTATTATGTTTGTTTTATAGTTTCACAGCTTATCACATGCACATGCCAATTCACATAGTTCCGGCATTGTGAGTGGTGAGCATTCCAGCAGCTGTGCTCTGCTTGTAAGCAGCACATAAACTCCCTGCTATGCGCTGCTTACAATCATAAAGCAGCGCTGGCACCAGAATAAGATGCTGCGAGGGAGCGCAGGAAGGTAGTATAATGTTTTAATTTTTTATGTATAATCATACAGGATAAGGATGGGGTCAGATACACGGATAGGGATGGAGCCATGCATGCAAGGCTAGGGAGGGGCCATGCATACAAGGATAAGGAGGGGCCATGCATACAATGATAGGGATGGGGCCATGCAGACAAGGATAGGGATGAGGAGCCATGAATACCAGGAAAGGGATGAGGGGGGCAATGCATACCAAATAGGGGTGAAGAGCCCTGCATACCAGGATGGGGATGAGGAGGCCATGCATACCAGGATGGGGAGGAGGGACAATGCACATAGGCTTATACTCGAGTCAATAAGTTTCCAATTTTTTTTAGGTAAAATTAGGAGCCTCAGCTTCTGCTCGATTGGCTTATATCGAGTATTTACGGTATTTGATCCCATAAATTTAACTTTTGCCTGTATTTTTCTCACCTCACTTCACCAACTTGACTATTTAGTGATAATGCATCAAACACAAAATCGTATTACAAAATATTTACACACAGGTTGTAATGTAACAAAATAGGTAAAAAGTCAAGGGGGTGGGGCAACTACTTTTACAAGTCACTGCATATGCAGGGATTGGGGACATACAGTGGGGAAAATACATATTTGATACCCCTGTGATTTTGCAAGTTTTTCCACCTACAAAGAATGGAGAGGTCTGTAATTTTTATCATAGGTACACTTCAACTGTGAGAGACAGAATCAAAAAATTAAAAACAGAAAATCACATTGTATGATTGTTAAATAATTAAATTGCATTTTATTGCATGAAATAAGTATCTGTCACCTACCAATGGCAAGAATTCTGGCTCTCACAGACCTGATAGTTTTTCTTTAAGGCTGGTTTCACACAATCCGGTGTGCGCCTGACAGCGCCCCGGCATTTAGCCGCAGCGCCGCATCAGAAAATCTGTATGCGCCGCATGCGGCTTTTTTGCTTGACATGCATTAGCAATGTACATTGCGGCGGCCGGACAAAACGCTGCATGTAACGTTTTTTGTTTTTGCCGGATGGTTTCTGATGTCTCCAAGCATCAGAAACCATCCGGCAAAAAAACGCATGCGGCCGCCGGCGGTTTGCATCAGGTTTTCTGATGCGGCGCTGCGGCAAAATGCGGGGGCGCCGTCAGCGCCCCCGGAGAGTGTGAAAGAGGCCTTAGAAGCCCTCCTGCTCTGCACTCATCGCATTAATTGCACCTGTTTTGAACTCCTTACCAGTATAAAAGAATCTGTCAACATACTTAAATCACACTCCAACATCCCACCATGGCCAAGACCAAATATCTGTCTAAGGACACCAGGGCAAAAATTGCAGACCTGCACCAATGCTCTGATGAGCTACAGAACAATAGGCAAGTGGTGAGAAGGTAACAAACTGTTGCACCAATTATTAGAAAATTGAAGAAACACAAGATGACTGTCAATCTTCCTCAGTCCATGAGCACCATGCAGGATCTCACCTTGTGGGGTAAGGATGATTCTCAGAAAGGTCAGGATTCATCCCAGAATTTTCACGGAAGGACCTGGTCAGTGACCTGAAGAGAGGTGGGACCACAGTCTCAAACATTACCGTTAGTAAAACATACGCCACAAGGATTAAAATCCTGCAGGGCAGCAATGTCCCCTGTCACACCAGCACATGTCCAGGCACGTTTGAAATTCACCAATGACCATCTGGATGATCCAGAAGAGGCCAATGCGAGAACGTCATGTGGTCAGATGAAGCCAAAATAGATTTTTTTGGTATCAACTTCACTCGCTGTGTTTGGAGGAACTAGAAGGATAAGTACAAACCCCAAGAACACCGTCCAAACTGTGAAGGTGGTGGGGAAAACAATCATACTTTGCACGTACTTTTCTGCAAAGGTGACAGGGAATACCCGTATTGAAGGTAGGATGGATGAGGTCATGTATTGCGAGATTTTGACTACACCTTCCTTCCCTCAGAAGGCTAGGTTCACATTAGCGTTTGTGGGTGCGCGCGTATCACTGTATGCACAAACGCATGCAAACGCAGCATTTTTTATCTGCATCAGCTTACACATGACGCAAAAAAAACCGCTGCGTGTGCATGCGTTTTTGCATGCGTTTGCGTTGTTTATGTGCATGCGCTTGATATTTCCAGGTGCTGTAATCATTCCTGGAAGTGTGCAGTCTGCAGTCCGCATGCGCATCGAACGCATCCTGCGCATGTCCTTGCGTACCAATGCGCATATTTGACAGATTTTTGACCCTTCAAAAAGTGAAACATGTTGCGTTCGCCGGACACCACCGCACACCGTGAAATGATGCATGCATACACGAACGCATTCAAATGTGGTGCCCCTGAGGGTTCAGTCGCCACAGAGTATTGCACCTCACCCAGAGGTGTGATACCCCATCCTCAGGTAAGGAGGGAGCACCACCTAGGACTCTAGCACCTGCACCCAACACACACTAGAACAGCTGCGCACCCTGGAAGACCCTACGGAGGATGGTCTCATCCCAGTCTGAGATAGGAAAGGGTGTATGGGTGGGTGGAAGTAGCATTAGCAAGGAAGGAGTGGAAGCTTGAGGAAGCAGCAGGCAGGATCAGGGAGTCCTGAGGAGGAAGAGGAAGGAGTAGGAGTGTATTGAGCAACTCCAGTGAGAGGAGGCTGCAGAGAAAGAGAAGGAGTTAGAAAGGGTCAGAGAGGATGGAAGCGGAAGAGCTCAGTCCAGGGGTTGAAAGAAGTGAGGTGGAGAGAGGAAAGAAGCGAAGAGAAAGATAAGCTTCGGAGTGAGAAAAGGAAGAAGTCCTAGGGATCGGGGAAAGAGCAGAAGCCATTCGTTGGTTCCGGTCTGTTTGCAGGGGACTAGGTCGCAGAAGGGAACTCGACCCCTAGACTAGTGTACGAACTTCGATTCACTAGGAGTCGACTGCTGTGATAACATAGGGATCCAGTCAATAACCCATTAACTTCTCTGAGGGCGCTAATAGATCAAGAGGAACGCAGAAATTTGTCGTTGTCCTAGAGGATTCGCAGCCGCTGATCTGAGACATGTTGGTGAAGGTGCTTAGGAAGAAGGCGAAAATCGCACAGGGAGACGGCCAGAAAAGGGACACAAAATCTAGAACGGGTCCCGGAAAGGGGCATCCCAATCTACCTGGGGGTTTGCGAGCCCCTCACCTGGTGGACACGTGCCAAGGGGCTCTTTACTGCAAAAATCGGAACTGTGAGTAAAGTTTGGAAACTGCAACTCGCTGACTGTTTTTTCGTTTCTTCCTACGTCACCCATTGCACTCACAATCTCCCGCACCTTACTTTTTCACTAAATTACCCCCGGGATCCCATAGCCTCACCTGGGGGGCGTACCAACCTGCTGTTCACCCATCTATCCCAAGGATCTGCACCGCAGCGTGGTCACCATTAACCAGATACCACAGGTGGCATCACGAATACCTACACCAAACTCTAAACATCCCTGAAATAATTCCCCTTTATTGGACGCCCAGGGCCACGGCCGGGTCCTGCGCTGTGACACATCCCTTCAATACACCGGGGCCCTGGTACCGGTATCCCACGCCCTGGGGGCGTCCCAAATCATGTCCTGCGTAACTAGTTAAAGATTGTACGATGACCACGCGAAATCATGAGGATCAAACGCGCGCACACAGACCAAATGTGAAACCAGCCAAGAGCATTGGTCGGCTGTTTTGAGCTTCCGATACCGCAAGATCGGGTATCGGCCGATATTCCTTGTATCGGAATTCCATACTTATTCCGATTTTTTTCCTTTATCGTATCCGGAATCGGAAAGTTCCCATAATTCTTTGGAGGCACTGTGTTTTTGTCAGCCAATTGGAACCTCGAAGTGTGGGCACATCCTGTAATGCGCGGTATGAAAAAATGCGGCTTGATTGGATGCTAAATGTTCAGAATCCTATAAAAAGGGCGCCGCCGCAATTTTAGCGTCCTGTGTGTAAATTTTTCAGTTAGGGACAGAACGTGCCTGCGACTCGAGGGGACGTTCAGATGGTTTTTGGAATTGTTTGTAGGACTTTTTTGAGAAACGCTGTGTAAAATTCCTTTTTTCCTTGCAGTGTTTTTCAAGCTTGTGCAAGGTGTGTGTTTGTTTCGGCAGTGAGGGTGCAGAAAAAAAAGGGGAATACACAGAGCATTGGAATCTTGAGATTGCGTACCCTGACTAACCACCACAACTAAGGCAGCCGTTTTGGAGCGTTCCACGTTGGTCCTAGACGCCTGTCAAGCCTGAGAAACTAACTAACCTAAAGATAAAAAGAAAGCTATCTGCCCGGGACAGATCCCCAAAGAAATAGAAAGCCCCCAAACTGTAAGGCGGTTAGACAAGAAAAATACTGCAAGACAAAAATAGTATGAGCAAAGTTGGGGCCCAAACTACTAAAAAAAAGGATAACAACCAAAAAGGGCACAACCTGAATGGCCCAAAAAAAGAAGAGATCCAAAATTATTCAAAAATTACAAAGTTTTATTAAACCATTAAAACATGCAAACATAAAATACAGTGGATAAAACCTAATCTAAACCCCAAAAAGGGAGAAACAAGAAGCAGACCATGCGCCGAATGTAACGAACCTAAGTAACCCAGTAACAAAGGTCCTTCATTATGAAATCATATTCAGAAGACCTTACCCGAGAGTAACAAAATTGTGGCCACCACAATCGGGTGCCCACAATTTTGTTACATCCCTTTGGGGAAGGTCTTATGAATTGATTTCATAATGAATGGACCATTTGTCTACTGGGAGACTTAGGTGGGTTACATTTGCCAGCTGGTCTGCTTTCTTGTTATCTTCCCTTTTTGGGTGTTTAGTTAGGTATTATTCCCGGGAATTTTTTTGTTTGCATTGTTTTAAGGAAATTAATAAAATTTTTTTAATTTTTGAATAATTTTGGATTCTCTTCTTTTTTTTGGGCCATATCAAGTATGTGTCCTTATGTTTGTTATTCTAATGGAATGCAATTCATTATTGGTGGGGGGCCCTTTTTTTGTTTTTGACTAAATAAAAAAGGGGAAAAGGAAGGCAATTACGCAATCCCAAAAAACCCTAAAAGCACCAACTCCAAATTTTCAAAATCACCTGAGATCACCGACCTCTACCACTAAAATTAGTTCTCTGGTGTAACAAAATCAAAACAGCAGCCTTGAAAAAAAGGGGAAAAAAAAAAAATACAAAATCAGTGGCTGAACTAAAATGAGAGGCCAAAAGCCCCCAAGGGGCCCTGAAGGCCCCCACAAAGTGC
>JARQOD010000005.1:137684236-137758396 GCA_033576555.1 Oophaga sylvatica | reverse complement strand
CCCACTGCCCTGGCGGGCGATCCACAAACTCATGTCCCTGCGTACACTATGTTAAAGATATGTACGCATGACTCACGCGAATCTATGAGGATCAAACGCTGCGCACACAGACGCAAATGTGAAACCAGCCTAAGAGCATTGGGTCATGGCTAGTGTTGAGCATTCCGATACCGCAAGTATCGGGTATCGGCCGATATTCGCTGTATCGGAATTCCGATACTTAGTTCCGATATTTTTCCTATATCGTATACCGGAATCGGAAGTTCCCATAATTCTTTGAGAGGCACTGTGATTTTAGTCAGCCAATGAGGAATCCTACGAAGTGTGGGCACATCCTGTAATGCTGCGGTCATGTAAACTAATGGCATGGCTGTGATTGGATGCTGAAATGATGTCAGAATGCACTATAAAAGGCGCCGCCGCATTTTAGCGTCACTGTGCTGTGAATTCAGTTAGGGACAGAACGCTGCTCTGCTGACTCTGAGGGACAGTTACAGATAGCGTTTTTGTGAATTGTTCTGTAGGCAGGCTATTTGAGAAACCGCTGTGTAAATCATCCTTTTTCCTTGCAGTGTTGTTTTCACAGCTCTGTGCAAGGTGTGTGTTATGTTTCGGCAGCTGAGGAGTGCAGGTAAAAAAGGCAATACACCAGAGCAGTTGGAATCTATGAGATTGCAGTACCCTGACTAACCACCACAACTAGAGGCAGCCGTGGAGCGTTCCTACGTTGGTCCTAGACGCCTCGTCACAGCCTGAGAAACTAACTACACCTAAAGATAGATATAGGAAAGCTATCTGCCCCGGAGCAGATCCCCAAAGAACATAGAAAGCCCCCAAACATGTAATGGCGGTTAGACAAGAAGAAATACTGACACAGACAGAAAATAGTATGAGCAAACGTTGGGGCCCAAACTACCTAAATAGAAAAGGATAACAACACATAAGGGCACATACTCTGATATGGCCCAAAAAAAGAAGAGATCCAAAATTATTCAAAAATTACAAAATTTTATTAATATCCATTAAGAACAATGCATAACATAAAATTCACAGTGGAATAATACCTAATCTAAACACCCAAAAAGGGAAGATAACAAGAAAGCAGACCATGCTGCGCAGAATGTAACGACCACCTAAGTACATCCCAGATAGACTAAAGGTCCATTCATTATGAAATCATATTCAGTAAGACCTTACCCAGAGATGTAACAAAATTGTGGCGACACCACAATGGGGTGTCGCCACAATTTTGTTACATCTCTGGGTAAGGTCTTACTGAATATGATTTCATAATGAATGGACCATTTAGTCTATCTGGGATGTACTTAGGTGGTCGTTACATTCTGCGCAGCATGGTCTGCTTTCTTGTTATCTTCCCTTTTTGGGTGTTTAGATTAGGTATTATTCCACTGTGAATTTTATGTTATGCATTGTTCTTAATGGATATTAATAAAATTTTGTAATTTTTGAATAATTTTGGATCTCTTCTTTTTTTGGGCCATATCAGAGTATGTGTCCTTATGTGTTGTTATTCTAATGAGAAGTGCCAATTCATTATTGGTGGGGACCCCTTTTTTGTTATGACTAAATAGAAAAGGATAGGAAGGGCACTTACTGCAATCCCAAAAAACCCTGAAAAGCACCAACTCTACTAATTTCAAAATCACCTGAGATCACACGACCTCTACCACCTAAATTAGTTCTCTGGTGTAACAAAATCAAAACAGCAGCCACTGAAAAAACTGGAAAAAGCAAAAGTACAAACATCAGTGGCTGAACTAAACTGAGAGGCAAAAGCCCCCAGAGGGGACCCTGAAGGCCCCACAGAAGTGCAGGACAAAATGCAAAAATCAAGCACAAAAACAAAAAGAAGAAAATGTCTTATCTGTTAGCAGGAGATGCAGACACGACACAGCAGGCTACAAAGGAAACAGGACTCAAGGATTGAGACCAGAACAATTGATCACCGGCAACCGTGATGGGAAGGCGACTCCCTTATATAAGACCAGTCAGTAACACCTGATTCCCACTCCTCACAAGTTTCACTGGACAGTCCAGTACCGCTTGTAACCACCAGAGGGAGACTCTGCTCAGAACTCATTTCAAGTCCATTCACAACAGTACCCCCCCTTGAGGAGGGGTCACCGAACCCTCACTTGAGCAACCAGGTCGGTCAGGATGAGTTCTATGATACGCACGCTGAGTCTCCTAGCATGGATGTCTGAAGCAAACACCCAAGAATTGTCTTCCTGACCATAACCTCTCCACTTAACCAAATACTGGAGTTTCCGTCTAGAAAAATGAGAATTCAATATTTTCTCAACCACAAACTCCATATTGCCCTCAACCAGAACAGGGTCAGGAGGCAAAGCAGTAGGAACCACTGGCTCAACAAACCTCTTCAACAAGGACTTGTGGAACACGTTATGGATCTTAAATGTCCCTGGAAGAAGCAAACAAAAAGAAACAGGATTAAGAATCTCCATGATCTTATAAGGTCCAATGAACCTAGGCTTTAAATTTAGGAGATGCCACTCTCATAGGAATATTTTTTGAGGACAACCAGACCAAGTCCCCCACTCTAAAACGAGGACCATCAGTCCTATGCCGGTTAGCAAACCGCTGGGCCCTCTCCTGAGAGAGGGACAACCTCTCCACTACCTGGTCCCAAATCTGTTGCATACGCTCCACAACAGAGTCAACACCTGGACAGACAGAAGCCTCCGTCTGTCCTGAAGAAAATCGAGGGTGAAACCCAGAATTACAGAAAAATGGAGACATCAAAGTGGCAGAGCTAGCCCTATTATTAAGAGCAAACTCAGCCAAAGGCAAAAAAGAGACCCAGTCATCCTGATCAGCAGACACAAAGCATCTTAGATAAGTCTCCAATGTCTGGTTTGTTCTCTCAGTTTGACCATTGGTCTGAGGATGAAAAGCCGAGGAGAAAGACAATTGACCACCAAGTTTAGAACAAAAGGTCCTCCAAAATCTGGAAACAAACTGGACTCCTCTGTCAGACACAATGTTCTCAGGAATGCCGTGTAAACGAACCACGTGCTGAAGGAACAAAGGCACCAATTCAGAGGAGGAAGGCATCTTAGGTAATGGCACAAGATGTATCATCTTGGAAAACCTATCACAAATCACCCAGATGACGGTCATTCTCTGAGAAACAGGGAGGTCGGAAATGAAATCCATAGAGATATGGGTCCATGGTCTCTTGGGCACAGGCAATGGCATCAACAAACCACTAGAGCGAGAGCAAGGCTTGGAGCGAGAGCAAGTCCCGCAGGACTGCACAAATTCCCTGACATCACAAGACAAGGTAGGCCACCAAAAGGACCGACTAACCAAGTCTCTGGTACCAAAAATTCCGGGATGCCCAGCCAACGCGGAACAATGAATCTCAGACATCACACTCTTTTTCCACTGGTCCGGGACAAACAATTTTCCAACAGGGCAGCGCTCGGGCCTATCCTCCTGACACCCCTCCAGAGCAAGTCTCAAATTGGGTGAGATGGCGGAAAGAACTACACCCTCTTTCAAAATAACAGAAGGATCAGATAACTCAGGAGAGTCCGCAAGGAAACTCCTCGAGAGGGCATCCGCCTTAACATTCTTAGTGCCAGGAAGAAAGGAAACCACAAAATTAAAACGTGTGAAAAACAAGGCCCACCTGGCCTGTCTAGGATTGAGTCGCTTGGCAGATTCCAGATAAACCAGATTCTTATGGTCCGTAAGGACCACCACCTGATGTTTGGCTCCCTCCAGCCAATGTCTCCACTCTTCAAAAGCCCACTTCATGGCCAGTAACTCCCGATTACCCACGTCATAATTACGTTCAGTAGGAGAAAATTTTCGAGAGAAAAAGGCACAAGGGTTACTTTTAGTGGTCTCTGGATCTTTTTGGGACAAAACGGCACCTGCCCCAATTTCAGAGGCATCAACCTCCACCTGAAATGGCAGAGAAACATCAGGCTGCCGTAGAACAGCAGCAGAAGTGAATCTCTGCTTAAGTTCCTGAAACGCAGAGACTGCCTCAGGAGGCCAATTCACCACATCAGAACCCTTTTTGGTCAAATCAGTTAATGGTTTAACAATAACCGAGAAATTACTAATAAATTTACGATAAAAATTGGCAAAACCCAAAAATCTTTGAAGAGCCTTTAATGAAGTAGGTTGGACCCAATCACAGATGGCCTGAACCTTGACCGGGTCCATTTCAATAACAGATGGGGACAAAATGAATCCCAGAAATGAGATCCTCTGTACGCCAAAAAGACACTTTGATCCCTTCACATACAGAGCATTCTCTCTCAAAATCCGGAATACAGTTCGAACATGTTTCACATGAGAGTCCCAGTCATTAGAAAAAATCAAGATATCATCCAAATAAACAATCAGAAATTTATCCACAAAATCCCTGAAAATGTCATTCATGAAGGACTGGAAGACAGAAGGAGCATTAGTGAGCCCAAAGGGCATCACAAGGTACTCAAAATGCCCCTCAGGGGTATTGAATGCCGTCTTCCATTCATCCCCATGCTTAATGCGAATAACGTTATATGCCCCCCTGAGGTCAAGCTTGGTAAACCAAGTAGCGTTTTTCACCCTGGAAAACAGGTCAGAAATCAAAGGTAACCGGTATTGATATTTTACAGTAATATTGTTCAAAAGACGATAATCAATACACGCCCTTAATGATCCATCCTTTTTGGCCACAAAGAAAAAACCGGCACCTAAGGGTGAAGAGGATGGTCTGATATGAACCTTCTCCAATGATTCCTTGATATAAGACCGCATAGCGTCATGTTCAGGTACAGACAAGTTAAAAAGGCGACCTTTAGGGAATTTACTACCAGGCACTAATTCAATAGCGCAGTCATAGCTCCTATGGGGAGGCAAGGATGCAGATTTACTTTCGCTAAACACATCAGAAAAATCAATCAAAAAGTCAGGAACATCCTGAGCCTGGGGGGAGGCATAAAAAACAGGAGTGTTGGTATTAACACATTGGCAGCCCCAACTGGTTACAGACACAGATTTCCAATCCAAAACAGGATTATGAGACTGCAACCAAGGGAAGCCCAGTACGATAATATCATGCAGATTATACAGAACCAAAAATTTACAGCACTCCTGATGATCAGGTTCATCCCTCATTATCACCTGAGTAGAGAACTGAGGTTTATTCTTAGCCAAAGGGGTAGAATCGATCCCCAGTAGGGGAATAGACTTCTGTAGGGGTATCAAAGGAAACCCACAACGTGTAAGGTTCTTTGTCTCTGTTGACATGTTCCTTGAAACTCAGTTTTCCGTCGGCCATTTTGCTTTCTGTCTTTCTGCAGCTCTTGCCCTCAGTTAATATGGAGTTCCAGTTTTCATGTTCCCGCCCTGATTCTTCTCTCTTGCTTCTTAAGCAGCCTCAGCTGAACAATCAGTGCTCCTGAATCAAGCCTCAGTCAGTCTGTGACCTGACTCCTGGAAACCTTGAACTTGTACTCCAGCTATTCCCTACTGAGGAACCTTTGAACACTTTTGGACTCTGGAAACCTGCTGTTTGGTGAATCATGTTTGCAGAGGAATTACGGTACAGAGAAGAGATCCTGAACCTGCTTTGGAGATTTATTGTAGTGCTTGAAATTACTCTGGCCTGCTGTGTCTCCTGACTCTGTTCCTGCAAACTGTGTGAACTTTTCAGCATGCTTGTATGAAGTAATACAAGTCATTTCATTTCAACCTATGTCTCCTGTGTTTTCCTCGCACCCAAGCACAAGACGCTATAGGAACTGTACACTATACATGACAAGATTCAGGAGCCAATGTTTAGTGTCTGCTGGGTCTGGGAAAGCCGTGTCTGCTGTGACTGTGGATATCAGATGTCCGTTTAAATACCTTATGTGATGACAGTGGTTGTGACTTCTCACAACCATTCCAGGTGAGCGCATTCCCTTAAAATTTTACTCTGCAGTGTTACCACAGGTAAACACTATTGTTTTTTTTTTTTTTCCTTTCCTCTTCTCCTTCCAGCACTTCTGCCTTAAAAGATCTGGAAGATGGAGGCCGCATAAAGGAACTTTGTGGAGTGACTGATACAATCCTTTCAGATGTACAGACTTTAAAAACCGTTTTGCAAGCCTACAGGACCTCACTAATCATAATTTGCAAGTGTTTGGACAGACTACCCAGGAATTGCGAGCCAGGATTGAGGCTCTAGAGCAGACCTGGGCAAAGGGCGGCCCGCGGGCCGCATCCGGCCGCCGGCTGTCAGTGACCGGCCCGCGGAGGCGCTCCGGCAGTCTCAGGGCCCCGGCATCAGCTGGCACAATACTTACCTCTCCGTGCCTCCGCTGCTGCAGCTCCGGGCTCCACCGGCGCTTCCTCTCACAGCCGGCGGCTGAATGACGTCATCATTCAGCGGCCGGCTGTGTCAGAGAGCGGGGACGCTGGACAGGTAAGACGTGTCTCTGTGTGTGTCTGTGTCTATGTAGTGCGGTGCTTTGTGTGTGTGTGTGTGTGTGTGTGTGTGTGTGTGTGTATGTGTATGTATGTAGAGAGTGCTTATGTGCTGTCTGTGTGTGATGATGGGCAGGCATTGCTGATAATGGGGAGGCATTGATGATGATGGGGAGAAGATGATGATAATGGGCAGGCATTGATGATAATGGGCAGGCATTGATGATGGGGAGAAGATGATGATGGGCAGACATTGCTGATAATGGGGAGGCATTGATGATGATGGGGAGAAGATGATGATAATGGGCAGGTATTGATGATAATGGGCAGGCATTGACGATGGGGAGAAGATGATGATGATGATGGGCAGGCATTGATGATGATGGGGAGAAGATGATGATAATGGGCAGGTATTGATGATAATGGGCAGGCATTGATGATGGGGAGAAGATGATGATGATGATGATGATGGGCAGGCATTGATGATGATGGGGAGAAGATGATGATAATGGGCAGGTATTGATGATAATGGGCAGGCATTGATGATGGGAGAAGATGATGATGATGATGGGCAGGCATTGATGATGATGGGGAAGAGATGATGATGGGCAGGTATTGATGATAATGGGCAGGCATTGATGATGGGGAGGAGATGATGATGATGATGATGATGATGGGGAGAAAATGATGATAATGGGCAGGTATTGATGATAATGGGCAGGCATTGATGATGGGGAGAAGATGATGATGGGCAGGCATTGCTGATAATGGGGAGGCATTGATGATGATGGGGAGAAGATGATGATAATGGGCAGGCATTATGATAATGGGCAGGCATTGATGATGGGGAGAAGATGATGATGGGCAGGCATTGCTGATAATGGGGAGGCATTGATGATGATGGGGAGAAGATGATGATAATGGGCAGGTATTGATGATAATGGGCAGGCATTGATGATGGGGAGAAGATGATGATGATGATGGGCAGGCATTGATGATGATGGGGAGAAGATGATGATAATGGGCAGGTATTGATGATAATGGGCAGGCATTGATGATGGGGAGAAGATGATGATGATGATGGGCAGCATTGATGATGATGGGGAGAAGATGATGATAATGGGCAGGTATTGATGATAATGGGCAGGCATTGATGATGGGGAGAAGATGATGATGGGCAGGCATTGCTGATAATGGGGAGGCATTGATGATGATGGGGAGAAGATGATGATAATGGGCAGGCATTGATGATAATGGGCAGGTATTGATGATAATGGGCAGGCATTGATGATGGGGAGAAGATGATGATGGGCAGGCATTGCTGATAATGGGGAGGCATTGATGATGATGGGGAGAAGATGATGATAATGGGCAGGTATTGATGATAATGGGCAGGCATTGATGATGGGGAGAAGATGATGATGATGATGGGCAGGCATTGATGATGATGGGGAGAAGATGATGATAATGGGCAGGTATTGATGATAATGGGCAGGCATTGATGATGGGGAGAAGATGATGATGATGATGGGCAGGCATTGATGATGATGGGGAGAAGATGATGATAATGGGCAGGTATTGATGATAATGGGCAGGCATTGATGATGGGGAGAAGATGATGATGGGCAGGCATTGCTGATAATGGGGAGGCATTGATGATGATGGGGAGAAGATGATGATAATGGGCAGGCATTGATGATAATGGGCAGGTATTGATGATAATGGGCAGGCATTGATGATGGGGAGAAGATGATGATGGGCAGGCATTGCTGATAATGGGGAGGCATTGATGATGATGGGGAGAAGATGATGATAATGGGCAGGCATTGATGATAATGGGCAGGCATTGATGATGGGGAGAAGATGATGATGGGCAGGCATTGCTGATAATGGGGAGGCATTGATGATGATGGGGAGAAGATGATGATAATGGGCAGGTATGTATATATACAATATACAGTATATATATATATATATATATATATATGTATATATACAGTATTGGGTAGAACGGAGTTAATTATATTAGTCCGGCCCTCTAAAACCATCCCAATTTCTCATGCGGCCCCCTGGCAAAATTAATTGCCCACCCCTGCTCTAGAGGAACGAGCCCAGGCTCCTGCCATAACCCCGAGTTCTGGGATCCCCAAATTACCTCCTTTTCGTTTTGGCGGTGAACGTGAGAAATTCAGGGGATTTATTAATCAATGCAATTTATTTTTCTCTGCACATGCTTCACAATTTCCCACTGAACGATCCAAAGTGCTTACTATAATCATGTTGCTTACCAATAAGGCTTTGATGTGGGCAAACCCTCTGATTGAGACTGAGGATGATTGTTTGAATCACCTTGATGCTTTTATTTCAGCCATGGGGCAGGTGTTTGATGACCCCAATCGAGGTGCAACAGCTGAAGCAGCCATGTTAACTTTGCGCCAAGGTAAGCGTTCAGTAGCCGAATATGCCTGGATTTCAGTAGATGGGCTCTTGATACCACTTGGGACACTTCCGCTAAGAAATCTATTTTTCGGAAAGGGTTGTCTCCACTGATTAAGGATGAACTTGCTCGTGCCGACCCTCCCACTGCGTTAGGTGACTTTATTAACTATTGTATTCGTATTGATGCTCGTGTGACTGAACGCAGACAAGAGAGATGGTTCGAAAATAATCGCACTAATCTTTTACTACCTCCCTCCTCAGCTAAGGAACCTTTGAGTAGGATCACAAGGGAACCAGAACCTGAACCCATGCAGGTGGACTCTTTACAAAGACGGGTTAGTGATGCACGCAAAGAACATCGTATAAAGGAAAATCTATGTTTCTACTGTGGTAAGTCAGGGCACTTCATTATAAACTGCCCCAGCCGTTCTCGTAAGACTACTGCAGCAGTCATTCACTGTGAGTGTTGCGAGAGGAGCTCTGTCATGTCCGAGCCTCAGGCTCCAGAGAGATCTGCTGCAAGAGATCTTGATTTCTCGGACTTAAACTCTGTTAGTTCTGGGGACGATGACGGTATAAACGCTGCAATTTTTCAAGTTTCCTCAGCGATGTCCTAGCTGAGTTGTAAAAGAAACAATTCTCATTGCTTCCTTTCCATCAAACTCTGGGTTGACTCAGTCTGGGTGTCTAGCTCTGCTATGATCGACTCAGGAGCAAGTGGAATTTTATGGATATCTCCTTTGCTCTGAAACAGGGGATACGTTCAGTGAAGAAGGCTACTCCAGTACAGATGGAGACTGTGGATGGCTCTCTACTGACTTCTGGACCAGTGGATCAAGAAACAGAGCCTTTGAGGGTCCTTATGGGTAAAGATCATCAGGAGAAAATGTCTTTTATGCTTATCTCTTCTCCCCACTTTCCCATTATTCTAGGGCTACCATGGCTGCAGGCGCAGAATCCTATGATTAACTGGGAGACCAAGGAATTACACTTTCCGGAGAAACAGATGAGTCAAGGAGTTTCAGCTTGCTCTGTTCCTAAAGGAACCATGTCAGTCCCTGAACTACCAGCTGTATACCAGGACTATGTGGATTTATGTGACAAGAAGAACGCTGATCAGCTTCCTCCTCACCGTCCATATGATTGTCCAATTGAATTATTGCCTGGAACCGAGATACCTTTTGGTAAGATCTACCCCTAGCGGGGCCCGAGCTAAAAGCTTTGAAGGATTATATAGACGAAAATTTAGCCAAGGGCTTCATACGCCCCTCTTCATCTCCCGCAGGTGCACCCATCTTCTTTGTGAAGAAGAAAGATGGATCTCTGAGACCCTGCATAGACTATAGGGAACTCAATAAGGTTATTATCAGAAACCGTTATCCATTGCCTTTAATCCCTGAGTAGAGTTGAGCGATACTTTCCGATATCCTAAAGTATCGGAATCGGAATGGTATCGCCGATACCATTAAAATATCGGCGATACCCGATACCGATACCGGAAGTCCCATGTAAGTCTATGGGAACAAAATATCGCAACTAAAAAAACCTCTTTCTTTCCTTGTAAACACTAAATATACACACATAGAATACATATATATATATATACATGTCATTGTGACATATATATATACATATATGTATAGTTTATACACTTCTACATAGTAAAATATCCTCTGATTCAATTGCCGGGTAAAGCCGGCTTCAGTGAAAAGACAGAAGCACCCGACATGAAATGACACTTGGTGTACATAGGGTTAACCATGTCTTTTCATGTCGTTTGCTATCTGATTTGCACAAACAATTAAATCAGTCTATGTGTGCAAAATTTCACACCTGTAGGGGTTAATTAAAGGTGTAAATTCGTTGTAAAAAAACGGACTTTTTTGCTACGAATTTACACCTTTAATTAACCCCTACAGGTGTGAAATTTTGCACACATAGACTGATGTAATTGTTTGTGCAAATCAGATAGCAAACGACATGAAAAGACATGGTTAACCCTATGTACACCAAGTGTCATTCAAATGACACTTGGTGTACATAGGGTTAACCATGTCTTTTCATGTCGTTTGCTATCTGATTTGCACAAACAATTAAATCAGTCTATGTGTGCAAAATTTCACACCTGTAGGGGTTAATTAAAGGTGTAAATTCGTTGTAAAAAAAAAGGACTTTTTTGCTACGAATTTACACCTTTAATTAACCCCTACAGGTGTGAAATTTTGCACACTTACACTCATGTAATTGTTTGTGCAAATCAGATATCAAACTACATGAAAAGACATGGTTAACCCTATGTACACCAAGTGTCATTTCATGTCGGGTTCTGCATTTTCACAAAAGCCGGCAATTGAATTAGCGGCTATTATACTATGTAGAAGTGTATGAACTATAAATATAAATATATATATATATATGTGTCACAAATTCAATGACATGTATATATATATATGAGGTGTAAAATTGCTGAAAAAAAATGCGTGGGCTCCCGCCCTATTTTCGCAACCAGACAGACAAAGCCAGTGAGTGGGGGCAGATAATAATAGCCCAGAGACGGACCATTTTTTTGGCCCCCCCCCCCCGGCTACTTAACATCTGCCCCCAGACACCCCAGAAATGGCAAATCTCTAATTAGATTTGCCCTTTCTGGCACTTTGCCCGTCTATTCCCATTGCCCTGTAGCGGTGGCGAATGGGTTAATAAGGGGTTAAAATGACCTTGCAATTGAAAGGTCACTTTAAGCCAGGTTAATAATTGAGAGCTGTCAATTAGACAACTATCAATTATTAATCCTATTGTATGAAAGAAAAATCAAACACACACACTTTAATAAAAAAGAAGTTTAATGAAATAATCACACAGTTTTTGACCATATTTTATTTACCTGCTAAAACCATTTCCTGTAATAAAAATAAAATAATAAAGCAAAATTATTCTTACCTATCCCATGCACAGTCAGGTCCCACGGTGTAATCCTTCAGAAAGGGTTAATGTTTACTGCAGGGACCGCAGCTAATGCTGCAGCCTCACAGTAAACCCCCAAATGAATGAGTTCCTCTCCTGGCTGACAGGAGAGGAAGTGGAAAGCTTAATTGATTGCTTTCCACTTTCACTTCAGGTCAGCCAGGGACACCATCAGTGACGTCAGAGGGAACTGATTAACAAAAATAGGGGTTCCCTTCGAAAAAAAAATGGCGTGGGGTCCCCCTATTTTTGTTAACCAGCCAGATGAAGCAGACCGCTGAGGCCTGGTTTTTCAGGCTGTTAAGGAGCCAAGATCCATGGACCTTGCCAGCCTGATAATACCAGGCCACAGCAGTCTGCATATCTTGGCTGATTAACAAAAATAGGGGATCCCCTCGAAAAAAATTGGCGTGGGGTCCCCCCTATTTTTGTTAACCAGCCAGATGAAGCAGACTGCTGAGGCCTGGTTTTTCAGGCTGTTAAGGAGCCAAGATCCATGGACCTTGCCAGCCTGATAATACCAGGCCACAGCAGTCTGCTTAGCTTGGCTGGTTAACAAAAATAGGGGATCCCCTCGAAAAAAAAACGGCGTAGGGGTCCCCTATTTTTGTTAACCAGCCAAGTAAAATGCAGACTGCTGCGGCCTGGTATTAAAAGACTGTCAAGGCCCATGGATTTTGGCCCTCAACAGCCTGATAATACCAGGCTACAGCAGCCCCACATTTGGCGCATCAAAAGATGTGCCAATTGTGGCACTTTACCCGGCTCTTCCCACTGCCCTGTAGCGGTGGCAAGTGGGGTAATAAGGGGTTAATGTCACCGTTGATTGCACGGTGACAATAAGCCCGGTTAATAATGGATAGGTGTCAATAAGACACCGATCCATTATTAATCCCAAAGTTTTTAAATGTGTAAAAAAAAAGACACAGCAAGAAAAAAGTCTTTTAATGAAATAAAAGAGACAACACAGTTTTCATTTTTTTTATTACTCTCTCATTCCTGCGACGCCATCGATCTCCTGTAAAAAAATAAAAAAAACAAACCAACAGTATACCACCTGTCCGACGCAGTCCATAACGACAGTCCCACAACGATCCAGCTCTGCTACATCGCAATGACAGGCAGAGCCTGTCATTGCAACGCAGCACAGCTGATTACCTGCTTCCCCGGCGGTGACGTCATCGGACTGACTGCTTTACGGCCGGGATTACCCAGCAGTCACTGCAGTTATCACGAGAAACTGCATGTGACCGCCGGGGAGAAGAGGATGGCAGCCATGAAGCAGTCCAGGACGTGACCGCCGGAGATCTTCTGCCAGGTAAGTGCCGCTGACTCCTGACAGACCCGACAGACGGACACTGACAGTGACAGTGACATCCCGATTCCGGTATCCGATATGACGAAAATATCGGAACTCGGAATCGGAATTCCGATACAGCCAATATCGGCCGATACCCGATATTTGCAGTATCGGAATGCTCAACCCTATCCCTGAGTTGTTGGAGAGAGTGCGGCATGCCAAAATTTTCTCTAAACTGGATCTCCGTGGGGCCTATAACTTGGTCCGTATTAGACCTGGGGATGAATGGAAGACTGCTTTCAGGTCACGCTATGGACACTTTGAATATCTAGTTATGCCTTTTGGTCTGAGTACCGCCCCAGCCACTTTCCAACACTTCGTGAATGATATCTTCAGGGATCTCCTAGATACATTTGTGGTGATTTATCTGGATGATATTCTAATTTTTTCTAACTCCACAGAGGAACATCATGGACATGTGAGAATGGTCTTAGAACGCCTAAGACAAAACCATCTCTACATCAAACTTGAAAAGTGTGAATTCCATAGGACCAAAATTCAATTTCTGGGGTATGTACTATCTACGCAAGGGATTAGTATGGATGGAAGCAAGACCCAAGCCATCAAGGATTGGCCAATTCCTAGAAATGTGAAGGAGGTGCAGCGCTTCATCGGGTTTGCCAACTTCTATAGACGTTTCATTAAAAAATTTTCTGAGGTAGTGTCACCTATCACCCAACTTACCGGAAACAGTCTAGGTTCTCCTGGACCCGCAAGCTCAGGAAGCATTTTCCTGTTTAAAGGATAAATTTACCACCGCACCTATCTTAGTACATCCCAACTCCGAGCTTGCCTTCATAATAGAGGTGGATGCTTCAGACTGTGCCGTTGGAGCTATACTCTCTCAGAGAACAGGTGAGAAGAATGTCTTGCATCCCTGTGCCTTCTTTTCCCAGCAGTTGTCTTCGGCTGAGAGGAACTACGATGTGGGCAATAGAGAATTGTTGGCCATTATTGCCGCCTTCAAGGAATGGAGACACCTTCTTCAGGGAACTGCACAGCAAATAGTCGTCCTGACAGACCATCGTAACCTTGAATTTATCAGGTCGGCTAAGTGCCTGACTCCTCGCCAGGCTCGCTGGAATCTTTTCCTAAACCAATTTAATTTTGTCATTTCTTATAGACCAGGATCGCGCAATGGAAAGGCTGATGCACTCTCTAGGATTCATTCAGCAGAGACACGTCCACTTACTCCTCCTAAGACTATTCTTCCTGACTCTAGATTCCTGGGAGTGATTCATAATCAAGACCTACTTAAGGACATCAAGGAAGCATACCATGCGGATTCTTTGTTGGCTCAACCCCCAAGGGACGTAAGTCTTGTCTTTAAGAATGGTGTGTGGATTCAGGGACAACGTCTGTATATACCTGAAACAGTCAGATTGAGAGTATTGCAACTCATCCACGATTCCAAGATAGCCGGGCATAGGGGAATTCTAAAGACACAAGAATTTCTTTCTCGTTTCTTTTGGTGGCCCACTTACAGGAAAGATGTTTTAAACTATGTCACTTCATGTGAAGTCTGTGCAAGATGCAAAACACCTCGCTCCTCACCAACTGGTCTGTTGCAACCTCTTCCCACCCCGTCCCGCCCGTGGGGATCCATTTCTATGGACTTCATTGTGGAGTTACCAACCTCTCAAGGGAAGAACACCATTCTAGTGGTGGTTGACCGTCTAACAAAGGCAGCTCATTTTATCCCTTGTGTCGGCTTACCCACTGCAAAACAGACATCAGACTTGATGATTAAGAATGTGTTTCGCTTACATGGAGTACCGGATGAGGTCATTTCGGATCGAGGGGTGCAATTCACTTCAAGGTTTTGGCAAAATTTCTGTGCAGCATTGGACATTAAAGTAAACCTTTCTTCTGCTTTTCATCCTCAGACTAATGGACAGACAGAACGAACCAATCAGACCCTGGAGCAGTATCTCCGCTGTTTTATCTGCCACCTACAAGATGATTGGGTGGATCTACTTCCACTGGCTGAGTTCTCTTATAACAACTCTCAGAGCGCCTCCACTAAGCAGTCTCCTTTTTACTCCAATCTAGGTTATCATCCTAACATTCTTCCTCGATTTCCCATAGATACGCCCTTGCCGGCAGTGGCTGAAAGAATCACTTCTTTACAAAAGAATATGGATCTTCTAAAGGAAAATCTAGAATTGGCTCAGGAAAGGTACAAGAAAGCAGCAGATAAATTTCGTAAACCTGCACCAGCTTTCAAGGTAGGAGATTTGGTCTGGCTGTCAACCAGAAATCTTAAATTAAAGATTCCATCGTCTAAATTGGGACATAAGTACATTGGACCTTATAAGATCAGTAAGATTATAAGTGCTGTTGCTTGTCGTCTTCAACTGCCCAGAACTATGAGAATCCACCCTGTCTTTCATGTATCCCTACTAAAGGCTGCAACACCCAATACGTTTCCTGGACGTTCTTCTCCTTGCCCTGACCCAGTGCTGGTCGATGGTCAGGAAGAACTTATGGTGGAAAGGATTCTAGATTCCAGGTTGTACAGAAATCAGTTGCAATATTTGATTAAATGGCAGGGCTACCCAGTGGAGGACAACTCATGGGAACCAGTCAACAATGTAAATGCTCCTCGCCTGCTCCGCCAGTTTCATCAGAGGTACCCTGACAAGCCTGGTCTGAGGTCATCCGGAGGTTGTCCCTAAGGGGGGAGTAATGTAAGGTTCTTTGTCTCTGTTGACATGTTCCTTGAAACTCAGTTTTCCGTCGGCCATTTTGCTTTCTGTCTTTCTGCAGCTCTTGCCCTCAGTTAATATGGAGTTCCAGTTTTCATGTTCCCGCCCTGATTCTTCCCTCTTGCTTCTTAAGCAGCCTCAGCTGAACAATCAGTGCTCCTGAATCAAGCCTCAGTCAGTCTGTGACCTGACTCCTGGAAACCTTGAACTTGTACTCCAGCTATTCCCTACTGAGGAACCTTTGAACACTTTTGGACTCTGGAAACCTGCTGTTTGGTGAATCCATGTTTGCAGAGGAATTACGGTACAGAGAAGAGATCCTGAACCTGCTTTGGAGATTTATTGTAGTGCTTGAAATTACTCTGGCCTGCTGTGTCTCCTGACTCTGTTCCTGCAAACTGTGTGAACTTTTCAGCATGCTTGTATGAAGTAATACAAGTCATTTCATTTCAACCTATGTCTCCTGTGTTTTCCTCGCACCCAAGCACAAGATGCTATAGGAACTGTACACTATACATGACACAACGTTTAGCAAAATCATAATCCATCAGGTTAATAGCTGCTCCAGAATCAACGAAAGCCTGAGCAGAAAATGAGGACAGAGAGCATATCAGAGTGACAGTTAATAAAAACTTAGTCTGAACACTACCCAAGACAACTGAGCGTGCAAAACGTCTTCCCCGCTTAGGGCAGACTGAAATAGCATGAGAGGCATCACAACAGTAGAAACATAACCCATTGCGCTTTCGAAACTCATGACGCTGTGCCCCAGACACCACTCTATCACACTGCATGGGTTCAGAAGCAGGTTCACAAGGCAACACTATTCCACGCATACTTCTCCGCTCAAGCAAACGTCTGTCAATTTGAATCGCTAATGACATAGAATCATTGAGACCAGAGGGGACAGAGAATCCCACCATAACATCCTTTACATTATCTGACAGACCCTTCTGAAAAAGGGCCGCCAAAGCGTCGTCATTCCACTTGGTCAGGACTGCCCACCTACGGAATCTCTGACAGTACAACTCAGCGTCATCAAGCCCCTGATTTAATGCCAACAAGGCTTTTTCAGCTTGATCAGTGACATTAGGCTCATCGTACAATAACCCCAAAGCCTGAAAAAATGCATCAACATCACTCAAAACAGGATCCCCAGGTGTCAGGGAAAAAGCCCAATCCTGAGGATCGCCGCGCAGGAGAGAGATGACAATTTGAACCTGCTGCGCTGCGTTCCCTGAGGACTTAGATTTTAAGGCAAAAAACAATTTACAATTATTTTTGAAATTCTGAAACTTAGCTCGATCCCCTAAAAACAAATCTGGCATGGGAATCCTAGGTTCCACAACAGGCAACCTAGCAAGATAGGTAGCAATACTCCGAACCTCAGTGGCAAGCTGATCCACACGGCCAGACAACTGTGCAAACTCCATTGAGAGAAAAAAAAAATCCTCCCCAGCACCCAGAGATACAGAGGGAAAAAATGCAACAAACAGAAAAATATCTCTGACAACTCTGACAACCTTTTTTCTTTCACAATATTTTTTCCCTTCTGTGAGTACCATACAATCTTCAACCCCTGGGCCGTGTATACTGTTATGTTTCGGCAGCTGAGGAGTGCAGGTAAAAAAGGCAATACACCAGAGCAGTTGGAATCTATGAGATTGCAGTACCCTGACTAACCACCACAACTAGAGGCAGCCGTGGAGCATTCCTACGTTGGTCCTAGACGCCTCGTCACAGCCTGAGAAACTAACTACACCTAAAGATAGATATAGGAAAGCTATCTGCCCCGGAGCAGATCCCCAAAGAACATAGAAAGCCCCCAAACATGTAATGGCGGTTAGACAAGAAGAAATACTGACACAGACAGAAAATAGTATGAGCAAACGTTGGGGCCCAAACTACCTAAATAGAAAAGGATAGGAAGGGCACTTACTGCAATCCCAAAAAACCCTGAAAAGCACCAACTCTACTAATTTCAAAATCACCTGAGATCACACGACCTCTACCACCTAAATTAGTTCTCTGGTGTAACAAAATCAAAACAGCAGCCACTGAAAAAACTGGAAAAAGCAAACGTACAAACATCAGTGGCTGAACTAAACTGAGAGGCAAAAGCCCCCAGAGGGGACCCTGAAGGCCCCCACAGAAGTGCAGGACAAAATGCAAGCACAAAAACAAAAAGAAGAAAATGTCTTATCTGTTAGCAGGAGATGCAGACACGACACAGTACGCTACAAAGGAAACAGGACTCAAGGATTGAGACCAGAACAATTGATCACCGGCAACCCTGATGGGAAGGCGACTCCCTTATATAAGACCAGTCAGTAACACCTGATTCCCACTCCTCACAATCTTCACTGGACTGTCCAGTACCGCTTGTAACCACCAGAGGGAGCCTCTGCTCAGAACTCATTTCAAGTCCATTCACAACAGGTGTGTGTGTGAGTGCAGGTGACGCTGCAGTTTGCTCTGCATCCAACGCTGTTTGTAGTCATCTGCATGTGTCACTCACTGACTCTTTTTTTTTTATTATTTGGTGGAATTGGTGCTGCTCCATTCAATTGAAATGAACAGTGATCTATTAGTGTGACGTGCTTCCATCCGTATCCAATACATTGGTTGCAAACACTATAGAAGTACACAAAGGGGCCTTTCACAGCTAGTGAACAGTTGTGTGCAGTGTTCACTGTAGTCTGAGGTTTTCATTTTTGGATTGCAGATCACGCTCCAGTTAGTTCTTCAACCACTGCTGGTTGTAGTCTGCTGAGCGTGTGTCCCTGCCTCATCCTTGACATTTTTCTCTAATTGGTGCTGCTCCATTCTATTTCAAACAACTCAAATCTATTAGTGTGACGCGCTTCCATCCGTATCCAATACATTGGTTGCAAACACTATAGAAGTACACAAAGGGGCCTTTCACACCTAGTGAACAGTTGTGTGCAGTGTTCACTGTAGTCTGAGGTTTTCATTTGTTGATTGCAGATCACGCTCCAGTTAGTTCTTCAACCACTGCTGGTTGTAGTCTGCTGAGCGTGTGTCACTGCCTCATCCTTGACATTTTTCTCTAATTGGTGCTGCTCCATTCTATTTCAAATAACTCAAATCTATTAGTGTGACGCGCTTCCTTCCGTATACAATACATTGGTTGCAGACACTATAGAAGTACACAAAGGGGCCTTTCAAAGATAGTGAACAGTTCTGTGCAGTGTTCACAGTAATCTGAGGTTTATATTTTTTGAGTGCAGATCACGCTACAGTTACTTCTTCAACCACTGCTGGTTGTAGTCTGCTGAGCGTGTGTCCCTGCCTCATCCTTGACATTTTTCTCTAATTGGTGCTGCTCCATTCTATTTCAAATAACTCAAATCTATTAGTGTGACGCGCTTCCTTCCGTATACAATACATTGGTTGCAAACACTGTAGAAGTACACAAAGGGGCCTTTCAAAGATAGTGAACAGTTCTGTGCAGTGTTCCAGTAGTCTGAGGTTTATATTTTTTGAGTGCAGATCACGCTACAGTTAGTTCTTCAACCACTGCTGGTTGTAGTCTGCTGAGCGTGTGTCCCTGCCTCATCCTTGACATTTTTCTCTAATTGGTGCTGCTCCATTCTATTTCAAATAACTCAAATCTATTAGTGTGACGCGCTTCCTTCCGTATACAATACATTGGTTGCAAACACTATAGAGTACACAAAGGGGCCTTTCACACCTAGTGAACAGTTCTGTGCAGTGTTCACAGTAGTCTGAGGTTTATATTTTTTGAGTGCAGATCACGCTACAGTTAGTTCTTCAACCACTGCTGGTTGTAGTCTGCTGAGCGTGTGTCCCTGCCTCATCCTTGACATTTTTCTCTAATTGGTGCTGCTCCATTCTATTTCAAATAACTCAAATCTATTAGTGTGACGCGCTTCCTTCCATATACAATACATTGGTTGCAAACACTATAGAAGTACACAAAGGGGCCTTTCAAAGATAGTGAACAGTTCTGTGCAGTGTTCACAGTAGTCTGAGGTTTATATTTTTTGAGTGCAGATCACGCTACAGTTAGTTCTTCAACCACTGCTGGTTGTACTCTGCTTAGCGTGTGTCCCTGCCTCATCCTTGACATTTTTCTCTAATTGGTGCTGCTCCATTCTATTTCAAATAACTCAAAACTATTAGTGTGACGCGCTTCCTTCCGTATACAATACATTGGTTGCAAACACTATAGAAGTACACAAAGGGGCCTTTCACACCTAGTGAACAGTTGTGTGCAGTGTTCACAGTAGTCTGAGGTTTATATTTTTTGAGTGCAGATCACGCTACAGTTAGTTCTTCAACCACTGCTAGTTGTAGTCTGCTGAGCGTGTGTCCCTGCCTCATCCTTGACATTTTTCTCTAATTGGTGCTGCTCCATTCTATTTCAAATAACTCAAATCTATTAGTGTGACGCGCTTCCTTCCGTATACAATACATTGGTTGCAAACACTATAGAAGTACACAAAGGGGCCTTTCACACCTAGTGAACAGTTGTGTGCAGTGTTCACAGTAGTCTGAGGTTTATATTTTTTGAGTGCAGATCACGCTACAGTTAGTTCTTCAACCACTGCTGGTTGTAGTCTGCTGAGCGTGTGTCCCTGCCTCATCCTTGACATTTTTCTCTAATTGGTGCTGCTCCATTCTATTTCAAATAACTCAAATCTATTAGTGTGACACGCGCTTCCTTCCGTATACAATACATTGGTTGCAAACACTATAGAAGTACACAAAGGGGCCTTTCAAACCTAGTGAACAGTTCTGTGCAGTGTTCACAGTAGTCTGAGGTTTATATTTTTTGAGTGCAGATCACGCTACAGTTAGTTCTTCAACCACTGCTGGTTGTAGTCTGCTGAGCGTGTGTCCCTGCCTCATCCTTAACATTTTTCTCTAATTGGTGCAGCTCCATTCTATTTCAAATAACTCAAATCTATTAGTGTGACGCGCTTCCTTCCGTATACAATACATTGGTTGCAAACATTATAGAAGTACACAAAGGGGCCTTTCAAAGATAGTGAACAGTTCTGTGCAGTGTTCACAGCAGTCTGAGGTTTATATTTTTTGAGTGCAGATCACGCTATAGTTACTTCTTCAACCACTGCTGGTTGTAGTCTGCTGAGCGTGTGTCCCTGCCTCATCCTTGACATTTTTCTCTAATTGGTGCAGCTCCATTTTATTTCAAATAACTCAAATCTATTAGTGTGACGCGCTTCCTTCCGTATACAATACATTGGTTGCAAACACTATAGAAGTACACAAAGGGGCCTTTCACACCTAGTGAACATGGGTTGTTAAATTTTAACCTCCAATGCATACTGGCTAAGCTCTGGCCATGTATCCAGCTTAGAGACCCAAAACTTGAATAGGGAAGAGCCATCTGGGAGTACACTGAGAGGGCAAGACAATTAATCTGTCACCATCTTACGGAAACGTTGCCTCCTGCTGACTGGAGCCATCTCGGATGGTGTAGATATTGGTGGCGCTGCCACAAAACTTCACCACATTTGGAACATACTGGTCTTGCCCTGTGCAGAGGCGCTGCTTGTGCTCCCTCTTGTTGCAGAGCTGTCTCCACTGCCTCGACGCACAGAGCTGCTTTGTAAAGCAGTAGCAGCAGCAGTGCTCTCAGCTGGAATGGAGAACATTATGGATTGCACCAGTGTGTCTTGGTACTCCCGCATTTTACGCTTCCGGTTCAACGGTGTGATGAGGCTTTGTAAGTTGTCCCGGTAGCGAGGGTCTAGGAGGGTGTACACCCAATAATCAGACGTGGTGAGAATGTGGGCGATGCGGCGGTCGTTTCTCAGGCACTGCAGCATGAAATCAACCATGTGCTGCAGACTCCCAACTGGCCAAGAAACGCTGTCCCCTGCAAGAGGCTCATCTCTGCCTGCTCTGCATCACCCCACCCTCGCTCTACATACTGACTAGAGCGTTGTGTACCTCCCTCTGGAGCGATGTCTTCCTCCTCCATTGACTCCTCCTCATCCTCCTCACAAAGTGAGCCCTGCCCAGCCCTTTGTGAGGAACCACGTTGCGCTGACTGTCCAGAAGGTGATGGAATTTGTGACTCCTCATCCTCCACCTCTTCCAAAACCTCATCCCTTAGTGCTTGCAGTGTTTTTTGAAGCAGGCAGATAAGGGGGACAGTCAGGCTGACTAGTGCATCATCTGCACTCGCCATCCGCGTTGACTCATCAAACGCACGCAAAATGTGGCAGATGTCCTTCATAGAGTCCTTCGCCAGTCCTTACACTGGCTGCCCATTCATTATAGGATCCAATTCAAAGTACTGGTTCTCACCCACAAAGCTCTCCACAGTGCAGCACCCCCCTACATCTCCTCCCTCATTTCTATCTATCGGCCTAACCGACTGCTGCGCTCTGCAAATGACCTTCGACTAACCTCTGCACTAATCCGTACCTCCCACTCCCGACTCCAAGACTTCTCCCGCGCTGCGCCAATCCTCTGGAATGCTCTACCCCAAGAAATTAGGACTATCCGCAATTTGCATGGTTTCAGGCGCTCTCTCAAAACACATTTGTTCAGAGCGGCCTATCACATTCACTAATCAAAGTCATTCTATGTGTAAGTGTGTGTGTGTAGCCCATTCACTATCTCCATCCATCCCTCACTCCCTCAAAATGGCTGGACCATCATTGTAAATACACCATTGTATATAAACACCTGTACTTTGTATCTCCCCCACCTCATTGTAGATTGTAAGCTCTCACGAGCAGGGGCGGCTTATATTGCTTTAATTATTGTATTGTTAACGTTGTTACTTATGACTTGTGTTCTGAAACTGTTAAACTGTAAAGCGCTGCGTAATATGTTGGCGCTATATAAATAAAGCTTATTATTATTATTATAGAGGCCCACTCAGTAGTGGTGAAGTGTGAACGGCGCAAATTGCGAGTTGATTGCGCCTGATGCAGCTGATACTCCATTACTGCTGCCTGCTGCTCACACAACCGCTCCAACATATGTAACATGGAATTCCACCTGGTGGGTACGTCACATATGATGCGATGTTCAGGAAGGCGAAATCTGCGTTGCAGAGCGGCAATGCGCGATCTGGCCATGCTGGAACGTCGCAAGTGAGCGCACTATAGGCGGACCTTGTGCAGCAGTGCATCAAGATCCGGATAGTCCCTCCAAAAACTCTGCACGACCAAGTTGAGCACATGTGCCAGACATGGTATGTGAGTGAGGTTGCCAAGGCCCAGAGCTGCCACCAGATTTTGGCCATTGTCACACACTACCAAGCCTGGCTGGAGATTCGCTGGCAAAAACCACACGTCGCTCTCCTGCTTGATGGCATTCCAGAGCTCCTGCGCTGTGTGGCTTCGATTCCCCATGGAAATTAATTTCAGGACGGCCTGTTGACGTTTGGCCACGGCTGTGCTCATATCGGTCTCAACAGGTAAGCGTTCACGGGTCCACGTGGAGGTAGACCATGACGGCTCCTGCAGCGATGATTCTGAGGAACTGGAGTAGGAGGAGGAGTCAATGTGTACAGACTTGATTCCTGCAATCCTTGGAGTTGGCAGAACACGTACAGCGCCACTCGCAAGATCAGTACCCGGCTCCACAACATTGACCCAATGGGCAGTGAGGGAAAGGTATCGTCCATGGCCATGGGTACTGGTCCACGCATCGGTGGTCAGGTGGACCTTGCTACTGACGGCGTTTAGTAGCGCGTGTTTAATTTTTCCCTCAACATGCTTTTGCAGACCAGGGACGGCTTGCCTGCTGAAATGTCGGCTTGGCACATTGTATTGTGGGACTGCCAATGATATTAAGTTACGGAAACTGTCAGTCTCCACCAGCCTGAATGACAGCATTTCAAGGGACAGGAGTTTTGCAATGCCAGCATTCAGAGCCTGTGCTCGTGGATGGTTTGCCGAGTATGGCCGTCTTTTATCCCATGCCTGTGCTACCGATGGCTGTTTTGTGGCCTGGGAGTGTGAGGATGACAGGGAACTTGCTGCTTGTGGGTAACTGGACAACAGTGACCGAGGTTCTTCTCTAGGCCTCTCACAGCTTTCAACCTCTGAGACACACAAGGATGGTAACACCCTTGACCTGGTCTTTGTCAGCCTCTGTTCAATCTCCCACCTAAATAACTCACCGCTTCCACTGTCTGACCACAACATTCTCTCCTTCACGCTCACAAATCCTCGACCACCACAGCGCACTCCTACCTACCACACATTCAGAAATCTACAAGCCATTAACCCTCAGACACTTTCAGACTCCCTACACTCATCGCTGTCCCCACTCTCCTCTTTTTCTTGTCCTAATCTGGCTGTTCATCACTACAATGACACTCTTAGAAGCACCCTTGACCAAGTAGCACCGCTCACCCTCAGAACTTCCAAACACACAGTAAAACAGCCCTGGCTCACATTACAAACTCAACTTCTTCAGCGATGCTCTAGGAGTGCTGAACGCCTTTGGAGAAAAACCCGCACACCAGAAGACTTCATCCACTTTAAATTCATGTTAAGATAAGAACTTATAATGCTGCCCTTCACCTCGCCAAACAGACTTACTTCACCACCCTGATCTCCTCACTAGCCAACAACCCAAGAAACTTTTTGACACTTTTCACTCCCTCCTCAGGCCAAAAGCACAAGCCCCTATCGCAGACATTTGTGCTGACGACCTGGCCTCCCATTTTATAGAAAAAATAGATACTATCCGTCAGGAAATCTGCTCTCAACCACCAAGGGCTGTGACTCCCATCCCACCCTGCTGTTCTCCTGGCTCACTTTCCACATTTGATCCCATCACAGAAGAAGAAGTCTCCAGACTCCTCTCTTCCTCTCGTCCGACTACATGCACTACCGACCCCATTACCTCACATCTCCTCCAGTCTCTCTCTCCAGTTATCACAACTCACCTAACTAAAATCTTTAATCTCTCACTCTCCTCTGGCATTTTCCCATCCTCCTTCAAACACTCCATCATTACTCCACTACTAAAGGAACCCGCTCTCGACCCTTCCTGCACAAACAACTACAGACCGGTCTCCAATCTCCCCTTCATCTCTAAACTCTTGGAGCGCCTAGTCTACTCCCGCCTCACCCGTTACCTCTCCACTTACTCCTTTCTAGACCCTTCACAGTCCGGCTTCCGCCCCCTACATTCGACTGAAGCTGCACTCATCAAAGTGACCAATGACCTTCTTACAGCAAAACGTAACGGTGACCACTCTCTGCTCATTCTTCTCGACCTTTCTGCAGCTTTCGACACGGTTGACCACCGTCTCCTACTGTCTAGGCTCCACTCACTAGGTATTAAGGACACTGTTCTCTCCTGGTTCTCCTCCTATCTTTCTGACCGCTCCTTCAGTGTTTCGTTCTCTGGCTCCACATCATCTCCTCTTCCTCTCACTGTCGGTGTACCCCAGGGCTCAGTCCTTGGCCTCCTTCTCTTCTCTCTCTACACGGCCCCAATTGGACAGACCATCAGCAGATTTGGCTTTCAGTACCATCTTTATGCTGATGACACACAACTATACACGTCATCCCCCGACCTTACCCCCGCTGTACTACAGAACGCCACCGACTGTCTGTCCGCAGTCTCCAACATCATGTCTGCTCTCTTTCTGAAACTTAACCTCTCCAAAACTGAACTTCTTCTGCTCCCGCCGTCTACTAACCTCCCTAAATTTGACACATCCCTCTCCGTGGGTGGCACCATAATAACACCCTGGCAGCAGGCTCGCTGTCTGGGGTTATGTTTGACACCAATCTCTCCTTCACCTCCCATATACAATCTCTTGCCCGCTCTTGCCGCCTACACCTAAAGAACATCTCTAGAATCTGCCCTTTTCTCTCCATGGAAACAACAAAAACCCTCACTGTAGCATTGATCCACTCCCGCCTGGACTACTGCAACGCTCTATTACTTGGCCTCCCCATTACTCGACTATCCCCTCTCCAGTCCATCCTTAATGCAGCAGCCAGGGTAATCCATCTGGCTAATCGGTACTCGGACGCGTCCGCTCTTCGCCAGTCCTTACACTGGCTGCCCATTCATTATAGGATCCAATTCAAAGTACTGGTTCTCACCCACAAAGCTCTCCACAGTGCAGCCCCCCCTACATCTCCTCCCTCATTTCTATCTATCGGCCTAACCGACTGCTGCGCTCTGCAAACGACCTTCGACTAACCTCTGCACTAATCCGTACCTCCCACTCCCGACTCCAAGACTTCTCCCGCGCTGCGCCAATCCTCTGGAATGCTCTACCCCACGAAATTAGGACTATCCACAATTTGCATGGTTTCAGGCGCTCCCTCAAAACACATTTGTTCAGAGCGGCCTATCACATTCACTTATCAAAGTCATTCTATGTGTAAGTGTGTGTGTGTAGCCCATTCACTATCTCCATCCATCCCTCACTCCCTCAAAATGGCTGGACCATCATTGTAAATACACCATTGTATATAAACACCTGTACTTTGTATCTCCCCCACCTCATTGTAGATTGTAAGCTCTCACGAGCAGGGGCGGCTTATATTGCTTTAATTATTGTATTGTTAACGTTGTTACTTATGACTTGTGTTCTGAAACTGTTAAACTGTAAAGCGCTGCGGAATATGTTGGCGCTATATAAATAAAGATTATTATTATTATTATTCCATGGCGATCCTGTGAGGAAGCCGAACCAGCTGTGTGTGAGCTGGAGGAAGAGGCTCCAACACGACCTGAAGATGTAGGTGCTGCTGTAGGTTGGCCTACATCTCCAGTGTGTCTTTGTAACTCAACTACGTGCTTTGTCCGCACATGTTTCCACATATTAGTGGTATTGAGGTTACTGACACTTTTACCTCTTTTTACTTTTTGATTACACAGCTTGCATTTGACATAGCAAATATCATCTGCAAGTGTGTCAAAAAAGGACCACGCAGTGCAAGTCCTGGGAGCGCCCGGTTTGGCTGTTGGAAGAGAACTGCTACGAACGGGTGCCAAACTGGAGGGTACAGGCAACCGAGTCTGCAGCCTAACTCTCCCTCCTGTTTGTACCGTTGGGGCAATCTCTTCCTCAGAGCTGCTCCCACCACCTTCCAGTTCCTCACGCCATGTTGGGTCTTGGACCTCATCATCTCCACTACCCTCTTCCAACACCTGCTGCTGTTGGGTGGTCTGGCCAGCACCATGCTCAACAGAAACTGGCACCTGAGTCTCATCATCATCAGATGCGTTCTGCGGTGTGCTGACCATCGGCACTGGCTCACCCTCCTCTTCAGATTCAGAGAGACATAGCTGTTGCGCATCACTGCATACTCCCTCTTCTTCACATTCCAGAATGCTGCTTGGCTGGGCCCCTGTTTGCAAGCCAACAGATTCTGAGTACAGAAGCAGAGACTCAGCTGGCTCCTGTACAGAACTCTCTGACTGCCTGGGCAATTTGGCAGGCGGTGAAGAGACAGATGGTTGCTCAACAGTGCTGTGGTCCTAGAGGAGGTGGAAGCAATTGAAGTCGATGCATTGGCTGCCATCCAACCAACAACGGCTTCAATTTGTTCTTCACGCAGCAGGGGGGTACGCCGAGCTCCTACAAAAGTGCGCATAAAGGAACGCTCACAGGGAAAACTGGTGGATGCTGTGTCACTGGGGCGGCAGCAGCCACAGAATCCCCACGTCCTCTCCCTGCTGAAACTCCACGGCCATGACCACGTTCCTTACTCCCTGCCTTCTTCATCTTGGTAGATTGATAAAGAAAGTCAGAAAAGTTATAAGGCCTAAGTGTGGTTATTCCGCAGAGACTGCAGTGAACACTGCACACAACTGTTCACTAGGTGTGAAAGGCCCCTTTGTGTACTTCTATAGTGTTTGCAACCAATGTATTGGATACGGATGGAAGCGCGTCACACTAATAGATTTGAGTTATTTGAAATAGAATGGAGCAGCAACAATTAGAGAAAAATGTCAAGGATGAGGCAGTGACACAAGCTCAGCAGACTACAACCAGCAGTGGTTTAAGAACTAACTGGAGCATGATCTGCACTCCAAAAATGAAAACCTCAGACTACAGTGAACACTGCACACAACTGTTCACTACCCAACGCGTCACAGCAGGAAGGCAGTCTGTGCGTCCAAACAAAGGCGCAAGCATACATGCACGTACCCTGTTTATAAAGCTATATAAAAAAATTTATGTAGTAGTGACGCACACTTTATTGAGGTACAGTATTACATCGCCATTCACCATCTGTGGCTATGCAGTCTCATCTATATATACCTTATCTATCCGTTGTCATGCTTGCAAGTCGACAGTCAGGCATAAATAGCAATTTTCACTATGCACTATGCACTTTTTAAAGGTTATGTTTGTTAATAAAAATGATTATTGGCACATATTATGAGTATTACATGATGGAAATTGTATAATTTTTATAAACTGTTTAGTGACATTATTCAGCAAATGTAACATTTTATGAATGTCACAGATAACTTGTAATGCTGATGATGTTTTGAAGTCAGACATTCATTGTCTATACAATAAAAATGGTGTACATACTGTTACTTATCCATCATTAATGTATTCTGATATGTACTTGTATGCTTTTATTTACAACCGTATAGCAGATTCCTTAACCAATTTATTTTGTGGTTTGCATTGCTGTTCAACATGTTAATGTATGCGTTTATGTTTGTCAATTCTTTATTTATCTAGATTTTTTTAAACTGAAATCATCATCTTATGGTAGTAAAGGTTATCTTTCTCTTGTTTGGAGTATAGACATTTTTAATTGACACGTAACAAGGAAAATACTTGATCTAGTATTTAAACATCCTCCTTGACCCTGGGCTCCAACACCTCCAGTTGTTGCCTGGAAGTGCTGTTAGCACAGTCAACACTTGCTCCTGTGTTACTGGGGTTCAGTAATGTCAGCTGTTCCCCTGCTGTGTGTACGGCAAACAGTCCTGCTGCCTCCACCCTGTTCTCTTCTCATCCCTGGGCTCCAACACCGCCAGTTGTTGCTCGGAAGTGCTGTTAGCACAGTCAACACTTGCTCCTGTGTTACTGGGGTTCAGTAATGTCAGCTGTTCCCCTGCTGTGTGTACGGCAAACAGTCCTGCTGCCTCCACCCTGTTCTCTTCTCATCCCTGGGCTCCAACACCGCCAGTTGTTGCTCGGAAGTGCTGTTAGCACAGTCAACACTTGCTCCTGTGTTACTGGGTTTCAGTAATGTCAGCTGTTCCCCTGCTGTGTGTACGGCAAAAAGTCCTGCTGCCTCCACCCTGTTCTCTCTCATCCCTGGGCTCCAACAACGCCAGTTGTTGCTCGGAAGTGCTGTTAGCACAGTCAACACTTGCTCCTGTGTTACTGGGGTTCAGTAATGTCAGCTGTTCCCCTGCTGTGTGTACTGCAAAACAGTCCTGCTGCCTCCACCTGTTCTCTTCTCATCCCTGGGCTCCAAGACCGCCAGTTGTTGCTCGGAAGTGCTGTTAGCACAGTCAACACTTGCTCCTGTGTTATTGGGGTTCAGTAATGTCAGCTGTTCCCCTGCTGTGTGTACGGCAAACAGTCCTGCTGCCTCCACCCTGTTCTCTTCTCATCCCTGGGCTCCAACACCGCCAGTTGTTGCTCGAAGTGCTGTTAGCACAGTCAACACTTGCTCCTGTGTTACTGGGGTTCAGTAATGTCAGCTGTTCCCCTGCTGTGTGTACGGCAAACAGTCCTGCTGCCTCCACCCTGTTCTCTTCTCATCCCTGGGCTCCAACAACGCCAGTTGTTGCTCGGAAGTACTTGGCACGGGTACTGACTCCTGCCCAGCCTGGTTACAGCACGACAGCTGTTTCCTGGCAGTGTCAAGTCAATTAGCCTCCAATAAGTTGTCCTGTTGTGTTGCATTCGGGTTAGCCGACTCTATGGTGCCTGCAGTTTAGGTGATTCCTATGTGTGCTGTGGGATATGTAAATAAAGGCTGTTTCAGTTGTGACAATAGGACAAGCACCCACTGTAGGACTGTGTGATTCGGTAACTGCGGACGGCTTGCGGCCTGTCAACTTACATTTTCATGGGTGCCTTATGGTACCCGTCCGGGTTCCAGTACCGTCAGCTGGTTCTCCGCAGTGCCTTTGGCCTAGGTGCCTCCATCTCGGTATCCGAGTTCCAGCAACGTCTGCTGGTCCTTGGTAGTGCTTTGGAGCACAGGTACCTCCTGCTTAGTAACCGTGTCCCAGTAACGTCAGCTGGTCCTCGGTTGTGCCATTGGCTCTTTTCCTTCTGCTGCCCCTCCGGGTTCCAGCACAGTCAGCTGGTCCTCTTTACTTGCATTGGCTCTTGTACCTTCTGCTACCCGTCCGGGTTCCAGTACCGTCAACTGGTTCTCCGCAGTGCCTTTGGCCTAGGTGCCTCCATCTCGGTATCCGAGTTCCAGCAACGTCTGCTGGTCCTTGGTAGTGCTTTGGAGCACAGGTACCTCCTGCTTAGTAACCGTGTCCCAGTAATGTCAGCTGGTCCTCGGTTGTGCCATTGGCTCTTTTCCTTCTGCTGCCCCTCCGGGTTCCAGCACAGTCAGCTGGTCCTCGTTACTTGCATTGGCTCTTGTACCTTCTGCTACCCGTCCAGGTTCCAGTACCGTCAACTGGTTCTCCGCAGTGCCTTTGGCCTAGGTGCCTCCATCTCGGTATCCGAGTTCCAGCAACGTCTGCTGGTCCTTGGTAGTGCTTTGGAGCACAGGTACCTCCTGCTTAGTAACCGTGTCCCAGTAACGTCAGCTGGTCCTCGGTTGTGCCATTGGCTCTTTTCCTTCTGCTGCCCCTCCGGGTTCCAGCACAGTCAGCTGGTCCTCGTTACTTGCTTTGGGACTCTTGTAACTTCTGCTACCCGTCCGGTTCCAGTACCGTCAACTGTTTCTCCGCAGTGCCTTTGGCCTAGGTGCCTCCATCTCGGTATCCGAGTTCCAGCAACGTCTGCTGGTCCTTGGTAGTGCTTTGGAGCACAGGTACCTCCTGCTTAGTAACCGTGTCCCAGTAACGTCAGCTGGTCCTCGGTTGTGCCATTGGCTCTTTTCCTTCTGCTGCCCCTCCGGGTTCCAGCACAGTCAGCTGGTCCTCGTTACTTGCATTGGCTCTTGTACCTTCTGCTACCCAGTCCGGGTTCCAGTACCGTCAACTGGTTCTCCGCAGTGCCTTTGGCCTAGGTGCCTCCATCTCGGTATCCGAGTTCCAGCAACGTCTGCTGGTCCTTGGTAGTGCTTTGGAGCACAGGTACCTCCTGCTTAGTAACCGTGTCCCAGTAACGTCAGCTGGTCCTCGGTTGTGCCATTGGCTCTTTTCCTTCTGCTGCCCCTCCGGGTTCCAGCACAGTCACTGGTCCTCGTTACTTGCATTGGCTCTTGTACCTTCTGCTACCCGTCCGGGTTCCAGTACCGTCAACTGGTTCCCCGCAGTGCCTTTGGCCTAGGTGCCTCCATCTCGGTATCCGAGTTCCAGCAACGTCTGCTGGTCCTTGGCAGTGCTTTGGAGCACAGGTACCTCCTGCTTAGTAACCGTGTCCCAGTAACGTCAGCTGGTCCTCGGTTGTGCCATTGGCTCTATTCCTTCTGCTCCCCTCCGGGTTCCAGCACAGTCAGCTGTCCTCGTTACTTGCATTGGCTCTTGTACCTTCTGCTACCCGTCCGGGTTCCAGTACCGTCAACTGGTTCCCCGCAGTGCCTTTGGCCTAGGTGCCTCCATCTCGGTATCCGAGTTCCAGCAACGTCTGCTGGTCCTTGGTAGTGCTTTGGAGCACAGGTACCTCCTGCTTAGTAACCGTGTCCCAGTAACGTCAGCTGGTCCTCGGTTGTGCCATTGGCTCTTTTCCTTCTGCTGCCCCTCCGGGTTCCAGCACAGTCAGCTGGTCCTCGTTACTTGCATTGGCTCTTGTACCTTCTGCTACCCGTCCGGGTTCCAGTACCGTCAACTGGTTTCTCCGCAGTGCCTTTGGCCTAGGTGCCTCCATCTCGGTATCCGAGTTCCAGCAACGTCTGCTGGTCCTTGGTAGTGCTTTGGAGCACAGGTACCTCCTGCTTAGTAACCGTGGCTCGTTTCCTTCTGCTGCCCCTCCGGGTTCCAGCACAGTCAGCTGGTCCTCGTTACTTCCATTGTCTCTTGTGCCATCTGATACCCATCCGGGTTCCAGTAACGTCAGCTGGTTCTCGGAAGTTAGTCAGCCTTCTTGTACCTTCAGCTACATTTACAAATTGAAGATTTTTTAAATGTTTTTTTTGGATCTCCAACAATGAAGACGACGACCCTGATGACCACCCCGAAGAAGATGACGACCACAAGGACGACGAGCATCAAGCCAACCAGCCTGAACACCATCACAAAGAAGAAATAAAAGATTACCCAGAAGAAGATCACCAACAGGACAAAGAAAGTTAAGACAAACTACAAGATACAGAAAAAGAGACAGAAGAACAATAAGCAGAAGATCAAAAAGCAGAAGAACATGAAGTATAAGACCAAAATGAAGAGCAAAATATATGCTCTAAATTATAAGCAGAAGAAGACTAAGCAGTGTATGGGGGTGAGTCCGTTCCTCCTCGTGGTGCCCCTGGAAAATGCCTGCTGCTGCAGGCTAAACTGAACACGGACAAATACTGTTGTAATTTAAATCTTTTGTGACAGCAAGAACGGAAGGATGAAAAATTCATACTTTTACAGATTACAAGTACAGGAATCTCTGTCACAAATAAGAATATGATGAAGAAGATGAAGAGGAAGAAGATGAAGAAGTAGAATATGAAGAAGAATAATAGTTTAATAAGAACAATATGAGTAATGTTAACAAAAAGATGAATAGCAAGAAGTTTAAGAAGAAGATAAAGAAGGTGAAGATGAAGAATAATTTGATGAAAAAGATGATGCTGCTGAAGATTATGAAGGAGAAAGTGTGGCAAAAGTTAAAAAGGTGAAGAGCATGGAAGTTGTGAAACATACATATTTGCCAAAATATAAAAAAGGTTAACAACATTGTCAATTTCTTCGTCAATCCGAACATCTTTAAAAAAAAAAATATTAATGCTATTCCATTTGATTGGGTTAAACATCTATGCCTTTAATGTCTCCTCAACCTCCCCCAATACATTCTACATTACTCTTTGTTGTTTTCCTTCATGTACAATTAACCAACAAGGCAAGAATGTTTTTTTTTTAATTCCGATATTTTGTTCCCATAGACTTACATTGGATTTCCGGTATCGGTATAGGGTATCGCCGATACTTTCTGGTATCGGCGATACCCATTCCGATCCGATACTTATTGATATCGGAAAGTATCGCTCAACTCTAGTCATGGCTGGGTCTTCCATCATGACAATGACCCAAAACACACAGCCAGGGGAACTAAGGAGTGGCTCTGTAAGAAGCATTTCAAGGTCCTGGAGTGGCCTAGCCAGTCTCCAGACCTGAACCCTAATAGAAATATTTTTTAAGATTATGTCTCTCACAGTTGAAGTGTACCTATGATAAAAAATACAGATGACCTCTCCATTCTTTTTAGATGGGAAAACTTGCAAAATCAGCAGTGTATCAAATATTTATTTTCCCCACTGTATATACCAGGATGGGGCCCAGATAAGAGACATGTAAACCAGGATAGGGAATATGTGTACCAGGATGGGGCCCAGCATAAGGGAGACATATACCAGAATGGAGGATATAAATATATTCCAGGATTGGGGTCCCCGGTCCAAATCTTGCATCAGTGTCTATCGGTCTGTAGTTACACCACTGCACAGACCAGTATATATAGGCCTACACCCAAGGTGGACATTAGTTATTAAGTTATTACCTTTTCTGGGTTATAATGAAGTTTGATTAACTTAAATGAGTTATCCCTTAAACATTTTAATTAATAGAGCTTGGATAGGGATGAGCTGACCCAAGGAATCCGGGTTTGTCGAGTTCGGATGAACTGTAATTCAAAGTTCGGCATCTGATCATGACCCCGAACCCAATAGATGTCAATGGGGACTTGAACTTTGTTGCTTTAAAATGACTGCAAAATGGTCATGGTAAGGGCTAGGGGGCTGCAAAAAGAAGCAAAATAGGGGTAAGAGCACAACAATTGCCCTGCATACAAATGCGGATAGGAAAATGACTTAAAATAACATAGAATAAAAATAAATAAATAATAATAATGTACCAGGAGGCAGAGGTCCAAGTGGAGAAGGTGGAGTAGATGGGGGTGGATGTGCGGTATATGTGGAAGAGGTATTCAACAATGTTTTTATGTTTTTTTATTTTTTATTGTTTTTTTTGTTGGGGGCAGTTAGGGAACTGATTTAAAAGAACATAGAATTAAAAAAAATTAAAACCATCTAGAACCAGGAGGTGGAGGTCAAATTGGAGTAGGTAGAGGAGGTGGAGGTGGATGTGGAGTTGTAGATGGACAAAGAAGGGGTGGAGGTATCCAACACTGTTTTTGAGGTTTTTTTTTGGGGGGGGGTGGTATTTTTTAGGGAACTTACTTAAAAGAACATAGAATTAGAAATAATAAAAAAAAATAACAATCTAGAACCAGGAGGTGGAGTTTCAAGTGAAGGAGGAGGTGGAGGAAGTGTCGGTGTAGTGGAAGAGGCAGGGAAAGAGGTATCTTAACATTGTTTTTGTGTAATGTTTTCCTTTAGGGAACTGACTGTTTTTGAGTTTTTTTGGGGGGCTGTTTGTTTTTTGACTGTACCTCATGCTTGGAATTCAGATGCCTCATCATACAGGTAGTACTCAGGTTCAGACAATTTATGACTTGCTTTAGGCTCCGACCACCTCCTTCTTGTCGTTAGCACATTGGCTTAAGAAAGGCCACGGAATCT
This sequence comes from Oophaga sylvatica, assembly GCA_033576555.1. Taxonomy (NCBI): domain Eukaryota; kingdom Metazoa; phylum Chordata; class Amphibia; order Anura; family Dendrobatidae; genus Oophaga; species Oophaga sylvatica. The sequence continues at coordinate 137,723,624 of JARQOD010000005.1, read as the reverse complement.
TCTTTGTGCTAGCTTTGGTTTGCTCATTTTCTTGGCACAATGGGCAGTATTAGACGACGTACTGTCTAGAGGCTGGGGCTCAGATTGCTTGACTGATTTGCAAAGGGGTGAGGTGGAAGCCAGATGACCATGGTCCTTAGGTTCCAACTCTGCGCTTTCTGCACGGGACCGTATGGAAGATAATATGAAGGATCTGGAGGCACTCTCAGCCATCTAATCTATCTCCGCCTCACCATGTTCTGGATTCACCATTCATCTAGTGGTACTCAGCCCTATGAAATAACACAGAATGTTCTGTTACCTGCGTGCACGAGAGGAGGGTGCTTCATTTGGGCACACAGCAGTCACAGAATGACCATGCCCTCTCCCTGCAGCAACTACACTACCAGCAGCACCATAGCCACATCCATGCATCCATGTCCCCTATTTGATGCTCTCCTCATTTTTTAAGTAGTTTTTATGCACAGTACTTCTACAGACACAAGTACAGAGTAGAACAATTTTTTTTTAAGCACAATACTCCCACAGACACAGATAAACAGGGGGAGTTGTGTTGATGGTTGTGGCACCACTAAAAATTGTATGTGCATTATACCAAAGGTATTAAAGTGCCATCAGACAAAGATGCAGATTTTTAAAAAAAATTGTTTTAATGTACAGTACTCCCACAGACACAGGTGCAGATTAGAAAATTTGTTTTAAGCACAGTACTCCCACAGACATGGGGGCAAAGCAGAAAAATTGTGTTTACGCACAGTACTTCCACAGCCTTGGGCGCAGAGCAGAACAATTTGTTTTTACACACACTACTCACACAGACACAGGTGCAAAGCAGAATAATTCGTTTTTATGCACAGTATTCCCACAAACACGGGTGCAAAGTAGAAAAATTTGTTTTTACACACAGTACTCCCACAGACACTGGTACAGATTAGAAAAATTAGATTTTACTCACAGTACTCCCACAGACAAAATGCAGATTAGATTTTTTTGTTAACACACATCGTGTGTAAAATAAAGAATTGAATAAAAAAATTGGACTGGGCTTGCTCGTAATTTTGATAACCAGCAGAGGGAAAGTCCCGGCTGGGGGTTGATGTTTCTAATCTGGGAAAGGGGACAATATCCCCAAAGGTTCCCAGAATATTAATAACAGCTTACAGCTGTACTTAGCCTTTACTGGTTAGTTTACAGAAACCCAAGAAAAAAATGATGTAGGGTCTCCCTATAAATTCTAACGAGCAAAGGCTAAACAGACAGCTGTGGACTGATATTAATATCTTGGAAAGGAGCCAGGGATATTGTCCCCACTCCTAGGCTGCCAACATGAACCTTCAGCCGCCCCAGAAATGATACATCCATAAGATCTTATTGCGCCAGTTTTGGGGCCACTGAGGGCTGATGTTATTAGCCTGGGAGGGGGTCAATATCCATGGCCCTTCCCTGGCTATTCACTGTATAATTGGCTGAATTATGGTACAGTAATGGACATTGCTTATTAGTGGTTTTCCATTTCAGCATGTGAGTTGAGTGCAGTAGGTGAACCCTACAGTACTTTTTGGTCTGTCTTAAAGGTGGGTCCTCATCTCCTTTCTCCAATCTTCTCCTGAAGGTTGATTTTTCAGACCAGCGGCATTGTCAGGCTCTGCAGGACTGACCTTTGTCCATTCTGATGCCGCAAGCAGATGCAGCTTTGCCATTGCAGCTTGGGAGTACAGATGGGACCCTTGCCAAGGAAACTGGCCACTTCTAATAGACTATAGAATTAAACATTCATCCATTCTTGAAAACGGAGAGGATTTTTAACAGCAAGAAAATGCAAAGTTAATTGTTTTTACAAGCACGTTGTAATTTTAACCGATTTATGAACATAATACATCCCAAGTGTCACAGCCTCAAAGATTGAAGCTTTCACGCTCGGATCGGGAGACCTTCAGTCAGTCCATCAATTGCGTTCCATGCTCGAACCAATTTGCATGGAACTCTGAATGAGCCCAAAGTAGATGTATCCCTTTGTTTTTCTGTTTTTATACATCACAATCATTTTATTATAAAACCTATCATTTCCATTGTGGTAGGAGTCTGTACTTGTGAGTATATTCTAATGAGCTTTAAACATTAAAGGAGATGTTCCACAATGGATATATATCACCTTCCGCATGATAGCTGTTAAATGTTTGATTGCCATTAGCTGATTCCATTAGCACTATAGACATTGAATGGACCAGCATGGCGGACATCTGATTACTACACCAGTCAAACTTCTCACTGTGATCATGCAGGGGTCATTTTAGTGATTAGTGGGAATCCCAGCAAGCTGGCATTTTTTACCTATTCTCTGTTTAGAAGATAAATATGTTTTGTGGGAAAACCCCTTTAAATGATGAAATAGTGACTTTATAACAGATATCACAAAATGTGGCTCATCCAAAATCGGCTCGCCTGATTTACATTCAGAGACGAAGGATATGGTGGACTTTTTATAGACAAGGATGGTGGAAGTGCCTAATCCCACCTTTTTAATTGAGGTTTATCCTTCCTGATTATAGAGCTGGGGTTATTAGGATCAAATCTCACCTGAATATCACAGCTGTCACTGCCATTACTCTACCTGTCAATAACACTTAACATATTTAACCATCTGGTCCAATTTACTTTTCTTTCATGCAAATCGAACATTAATTATAAACTTCAATCTATGCTAATGAAGAAGCTGCAAAAATATGGCCATATTGCATTGCAGTAATGGGCACCTGCTCATAGCTCCTGACATTTTTCACACCCTACTACCATGCTGTATTAAGAATACCAAGTTCATATCACACTACTGAGGGTAGATCTGACATTATCAATGATGGTTGTAAATGTAATGGTAAAATATTTAATGGTGTTAGTGTAAGGAAGAGGACCGGGCTGCAGGTACCTGTACTGTTGAGGCTGCCTCCCCTGTTGTCTCGTGGAAGAAATGAGGAGCCAGACCAACCTCATGACCCGCGCGAGGTGGGGTGAGATAAAAAAGAAAGTGCGCGCAGCAGCGGGCAAGTTTGGTGCCAACCAGCAGCAGTGCACAGCCAGTCCGGCGCCGTGACAGGCCATGTTGTTTGGTCCCCACCGTCCGCAGAGGGACCGCTGTGCAGTGAGGTGCTGTGCGCTCTGCAATGGCCTGAGAGAGAAGTGCCGTGCACTCAGTGACGGTAAGTACCGCGCATGCGAACAGGAAGGAGAGATGGGTACCGGACAGACTCTTGCAGCATTCCCTGCCACTTGCTTTACTTCCGTTTCAGTTTGACTCTGGGAGTGCTGCAGCCTTGTTTGCTTCGACCGCATGTGTTTATGGACACCAGAAGGTGGATCACCGTTTAAAGGACCCCATCTGAGGATGTTCCCCCCTCCTACTCTGCCATTTCTACAGCCCCTGTGGGATCATCTGCTACAGAGGATCATACAGGACACTCTTGTTTTACTTTCATAATCTTTTAGCATTCACTATTTAACCATTTACCTGCAAGGAGTGAAAAAACCTGTTCTATTAAATTGTTACATTTTGTTAACCCTTGCTCTGCCTCCTGCCTGTCACTGCATCCCCCAACCTGCTTACATTTGCATATCAAGGGTAATAAAGGGTGCAGAAGTTGCAAAAATAATCTAAAAATATAGTGTGCAGAGAAATTTGAAGTTTCATAAAAATTACCCCATAATGTTATCTCTGCAGACATAGCAATATACCTTGAAAAAAACTCCATGTATTAAAATGTAATCCAGAGGCAGACATATTGCATACCTCCCAACTGTCCCGGAGTGAGCGGGACAGTCCTGATTTTGACGCTCCCCCCCCGCTGTCCCGGGTGGGATGCTATGTTTCCCACAGTGAGAGAAGCCGCCATGCCCCCATGCACCCCACCCTCCCAGCTCTCCACCTGTTTCTCATAGCCAGCAATGACGTTGCTGGCTGTCCTCTTCTGTGCCACAGGACCTGTGATGAGGTCACATGAGGGGAGGAGTTAGATGTCACATGGTCAGGCTCCTCCGTGTGTGCAGGTCTCTGCTGTGCTGGTTGTCATGGAGCTGGATGAGGGTAAGTTTATGTGTGGGGTCAGGAGGGGTTTACAGGGTGGATGTAGCAGAGCCGTGTGTGTGCGAGGTGTATGGAGCGGAGCCGTGTGTGTGCGAGGTGTACGGAGTAGAGCCATGTGTGTACGAGGTGTACGGTGCGTAGCTGTGTGTACAAGGTGTACGGAGCGGAACCGTGTGTGTACGAGGTGTATGGAGCGGAGCCGTGTGTGTACGAGGTATATGGAGCAGAGCCGTGTGTGTATGAGGTATGTGGAGCGGAGTCATGTGTGTACGAGGTGTACGGAGCCATGTGTGTGCGAGGTGTACAGAGTGTAGCCATGTGTGTACGAGGTGTACAGAGTGGAGCCATGTATGTACGAGGTGTATGGAGCAGGGCCGTGTGTGTATGAGGTGGATGTAGCAGTGCTGTGTGTGTACGGGGCATACGAAAGGGAGCCCTGTGTGTACGAAGTGTACGGAGCTGAGCGCTCAGCTCGTACACTCATAACACAGGCTCCGTGATTGAGCCGTGTGTACGGAGGGGAGCAGCGCCATGTGTATGAGTGGAGCCGCACGTGTATGGAGCCGAGCCGTGTGTGTATGAGCGAACCACATGTGTACGAGGTGCATGATGCAAAGCTGCATGTGTACAAGGTTTACGGAGAGGAGCCATGTGTGTACAAGGTGTACAGAGCGGAGCCGCATGTGTACGAGGTTTACGGAGTGAAGCCATGTGTATACTGAGTGGAGCCGTATGTGCGCGAGGTGTACGGAGTGGAGCCGTGTGTGCACGAGGTGTACGGAGCAGAAGCGTGTGTGTACGAGGCATACAAAGCGGAACTGTGTGTGTATGAGGTATGCAGAGTCGTGCGTGTACAAGGTGTATGGTGGGGAGCATTCATATCTCCCAACCGTCCCAGATCTAGCGGGACCATCCCAGACCCAGCAGGACTGTCCCAATTTTGAGAGTCTGCCCCACTGCCCCAGCCGGGAGCTTACTTTTCCTGTGGAAACAGGAGTACGCGGCGGAGCCCCGAGGAGCACTTTAAAATTCGCACATGACGTTCCACGTGACGTGCTAGAAGCTGATAGGAAATTAGGTAATTTCGGGAGGAGATTGTGACGGAACCATGGAAGCACTTCAGGGAATGCTTCAGATTCATCACCGTGTCCTCCTCCGACAGCGCGGACAGCGGGATCGCCTTGGACTCAGGGATGTCGGCCATGTGAGTGGATCATGATATGTCCTGCATCGGGAGGCTCAGGTGGGCACTACAATGGGAGCTGGGCTGCTATAGTATCTTTTTAGAATCTTTTTTCTCTCTCTGTTTCTTTCTCTCTCTGTTCTTTCTTTCTCTCTCTCTGTTCTTTCTTTCTCTCTATAATCCTTTTTTTCTCTCTCTCTGTTCTTTCCTCTCTTTCTTTCTTTCTCTCTCTGTTCTTTCTTTCTCTCTCTGTTCTTTTTCTTTCTTTCTCTCTGTTCTTTCTTTCCCCTCTTTATATCTCTCTGTTATTTCTCTCTTCATTCTTTCTTTCTCTCTCTGCTCTTTCTTTCTCTCTGTTCTTTTTCTTTCCCCTCTTTCTTTCTCTCTTTCTTTCTCTCTGTTCTTTCTCTCTCTGTTCTCTTTCCCATCTTTCTTTCTCTCTCTCTGTTCTTTCTTTCTTTCTCTCTCTGTTCTTTTTCTTTCTTTCTCTCTGTTCTTTCTTTCCCCTCTTTCTTTCTATCTCTTTGTTCTTCCTTTCTTTCTTTCTTTCTCTCTGTTCTTTCCTTCTCTCTCTGTTCTTTTTCTTTCTCTCTCTTTGTTCTATTTTTCTCTAATCCTTTTTTATTTCTCTCTCTGTTCTTTCCTCTTTTTCTTTCTCTCTCTCTGTTCTTTCTTTCTTTCTCTCTCTGTTCTTTATCTTTCCCTTCTTTCTTTATCTCTGTTCTTTCTTTCTCTCTCTGTTCTCTTTCTTTCCCATCTTTCTTTCTCTTTCTCTGTTCTTTCTTTCCTTCTTTCTCTCTGTTCTTTCTTTCTCTCTGTTCTTTCTTTTTCTGTCTGATCTTTCATTCTGTTCTCTTTCTTTCCCCTTTTTTCTTTCATATCTTTCTTTCTCTCTCCCTCTCTGTTCTTTCTTTCTTTCCCCTCTTTCTTCCTTTCTTTTTTTCTTTCTTTCTTTCTTTCTCTCTGTTCTTTCTTTCTCTTTTTTTCCCCTTTCTTTCTGTCTCTAATCTTTCTTTCTAATCTTTCTTTCTTTTTTTCTCCCACTGTTCTTTCTTTCTCTCTGTTCTTCCTTTTTCTCTCTGTTCTATCTTTCTTTCTCTCTGTTCTCTTTCTTTCTTTCTTTCTTTCTCTGCTCTTTCTTTCCTCTCTTTCTTTCTTTCTTTCTTTCTCTCTCTCTGTTCTTTCTTTCCCATCTTTCTTTCTCTCTATCTCTCTATTCTTTCTTTCTTTCCCTCTTTCTTTCTTTCCCGTTCTTTCCGTCTTTACCCTCTTTCTTTTTCTCTCTCTGTCTTTTGTCTGTCCCTCTTTCTTTCTCTCTGTTCTTTCTTTCTCTCTCTCTTTCTTTCTTTCTTTCTCTGTTTTTCCCATCTTTCTTTCTTTTTCTCTCTGTTTTTTTTCCCATTTCTTTCTTTCCCCTCTCTTTTCTCTCTGTTCTTACTTTCCATCTTTCTTTCTTTCTCTCTCTGTTCTTTCTTTACCCTCTTTCTTTTTTTCTCTCTCTCTGTTTATTCTTTCTGTCCCTCTTTCTTTCTCTGTTTCTTTCTTCTGTTTCTTTCTTCCTCTTTTTTTCTTTCCCTTTCTTCTTTCTTCTTTCTCTCTCTCTCTCTGTTCTTTATTTCCCCTTTCTTTCTCTCTTCCCTCTCTGTTCTTTCTTTCCCCTCTTTTTTTCTCTCTCTCTCTCTGTTTATTTATCTGTCCCCTCTTTCTTTCTTTCTCTCTGTTCTTTCTTTCTCTCTGTTTCTGTCTTTTCTTTCTCTCTGTTCGTTCTTTCTCTCTCTGTTTTTCTTTTTTCTCTCTCTCTGTTCTTTCTTTCTTTTTCCTCATACCAGTCATGTGCCCACATACCAGCCACTGTGCCCATAATGCCAGCCACTGATCCCATAATGCCAGCCACTGTGCCCTCCCGTACCAGTCAGTTGTGATCACAGTGCTAAATGGGTTTTGGTTTGGTGTGGACATGGGTGTGACTAGATGTGAAATGGGTGTGGTTGGGGCGTGGCCAAAAATTGCCACGGCGCGCCGCAGCCTTGTCCTCTTTCCTGTCTTCAAAAGTTGGGAGGTATGTTTGGTGCAGCCTGTGCAGTTGCACAGGGGCCCAAGACGAAAGGGGGCAACTACTATGTCCAAAGAGGTGGAATTGTGCATTGCTAATGACTGCAAAGGGCCAAAAAAATAATCTTGCACAGGGCCTGTAATGTCTTGGTTTGTCAATGCTGTAATCCTATAGTGTACGAATGTATAATATTGCTTTCACACACATACAAATTTGCAGTGGGGTTCAAGTGGTTAAACTGCACTCCTTTGATATGTCATAGTGACCTGTCAAAACTGTAAAGGAGGGGGTAAATGTGCAAAGACAATAGTAAAACCAAAGGGACAGAAGCACTCAGTCGGGTGCTGATGTCCTCAGAGTCTGAAGACAAGCTCGATGGTAAATCTACAAGCCCTTTTAAAGTCTCTGAGAATAGCAGCCACAAAGGCAGACTTGACTGCCAATCGAGTAAGAGCCTATAAAGGTGTATGAACATATCCTCCTCATCCATTGTATGTCCTGATGGAATATGGCAGTAATCTAGAATCTGTTGTGAAGGGTTGACAATGCTCAGCTGCTTCACAAGGTAGAAACAGGAACAGTTCTGGTAGAAGATAACCTGCCGGCCTTATTCTTACTCAACCATCTTGAAGGGGAATGGCTGACACTAACTTAAACCTACGGCCTAGCAGGTAGTACTTCAATGTCTCTATGGCCCACTTTATAGCTAAACACTCCTTCTCGACTATGGCGTTGTTCTTCTCGCAAGAAGAGAGTTTCCGGCTCAGGTATAGGATGGGAGTCTCTCGCTTGAACACCCGGCACTGCCGCCGGCACTCGGACCAGAGCGTGCGGCTGCATAGAATTACATGCAGCCGCACGCTTCGGTCCGAGTGCAGGCGGCAGTGCCGGGTATTCATGCGAGAGACTCGCACGAGAATCATGCGAATTTCTCGCATGTGTGATCCCGGCCTTATTCTTACTCAACCATCTTAGAGGGGCATTGTCTGACACTAACTTAAACCTACGGTCTAGCAGGTAGTACTTCAATGTGTCTATGGCCCACTGTTATGAATGTGCTAGAGATGGTTTCTGAGCAGAGGCTCCCTCTGGTGGTTACAGACAGTACTGAACCTTTCAGCGAGGAGTGGCAATCTGGGTTCACTGACTGGTCTGATATAAGGGAGGTTCCCTCCCATGATGGTTGCCAGTGATCAATTGTTCTTGTCTCAATTGTGGTTCCTGGTTCATTTGGAAGCTTGCTGGAGTCTTGCCTGCATCTCCTGCTTTCAGATAAGATATTTTTTGCTTTTCTTTTTGTGCTTGCTTTTTGCATTGTTTTCTGCACTTTTGTGAAGTCAGCCAGGTCCCCTCCTGGGGCCTGAGCTCCTCACAGTTTATCTGCAGCCACTGTTATTTGCTCATTTGCTTTTTCCTGTTTTTTCAGCGGCTGCGGCTTGGTTTTTGTTCACACTGAGATCTGATTTAGTGGGTGGCGAGATTGTGTGATCTCAGTATTTTTGTAATCAGAATTGTTGGATTTTTGTAGGGTTTTCTGGGTTGCAGAAAGTAATCTCTCCTGTCCTATCCTATTTAGTCAGCTTGTGGCCCCAGCGTTTGCTCAGTCTATTTTCTGCCTATGTTTGTATTTTCATCTTGTCTAACCGCCATTATATGTTTGGGGCTTCCTATTTTCTTTGGGGATCTGCTCCGGGGCAGATAGCTTTCATCTTTCTGCCTTTAGGTGTAGTTATCTCTCAGGCTGTGACGAGGCGTCTAGGATCAACGTAGGAACGCTCCATCGGCTACCTCTAGTTGTGTCGTTAGTTTAGGAATCTGCAACCCATCAGTTACCAACATCTCAGGTGTTCGGCTGCCCTGCTGTTGTTCCTGTCCTCCTCAGCTACCGAAACATAACAGCCCACTTTATAGCTAAACACTTCTTCTCGACTATGGCTTAATTCTTCTCGCAAGAAGAGAGTTTCCGGCTCAGGTATAGGATGGGAGTCTCTAATTTATTTTCTGTGACAGCACGGCTCCCAACCCAACTTCTTACGCATCGGTCTAGACCACAGATTCCTTGCTAAAGTCTGGTTAGACCAGAACCGGATGCTTGCACAGAGCCCATTTGAGTTCTTGAAATGCCATCTCTGTGTCAGGAGTCCATTTCACTATCGACAAATTGGTGCCCACAAGGAGATCAGTTAACGGTGCGGCAATTATGGCAAACTTCGGGATAAAATACCCCACAATCCCAAGAAACGCTCTCACTTGCTTCTTGGAGAGTGGTTGTGGCCACTCCTGAATTGCCTCTATTTCATTCAACTGGGGCTTGATTTCACCTCTCCTAATGATGTAGCATAAGTACCTGACCTCTTCTTTCCCTATGGCACATTTCTTTGGATTTATGGTGAATCCCGCTTTCCTCAATGCATCAAGGATCGCCTGTACCTTTGGCAAGTGTGAACTCCAGTCAAGGCTGAAAATAACAAGGTCATCCAAGTAGGCTGTGGCATATTTCTTGGGTGGAGCCAGGATTCTGGAAGGTAGCTGGTGCTCCCTGCAGTCTAAAGGGCATTGTGTTGTGAATATGCTGGAGGTGGCTTCTGAGCTGGGGCTCCCTCTGGTGGTTGCTGAGGGTAATGAACTGATTAATGAATGGCCTTCAGCTGGCGCTGAATGGTAGGATATAAGTGGCCTGAGTTCCCAACAGCCTTGCCGGTTATCAATTGTTCCTTCTGGTCTTGCTTGAAGCACTGCTAGTTTCCTGCTCTCCTTCAGATAAGTGTTTGCTGTTTTTTTTCTCTGTTTGATTTTCTCTGCTGGTTTGCTGCCTGCAGTGGACTGCAGCCTGTCCCCTTTTGGGGGTCTGGCGCTGCAATTGTGCACCGTTTGTGTCTGCACTTTTGCTATGCGCTTTTGTTACTTTTTATTTGCTGAATAGCTGTTGTGTTTTGGTAGCTGAGGAGAAAAAGCAAATACGGCAATACACCAGAGAGGCTGGAACCTATTGAATTGCAGTAACCTGAACTAACCACACAACTAGAGGTAGCCGTGGAGCATTCCTACGTTGATCCTAGACGCCTCGTCACAGCCTGAGAGATAACTACACCTAAAGGCAGAAAGAGGAAAGCTATCTGCCCCGGAGCAGATCCCCAAAGAAAATAGGAAGCCCCCAAACATGTAATGGCGGTTAGACAAGAAGAAGCATGGACACAGACAGAAAATAGAATGAGCAAACGCTGGGGCCCAATCTGTCTAGACAGAAAAGTACAGGAAAGGATTCTCACTGCAATCCAAAAAAAAACCCTAAAAAATACCAACTCTTCTGATTGCAAAAACACCTGAGATCACACGATGTCTACCACCTAAATCAGATCTCTGGTGTAACAAAACTTAGCCGCAGCCACTGAAAAAACAGGAAAAAGCAAATTAACAAATAACAGTGGCTTCAGATAAACTGAGAGGAGCACAGGCCCCCAGGAGGGGACCCGGCTGACCTCCACAGAAGTGCAGGGAACTATGCAAAAAGCAAGCACAAAAATAAAGCAGAAAATATCTTATCTGAAAGCAGAAGATGCAGGCAAGACTCAGCAAACTTCCAAATGAACCAGGAACCACAATTGAGACAAGAACAATTGATTGCCGGCAACCATCATGGAACCTCCCTTATATCAGACCAGTCAATGATCCCAGTCTTCCAATCCTTCATGAATGATATTTTCAGGGATTTTGTGAATAAATTTCTGATTGTTTATTTGGATGATATCTTGATTTTTTCCAATGACTGGGACTCTCATGTGAAACATGTTCGGACTGTGTTCCAGATTTTGAGAGAGAATGCACTGTAAGTGAAGGGATCAAAGTGTCTTTTTGGCGTACAGAAGCTCTCATTTCTGGGATTCATTTTGTCTCCGTCTGTTATTGAAATGGACCCGGTCAAGGTTCAGGCCATCTGTGATTGGGTCCAACCTACTTCATTAAAGGCTCTTCAGAGATTTTTGGGTTTGCCAAATTTTATTGTAAATTTATTGGTAATTTCTCCGGTATTGTTAAACCATTGACTGATTTGACCAAAAAGGGTTCTGATGTGGTGAATTGGCCTCCTGAGGCAGTTTCTGCGTTTCAGGAACTTAAGCAGAGATTCACTTCTGCTCCTGTTCTATGGCAGCCTGATGTTTCTCTACTGTTTCAGGTGGAGGTTGATGCCTCTGAAATTGGGGCAGGTTCCGTTTTGTCCCAAAGAGATCCAGAGACCTCTAAGAGTAACCCTTGTGCCTTTTTCTCTCGAAAATTTTTTCCAACTGAACGTAATTATGACTTGGGTAATCGGGAGTTATTGGCCATGAAGTGGGCCTTTGAAGAGTGGAGACATTGGCTGGAAGAAGCCAAACATCAGGTGGTGGTCCTCACGGACCTTAAGAATCTGGTTTATCTCGAATCAGCCAAGCGACTTAATCCTAGACAGGCCAGGTGGGCCTTGTTTTTCACACGTTTTAATTTTGTGGTTTCTTTTCTTCCTGGCACTAAGAATGTTAAGACGGATGCCCTCTCGAGGAGTTTCTTTGCGGACTCTCCTGAGTTATCTGATCCTGCTGTTATTTTGAAAGAGGGTGTCGTTCTTTCCGCCATCTCGCCCAATTTGAGACTGGCTCTGGAAGGGTGTCAGGAGGATAAACCTGAGCGCTGCCCTATTGGGAAATTTTTTGTCCCAGACCAGTATAAGTAGAGTGTGATGTCTGAGATTCATTGTTCCGCGTTGGCTGGTCATCCTGGGATTTTTGGTACCAGAGACTTGGTGAGTCGGTCCTTTTGGTGGCCTACTTTGTCTCGTGACATCAGGGAATTTGTGCAGTCCTGTGGGACTTGCTCTCGCTCCAAGCCTTGCTCTCGCTCTAGTGGTTTGTTAATGCCATTACCTGTGCCCAAGAGGCCATGAACCCATAAACTCTATGGATTTTATTTCCGACCTCCCTGTTTCTCAGAAAATGACCGTTATCTGGGTAATCTGTGATAGGTTTTCAAAGATGATACATCTTGTGCCATTACCTAAGTTACCTTCCTCCTCCGAATTGGTGCCTTTGTTCCTTCAGCACATGGTTCGGTTACATGGCATTCCGGAGAACATTGTGTTTGACAGAGGAATCCAGTTTGTTTCCAGATTTTGGAGGACATTTTGTTCTAAACTTGATGTTCAGTTGTCTTTCTCCTCTGCATTTCACCCTCAGACCAATGGACAAACCGAGAGAACAAACCAGACCTTGGAGACTTATTTGAGATGTTTTGTGTCTGCTGATCAAGATGACTGGGTCTCTTTTTTGCCTTTGGCTGAGTTTGCTCTTAATAATAGAGCTAGCTCTGCCACCTTGATGTCTCCATTTTTCTGCAATTCCGGGTTTCACCCTCGATTTTCTTCAGGACAGGCGGAGGCTTCTGTCTGTCCGGGGGTTGACTCTATTGTGCAGCGTATGCAGCAGATTTGGGACCATGTGGTGGAGAGGTTGTCTCTCTCTCAGGAGAAGGCCCAACGGTTTGCCAACCGGCATAGGACTGATGGTCCTCATTTTAAAGTGGGGGACTTGGTTTGGTTGTCCTCAAGGAATATCCCTATGAAGGTTACATCTCCAAAATTTACATGTGGCTCTGTTAGCACGACATGTTCAATGACCTGTATGCGCCCTGGCAACTCCGAGAACAGATCACGGTTCTGCTGCAGCAGTGCTCGACATTGTTGCTTCTGGGCCGGTGTTAACTTTTTGATTACATTCTAATTTTGTGAGAAGCACCTGTATGCTGTATACAGTACATACTGTATATGTTTTGAATATATTTCCTCCTTTAATTTGTAGAGGAGGAGAAGGGAAATTATAGTCTCTATAATTATATAGTTAAAAGCAATATTTGAAGAACCATATGGATGCATTAGGCTAAGTTCACATGATGAGTATTTGATGTTTTTTTCTGATGTATAATGTTGTACATAAAATATGCCACATATTACAGTTCCAGCAGGATGGATGAGTTTTATATACAGTATTTGGCGGTTTATAAGACGCACTGGATTATAAAACGCACCTCAAATTTTGAGGAGAAAAATAGGAAAAAAAAACCCTTGTTTTTAATAAACTGGTGCTGCTTTTTTTTTACAATCAATGCGTCTTATGGCTTACTGGGGGTGATGGCTACGGTGAAGCGGGTCGCTGCTGGGGAGGCAGCAGTGTGGTGATGCTGCGGACCCCAGACTGAGAGAAAGGGGTGTTCGGATGTGCTATGCTGCAGGTGTTCGGTGAAGCAGGGGCTCCGCCGACATTTTGTGAAAGCCCGGAGCCCTGTACTTCCATGGTTTACTTTGCGGTGGACTCCGAGAAAATGGCTGCCAGGGGTGGCGCATGTGCAGATGGAGATCTTGGCGCTGAGATCTCATCTCCCGACATCTTGGCGCCAAGATCTCCATCTGTGTATGTGCTGCCCCCAGCAGCCATTTTCCCGGAGTTCAACGTAATGTAAACCCTGGTAGTGCTGGGGTCCGGGGCTTTCACAAAATGTCAGCTGAGCCCCCGCACCACCGAACACCCAAAGTGTCGCACTTCCAAACACCCCCTCATCCCAGCCTGCGGCCTGCAGCAACGCGCCACTCTAGCCTCCTCCTGCAGTTACCCTGGGACCCTGCTCCACCGCAGCCAATAAGATATATTTGAATTATAAGACGCACCCCCATTTTCCCCCCAAATTTGGGGGAAAAAAAGTGTGTCTTATAATCCAAAAAATACAGAAAATCTTATGTCCACTTAGAGGAAAAACGCGGATAAAAAGCACAAGTGTGTCTTTAGTTCTTTTCTGCGGTTGAAGCGCAATTTGCACATGACTTAATAAAGTTTTATCAAAGCTAAGTAATTCAGAAAAAACTAAGTTTTTAAAACAAAGTCATTTTATTTAACCCCTTCCTGACCTTGAATGTAAGTTTACATCATGATTGGAAAGGTGTTCCTGCATCATGATGTAAATTTACATCATAGCACGCATGCAGACACAGGGAGCTGCACCCGAATGATCGCGCTGGGAGCTCAGAAAATGCTATAGCCAAGATCCGGCACAGCCGAGAGCATGGACTAAGACGCTCCTGTCAGGGCAGCACTGACAGGTATAATGCAAGCAATGCATACCATAGAGGAACTAAGTAAAAAAGTGTAAAAAAAAAACTAAAAATAAAAACATTAAATAAATAAGCAATAAAATGAAGAAAAATGTTAAAACAATAACTAAGTGAAAAAAATGCTAAACAAAACAAATAAAGATATATGGTATCACAACATACGGAATGCCCTGATCTATAAAACTGTCACACTAGTTATCCTCTTCAGTGAACACCGTAAAAAATTTTTTATAAAAATGTATAAAAAAAATGCTTTTTCATCATACTTCCAAAAAAAGTGGGAAAAAACATGACCAAAAAGTCAAATGTAAATAAATATGGTATCGCTGAAAACATCATCTTGCAAAAACAAGCCACAACGTAGCTCTGTAAGCAAAGAAATAAAAAAAGCTATAGCTCTCAGAATATAGTGATGCAAAAACAATTCTATTTTCTATAAAATTCTTTTTTCTGTAAATGTGGTATTGTTGTAATCACACTGACCGAAAGAATAAAGCTGTTTTATGTTTACCATATGGTGTACTGCATAAAAAAGCAATTCCTGAATTGCTGTTTTTTGTTTATTCTGTCTCCCAAAAATCAGAATAGAAAGTGATCAAAAAATGTCGAGTCCGAAAGTGGTAATAGCAAAAACGTCAACTCATCCTGCAAAAAAAAGCCCCACATGACTCCATTGGAAAAACTATAGAAAAATTATAGCTCTCAGAAAATGCCAATGCAAAAACTTTATTTTACAAAAAAAAGGGTCTTGTAGTGTGTGATAGCAGCCAAACATGAAAAGACTATACAAATCTGGTATCTCTTTAATCGCACTGACCCGAATGATAAATTTGTCTAATCACATATACCCCACCAGGAATGGCAGAAAAAATAAATGAAACAATTCTCGATCTGCTGCTGATTTGTTTATTCTGCCTCCCAAAGCCTGCAGTAAAGCTAGTATCACATGCATCCTGCACTCTGTGCAGAGCGCTTACATCTGGGTTTCTGTGTAAATCTCTGAAATATGTGATTCAGACAGAACCCCACATAGAAAATTCCCTTTAGGCTAAGTGCACACGTTCAGGATTATTCGCGTTTTTTTCACAGCAAAAAACACGCAAAAAAACGCATGAATTAAGTATCCTATCATTTAGAATGAATTCTGCAATTTTTGTGCACATGGTGCATTTTTTTCCGCGAAAAAAACGCATCGCGGAAAAAGAAGCAACATGTTCATTAATTTCGCGGAATTCTAGCGTTTTTCCCGCTATATTATTGACCTAGAAAGTTCAGGAAAAAATTGCGGTAAAAACGCACCAAATCCATGCAAAAACACACCAAAACGCGCAAAAACGCATGTTTTAACCGCAAAAAAAGTCTGTTTTTGCTCAGGAAAATTCTGCACACATTCCTGAATGTGTGCACTTAGCCTTAATGAGGCTGATGGAGTCACTGTAGATGCCGTCTGGCGCCTATGATCCAGCGGTGTCAGTGTTTTTAAGTGAGCATAAAAGCACGAGCAACCACAGTTTTACGGAACTCAGAAAAGATGGACACAGCTAGACAGAGGCCAGATGGAGTACAGAGTAACTCTGCTGCCTCATCATAATGAATGGGCCCATTAGGGTTTCATCTGAATAGCGTAATTTGAAGATTTAGGATGGAATCACACCATCGTGGTGTCAACATGCTCACTGCACCCATAGATGAATGCAAGGGGGTGTAATTTGTAAAATGAGGTCAATTATGAGAGCTTCCGCTGCTCTGACACCTCAGGGGCTCTGCCAATGTGACATCGCACCCTCAAGCCATTCAAGCAAAATCTGAACTCCAGTGTGGTGCTTCTTCCCTTCTTAGGCTGGAGTCACACACAACCACAAAAAATCGGTCCGTTTTAGACGGTCGACAATCGGATCAAAATAAAAACATCACACATCCTTCTGGCATCCGATTTTCCTTCAAAGATGCGATTTAATCGCATGTGTGTGTACCTTGTAACATCCGATTTTCATCCGACTTGTGAGATTTTCTCGCAGGCTTGCAAAACTGACATATAATGGATCCTAAAGAATAGTATTTAAATGCCAAAAGAAAGAATAGATATATACACATAGAGCACATATATATATATATATATATATATATATATATGTCATTGTGACATATATATATACATATATTTATAATTCTTACACTTCTACATACTGTTATAGCCGCTAATTCAATTGCCGGCTTCAGTGAAATCACAGAAGCCGACATGAACTGATACATTGTTTCCACACATTTAACCATGTAATTTCATGTATTTTTATATATGTTTGAAACATACAATTACATGAGTATATGTGTGCTAAATTTCAGACATGTAGGGGTTAATTAAAGGTGTAAATTCGTTGAAAAAAAATGCGTGGGCTCCCGCTGTATTTTCTCCACCAGACAGACAAAGCAAGCGAGTGGGGGCAGATAATAATAGCCTAGGGAGGGTACATTTTTTTTGTGCCCCCCCTGGCAACTAACATCTCCCCCCAGACACCCCAGAAAGGGCAAATCTATAATTAGATTCGCCCTTTCTGGCACTTTGCCCGTCTATTCCCATTGCCCTGTAGCGGTGGCGAATGGGTTAATAAGGGGTTAAAATGACCTTGCAATTGAAAGGTCACTTTAAGCCAGGTTAATAATTGATAGCTGTCAATTAGACAACTATCAATTATTAATCCTATTGTATGAAAGAAAAATCAAACACACACAGTTTAATAAAAAATAAGTTTAATTAAATAATCACACAGTTTTTGACCATATTTTATTTTCCTGCTAAAACCATTTCCTGTAATAAAAATAAAATAAAAAAGCAAAATTATACTTACCAATCCGATGTACAGTCAGGTCCCACGGTGTAATCCATCAGAAAGGGTTAACAGGTTACAGGTCGCAGAGAGCTAATAATGCTGTCTCAGACCTGTATTCCCCTGAATGAATAACTTCCTCTCCCAGCGAAAGTAGAGGAATAGATTCATGAATGGAGCTTAATTGATTTATTGGCAATTTAACTGTAGTGACCTGACCTAAAGGGAAAGTGGACACAATCAATTAAGCTTCATTCATGAAACACATCCTCTCCTGTCGCCAGGAGAGGAACTTATTCATTCAGGAGCTTTGAGCTGAGCATGCAGGATTACTTGCACAGCTTGGCTCAAAGCTAGTTAACCCTTTGTGAAGGATTACAGCGTGGGACGTGACAGATCAGCGGAATAGGTAAGAATAATGTTGTTTTATTTATTTTTCTTTATTTTAGGAGATCAATGGCTTCGCACGGATTAAGTGTAAAATAAAATATGGTCAAAAAAATGTGTTTTTATTTCATTAAAATTATTTATTCTTAAAGTGTGTGTGTTTTTTATTTACTTCAATAGGATTAATAATTGATAGTTGTCTAATTGACAGCTATCAATTATTAACCTGCCTTAAGGTCACCTTTCAATAGCAAGGTGACAGTAAGGTGAGATTAACCCATTCGCCACCGCTACAGGGCAATGGGAATAGACGGGCAAAGTGCCAGAAAGGGCGAATCTAATTATAGATTTGCCCTTTCTGGGGTGTCTGGGGGCAGATGTCAGTAGCCAGGGGGGCACAAAAAAAATGCACCCTCCCTGGGCTATTATTATCTGCCCCCACTCGCTTTGCTTTGTCTGTCTGGTGGAGAAAATACAGCGGGAGCCCACGCATTTTTTTTCAACGAAATTACACCTTTAATTAACCCCTACATGTCTGAAATTTTGCACAAATACACTCATGTAATTGTAAGTTTCAAACATATATAAAAAAAACATGAAATTACATGGTTAAATGTGTGGAAACAATGTATTATTTCATGTCGGCTTCTGTGATTTCACAAAACCCGGCAATTGAATTAGCGGCTATTACAGTATGTAGAAGTCTAGGAACTATAAATATATGTATATGTACATGTCACAATGACATGTATATATATATATATATGTGTTCTATGTGTATATATCTATTCTTTCTAGTCTTTATTAAAGCTGTCAGTGTGATTTTACAGTATAGCCGGGATGAATTGCCGGCTTTTCTAAAGGACACCGATGCGATTTCATCGCAAGTCACACAGTGTGGTCCGTTTGTAATCAGATTTTTCATCGCTCCCATAGACTTGCATTGGCGATAGTCGACCCACAATCGGTGACAATCGCAGCATGCTGCGATTGTACACGGACGTTTAAAATGGACCACAAAAAATCTGATACTGGGAGCTGCTCCATAGATTAACATAGGTCCGACTGCAATGCGATATTTCATCGCATTGCAGTCGTCCAATTTTGTCGCCAGTGTGACTCAGGCCTTAGCCTTGCATTGTGCCTCAAAAGTAGTTTGAACACATATGGAGTATTGGCATACTTAGGAGAAATTGCATAACAAATTGTACCATTTATTTTCTCCTATTATCCCTTTTGAAAATGAAAACCTTGGGGCTAAATAAATATTTTGCGGGAAAAGATGGTTATTTGCCATTCATTCAGTCTAAAATTATACAATTCTGTGAATTGCCTGAAGGTTAAAAATGCTCAGTACAACCCTGGATGAATTAATAGAAAGGTGTAGTAAAATGGGGTCACTTGTGAAGTTTTCTGATGTTTTGTCATGTCAGGGGCTCTTCAAATGTGACATGGCATACGCAATCTATTCCAGCCAAAATTGAGCTCCAGAATTCAGTTGGCGCTCCTTCTGCCATCTGCCTAAACAGTTAGTTTTCCACAACAAAAGATGTATCGGTGTAATAAGGATAAATTGCAGAAGAAATTGTACAGTCCATTTTCTCCTTTTACCTTTGTGAAAATTTGTTGCAAAACTAATATTTTTGTGTGAAAAAATTATCTTTTCATTTTCCCGGTCAACGTTATAAAATTCTGCCAAGCACCTGTGGATTTAAGGTGCTTACAAAACATCTAGATAAGTTCCTTGAGGGTGTAGTTTCCAAAATGGGGTCATTTGTGGGGTTTTTCCACTGTTTAGGTGCATCAGGAGCTCTGCAAACGCAACATAGCGACAGCAATCTATTCCAGCCAATTTTGCACTTCAAAAGTCAAAAAGTGCTCTTTCACTTCTGAGCCCAGCCATGTGCCCAAACAATAGTTTTCCACTACATATGGGGTATCGCTTTACTCAGGAGAAATTGCACAACAAATCATACACTGCATTTTCTCCAGCTACCTTTGTGAAAATGAAAAATTTGAGGCTACATCTACATTTTTGTGGGACAAAATAAAATTTTCATTTTTTTCCTTCCACATTGCTTTAACTCCTTATTACCATTTGACGTACTATCACATCCATGTGCCCTGGGACATAATTCCCAAGGACGGGATAGTACGTCATAGTGGATCGGCCGCGCTCACGGGGGGAGTGCTGCCGATCGCGAGCTCATTTTCGCAGCTGACACATGGCACTAAGTGCCAGGAGCGGTCACGGACCGCTCCCCGCACTTTAACCCCCGGCACACTGTGATCAAACATGATCGCATTATTCCGGAGGCTGCTTTCGGATTGGAGACCCCGCGGCTTGCCGCAGGGTCCTGATCGCTGCCACGGAGTCCCAATGTCATCACGATGACGTCCAGGTCTCCAGGCCTGAGGGACTTCCTGTCATGCGCAGTGATGACCAGAAAGTCTCTCAGGTCAACGTTATAGAAGCTGCAGCGCTGACAGCTTCTATAGCATGCAGATCTGCATGCTATAAAAGTGATCAGCCTGCAGAAAATGAGAGTTCCATACGGGGACAATTATGTAAAACTAAGAATTAAATAAAAAAAACATTTTTAAATAATTGGAAAAATATTTAAAAAAGTAATAATAAAAAATATTTATTCTATCAATAAATAAATATTTTAATTAAAAAAAATCTAAACAATAAAAGTACACATATTTGGTATCCCCGCGTCTGTAACGACCCACCCTCTTAAACTGTCCCATTAGTTAACCCCTTCTGGGAACACCATATAAAAAAAGGCAAAAATACAATGCTTTATCATCATGCCGCCGAGCAAAAAGTGGAATAACACGCGATCAAAAAAAAGGATATAAATAAAAGTGGTACTGCTGAAAACATAATCTTGTCCCGCAAAAAGCAAGTCCCCGTACAATGTCATCAGCAAAAAAATAAAAAAGGTTATAGCTGTCAGAGTAAAGCGATGCAAAAATATTTATTTTTTCTATAAAATAGTTTTTATTGTATAAAAGCACCAAAACATTAAAAAAATGATATAAATGAGGTATCGCTGTAATCGTACTGACCCAAAGAATAAAACTGCCTTATCAATTTTACCACACGCTGAATGGTGTAAATGCCCCCCCCCCGGGTTTTTGTTCATTCTGCCTCCCATAAATCGAAATAAAAAGCGATCAAAAAATGTTATGTGCCCGAAAATGGTACCAATAAAAACATCACCTTGTCCTGCAAAAAACAAGACCTCACATGACTCTGAGGGCCAAAATATGGAAAAATTATAGCTCTCAAAATATGGTGATGCAAAAACTATTTTTTGCAACAAAAAGCGTCTTTTAGTGTGTGACAGCTGCCAAACATAAAAACTTGCTATAAAAACCCACTATAAATAGTAAATCAAACCCCGTTTTATCACCCCCTTAGTTAGGGAAAGATAATAAAATAAAAAAATGTATTTATTTCCATTTTCCCATTAGGGTCAGGGTTAGGGTTGGGGCTAAAGTTAGGTTTTAGGGTTGTGGATAAAGTTAGGGCTAGGGTTGGGGCTAAAGTTAGGGTTAGGGTTGGGGCTAAACTTAGGGTTAGGGTTGGGGCTAAAGTTAGGGTTGGGGCTAAAGTTAAGGTTAGGGATAGGGTTAGGCTAGAGTAGGGTTAGGGTTTGGATTATGGTTAGGGTTGGGATTAGGGTTAGGGTGTGTTGGGGTTAGGGGTGTGTTGGGGTTAGGGTTGGGATTAGAGTTAGGGGTGTGTTGGGGTTAGGGTTGGAGTTAGAATTGAGGAATTTCCACTGTTTAGGCACATCAGGGGTTCTCCAAACGCGACATGGTGTCCGATCTCAATTCCAGCCAATTTTGGTTTGAAAATGTCAATTGGCGCTCCTTCCCTTCCGATCTCTGCCGTGCGCCCAAAAAGTGGTTCCCCCCACATATGGGTATCAGCATACTCAGGACAAATTGGACAACAACTTTTGTGGTCCAATTTCTCCTCTTACACTTGGGAAAATAAAAAATTGGGGTCTAAAAATCATGTTTGTGAAAAAAAATATGATTTTTTTTTCTCGGCTCTACGTTATAAACTTGTGTGAAGCACTTGGGGGTTCAAAGTGCTCACCACACGTCTAGATACGTTCCTTAGGGGGTCTAGTTTCCAAAATGGTGTCACTTGGGGTTTTCCACTGTTTAGGCACATCAGGGGCTCTCCAAATCCGACATGGCATCCGATCTCAATTTCAGCCAATTTTGGTTTGAAAAAGTCAAATGACACTCCTTCCCTTCCAAGCCCTGCTGTGTGCCCAAACAGTGGTTTACCCCCATATATGGGGTATCGGCATACTCAGGAGAAATTTCACAACAATTTTATCTGTCAATTTTCTCCTTTTGCCCTTGTGAAAATAAAAAATTGTTTGTTAAAGATAATTTTTTGACTAGAAAGTTAAATGTTCATTTTTTCTTCCACATTCCTAAAATTCCTGTGAAGCACCTGAAGAGTTAATAGACTTCTTGAATGTGGTTTTTAGTACATTGAGGGGTGCAGTTTTTAGAATAGTGTCACTTTTTGGTATTTTCTGCCATATAGACCTTTCAAAGTGACTTCAAATGTGAGGTAGTCACTAAAAAAAATGGTTTTGTAAATGTTGTTAAAATTGAGAAAAACTTTTAACCCTTACAACTTCCTAGCAAAAAAAAGTTGCTTACAAAATTGTGCTGATGTATAGTAGACATGTGGAAAATGTTATTTAGTAACTATTTGGTGTGACATATTTCTCTCTTTTAAGGGCATAAAAATTAAAAGTTTGGAAATTGCAAATTTTTTAAAATTTTTGCCATATTTCTGTTCTTTTTTATAAATAAACACAAGTTATATTGAATAAATTTTACCACTAACTTGAAGTACAATATGTCCCGAGAAAACGCTCTCAGAATTGCCAAGATCTGTTGAAGCGTTCCAGAGTTATAACCTCATAAAGGGACAGTGGTCAGAATTGTAAAAATTGGCACGATCATTAACATGCAAACAACCCTCGGGAGTAAAGGGTTAATTCCTGTGAAGTATCTGAAGGGTAAATAAACTTATTGAATGTGGTTTTGAGCACTTTGAGGGGTGCAGATTTTAAAATGGTGTCACTTTTGGGTATTTTCTGTCACATAGGCTCCTCAAAGTCACTTTAAATGTGATGTGGTCCCTAAATTGCTGATCAAATTTTAACTGTTCTAACTTCCTAATAAAAAAAACTTATGTTTGAAAAATGATGCTGTTGTAAAGTAGACATGTTAAATGTTATTTATTAAATATTTTGTGTGATTTAAATATCTGGTTTCAGGGCATGAAAATTAAAATGTTTGCCAAAATTCTGATATTTCACAAATAAAGTTACCACTGACATGAAGCACAATGTGTCATGAAAAACAATCTAATAATCCGTTGGATACGTTGAAGCTTTCTAGAGTTTTTACCTCCTAAATTGACACTGGTCAGAATTGTAAAATTTGGCCTGGTCAGGAAGGTGAAAACAGGCTCAGGAGTGAAGGGGCTAAAACATGAAATGCCAAAGAGACAAAACCCACAGCTGAAAAACACATTTTAAAAGAATGCAATAAAAAAATACAAATAACCTTTTTTCCTTTATTAGCTAATTGGTGTTGAAATGCTCCAGAAAATCTGAGGAATCAAAAACGCACAACAAGTCTCATTGTGAGAACTTAGCCTTAGACAGCAGATGTGAAAGTCAGCTATTAACAACCTGAAGATGCTGCTATTTACCAGTTGCATCCCCGACCGACTGAATCTCGCAAACTCTACCAATCAACAAGGAGTAAAATGTGAGATTCAAGTTCTAAATCATTATCAAATCTTTAAAGTTATTTCACATTTATTGAATCCCTCCAATGTTTCTACACTTTAGTGAATAACTGGTAAAACATTATTACATTTAAATGAAATACATTTCTATGTATATTAGATAAGAATATAAAGAAGGGCTACTATCTGGTCTCCTTTTTTATATCATATCTATGATTTATTCTTTGACGCCTCCGCTAAGTAGTGATAACAGTTTAGACTTACCCTTCACATTTTGGAGATTTGGGTTCATCCATGTCGGTGTCATTACTCAAGATGGTCCTGAAGTGGAAGGGAAACATGCCGCCAATGATAAGTTCATGGTTCTTAGATTCTACAAATCCATGGAGGTCAAATTTTCCTATCAGCCTGCACTCTTGGCCACTCACCAAATTCTGGTTCTGTAGATATATGACCAAAACCACTACTATATGGAACATCTTGCGGTTCTTTAGCTTGGTCTTCATGTTGATGAGGATGATGATAAAAAAACACCGTTGTGATCAATATCAGAGGCTCTCAGTTAATATCCGAGCTTTGCAATAAAGACACCTTTACATTTGTAGGCCTGTAAAAGTATAACAGGGTGTCCTCGGGATAAGAAGGCCTGGTGCTTCCTCACGCAGATCATGGCACATTTGTCAGTCAGGAGAGAAGCAGCTGTCAGCAGGTAGTGATCCCGCTGCTTCACTGTTCATTATGTTAAATGCACCTACAGGTATTCCTGAGGGATCCCACTGGTTTCTTGATTGGCTAGAAACATAAGTCATGAATGAAAGGTTTAAAGTATCAGATGTTACCTAAACATATGTTATATCAACCCTTGCAGCTACCAAAGATATTGCTATTATTGGAGTCACACAGTCAGGCTTGTAAAGACCAACATTTCAATAATATTACATTTGCAGATTGCTCATAATGCACTTTCCTAATATAATATTCTGTGGATTTATATGAGAACTTCACACACACCTCATGTAAGGGTTAACACAAGTAGCTGATAACCAGTGAACTCAGCATCTGGACTTCCAGCTGACTGATAGATTAGGTTGTATATGAGCAGGGATGTTCATTGTGAATTAAATATAATGCACTGCACTAATCAGACATACTTTAGCAGGGGTTAATATTTTCCTTAAAATATCGTATGGAACTAAACAACATGGTCTATGCACAGGAGAGGTGTGTGTCCAACATCTGGCATAAGATCATCTGATTCAAGTAAGTAGGAGATCAAATGTAGTGCTCATCAGCGGCCACTAAACAATGTTAGGGCTTCTGTATTCTGCCCTGTACATTGCTTATATGCAACAACCACAGAAATAGATTTGAACTGATCATGGGGGGTACATGGCGTCAGACCCCACTAATCTTATATTGATGACTTGATTAGGTTACCAATTGTTTAGTCATGGACAACTTCTTTAATTTTGAACTCCTTGCACCTTTTTCTTTCCTCTTTATGTCTATATGTGTTTTTTTAATAACTGGTTGAATAGGATCAAAACACATGTAAGGGACCCACATAATATTGTAATACCACAGGTTCCCTAAAATTCTATCTTCTTTGAAATTGTATAATGGCCTTACTAATTGAATATCTGCTCTAATTCTTCTTAAGTCAAAATTATATATAAAAAAAAAATTCCACACTGTCAAAGTAACACTAATTCTCCAGAGGTGCAAGACATCAGAGGATTTGCTGAAAACACTTGTTATTTAGTTGATCAAAAAATAAAACTTCAGAGCCCCAATTCTCGGGATCGTTAGGGTCCAGCGATCTGATTCTCAGCGATTGGGAGGTTATCACCGGACTGGGATAACTTCCAAATTCGAGAATATCTATTTAAGTTTTTGCCAGAAATTTACCCATAAAATTTGTCCCATTTGATGAATTAGTGACTGATATAAGCAGCAAATAGAGCAATTTATAAGTTTGATAAAATTGTGAGAAGGTCACTGGGAAAATACTGGAGGAGAGATATGTGTCACTCAGGATGTTGGCCTTAGTGATATGAACCTGGATAAATGCTCCAGCATGCTAAGTGCTGAGAGGAGTTAATTGGTCATGTTAAGGGCTAGGATTTTGTGAACAGCAGAAGAATGGGTGGGAGGCTGTTCACCATATCTCCACCCCAGGGTGTTGTCCAGATGGTAAAAATAGAGCCTTTGGATTAATTCAATGTTCCCTGTGTATGGAGATGAGAGCTTCAGAGCTGTGCTTGTGTTAAAGAGAGTTGAACCTTGTTTTTGTTCCCCTGAGAGGGCAGATCCTTGCAGCTACACAGACTGTACTGTACGCTATTTTGTTTTAACTGTTTAGCCAGAAGGGCAGTGTTTGTGTCCCTAATTTTGGACTGGTTTATGCAGTTTGATCGTAATAAACCAGTTGAAAACTTAAACGGAAAGTGTCCCTTTTACTACCTCTTTAAGTAGCCGAGTCAATCTACTACAAAATATAAAAGTTTTTAACTATCCCATGAAAAATGCAAGTCTGATAAAAAATTAAAATAAATTAATGAAAACTATCATTAAAACACGTTTTGCTAGAATAAATAAAAAAAAGAAGCTTAAAGGGGATATCCAGGCATATAATACTAATGACTTGTTCTTAGAAAAGGTCATCAATATCAGATCGGTGGGAGCCCGACATTCAGCAGCACCGCCACTGGCGAACACATTCAGAAAAGGGCCCTCATGCAGAAGCAGTATATGGAACAGCAACTCATCATAATGCACAATTTTACATGTTTTATATGTGGAAATGGGCACCCTTACCTCTTTGGCACCTGTACAGTAGCACAGTTTGCACCAATGATATGTGCACCCCTGACCACCACCCCTCCACCACCAATTAGCTGTGACAGGATGTAATTCTTGAATGGCACTATAGTGCACAGCTTTGCTTTATGTGTAGTGGTCACTGCTGTGAACTACAGATCAATTCTTAATCTTATATATAGTGCCTTGCGAAAGTATTCGGCTCCCTGGAATTTTTCAACCTTAACCCACATATCATGCTTCAAACATAAAGATACCAAATGTTAATTTTTGGTGAAGAATCAACAACAAGTGGGAAACAATTGTGAAGTTGGACGAAATTTATTGGTTATTTTACATTTTTGTGGAAATACAAAATCTGAAAAGAGGGGCGTGCAATATTATTCGGCCCCTTTACTTTCAGTGCAACAAACTCACTCCAGAAGTTCATTGTGGATCTCTGAATGATCCAATGTTGTCCTAAATGACTAATGATGATAAATATAATCCACCTGTGTGTAATCAAATCGCTGTATAAATCCACCTGCTCTGTGATAATCTCAGGGTTCTGTTATGTACGTTAGCTGAGGAGGTCAGGAACAACAGCAGGGCAGCCGAACACCTGAGATGTTGGTAACTAATGGGTTGCAGAAACCTGAACCAGCCACACAACTAGAGGTAGCCGTGGAGCGTTCCTACGTTGATCCTAGACGCCTCATCACAGCCTGAGAGCTAGCTATACCTAAAGATAGAAACAGGAAAGCTAACTGCCCCATAGTAGAGCCCAAAGGAATAGGCAGCCCCCAAACATATAATGCCGGTTAGACAAGATGAAAACACAAACGCAGGCAGAAAACAGATTGAGCAAACGCTGGGGCCACAAGCTGACTAAATAGGAAAGGACAGGAGAGATTACTTTCTGCAACCCAGAAAACCCTACAAAAATCCAACAATTCTGATTACAAAAATACTGAGATCACACGATCTCGCCACCCACTAAATCAGATCTCAGTGTGAACAAAACCAAGCTGCAGCCGCTGAAAAAGCAGGAAAAAGCAAAAGAAAAAACAACAGTGGCTACAGACAAACTGTGAGGAGCTCAGGCCCCAGGAGGGGACCTGGCTGTCCTCCACAAATGTGCAGAAAACAATGCAAATAGCAAGCACAAAAAGAAAAGCAGAAAATATCTTATCTGAAAACAGCAGATGCAGGCAAGACACCAGCAAACTTCCAAATGAACCAGGAACCACAATTGAGACCAGAACAATTGATCAACGGCGACCATCATGGGAGGGAACCTCCCTTATATCAGTCCAGTCCGTGATCCCAGATTGCCATTCCTCTCTGGAAGGTTCAGTACTGTCTGTAACCACCAGAGGGAGCCTCTGCTCATTCACAACAGGGTTCTGTTTGAAGTACAGAGAGCATCATGAAGACCAAGGAACACAACAGGCAGGTTTGTGATACTGTTGTGGAGAAGTTTAAAGCTGGATTTGGATACAAAATGATTTCCAAAACTTTAAAGATCCCAAGGAGCACTGTGCAAGCGATCATATTGAAATGGAAGGAGTATCATACCACTGCAAATCTACTAAGACCTGGCAGTCCCTCTAAACTTTCATCTCAAACAAGGAGAAGACTGATCAGAGATGCAGCCTAAAGGCCCATGATCACTCTGGATGAACTGCAGAGCTATACAGCTGAGGTATGACTGTTCACTGCACAAATCTGGCCTTTATGGAAGAGTGGCACGAAGAAAGCCATTTCTCAAAGATATCCATAAAAAGTGTTGTTTAAAGTTTGCAACAAGCCACCTGGGAGACACACCAAACATGTGGAAGAAGGTGCTCTGGTCAGATGAAACCAAAATCGAACTTTTTGGCAACAATGCCAAACGATATGTTTGGCGTAAAGGCAACACAGCTCATCACCCTGAACACACCATCCCCACTGTCAAACATGGCGGTGGCAGTATCATGGTTTGGGCCTGATTTTCTTCAGCAGGGACAGGGAAGCTGGTTCAAATTGACAGGAAGATGGATGGAGCCAAATACAGGACCATTCTTGAAGAAAACCTGTTGGAGTCTGCAAAAGACCTGAGACTGGGACGGAGATTTGTCTTCCAACAAGACAATAATCCCAAACATAAAGCAAAATCTACAAAGTGGAATGATTCACAATCAAACGTATCCAGGTTTTAGAATGGCCAAGTTAAAGTCCAGAACTGATTCCAATCGAGAATCTGTGGAAAGAGCTGAAAACTGCTGTTCACAAACGATCTCCATCCAACCTCACTGAGCTCGAGCTGTTTGCCAAGGAAGAATGGGCAAGAATTTCAGTCTCTCTATGTACAAAACTGATAGAGACATACCCAAGTCAACTTGCAGCTGTAATCGCAGCAAAAGGTGGCGCAACAACGTATTAAGTTAAAGGGACCGAATCATTTTGAACGCTCCACTTTTCAGGTGTTGTATTTCCACAAAAATTAAAAAAAACAATGAATTTCGTTCAACTTCACAATTGTGTCCCACTTGTTGTTGATTCTTCACCAAAAATTAACATTTGGTATCTTTATGTTTGAAGCATGATAAGTGGGAAAAGGTTGAAAAGTTCCAGGGAGCCGAATACTTTCGCAAGGCACTGTATGTTGTGAATTCTGTACAGTGCAGCACTCAGCAGCAGCTACATATTGAATAGAGCTGTGTAAGGAAGCTCTGTGCAATGTTTACATGTGGCTGCAGTGGGAGGGAATAACAGCTGATCAGTGGAGTTGCTAGATGGTGGAGTCCTGCCATCTGATAGTGATGACCTATCCTAATGATAGTCATAAATACCACATACTTGGACAACCACTTTAGTATGCATTTTGAAAAATACTTTGCATTTCTAAGTTGATTAACTTTGCGGGAACATTTTTTTTAACACAGATTCTATTTTGTGGCTAATAAATGTGTGCAAAACTTAGACATAGACTAGCCATGCTAACTTTCAAGTACAAAAAAAGTGTTGAACTTTTTATATTTTGCCACTCAATTTGACACATTTCTTTTTGAAAAGTGCATCAAATTTTTGCACAAAAATTCTGACAAAATTTATAATTAGAATCTAGAGTAGATGCAATATTACAGTTGCATGAAAAGGTTAAGCAAGTTTAAGATGAAATGAACTCTAAAAGGGCTAAAGTTAAAGATTACGTATTTCCTTTGTATTTTCGGCAAAAAATATATACATATTTTCATATTTTACATTTTAAAAATTGCAAAAAGGAAAATGCTAAAGTTTGGGCACCCTTGGAGATTTATTTATTTATACTTTACTTATATAGTACTATCATATTCCACAGCGCCTTACATACGTTATCATCGTTGTCCCCATTGGGGCTCACAATCTAAATATCCTATCAGTATGTTCTTGTAATGTGGGAGTAAAACAAAGTACCTGGAGCAAACCCCCGCACACAACATACAAACCCTTTCAAGATGTTGTCCTTGGTAAGATTTGAACCTAGGACCCCAGCGCTGCAATGCTAACCACTGATCTACCATGCTGCTCACATACCTTTGATCATGATGGCCAAAGAGTTCAATTTTAACCTCATTGGTCCACAGGACGTGTTTCCAAAATGTATCAGTCTTGTTTAAATGTCATTTTGCATACTACTGACTCTGAACTTTAAGATAAGGATGCAGGATAGGTTTTCTTCTGATGACTTCCATGAAGGACATATTTGTTAAGGTGTCTCTGAACAGTAGAACAATGCACCACAACTCCAGAGTCTGCTAAATCTTTCTAAAAGTCTTTAGCAGTCAAGCAGGGATTCTGATTTGCCTCTCTAACAAATCTGTGTGTATTATACTGTGTGTGTGTTCCTGCATTATACTGTGTGTGTTTATGTGGGGCTGCATTATAGTGTGTGTGTGTGGATTCATTATACTGCATGTGTGTCTGCCTGCATTATAGTGTGTGTGTGTGTGTGTGTGGTGTGTGTGTGTGTGTGTGTGTATGTGTGGCTGCATTTTACTATGTGTGTGTTTGTCTGCATTATACTGTGTGTGTGCCTGCATTATAGTGTGTGTGTGGCTGCATTATACTCTGTGTGTAATGTGTTTGTGGCTGCACTATAGTGTGTGTGTCTGTGTGGCTGCACTATAGTGTGTGTGTGTCTGCATTATAATGTGTGGGGGCATGCATTATACTGCGTGTCTGTGGGGCTGCATTGTACTGCATGCGTGTGGCTGCATTATACTGTGTGTGGAGGGGGGCTGCATTATACTGGTGTGTGGTGTGTATGTGTGGCTGCACTGTAGTGTGTGTGTCTGCATTATAATGTGTGGAGGGCCTGCATTATACTGCGTGTGAGGCTGCATTGTACTGCATGTGTGTGGCTGCATTATACTGTTTGTGCATGGCTGCATTATAATGTGTGTGTTTGTGTGTGTGTGGGGCTGATTTATACTTTATGTGAGTGGCTGCATTATACTGTGTGGGGGCTGCATTATTCTGTGTGTTTTGGGGCTGCATTATACTGTGTATGGGGGCTGCATTATACTGTGTGTGGTGCTGCTTTACACTTTGTGTGTGTGGGTGTTACATTATACTGTGTGTGGGGCTGCATTATACTGTGTATGGGGGGCTACATTATACTCTATGAGGGGGCTGCATTATACTCTATGAGGGGGCTGCATCCAGGGCCGGCATTAGGGGCTGGCAGACCAGTCTACTATGTGGCTGTGCTATATACTATATGGCTATGCAATATACTATGTAGGCCGCACTATATACTATGGCTGTGCTATATACTATGCGGGCCGCATTATATACTATGTGGGCGAGTTATATACTATGTGGGCCGCGTTATATACTATGTGGCCGCGCTATATACTATGTGGCTGTGATATATACTATGTGGGCCGCATTATATACTATGTGGGCCGCGTTATATACTATATTTGCCGTGTTATATACTATGTGGGCCGCTCTATATACTATGTGGGCCGCGCTATATACTATATGGGCCGTGCTATATACTATGTGGGCCGCGCTATATAGCATGTGGGCCACGCTATATAGTATGCGGGCTGTGCTTTATACTATTGGGGGGTATATTATGTTTTATGGGGAGGCTGTGTTATATGCTTTGTGGCTGTATTCTATTCTATTCGGGGCTACATTATATTCTATGGGGTGCTGTATTATATTTATTATATTCTATGAGGGGTGATTGTATTATACTATATGAGGTGGCTACATTGTATTCTATAGGGGCTAGATTATATTCTATGGGGGGCTAGATTATATTGTATGGGGGCTTCATTATACTTTATGAGGGGGCTACATTATATTCTATGGGGGGCTGCATTATACTATATGAGGAGGGCTACATTGTTTTCTCAGGAGGGGCTACATTATACCATATAAGGGGGCTGCATTATATTCTATGAAGGGCTGCATTATACTTTATGAGGGGGCTGCATTATATTCTATGGGGGGTTTACATTATACTCTGTGGGGTGGTTGCATTATACTCTGTGGGGTGGTAGCATTATACTCTGTGGGGTGGCTGCGTTATGCTCTATGGGGTGACTGCACTATACTACTGTATATGTGGGCTGCATTATACTGTTTCGAAGACTATGGGGAATACATTATACCATATGAAGAACTATGGGGTGCATTATACTATGGGAAGAGAATTGTACTACATTGGTGACTATGGCGGTTTATTATACTATATGGAACACTATGAGGAGTGTATTATACTATATGGAGGACTGAGTGTATTTTAACATATGGAGGGCTATGAGGAGTGTATTATACTATATGGAGGACTGAAAAGTGTATTTAATATATGGAGGACTATAGGGAGTGGATTATACTATTTGAAGACTATGAGGAGTGTATTATACTATATGGAGGACTATAGGGTGTGCATTATACTATATGGAGGACTATATTGAGTGTATTATACTATATGGAGGACTATGGGGTGTGCATTTTACAATATGGAGGCCTGTGGGGCATATTATATTATATGGAGGACTATGGGAAGTGTATAATACTATGTGGAGGACTATGGGGAGTGTATTATACTATATGGAGGACTATGGGGAGTATATTATACTATATGGAGGGCTATGGGGCATATTATATTATATGGAGAACTATGGGGTGTGCATTTTACAATATGGAGGACTGTGGTGCACATTATAATATATGGAGGACTATGGGTTGTATTATACTAAACAAGTAAAATGCTGCATATTCATCGAGTGATAGGATTGTTTATGCCGTAACAAAAATCATTGATCTCAGCAGCACATCACTGGTGTAAACTTTAGATGTGTTGGTGATAATATGATACTGTATGGGGATCTATTAGTGATTGTTCTGTCCCCATCATTATTGCTCAGACGGTGGAAAGAGGCGGGAAACAAGTGTTGAACGATTTCAGTATTGTCGATCACATTCATTTAGCGGTCTGAACTCAGCGCACGTAAATACAAACGAAATGCTTCATTGTGATGTGCAATGTGTTAGCATTTGGAGCCCCATTTTAAACTCTGCCTAGGGCCCCACTTTGCCTAAAACCGGCCCTGGCAGCATCATACTCTATTGAGAACTATGGAGTGCATTATACTATATGTACTATATGGGAGCTGCATTATACTATATAGGGGTTGAATTATACCCTATCAAGGACCATGAGGAGTGCATTATACTATATGTACTAAATTGGTCTTGCATTATACTGTATCGCGGACCATGGGAAATGCATTATGCTATATGAAGACTATGGTGTGCATTATACTATATGTACTAAATTGGTCTTGCATTATACTGTATCGCGGACTATGGGAAATGCATTATATATGAAGACTATGGTGTGCATTATACTATGAGGAGTTCATTGTACTATATAGAGAACTATGGGGAGTATATTGGACTATGGGGAATGTATTAAAGTATATGGGGAACACTATACTATATGGTGGACTATGGGGTGTGCATTATACAATATTAAGGCCTATGGGGTGCAATATACTATGTGGAAGACTATGGGGTGTATTATACTAAACAAGCAAAATGCTGCCTATTCATCAAGTGATTGGATTGCTTATGCCGGAACAAAAATCATTGTTCTCAGCAGCACATCGCTCGGAGAAAACTGCAGATATGTTGCTGATAACATGATATTGTACAGTATGGGAACAGATTGATCTACTAGTAATCGTTCTGTGCCAGTCATTGTTCTTTAGCTGGTGGAAAAAGGTCGGGAAACAAGTGTCAAATTAGTTCATTATTGTCGAACAAGCTTGTTTAACGGCCTAAACTCAGTGCATGTAAATAAAACCGAAATGTTTGTGTGATGGGGAAATATGTGAGCATTCGGGGCCCCACATGAAACCTTTTCCCAGTTTATCTTAAACCGACCCTGATTCTTCCTAATTGCTCTTCATTGCACTACGTTTCACATGCCTTCAGATATTTCAGTGGGTGAGCTGACTTTCTTACTCTTGTACACATTTTTTAATGTGCGTCACTGATTTATGTGTCTCATAGTTTTGCCTGTATAAAGCTCTTAGATAAAGGTATTACCAGAAAATGTTCAGTGTGACATTTTACCACCTTAGACTCCTTCTTTCTATAAAGCATACTTGTTATTACTTGTTTCTTTCCCTTCCAGCAATACAGAACACCTGAACCTGCCGGCGATGCTAATGTTTTGTTTGTCAGGGACGGAGATAATAGCGGATAAATTATATGTTCCTGTTATTAACACGGCACTTGCTGGATATGATGCAGTAACTCTTACATGCACTGTAAATGGTTTCCATAGAAATACTGTAATCCATTCATACTGGTAAACAGCTTCTAAAATCATGAAAATGTCACTTGTAGGATTAGGTTAAACTATTCCCAATACCTATAAAAACAGCAGAGCCATATGTTTAGAGGATGATTTTGTTGCTGTGGGGCTCAAAGAGCAGAGATTGTAATGCCAAGAAATCCTCAAAAGAGCAGCTGTCACTTTACCTGCAATGTGGTGGAAATAAAGCTCACCTAAAGGGAACCAGTCTGCCGAAACCGCCAGAATCATGAATCGCAGCCTGGCTGCACGATCGCAGCTGTGGCATTGTAGAAAAAAATATAATATGAAGCTCTGGTAGGGACCATAGGGAGAGATAAAACTAGTCCCTCTGGCCGGCTCTTCCCAGCGATGCTAGAAATGATTGACATGACTTTACCTATGTACACGGATAACAGTATAATTAACTTTGATAATCTTTTCAACCCTTGCCAAAAAGGATGCAATAGGAAATGCAAGGTTGTTAGGTAAACATAAAAGCAAAATGTGGCAACTGCAGTATAGTTGTGGTGTGCACAGTTGTCAAATTGGGCTAGTAAAACAGCTGTGCAAAAACAGGCATGCACAGTGAAATGTCTACTTTTTTCCGACTTTTTCAACATAATTCAACAAAAATAACAACTAAAAAATGCTTAGTAGGGACTCAACCAAAAAGCCAATATCAGCATCAGTGCGCTGTATTTTTGTGGGGAGTATGGATGTAAAATTTGACTAGTAAAACAGAGATGCAAAAAAAAATTGTTTGCGGCATGCGCACTTTGTAAGGTAGACAGTTGCAATTAAATGCATGGATCTTAGGGAATTTCCTTTTGAAGACCAGACAATTTTTTTTCATTTTTGCGCTTTCGTTTTTCATCCCTTCTTCCAAGAGTTTCCATAACTTTTTTACTTTTCCGTCACCTTGTTTTCTGTAGGATGAGTTGTAGATTTCAATGACACCATTTATTTTACCATGTCATGTGCTGGAAAATATGAAAAAAAAATCCAAGTGAAGTGAAATTGTGAAAAAACTCCAAATTCTGCAATTATTTTTTGGGTTTCATTTTTACCTAGGGTATTGTGCAGCAAAATTGA
This sequence comes from Oophaga sylvatica, assembly GCA_033576555.1. Classification (NCBI taxonomy): domain Eukaryota; kingdom Metazoa; phylum Chordata; class Amphibia; order Anura; family Dendrobatidae; genus Oophaga; species Oophaga sylvatica. The sequence goes on along the minus strand of JARQOD010000005.1, from coordinate 137,688,423 downwards.
CCTGGAAATATGAATCCTCAGGTCCATTCAATCAGGATGAGACCAAACTTATATAGTTGTTTTATATTTTAAAAGTAATAAAAAATTAAGAATTTGTTAAAAAAAATTATTTGTGCTGAGTGCTTTCGTTGACGCCATTTTGAAGTACATATGACATATTAATCACTTTTTATTGCATGTTTAGGGAACTCCATTGACTGAAAAATTACAAATCTGGTGTTTTTGGGGTTTAGTTTCGACATTCATCGTATGTTTTAAATAATTTAATATTTTGATGGAACAGACTTTTATGGATGCAGAAATACCAATTATGCTTATAATGAAAATTATTTTTATTATTATTTTGATTTCTTTATTTTAACACCGGGGGGAAAAGGGTGTTGTTTCAACTTTAATTTTTTTTCATTTTTTTTTAAATTTATTTTTAAAAAATTTTTTTTAGCTATTTTTTTTTTTTAGCCCCTAGCGCTTTAATATGTGTCATTTGATTCTTAACTAAATTCCCCCAACAAAAACCTTTAAAATTCGAAAGGACAGGAGGTATAACAAGAAAATTTTTTGAAAAAAAAAAACATAAAAAACATTTTAAAAAGGATTCCCCTCTTATCCGAAAGGACACAGCTTACAATTTTAATTTCAATCAAAACCATAATAAAGGGGGAAAAAATTTTCCCCAATCCAAAAAGGAATCCAAAAGGTTTTATAAATTTTTCAATCTTGTGCTCATTTATACACGCCCCCGGAAAAAGAGTTTTTTTTTTGGTAGTGGGAGACAGGCAAAACGGAATACCCGGGGGTTTTGGAACTTTGGTTGCAGCCCTGACTAACCACCCCAACAAAGAAATATTTTCCCAAAAAAAAATTTGAAAAAGTCACTCTTAATTAAAGAATACCAAAAAATATTGAAAAAAAAGAGCCAATTTTGAAAAAAACGAAAATTTTTTTGATTCAAAATAGTTATTAAAAAAAAAATATTTAAATGATTTTAAAAAACAAAGAAAAAGGGGAAAAAAACCAGATCCTTATTAAGAAAGAGTACAAAAGGGGATAAAAAAATTAAAAAGATTCGGGATTGTAAGGAAAAAACGCTAGTCATGCCAAAAAATATATAAAAAAAAGAATGCCGTCAATGTATACATAGAGTGCAAGTGCCTCATGGGATTAAAAATTTAAGTGGACGCCCAAAAACTATCACAGCATGTATGGGTGGAAACCTTTTAGGCAGTATAAATGTTTTAAAAATTATATTTTCCCCTTTTTTAAAAACCCCGTTTTTTTTTTGTCATTAATATATTTGTTCAAGCTAGGATTGTAACAGTCATTACGCAAATGAAAATAACCCAGTTGAAATCCCATGTATTTCAAGGGGGATAGTGTATATACGCCGTGTTACGTTTCAGTGTCACCAGAATATGCCCCAAAATTCAAGTGGTATGTGAAGGGTAATACAAAAATTATGAACTTCCCCCAAAAATAAAAGGCTAGAAAAAAGCGCCATAGTCATAGTCAAAAATAACATGCAAATATTACTGATTTAAAAAATCACCCAAAAACATTTGTGACAAAATTCCAAGGGGAAAGAACTGGCAGTATATAAAAAAAGCTGCAAGAGAAATAGCAAAATGAAATAAAAAAAAGTACCGAGATTGAAAAGGGGAGGGGGCCCCAAGGGGTTTTCGCAAATGCTTCTCGGGGGGAAACGAATCCCAAAAGAGGGGGAACAAAAAAGGGGAAAGGATAAAAAGCAGGAAAAGAAAAATGATGTTTGGGAAAAACGAGATTGGGGGACATAAATGTTGGGAAAACAAGGTAAAAAGTACAACTTATTTGAAAAAAAGATTGATAAACGAGGGGGGAGGGGTTCCCCTTTATGTTGAAAAGGTATATTTCACAAGATTGGTTTCAAAGACGGGGTTTTGGAAATGTTTGGGAAGAATACAAGAAAAAAAAAAGGAAAGGACACATTGTGGCTTTACAACAGGCCCCCTGTGCAAGTGAGATATGGGGAAATCTTTATGCATCGGGGAATTCCCCAAAAAAGCATGGGGGGGATGGGAATTTCAAACCAGAATTTTTGGGAACCGGCAAAATAACGGAAAAATTTTTTTCTCTCTTGCTGACAATTTTTTTCCCAAAGGTAATGGAGAAAAAAGGGATTGCCCTTGGTTAACCCTCTAAAAGGAGGAAATGGTGGGGGGTAAGAGTGGCGGGGACTCTAGGGGGTTGACCAAATTTTAGAATTTTGGATAAAAGGGAGAAAAAGTGAAGACTCAACGAAGGTTAGATTTCAAAGGCGTTTTAAGGAATAGAAAAAAAATTGGGGATCCGGGGGGGATACCTTTTAAACAAAAATGCCGGGGGAAAGGGGTGGAAAATCTTGAAAAATGAGATTTCAAAGCAATCGTTAAAATTCCCAAAAAAAGGGGAATGGACATTTTAAGGAAAAGGGGGATGAACATGTTAACCATCTAAAAAAAGAAAAAAAAAAGTTTATAAATGGAAAAAGGGGGGCACTAAAGAAGAATATATTTTCCCTTGCGAACGCAGGGACAAATGATTATTAAGTGAAAGAAAATTAAGGTTGCAAGTGACGTAAAAACAAAAAAAAGGTTTTTGGGGATAAGTCAAAATAAAAAAAACAAAGTGTATAGGTTTTTCAGGATGAAATGATGAAAAAGGGGGGGAGGTGTTTGGGAAAGGTGAACTTTTTAAAAATTTTTTGGGTCTTTTTTTTTCCCGAAAGGAAAAATAAATCAAAAAGATCTTCACTGTCCATTAAAGGAAAGAAGAATCCAGGATTTATAAAAAGAAAGACAGTGGGAAACATTAGCTAATAAATAATTCAAGCTCCCCGGCCGATGTTTTAACCCAGGGTTTGAAGGGGGTGCAAAGAATTCTTGAAACCCCGTCCCCAAAATTTGAAAAATTTGGGAACAGGAAATTCCCCAAAAATGGGGGAAGGGCAATGTTGTTTATTTCAAAAAAGGGGAAGAAAGGGGACCAGGAATAAGGCCGGTGGTTGATTTTTAACCGGAAATCTTTGAAAAATTATTAAAGAAAAAGGCAATTGGATAAGAATGAAGTGTTTTAAAAAAGGTCTCAGGGTTTGTAATAAAAAGTTGTCGGGCTAACTCAATTTCTTCTATGCAGAATCATAAAAAGGTGGATGGGAAATGCTGGATATAGTTTTTGACTTAGCAAAGATTTGACAAAGTTTCCCACCCTTTTTGAAAAAAATGAAAAGTTAAAGGAAAAAGGAACTGTTAGGGGTTTTAAAAATGGCTTAGTGTCGGACCCAAAGATGGTTGTAAAGGTGCACATCCCGTTGGAAGAATGTCTCAAGTGGGGGACCACAAGTTGTTTTGGGCCCCGTATTGTTCAAAACCTTTTTCCAAAGATTTGATGAAAGGGAAATTTAGGGGAAATGATAAATTTTGGACAAAAGTAGGAGGGGGGCAATATAGAGAAAAAGAGGGGTTTAAAAAGATTCTAAATGGGGGTGGGAGCAAAAACGAAGGTTTTAAAGGGAAAAAAAGAAAGGTATCATTGGGCAATAAAAAAGAAAAAAGCTATACAAAATGGGGAAAAAGGGGTAAGAACAGCACTGTAAAAAGACTTTGGGTTTTTACTAATTTATCAAGATTAACAGAGTAACAGTGTGATGCGCAGCAAAAAACAAAATTTTTTAGGATGTAACAAAGAAGTAAGTCTAGATTGAAAGGGCATTATTGCCCCTTTCTCCTTTGGCAGACCCCCATCTGGAATTTGTGTCCAGTTTTGGGCAAATTTTTTAAAAAAAAATCAACAAATGGGGCAAATTAGAGAAGAGCCCCAGAATGGGACGGTCGCAACCCGTCCCAAAGGGAACGGTTGGGATTGGGAAAGTTTGTTGCAAAAAGAAGACTGAGAGGAGACTTAAAAGTGTTCAAAAATCTCAAAGGGGTGTAAATTGTGAAGGATCTCTTTATTTCATTTGCACGGAAAGCTGAACAAAGGATGAAAACTGATGGGAAGCCAGTTAGATATTAAAAAAACTTTTGACGTTAGGGTGACAATGGGGGACAGGCTGCCCCAAAAAGGGGGGTGATTTTTTTCCTTCAATGGAATCTTCAAAACAAGGTGTACAAGAAGAAAAGGGAGACCTGTGGTAAGCTTGCAAAAAACAAATATAAAAATATGAAAAATGA
>JARQOD010000005.1:137605459-137684136 GCA_033576555.1 Oophaga sylvatica | reverse complement strand
CCTGCCACCGCACCGGGACTGAGTGGAAGGCTGCATGTATTTTTAAGCAGCCGCACACAACGTCCCGAGAGCCGCGCAATGGGCGGAATTGGATAGAAGCCTCCGTGAGTTCTCGCATCACACCACAAGAGTGTTCCCGCCTAAAATCATGCCTTGTTATGCACAGACTGGCCAGCCGCCTAGCCACACCTCCAGGGAACTTCAGCTGCCTCTTTGAGGGCCCCTGAGTAAATTGGCCCCAGCGCCGCCCCACCCCACAATAATGCATTCAACTTATTGGCATCATAGATGGCCGATACAGTAAAGCATGAGGAGGAGAGAGAGACATGGTGACCTCCTCTCCATCACTCAAAATGTAAAACAATTAAATTAAATAATAAAAACACAAAAATAACCATCATTTATGGTTTATTTATAACAATAAAATAAAGAATAACCATTTTTGTCAAAATCCTAGCAAAATTTACTTATTATCTTCTTTTTTGTCAATTTTCTTCCGTCCTTCTCTGCTGGTCAGGCTGCACATCACCAACACAGGAGTATTGCCAGTGCACAGCACCTTCTGGACTCATAAAATAGTCAGTAAAGGTTGCTCACACACACGCACCAGAGTTGGTCTTCACAGACCCACATTGACCACTGGAGTAAATGCTGGCTGCTGTGACTCCACATCTACCTCAAAAAAGCCAGCACTCTGTAGCACCATAGCATGCAAATATGAAATATGAAATATGAAAATGAATTGCATTACTGCATTAGAAATATGAAAAATTGAGAAAGTTTAGTGCATAAATTGGCCAATTCATGTGTACCTGGAAGCCACGTTAAGGCGTTTCTCGTTTTCCAGGACCTAAACCTAATGCCAATCCTCTCTTAGAATAAAGTCTTCACGTAAATAAAGTATTTATGTAATTGGTTACTAAGGCGCTTATTACGGGTGGAAGGCGATTCCGACAGCTAAACAGGAAAGGATTCTTTACAGTTAGAGTAGTCAGACTATGGAATGCCCTACCACAGGAGGTAGTAATGGCAGACAGTATAACAGCATTTAAAAAAGGGCTGGACGATTTCCTTGATACACATAACAGTGCGGGCTATAGCTAGATTACTGATGAAATGAAAAGTTGGTGGAGAAAGGATGAACTTGATGGACCTAGGTCATTATTCAACCTACGTACAGTGCCTTGCGAAAGAATTCGGCCCCCTGGAACTTTTTCAACCTTTTCCCACGTATCATGCTTCAAACATAAAGATACCAAATGTTAATTTTTGGTGAAGAATCAACAACAAGTGGGACACAATTGTGAAGTTGAACGAAATTTATTGGTTTTTTAAAATTTTTGGGGAAATACAAAAACTGAAAAGTGGGACGTGCAAAATTATTCGGCCCCTTTAACTTAATACTTTGTTGCACCACCTTTTGCTGCGATTACAGCTGCAAGTCTGTCAGTTTTGTACATCGAGAGACTGAAATTCTTGCCCATTCTTCCTTGGCAAACAGCTCTAACTCAGTGAGGTTGGATGGAGATCGTTTGTGAACAGCAGTTTTCAGCTCTTTCCACAGATCCTCAATTGGATTCAGGTCTGGACTTTGACTTGGCCATTCTAACACCTGGATACGTTTATTTGTGAGCCATTCCATTGTAGATTTTGCTTTATGTTTGGGATCATTGTCTTGTTGGAAGACAAATCTCCGTCCCAGTCTCAGGTCTTTTGCAGACTCCAACAGGTTTTCTTCAAGCATGGTCCTGTATTTGGCTCCATCCATCTTCCCATCAATTTGAACCAGCTTCCATGTCCCTGCTGAAGAAAAGCAGGCCCAAACCATGATGCTGCCACCACCATGTTTGACAGTGGGGATGGTGTGTTCAGGGTTCAAGGATGAGCTGTGTTGCCTTTACGCCAAACTTATCGTTTGACATTGTTGCCAAAAAGTTCGATTTTGGTTTCATCTGACCAGAGCACCTTCTTCCACATGTTTGGTGTGTCTCCCAGCTAGATTGTTGCAAACTTTAAACGACACTCTTTATGTATATCTTTGAGAAATGGCTTTCTTCGTGCAACTCTTCCATAAAGGCCAGATTTGTGCAGTGTATGACTGATTGTTGTCCTATGGACAGACTGTCCCACCTCAGCTGTAGATCTTTGCAGTTCATCCAGAGTGATCATGGGCCTCTTGGTTGCATCTCTGATCAGTCTTCTCCTTGTTTGAGATGAAAGTTTAGAGGGACGGCCGGGTCTTGGTAGATTTGCAGTGGTATGATACTCCTTCCATTTCAATATGATCGCTTGCACAGTGCTCCTTGGGATGTTTAAAGTTTTGGAAATCATTTTGCATCCAATCTGGCTTTAAACTTCTCCACAACAGTATCACGGACCTGCCTATTGTGTTCCTTGGTCTTCATGATGCTCTCTGTGCTTCAAACAGAACCCTGAAACTATCACAGAGCAGGTGCATTTATACGGAGACTTGATTACACACAGGTGGATTATATTTATCCTCTATAGTTATTTAGGACAACATTGGATCATTCACATATCCACAATGAACTTCTGGAGTGAGTTTGCTGCACTGAAAGTAAAGGAGCCAAATAATATTGCACGCCCCACTTTTCAGTTTTTGTATTTCCACAAGAATTTAAAATAACCAATAAATTTCGTTCAGTGTCACAATTGTGTCCCACTTGTTGATTCTTCACCAAAAATTAACATTTGGTATCTTTATGTTTGAAGCATGATATGTGGTAAAAGGTTGAAAAGTTCCAGGGGGCAGTATACTTTCGCAAGGCACTGTAACTATGTATCTATGTATTCCAGATACCAGGTTAATGGCAAATCCTGAAAAGCCCAGGTGGGAAAAGGACTGCTTTAATGATATGGACATTTGGGATATATTTTGTATAAACAGGAGGTAAATATTAGGGAAATCAAGAATTAAAAGTTACAGCAAAACATGTTTCCAACAGATGTTCTCATATCAGGGACAAAATAATGTTTTGCGACCTTGTAAAAGACATGGGCTTATCTAAAAATATTGCCATATCCTTGAATTTTCACTAGTTTGTAACTATCTGCACCTATTAGATACTGGCAGAAATATGCAGGGACTACATCTTCAATATGAGTAACTCTTTACGTTTATTAAATTCCGAAAAACTTGCTTACTCATATAGATTTTAGACCAATAAGGAATAGACAAGTATGTCTGAATTGTCCATTCTATTCTAAGAATATAAAAGGTCTTAGTTGTGTATTAAAAGGCAGACATTTATGACTATGCCTTGTCCCTTGCTGCAAGACTAGATGACACCATGCCTCTGGAGATAGTTCTTCGAAATCACTATGTCTCTTACCCCATGTGCAGGACCTTAGGTATCCATGATTATGACAACTAAGAGCTAACTAACTAGCTGTCACAATATGAGTGGTCGTAACCATGAATAACTAAGCAATGTGCAATGCCCTGCACATGGGGTAAGCAACATAGCGAATTAGAAGAACTACAGTATACTACATTTCAAATAGGAGGTATTTGCTAATATTATTACATCTATTACATATTAGGATAGGATCTTGGAGATGGAAATATCCCTTTAAGTCTGAATTCACACTTCCATGTTTGAAAAATACATCAGATATTTCAATGTAACGTATACTGATAAGATATACGGTCATTTACCTTCAAAGGTAATAATACTCATATTAACCATACAATATAAAATAGCATAGAGCAAATACAGTCTGCTACAGTACAAAAACAATACAATAATCTAGAAAAATATGAACACTCAGGGTATACTGAAATTATATTGAAAGATAAGATTGTTAATATCCTACAAAACATTCAGTTATGTACACAAAAGCTACACAGGGTCGGTCATGGATCTTTTTCTAAATTTTTGATTCTGTAGTTATAAATGAATGGTGGCACTATGTATTTTAGTGGAGGATCACACATGACCCCACTGGGTACAGTGAGTGATTTCAATAATGGTACAGCACCGCAGAGCGCATTGCTGCTATATAAGATACTATTGAAGAGCTCGGCGTTGCCGGGCATAGTAACTAACTTTGGTTAGTTATAACAAATTATAATGATTATTCTACATCCTATAGTCCCGTGCCCATATACCCGTCACACATCCTCCATCCCTTAGTCCGTAGTACGGTGTCCATAAAGCCATCATATATCCTCTATCCCACAGTCCAGTGCCCATATACCCATCACACATCCTCCATCCCATAGTCCAGTGCCCATATACCCATCATACATCCTTCATCCCATAGTCCAGTGCCCATATACCCATCACACATCCTCCATTCCATAGTCCCGTAGTACCATGTCCATAAACCCATCATATATCCTCTATCCCACAGTCCAGTGCCCATATACCCATCACACATCCTCCATTCCATAGTCCCGTGCCCATATACCCATCACACATCCTCCATTCCATAGTCCAGTAGTACCGTGTCCATAAACCCATCATATATCCTTTATCCCACAGTCCAGTGCCCTTATACCCATCACACATCCTCCATCCCATAGTCCAGTGCCCATAAACCCATCACACATCCTCCATCCCATAGTACCGTAGTACCGTGTCCATAAACCCATCATATATCCTCTATCCCACAGTCCAGTGCCCATATACCCATCATACATCCTCCATCCCATAGTCCAGTGCCCATATACTCATCACACATCCTCCATCCTATAGTACCGTGTCCATATACCCATCATATATCCTCTATCCCACAGTCCAGTGTCCATATACCCATCATACATATCCTCCATCCCATAGTCCCATGCCCATATACCCATAATGCAAATCCTCCATCCCATAGTCCCATGCCCATATACCCATCATACAAATCCTCCATCCCATAGTCCCGTGCCCATATACCCAACATACAAATCCTCCATCCCATAGTCCAGTGCCCATATACCCATCACACATCCTCGATCCCATAGTCCCATGCCCATATACCCAACATACAAATCCTCCATCCCATAGTCCAGTGCCCATATGACCATCATACATATCCTCCATCCTATAGTCCCATGCCCATATACCCATCACACATCCTCCATCCCATAGTCCAGTGCCCATATACCCATCATACATATCCTCCATCCTATAGTCCCGTGCCCATATACCCATCATACATCCTCCATCCCATAGTCCAGTGCCCATATACTCATCACACATCCTCCATCCTATAGTACCGTGTCCATATACCCATCATATATCCTCTATCCCACAGTCCAGTGTCCATATACCCATCATACATATCCTCCATCCCATAGTCCCATGCCCATATACCCATAATGCAAATCCTCCATCCCATAGTCCCATGCCCATATACCCATCATACAAATCCTCCATCCCATAGTCCCGTGCCCATATACCCAACATACAAATCCTCCATCCCATAGTCCAGTGCCCATATACCCATCACACATCCTCGATCCCATAGTCCCATGCCCATATACCCAACATACAAATCCTCCATCCCATAGTCCAGTGCCCATATGACCATCATACATATCCTCCATCCTATAGTCCCATGCCCATATACCCATCACACATCCTCCATCCCATAGTCCAGTGCCCATATACCCATCATACATATCCTCCATCCTATAGTCCCGTGCCCATATACCCATCATACACATCCTCCATCCCATAGTCCCAAGCCCATATACCCATCACACATCCTCCATCCCATAGTCCCGAGCTGGGTGGCGCTGAGCAAGGAGTTCCTGGAGATGTGCTGTTATGTAACCTGGCAGTGCGGCTCTTTGTGCAGCCGCTGATGATGCGATTTTCTACGCCGGTAACAATAGAGTGCAGCAGTAATGGAGGAGTGGGTGATTCATTTCTGTCATGTGCTCTCTGCTCCTTTTTGGGGGGGCAGATAATGGCTGGCAGCTTATGTTCCCGGGGATGCTAGATTTCTCCCACCCAGTCAGTGTCTGCTGTGGTGTTGTGGAGTGGGAAAAGTGTTGCTCATAGCAACTAATCAGAGCTCAGCTTTCATCTTTTAAACAGACAGCTCTGAAATGAAAGATGCTTAGTGATTGGTTGCTATGGGTAACACAGGCAGTGTAACCTGTTGTGGTCAAGAAGATGTGCCTATGAAATATATATATTAGATATTTATTATATGGGGCTTTGCGTGTGGAGTGAGTGTGTCTATGCAGAGTGGGCAAGGCTATGTGGAGTGGGCGAGGCTTGACACACACACACACACACACACACATACATTCAACTTTATATATAGATAGGTAATAGATTGATCACCTGAGACAAAGTGGTAAAATAGATACAGATAGAAGAAACCTCCACTTTACTATTGTTTTTTTATTAGCTCCAATGTGGCAGTTTGTGGATTGTTTTGGTCGTTTATTTTGGTTTATTGAGAAATAATAAAAATGTGTTTTTCACTATGATGGTGAACCATGATTATGGGTGCAGGGACCCATAAATTCATATACGGTATAAGGAATTTCATTTTGGGGTGTAAAGGCACATCAGGCAAGAGGTGATTAAAAGAAAATATGTGAAATGTGCTTTATTTTGATAAATTTAGTCTAATTTGTTCAAGTCCCAATTATTTAAATAAAATACAACAAGGTACAACACTATTAATAAATTCTTCTCAATAAGAAGTGAAGAGAACCAAGTTCGCCTTTTGTGTCTGCCCTCTACACTAAGCACTGTTGGCGAACATCCTAATGATTGAATCGCTCATTATAACAGCAGAGAAAACTATTTTTTTTATATACATATGTACTGTATACTGTATATTCAGCTTCATGTCTGTACACCTTAAAAGTCTACATCCGATCTCTGATGGAGTTGACAGATTCAGGCTCATATACACACTAGAGCCATAACAGGACAAATAAACTAACTTTTTATAGTATTTGCTTCCAAGTTAAAAGCAAATGATTGAGGGTTTTTTGCCATTTTACATTTATTTCTCAAGGTTGGGGCGTGAAGTTAGGTTTTTCTTGGAATTTTTCTCTGGCTTTAGGAGTATAATGTAACATTTAGGAAAGAAAATACAAGCAAGCAATCCAGCAGCAGAAGAAAGAATAGCAAAGATTTCCACAGCAGTAACGTATTTGCCCCTTGTGCTCACATAGCCAGGAATGAAGCTCACCCAGACCATGACAAACACCAATAAGCTGAATGTTATAAACTTTGCCTCATTAAAACTGTCTGGCAAATTTCTGGCCAGGAAGGCAAGGATGAAGCAAATTACTGCCAGGAGGCCAATATATCCGAAAGAAACTAGAAATGCCAGCTCTGACTCCCGATTGCACTCTATGATTATCTTAGTCGTCGCAGCTTCTCTGTTTCTCCTCGTGAAAGAAGAAGTGGATGATAAGAACCCAATGCAGATGACAAACTGAATAAGCATCGTGAATCCAACTAATATTCTCTGATGGGAAGGGTGGAAATATTTCATCACACCCTGGTTTGGCCTTGACATTGTAAATGCTAGAATGACAACTAACGTCTTTACTAGGATACATGATATAGTTAAGACAAAGCTTATGCCAAACACAATTTGTCTAAGGAGGCACAAGCAAGTGGACGGTTCTCCAATGAATGAAAAGGTTCCAATGAAAGACAATGTCAATGACATTAGGAGCAGGAAGCTGATTTCTAAGTTGTTGGCTCTGACAATTGGGGTATTTCTATATTTTATGAACAGCACTATGACCAAAAGAGTTTGACAGACACCAAATCCAGCAGCTGCAGAGAATGTGATTCCAAGTGGCTCTCCAAACGACAGGTAATCTACCTCCTTAGGAATACAAGCATCTCTATTCCTATTAGACCAGTAGTCTGGTGGACACTTTAAACAGTCCGTATAATCTAAAAACAAAGAATGAATAAATGTCAAAAAGTATTATATATATAATTTATTTATTAATCTATATTCTGTTATATTAGCACACATGCAATTACATACTACCACACTAAAGTTCGTGTGAACATTAAGTACATGAATTTTAACCCCTTAATGATCTTGTGTTTTTTCATTTTTGCGTTTCCATTTTTTGCTCCCTGTCTTCCTAGAGCCATAACTTTTTTATTTTTCGGTCATATTGGCCGTGTCAGGGCTTATTTTTTGCAGGACGAGTTGTACTTTTGAACGACATCATTAGATTTATTATATCGTGTACTGGAAAACGGGAAAAAAAATTAAAGTGCGGTGAAATTTTTAAAAAAGTGCAATCCACAGTTGTTTTTTTGGGGGTCAGGGGGTTTACCATGTTCACTAAATGTTAAAACTGACATGCTATTATCATTCTTCAGGTAATTGCGAGTTTGCAGATTCCAAACATGTATAGGTTCTGTTTTATTTAAGTGGTGAAAAAAAATCCAAAGTTGGCAAAAAAATAGCTCCATTTTCTGAGACCTGTAGCATCTCCATTGTTTTGGGATATAGGGTTTCGGGAGGGCTTATTTTTTGAGCACCAAGCTGACGTATTTAATGATACCATTTTGGTGTAGATATGATGTTTTGATCGCCTGTGATTGCATTTTATTGCAATGTTGTGGCGACCAAAAAATGTAATTTGATTTTTTTCTCGTTATGCCATCAGATTAATTCTTTTTATATTTTGATAGATCGGGCATTTCTGAACACGGTGATACCAAATACGTGTATTTTTTTTATTATTATTTTATTTAGAATGGGGCAAATTGAGGGTTGATTTAAACTTTTATATTATTTTATTTTTTTTATATTTTTTTAAAAAAAATTTTTTTACTTTTCACTGGCTTCAATAGTCTCCATGCAAGACTAGGAGCTGTGATCCCTGCTGTGTAGCTAAAATGATCATCTGCTATGAGCGCCAGCCACAGGGCGGCGCTAATAGCGATCCGGCAATGACAACCACAGGGGTCTCCTGCAGAGCCCTGGTTGTCATGTCAATCATTCGGCGACCCACAGCCATGTGACACGGTTGCCAAAGGGTGGGGTTGTGACCGGTTTCTGGCGCAAGCATGTCAAATGGCGCGATCAGAGATTGACATGTTAACAGCCACAAGTGGATTGTGATTCCATCCACGGCTGTTAGGGGTACATGACAACTGATCACATCATCTGTCCAGATCAGCTGTCATGTGCGGAAAACATGCAGTCTCAGCCCCGGAGCCCGCATGGAGTGCGGGGACACGACCTTTGACTTATATATACAACAAAGGTCGTATGGAGGTTAAACTGTATTGCTATACAGTGACATGTACATGTTTGGATATCCCTGGATAAAATTACTGTTATTGTGAACAGTTAAGCAAGTTGAAGATAAAATGACCTCTAAAAGGCCTAAAGTTAAAGATGACACATTTCCTTTGTATTTTAAGCAAAAAAATAATAATAAATATATATGTCATTTTTTTTTTTTCATTTTAAAAATTACAAAAAGAGAAATGGGCAATGCAAAAGTTTGGGCACCCTTGGAGATTTGTGTGCTCAGATAACTTTGATCAAGGCAGTTAACAAGAACAGTGTAGGTTAAGATGAAGTCTGGAAGACCAAGTAAAATTTCAGCGTGAGCTGCTCGTAAGATTACTAGAGAGAGGCGAATCTGAACCCCCACTTGACTGCAAATGACCTTCAGAAAGATTTAGCAGACACTGGAGTTGTGGTACATTGTTCTAATGTTCAGACATCTGCACAAATATGGCCTTTATGGAAGAGTCATCAGAAGAACACCTCGCCTGCGTACTCACATTCAGCATCAGAAATATGTAAAAGAACATCTAAACAAGCCTGATGCATTTTGTAAACAAATCCTGTGGATCGATGAGGTTAAAATAGAACTCTTTGGCAACAATGATCAAAGGTATGCGGGGGAAAAAATGACACAGAATTTCAGGAAAAGAACATCTCGCCAACCATTAAGCTTGGGGTGGATCAATCATGCTTTTTGGTTGTGTTCCAGCCAATGGCATGGGGAACATTTCACAGGTAGAAGGAAGAATGGATTCAATACAATTTCAACAAATTCTTGATGCAAACATAACACCATCTGTAAAAAAGCTGAAGTTGAAAAGAGGATAGCTTCTACAAATGGATAATAATTCTAAACATATGTCAAAATGCACACTAGAATACCTAAAAAGGCACAAGCTGAGAGTTTTGTAATGGCCCTCACAGACCCTTGATATGAACAGCATTGAAAATCTGTGACTAGACCTGAAAATAGCAGTGCATGCAAGATAACTCAGGAATCTCACAGAACTGGAAGAATTTTCCAAGGAATAATGGATGAAAATCCCTCAAACAATAATGGAGAGACTCTTGGCTAGCTACAAAAAGCATTTACAATCTGTGATATTTTCAAAAGGGGTGCTATTAGGTACTAACCATGCAGGGTGCCCAAACTTTTGCATCTGCCCATTTTCATTTTTTGTAATTTTTTAAAATGTAAAAGATGAAACTATTTTTTTTTTCTAAAAAACAAAGGGAATGTGTCATCTTTAACTTAAGGTCTTTAAGAAATCATTTCATCTTTAACTTGCTTAACTATTCACAATAACAATAATTGCACAAACTTTTACATGCCACTGTAATGCAGCATTGCGGTATACAGAACAAGTGATCAGAGGATCACAGGTTCAAGTCCCCTAAAGGGATTAAAAAATAATGTAAAACATTTAACAAAATATAAAAAAAGTAAAAAAAAATATAACAATTCAAATCACCCCGTGTTAAAAAAATAATTACCGTAAACATATTTGGTATGGCCATATCCATAAATGGATAAGGAGAAACAAAATCAAAACACCAGAATTGGGGTTTTCCGCTCACCACAACTACCTAAAAAGTACAACAAAAAGTTATGAAAATGTTATACGTACCACAATTGTTCGCAATACAACTAACAAAAAATCAAGACCTCAAACAACTCCATTGATGGAAAAATAACAATACAAAGGTCTCGGAAAATAGAGACAGAAACCAATTTTTTTTCACAAACTGCAAATTTTTTTTTTCACCACCTAAATAAAAACTGCAAGTCATATTGAATTGGAAAATTATATTTGCAGGTCATTTTTACCATACAATGAATGCTGTAAAGACAAAATCCAAAAAACAATGGTATAATTGCCTTTTTTTCAACATTTCATTCTATTTGCAATTTTGCTAGAGTTGTGGTTAGGGTTTGGATTATGGTTACAATTGAGATTAGGGTTAGGGTTGGAATTAGGGTTAGGGGTGTGTTAGGGTTAGGTTTGTGGTTATGGTTATGATTAGGATTGGGATTAGTGATTAGGGTTAGGGGTGTGTTGGGGTTAGGGTTGGAGTTAGAATTGGGGGGTTTCCACGGTTTAGGTACATCAGGGGCTCTCCAAACGCGACATGTCGTCTGATCTCAATTCCAGCCAATTCGGCATTGAAAAAGTCAAACGGCGCTCCTTCCCTTCCGAGCTGTGCCATGCGCCCAAACATTGGTTTACCCCCACATATGGGGTATCAGCATACTCAGGACAAATTGCAAAACAACTCTTGGGTCCAATTTCTCCTGTTACCCTTGGGAAAATAAAAAATTGGTGGCAAAAAGATCATTTTTGCGAAAAAAAATATGATTTTTTATTTTATGTCTCTACGTTATAAACTTCTGTGACGCACTTGGGTGTTCAAAGTGCTCACCACACATCTAGATAAGTTCCATAAGGGGGATACTTTCAAAAATGGTGTCTCTTGTGGGGGGTCTCCACTGTTTAGACACATCAGGGGCTCTTCAAATGCGACATGGCGTCTGATCTCAATTCCAGCCAATTTTGCATTGAAAAGTCAAACGGCGCTCCTTCCCTTCTGAGCTCTGCACCAAACAATGGTTCCCCCCCACATATGAGGTATCAGCATACTCAGGACAAATTGCACAACAACTTTTGGGGTCCAATTTGTCCTGTTACCCTTGGTAAAATAAAAAAAATTGGATCTGAAGTAAATTTTTTGTGAAAACAAAGTTAAATGTTCATTTTTTTATTTGCAAATTGCCTCTTCAGAAAGAAAGAGGACTTGAACTCTATAGTGCCACCTGTTGGAAGTAGCAATCCTACAAGTCACAATCAACCCTTTAATGATTTTTGTGATATGACTTAGGGTAAAAGCCAAATCAGAATCCCAATTTGCATACACGATGTTTCTGGCTATCTTCCCTCGTCAGTGCAAAGTATGAGAACTGATTTGGCTAGGTGAGAGACTCTGGACTGTGGTCTAAGGGGTAAGGTTTCTCCTTGTGGAGAGTGACATACCAGCTATGACTTTTCAAGGTAAGGAGGCTTATTCGCCATGCAATGCTCTTTGCACTGACGAGGGCCAATAGCTCGAAACACCGTGTCTGAAAATTGAGATTCTGATTTAGCTTTTATCCTAAGTCATATTACAAGACTCGTCAAAGGGTTGATTGTGACTTGCTACTTCCAACAGGTGGCGCTATAGAGTTCAAGTCCTCTTTTTTTCTGAAGAGGCAATTTGCATATTAAATTTCCAAGAGGAGCATTGCACGGCGAATAAGCCTCTTTACCTTGACAAGCCAGAGCTGGTATATCACTCTCCACAAGCAGAAACCTTACCCCTTAGACCACATTTTTTTTTAAAACATTCCAAAAATTCCTGTGAAGCAACTGAAGGGTTAATAAACTTCTTGAATATGGTTTTGAGCACCTTCAGGGGTGCAGTTTTTAGAATGGTGTCACTTTTGGGTTTTTTCTATCATATAGACCCCTCAAAGTGACTTCAAATGTGATGTGTTCCCTAAAAAAAAAGGTGTTGTAAAAATGAGAAATCGCTGGTCAACTTTTAACCCTTATAACTTCCTAACAAGAAACAAAAATTTGGTTCGAAATTTGTGCTGATATGAAGTAGACATGTGGGAAATGTTATTTATTAACTATGTTGTGCGATATAACTCTCTGATTTAAGGGCATAAAAATTTTTGAAAATTGCAAAATTTTCTAAATTTTTGACAAATTTCCATCTTTTTCACAAATAAACGCAAGTTATATCTAAGAAATTTTACCACTATTGTGAAGTACAATATGTCACGAAAAAACAATCTCAGAATCGCCAAGATCTGTTGAATCGTTTCAGAGTTATAACCTCATAAAGGGACAGTGGTCAGAATTGTAAAAATTGACCTGGTCATTAACGTGCAAACCATCCTCGGGGATAAAAGGGTTAATATTTCTGTGAATGATACCATCGCACCCCATGGTCTGTTTACATCTCAATACCAAGTAGCTCTTACGACCTTCATCTACCACCCTACTACACATTATTATGTGAAGAACACTATCAAGTAAAAAACTTATACCAGTTCCATTGGATATTTCACCATCTGGGCATGGAAGACAACTGAAGCAGCAGACTGGTTGCCCTTGTAAGATACTTTTTCTAAAGCCAGGCTTGCAGCTTTCATTGCACTCTGATAGTGGAGGCTGAGGCAAATGAATTACAAAAGAGTTATTACTGCAAAGTGCACAATAAACCAAATAGAGACTTTACATTATATTTTATATGTTGGCATTTTTCTAGTAATGGGGAAAACTGTAACACAAAGATACTTTTCGAATACTTGACAAATCAAAAGTAAAACGAACTTAGAACAATCCAAACCTGATACTGGTCTCCATTCCACAAGGTGCTCTGTTCATCAATCACAAGCTGATGGTCCATAATTGTGCTGCCATAGTAGCTTCCAACCTTCTTGTAGCTTAGAAAGCCATTTTCTCCTACCTGCCAGTTGACAATATCATACTTTGCTACTGGATCTCCATTTTTGTCAAAGTAGTGATACTTTCCAATAGGATCTGTGAAATTGACTGCTTTTAAAGCTTCAACCAACTACACAGAACAAAGAAATATAGATATTTATACAGTCGGAAACAATGTGATGATATGTAGCATGAGGAACTACAACTCCCAGAATGTGGTTGTACTTTGCAACACTACTTTTACCTTAACTGGACATACAGATATTAACAACACAGATGTCTTCCATGTGTAATTGGAAAAAGATCACATTTTCATGTAGTGTCCACATATTAATAGAATATACTGTCCATATTTAGTCATTGCAATACATGACTGTAACATTGTCATAGATTTAATTGAGTGGAGAACAGGAATAAAAAAAATCTGCATTGCTAAAATTCTGTTTCCTCACCATGGATCTAGCAACTAGATGATGGTAAAGATGCATTCATGATATGTACTGTATTTACTTTATACTTGATGTCAAAATTGTCCTTCCTTTTAATTTATGACTTAAAGGTGTTAACACACGAAGAATAATATGTATACAGTAAAAAACCTAGAAGTCACTACATAATATAAATGCATCAAATTTCTTTTTTCTGTGCAGAAATAATCTATGATTATGAGAAGAGTTGAGCGAAACAGGTCGGTCAATGACCTTTCAATTTTCCCCAAAACCGTATACAGCTGGTATCTTCTGATACAGTACCGTTTTTCTGCCTTCTGTATTACGGTCAAATCCATACTGAGAGAGCGTGTGTGTGTTACTCCTGAAATATATAGGAGAGTTAAAATTACCCCACTATACACTATACCCCATATATACAGCTGTACGCTACTGATAGAGTACACTTTTTGTGCATTTCATATTCTGGTGTTATCCATACAGGGACTGAGACCGTGTGTGTTACTCCTGAAATATACAAGGAGATTTAAAATTTATCCAGCATTGTATACGGCTGTACGCTTCGGATACAGTACATTTTTTTGCTTTTTATATTCTTGTGTAATCCATACTGTGCCTGTGAGTGTCTGTGTCTGTTACTCAGCAAATATATACGGAGATTAAAATTTTTCACCTTGACCGTATACAGCTGTACGCTTCTGATACAGTAGCATATATCTGCTGATATTTTGGGTCCATTTCCACAAACAAGTATGGTGGAAGAGGCCGCGGACGTGGTCGTGGGGGGCCACCTGGTACTGATGGTGGTGGTGGTGGTGCATCTGCTGGTATTGCCAAAAGCACAATAGCACCAAAGGCAGGAGGTGTTGAGCCTGCGTCATCGTCTGGCTCCAGAAGGCCTGGAAGGCTCCCCTTTCTGGGATTATGTAAACCGCATTTAAAGCCGGAGCATCAGGAACAGGTTTTGACTTACATTGCCGAAACAGCCTTCAGCTCTATCTCCTCCTTTTCTGAAGATTTAAAAAGCTCCAAGCACTGAGTCGTCAGTGCAAGCTTCTGGTCAGGAACAACACTTTTCCTTGTGTCCTTCACCCCCACCAAAAGTGAAGGATGCGGCAGGCCACACTTCAGATTACTCCATGGAGCTCTTTTCACATACCATGCCTGGGTTATCAAGTCAAATCCTGAATTCCACAGTCCAACATGAATCTGTCATGAAGTGCATTGATGCACAGCCACTGCTAGATGATTGTGCTGGTACATTCAACCAGAGCACTACATTGCCCTCGCAGTGTACTGAGCCAGAACGTGACCCTGATGAAACTCAGGTGCGCCTTCCCGCATACTATACCACCTTACACGGTGACACAGAGGAAGGTGCAGATGAAATTCAAGAGGAGGTGATGGATGACCCAGTTGTTGACCCGGATTAGCATCCAGTGGGGGGAAGAGGGTGCCGCTGGCAATAGCTCAGAAGAGGAGAAGGATCCGCAGCAGGTATCGACATCGCAGCTGAGGTTATGTGGCAGGCCCGTAGCAGTCCAAAAAGGTGTTAAAAAAAACAAAAAGAGTTGCAGGACAGCTTGGCCAGATGGTCAAATTAGCACAGCGTGCAAGCCCTGAAAATTTATACCATAGTAGGAAGAGTCCAGTGTGGCAATTTTTTGACCAAAATCCTATTGATGAGGCAAAGGTTATCTGTAAAAAGTGCCAAAGGACCTTTAGCCGAGGGAAAAATCTCAGAAATTTGAATACCAGTTGCATGCTTAGACATTTACTGAACATGCACTTGCAAGCGTGGACGGACTACAAAACCTCAGGTAGCACATGTGCACCGGCTCAGACTGAAGTTAGCCAGCAATGCTCCATCACTTCACCCACTGTAAGCCCACCAGTTAGCACACCACCAGCAAGAAATGTTGAGGTGTCGTCGCAAGGTCAAAGCAGTCAAGGAATCACAATGTTTTTGCAATGAAAGACTGCATCTAAGCCATCATCACCACCACCATCATCACCATTACCAACTCCCTCTCAGTCCGTCATGTCCACCGCTAGTTCCCCCATATGCAGCTCTCAAGTCCAGCTCACCCTACCAGACACTCTGAGTAGGACAAGAAAGTACTCATCCTCTCATCCGCGTACACTGGGTTTGAAAGCCTACATTGTCAAACTGATCTCATTAGAGTTGATGCCCTTCTGTTTGGTTGAAAGTGCAGCGTTCAGAGACCTCATGGCCTACGCTGTCCCACGCTATGACCTACCCAGTAGGCACTTCTTTTCTAGAAAAGCCATCCCTGCCCTCCACCTGCATGTGAAAGACCGCATTGTCCACGCACTCAAACAATCAGTGAGTGGAAAGGTGCACCTCACAACAAATGCATGGGCCAGTAGGCATGGCCAGGGCCATTACGTGTCCATCACTGCGCACTGGGTTAATGTGATTGATACAGGGTCCACAGGTGACAGCGCCGGTGGGACAGTGCTGCCTAGCCCAGTGATGGCTGTAGGCAACAGTTGGCTGTAGGCGTTCGACCCACCTCCTCCTCCTCCTCCAGAAGTGAAAGCTCGTCAACAGAGCGCAGTCGCACGAGCACTCCATCCGCAACTGCCAGTGTTGCACACGAGGTGTTCCACTATCAAACAGCAAGTGGTAAGCGTCAGCAGGCTGTTTTAAAAATAATGTCTTTGGGCGACAACAGACACACCGCGGAGGTACTGGCCAACTACTTGCAGTGAGAAACTGAGTCATGGCTGGGCAGTATACATCTTGAGCCAGGCAAGGTAGTCAGTGATAACGGCCGTAATTTTGTGGCGGCCATAGCCCTGGCAAAACTCAGACACATACCTTGCCTGGCTCACACCTTGAACCTGGTGGTGCAGTGCTTCATAAATAATTATTGGGAGTTAACAGCCCTGCTCCATAAAGTGCGAAGACTGTGCTCACACATCCGTCGCTCGCCCGTAGACTCCAGTTGCATGTAGAGGCTGCAGCAATCACTCCACCTCCCCAAGCACCACCTAATCATAGACATTGCAACAAGGTGGAACTCCACCATGCACATGGTTGAGAGGCTATGTGAACAGAGGCAGGCTGTAATGCATTTATGGGAGGATACATAGACAGGCAGTTTGAGGGCAGACATGGAGTTGTGTGGTGTGCAGTGGTCAAAGCTGAAAAACCTCTGTAAAGTCCTTCAGTGTTTTGAGGAATGCACACGGCTGGCAAGCGCAGACGACGCCATCATAAGCATGAGCATCCCACTTATGCGTCTGCTCATGCAAACTTTGACACACATTAAGGATCAGACGTCTGCAGAGGAGGAGGAAGAGGGAAGCCTTGATGACAGTCAGCCATTGTCAGCTCAGGGAACTGTCCTGGACGAGGTGGAGGAAGAAGAGGAGGAGGAGGGGGGATGATTATTTTGGAGAGGAGGATGCTTCTCAGGGGGCAAGAGAAAATGTTGGCTTGCCAACTTCAGGTCCAGGGTTTGTGCGTGACTGGAGGGATGTGGATTTGGCAGAAAGTGCTCCTCCACCCATCACTGGCAGTGCATCACTGACACCTGGAACATTGGCCCACATGTGTGATTATGCTTTGCGGATCCTAAAAAGGGACCCCCGCATTGCCAAAATGATGAAGGATGACGACTACTGGTTGGCCAGCATCCTTGATCCACACTATAAAGGCAAATTACAGAACAAAATGCCACAGGAGAACCTAGAGCTAATATTGGCCAACAAACAAGCAACTCTGGTAAACCGTTTGTTAGAGGCATTCCCCACAAACAGCAGGGGTGCAAGTTCTACCACGAGCCGTACTGGGCGAAATGGAAGAGGTGTTCGTGGTGCACACAGCCGAAGTGGCGTTGGAGACAAGGGTTTCATGACCATGTTGTGGACTGATTTCTCCAGGACAGCTCACACGCCTGGTAATCAGGAATCTATAGCAACAGACAGGAGACAGCAGTTGTCAACTATGGTTACAAGTTACTTCTCCTCCCCTATCGATGTTCTCCCTCACCGGTCATTCCCCTTTGACTATATGGCCTGTAAACTGGACACCTGGCCTGAATTGGCACAATATGCCTTACAAGAGCTTGCTTGCCCTGTGGTAGTGTGCTATCTGAAAGAGTCTTCAGTGATGCAGGATTAATCCTGACAGAAAGAAGGACCCGTCTGTCGACGCAAAATGTTGATGATCTAACCTTCATTAAAATGGACCATGCATGGGTTTCAAAGGATTTTGTCCCACCTTCCCCTGATGACACATAGGTTGCCAGGAAAATGGCTCGCTTTGGCCTCCTCTTCCCTGGACTTCTCAAATTCCTCCATTTGCAGCAGCTTTACGTCCATTATACACCTCAACATATGCCATTTTTGCCACCTCCCGATCTGGGCTGCCCCCCCTCCTCCACCCCCTAACTTTTTATATTCTGGTGTGATCAATACTGAGCCTGTGAGAGCCGGTGTCTTACTCTGGCAAAATATACGGATATTTACAATTTCCCCAACCCTGTATACAGCTATCCGCTTGTAATACATTACCCTTTTTCTAGTTTTTATATTCTGGTGTGATCAATACTGAGCCTGTGAGAGCCAGTGTCTGACTCTGGCAAAATATACGGATATTTTCTATTTCCCCAACCCTGTATACAGCTGTACGCTTGTAATACATTACCTTTTTTCTAGTTTTTATATTCTGGTGTGATCAATACTGAGCCTGTGAGAGCCAGTGTCTGACTGTGGCAAAATATACGGAGATTTTCTATTTCCCCAACCCTGTATACAGCTGTATGCTTGTAATACATTACCCTTTTTCTAGATTTTATATTCTGGTGTGATCAATACTGAGCCTGTGAGAGCCAGTGTCTGACTCTGGCAAAATATACGGAGATTTTCTATTTCTCCAACCCTGTATACAGCTGTACGCTTGTAATACATTACCCTTTTTCTAGTTTTTATATTCTGGTGTGATCAATACTGAGCCTGTGAGAGCCAGTGTCTGACTGTGGCAAAATATACAGAGATTTTCTATTTCCCCAACCCTGTATACAGCTGTATGCTTGTAATACATTACCCTTTTTCTAGTTTTTATATTCTGGTGTGATCAATACTGAGCCTGTGAGAGCCAGTGTCTGACTGTAGCAAAATATATGGAGATTTTCTATTTCCCCAACCCTGTATACAGCTGTACGCTTGTAATACATTATCCTTTTTCTAGTTTTTATATTCTGGTGTGATCAATACTGAGCCTGTGAGAGCCATTGTCTGACTCTGGCAAAATATACGGAAATTTTCTATGTCCCCAACCCTGTATACAGCTGTACGCTTGTAATACATTACCCTTTTTCTAGTTTTTATATTCTGGTGTGATCAATACTGAGCCTTTGAGAGCGAGTGTCTGACTCGGGCAAAATATACAGAGATTTTCTATTTCCCCAACACTGTATACAGTTGTACGCTTGTAATACATTACCCTTTTTCTAGTTTTATATTCTGGTGTAATCCATACAGAGCCTGTGAGCGTCTGTCTGTTACTCTGTAAATAAATACGGAGATTTACAATAACCCCTAGACTGTATACATCTGTACGCTTGGGATACAGTACTGTTATGATTTGGTAGCTGAGGAGAGCAGGCAAAAACGGCAATACACCAGAGAGGTTGGAATCTACTGGATTGCAGTACCCTGACTAACCACCACAACTAAAGGCAGCCGTGGAGCGTTCCTACGTTGGTCCTAGACGCCTTGTCACAGCCTGAGAGGTTAACTACACCTAAAGATAGAAAGAGGAAAGCTATCTGCCCCGGAGTAGATCCCCAAAGAACATAGGAAGCCCCCAAACATGTAATGGAGGTTAGACAAGAGGAAATACAGACAGACAGAAAATAGTATGAGCAAATGTTGGGGCCCAATCTACCTGGACAGAAAAGGATAGGAAGGACACTTACTGCAATCCAAAAAAAACCTAAAAAATACCAACTCTACTAATTGCAAAAACACCTGAGATCACACGACCTCTACCACCTAAATTAGTTCTCTGGTGTAACAAAACTAAGCCGCAGCCACTGAAAAAACTGGAAAAGGCAAATGAACAAATAACAGTGGCTCAGATAAACTGAGAGGAGCACAAGCCCCCGGAGGGGACCTGGCTGACCTCCACAGAAGTGCAGGGAACAATGCAAAAAGCAAGCACAAAAATAAAAGCAGAAAATATCTTATCTGATAGCAGAAGATGCAGGCAAGACTCAGCAAGCTTCCAAGTGAACCAGGAACCACAGTTTAGACAAGAACAATTGATCACCGGCAACCATGATGGGAGGGAACCTCCCTTATATAAGACCAGTCTGTAACTCCTGATTGCCAATCTTCATTGAATGGTTCAGTACTGTTTGTAACCACCAGAGGGAGCTTCTGCTCAGAATTCATTTCTAACACATTCACAACACAGTACCTTTTTTGCAGAAAGTCGTCCTCCCCCCAACCATAAGTGCATCATTAACACCTGGAACATTGATCTACATGTGTGATTATTTCTTGCGGATCTTTTTAGATTCTTGTGTAATCATACTAAGGCTGTGACTGTCATTGTCTGACTCCTGAAATATATACGGTGATTTCCAATATTTTAACTAGATTATATATACCTGGTATCTGGTGATACAGTACCCTTTTTCATCTTTTTATATTCTTATATAATCCATACTGAGTCTGTGAGCGTTATTGTTTGACTCCTGAAATATATACGGAGATTTAGAATATTTTCACTATACTACATATACCTGGTATCTGCTGATACAGTACCCCTTTTTCTTATTATAATATTCTTGTGTAATCCATACTGAGCCTGTGAGCGTCATTGTCTGACTCCTGGAAATATATACGGCGATTTAGAATATTTTGACTATACTATATATACCTGTTATCTGCTGATACAGTACCCCTTTTTCTTATTATATTCTTGTGTAATCCAGACTGAGCCTGTGCGCGTCAGAGTCTGCCTCCTGAAATATATACGAAGATTTATAATATTTTCACTATACTATATATACCGTGTATCTGGTGAAACACTACCCTTTTTCAGCTTTTTATATTATTGTGTAATACATACTGAGCCTGAGAGCATCAGAGTCTGCCTCCTGAAATATATACGTAGATTTAGAATATTTCGACTATACTATATATACCTGGTATCTGCTGATACAGCATCCTTTTTTCTTCTTATTATATTCTTGTGTAATCCAGACTGAGCCTGTGAGCATCAGAGTCTGCCTCCTGAAATATATACAGAGATTTAGAATGTTTTGACTATACTATATATATCTGGTATCTGCTGATACAGTACCCCTTTTTCTTAATATATTCTTGTGTAATCCAGACTGAGCCTGTGAGCATCAGAGTCTGCCTCCTTAAATATATACGAAGATTTATAATATTTTCACTATACTATATATACCTTGTATCTGGTGAAACACTACTCTTTTTCAGCTTTTTGAATTGTGGTCTAATCCATGCTGAGCCTGTGAGCTTCTGTCTGGTACTCCGTAAATATATACGGAGATTTACAATGACTCATAGACTGTATCCAGCTGTACATTTCTGATACAGCACTCTTTTTGCCATAAAGTCCTCCTCCACCCACCACTCTAAGTGCATTATTGACACCTGGAACATTGGCCCACATGTGTGATTATTTCTTGCAGATCTTTTTATATTCTTGTGTAATCTATACTGAGCCTTTGAGCATCAGTCTGCCTCCTGAAATATATTCGGAGATTTATAATATTTTCACTATACTATATATACCTTTTATCTGGTGAAACAGTACCCTTTTTATATTTTGTGTAATACATACTGAGCCTGAGAGTGTCAGTGTCTGCCTCCTGAAATATATACTGAGATTTAGAATATTTTGACTTTACTATATATACCTGGTATCTGCTGATACAGTAAACCCTTTTTCTTATTATTATATTCTTGTTTAATCCAGACTGAGCCTGTGACGATCAGAGTCTGCCTCCTGAAATATATACGGAGATTTATAATATTATCACTATAATATATATACCTGGTATCTGCTGATACAGTACCCCTTTTTCATATTATATTATTGTGTAATCCATACTGAGCCTGAGAGCGTCAGTGTCTGCCTCCTGAAATATATACGGAGATTTAGAATATTTTCACTATACAGGAGATTGCTTGCCCTGCTGGTAGTGTGCTATCAGAAAGAGTCTTCTGGCTCAAGAAGGCCTGGAATGCTCCCTTTACTGGGAGTAGGTAAACTGCTTTTAAAGCCGGAGCATCAGGAACAGATTTTGGCTTACATTGCCGAAACAGCCTCCATCTCTATCGCCTCCTCTTCTGAACTATGAAAAAATGCAAGGACTGAGTCGTCAGTGCAGGCTCCTGGTCAGGAACAACACCTTTCCTTGTGTGCTTCACCCTCACCAAAAGTGAAGGATGCAGCAGGCCACACTTCAGATTACTCCATGGAGCTATTTTCACATAACATGCCTGGGTTATCAAGTCAAATCCTGAATTCCTCAGTCCAACATGAATCAGAGATGGAGCGCACTGATGCACAGCCACTGCTAGATGATTCTGCTGGTACATTCATCCAGAGCACTACATTTCCCTCGCAGTCTACTGAGCCAGAATGTGACCCTGATGAAACTCAGGTGTCCCAGATGAAATTGAAGAGGAGGTGATAGTTGACCCAGTTGTTGACCCAGATTGGCATCCAGTGGGGGAAGAGGGTCCCGCTGGCAATAGCTCAGAGGAGGAGAAGGATCCGCAGCAGGTATCTACATCGCAGCTGGGGTTATCTGGCAGGCCCGTAGCAGTCCAAAGAAGTGTTAAAAAAACAAAAAGAGTTGCAGGTGTTATGATCTGCTACAAGCACTAAGGAAAGATAGGAATTCTGTCCCTACAATAGAACTAAGCTGGATCCCTACGATGTAACGGGGAACCTGATCCTTCGACCAGACCCGCTAAAGTCCTCAGCTAGTCTGAACGAAGACCTATAGTTGCGAGGAAGGAATCCCTACAAGATCTAGGGACTGGGAGAAAAGGTGGACACCTCCTAACAGAAATTGTAGCAGGGAAAAAATAAAACAGAACACAAATTACTTAGAGATCCTAAGATCAAGCAAAACTGACTGAGTAAGGCACCTAAGCACCCGGCTAGCTTAAGAGTAGGTAATACAATGAAGTCCAGCAAAGCCAGAAGGGCGGAGCCAGACTAAATAGGGAAAAAAGGTCATGTGACCAGCAAACTGAAACAAAACCTAACAAGAGGGTTCTAACAGCAGGACAGCTTAGCCAGACGGTCAAATTAGCACAGGGTGCAAGCACTGAAAATTTATACCATAGTAGGAGACTCCAGTGTGGCACTTTTTTTACCTAAATCCTATTGATGAGGCAAAGGTTATCTGTAAGCAGTGCGAAAGGACCTTTAGCCGAGTGAAAAATCTCATAAATTTGAATACCAGTTGCATGCTTAGACATTTAATGAACATGCACTTGCAAGCGTGAACAGACTCCAAAACCTACAAATCCCCCCCAGGGACGGCGTCAGCACCTGGTGCACCCGGGCAAGTGCCGGTTCCCTGACCAGGTGGGGGAGCCAACTCGTTGGCGACGGCATTGCACAGGGCCCCTCATAGTACAAAAATGTGTCTCTGACAGTGGGAGGGCCCACTCACCATCAGATACACCGGCGTACTATGAGGGGCCCTGTGCCAGTGCCGTCGCCCGTGAGTCGGCCCCCCCTGCTTGCTCAGGGCCCCAGCACTTGCAATACTAACCTCTCCATGCTCCACCGCTGTGACGTCTTCCGCGTTTCCTGACAGTGACATTCAGGTTAGAGAGCGCGATGATGTCGCGTCTGTACGCCCTCTGCCTAAACAGTCCAAGTGCAGAGAGCTGTAAGATGGCGACGCTGAGGAGTCCAGAGTAGAGCAGTGCACAGCGAGGAGAGGTATTTCATTTTTTGTAATGTTTGGAGGAATATATGTTGAGCATTATACACTGGATCATTAATAATGGGGCTCATTATATATGGAGCATGATTTTGACCCATAAGAAACTGGAGCATCATCCATGGGGCCCATCATATTCTGGAGCATTGTAAATGGGGCAGATAAGACACTGGAGCACATCCATGGGGCCCATCATATACTGGAGCATTGTAAATGGGGGACAGCAGACGGTGGAGCAGCATCCATGGGGCCCATCATATACTGGAGCATTGTAAATGGGGAGATCAGACACTGGAGCAGCATCCATGGGGCCCATCATATACTGGAGCACTGTAAATGGGGGACAGCAGACACTGGAGCAGCATTTATGGGGCCCATTATACACTGGATCATAAATAATGGGGCCCATTATATATGGAGCATGATTTTTGCCCATAAGACACTGGAGCATCATCAATGGGGCCCATCATATACTGGAGCATTGTAAATGTGGCAGATCAGACACTGGAGCAGCATCCATGGGGCCCATCATATACTGGAGCACTGTAAATGGGGGACAGCAGACACTGGAGCAGCATTTCCGGGGCCCATTATACACTGGATCATTAATAATGGGGCCCATTATATATGGAGCATGATTTTGGCCCATAAGACACTGGAGCATCATCTATGGAGCCCATCATACTGTATACTGGAGCATTGTAAATGGGGCAGATCAGACACTGGAGCAGCATCCATGGAAGCCATCAGGGGTGGACATAACTTTGGTGCAACCTGTGCAGCCGCACAGGGGCTCAAGAGGTGAGGGTGCCCATTTATACCTCCAAAGCAGGTGCAATTTTGCATTTTTAGAAGATCTTGGTCTGCAAAGGGCCCATGTATTGTTCTTGCACAGGGGCACTTTTCTGACTTTGTCCACCAGTGGGGCCCATCATATACTGGAGCATTATAAAAGGGGGAAAACAGACACTGGAGCAGCATTTACGGGGACCATTATACAATGGAGCATTATACAGTAAATGGGGCCCATTATATATGGAGCATTATTTTGGCCCATTAGACACTGGAGCATCATCCATGGGGCCCATCATATACTGGAGAATCATATGGGGTTCATTATTTATGGGGCATCATATAGGGTATGGAGCATCATATGGGGCACATATGGGGCCTATTCTGTATGGAGCATTATATGGAGCCCATTCTGTATGGAGCAATATATGGGGCTCATTATTCTGTATGGCGCACTATGTGGTGGCCATAATACTGTATGGAGTAATATACTGTGTGTTTTTTGAGCTATTGCAGATTTTAACATAGATGTCAGTCCTGTCATGTAAGAAGAGAAGTATTTTTCATTGCACTATACCTATATTACCTATATTTCTGTGCCGTATCGGAGCATCATGAATTGTGGTATGTGTTAAAAGGGCCCACTCTTTGGCCCAGGGCCCATGAAAACCGGGAGCCAGCCCTACCCGCCCCCACAAGTTTAGCCAAATAACCCCCAGTTTTCAATGCGAAACTATTATTATAAAGTTAATTAAGGTTGCCAAGCTTAAGTAATAAGAATAAATGTTGTTGGCATTGAAATGGGCACTGTAGGTGTGCTTACTGTCCTCCACTCCATGACGACTTTGCTTCCCCATTGACTTGCATTGGGTTTCGTGTTTCAGTCGGACCGCAAGACTGCAGAAACTACCGGGAGCTAGATGCTGCCCATCCACAAGTCACCAA
Organism: Oophaga sylvatica; assembly: GCA_033576555.1. NCBI lineage: Eukaryota > Metazoa > Chordata > Amphibia > Anura > Dendrobatidae > Oophaga > Oophaga sylvatica. The sequence goes on along the minus strand of JARQOD010000005.1, from coordinate 137,658,213 downwards.
CGGAGCAGAGGATAAATTGGGGAGCAAGCCATTGGAAGAAAGGAGAAAATTTGAGTTTGAACAATTTTTAGAAATTAACATTAAATAACTGAATTCTGTAGGTAAGAGGTTCATGGAATAACTCCTTTAAAGCTGATTGATCTTTCACCAGTTATCACATTGAAACTGTCATACATTATCAAATTAATCTTCTAGACCAGACAATGAAGAGAAAGGAGTTGACTGTGAGTACAAGATGTATGAAAACTGGACTTGGAACAACATGTGCCCAACAAATGGATATTATTATATTCGTCAACACATATATGACTACATCATACAACACATAGCGAAAAGCAGAGATCTGCCATTACCTGATAGGGTTGCAGTCTCTGTCCTTTTGTACATGGTTCATTGTCACAAGACCATAAGCTGTTGAGTGCATGTGCAATAGCATATACCGCATTGTAGACATTAGAGCTAATTCTCAGTTGTGACACATCAGTATATGTATTGTTCACCAATGTAATATCCTTATTACCAGTGCAAATCGTCATATTGCTTTGTATTTTCGTATGATCAGGCCAAGAACACTTGAATGTGTGTTCCCAAAATGATTTTGTTATGATATCTATAGAGTCCTGTTGAGTGTTGAGCTGAAAGAGGAAATTTTTAAGGCCTGGAATATACCCTGTGGGTATCGCTAGCCCCAATGTGCCACTAAAAAAACTAGTGTGCTCCTTTTCTACTACAAAAGCAGATGTGCTCCAGCCTTCACTTGCCAGCCAAGTTCTACCGGTAATATTTTGCTTGGCTATTTCCCAAATCAGTGGTAATAAGTTGGTGTCCCCTGAAAATACAATGATAACATTAGCTCAGGATTGTTTTATAGTCTCAGCAATCTGAAAGTATTTGGTCTTGGAAAACACCAAAGGAATTGTCTCTGAGAATGCAATACAGACACCAAGTCGTACAACCTGCTCAGTGAAAAGCTGGACTCCAACTTTCCCGTAATCATTGTCTTCAGCTAGGGTTCCCACCCATTTCCAGCCAAAGTATTCCACTATGGCCGCAAAGACAATGGTTTGAAATGTGTCACTCGGAATGGTCCGAAAGAAAGAAGGAAATTCATATTTATTACTTAGGACATTGATGGAGGAGAAATAGCTTACCTAGGAATGAAAAGAGAATGGCACAAATTTCTATTTTAGTAGCGATGATGTGTATCTTCGTACCGTGTTAGCCAGTAGATAGAAAAATATTTAGACTTGAGAGTCCTCAGTGGTTGATACCTTTTAATGGCTAACTGAAAAGATGGTAACAAATTGCAAGCTTTCGAGACTACTCCGGTCTCTTCATCAGGCAAAGACTGGAAAGTGCTGGAATGAACGTGTCACATGGATTCATGTCATTCTATATCAATTAAGGAATCTGCGTCTCTGACCTTCTAGGGGCATCAAAACACAACACCAGACCCCAATCAGAGGGTAATAAAACTCTCTCCTTATCTATGATCTGTTCCAATATTTATGTTCATTCCTCTGCCATAATGACAGTTCTGCTTCACGTCACTTGTCTTACCTATTGCACTATTCCTGTGTCCTCTTGTGTATAAATATGTGATTCTTCAGTTTTTGTTTTAGTCTTTGCCTGATGAACAGACCGGAGTAGTCTCGAAAGCTTGCAATTTGTTACCATCTTTTCAGTTAGCCATTAAAAGGTATCAACCACTGAAGACTCTCAAGTCTAAATATTTTTCTATTTTAGTAGCGTAATTGCCAAAATACATAGTCAGGTATTTCAGCAATATGCTGACTGTAATGTTATTGTGTGACCATACTTTTTATATAAATGTGTATATATGTGTCTTGGACATTGTAATACAATTTTATATATAGAAATTTGTTTTAACATTAACTTACTTGTGGATAGTGGTAGATGCCCAATATCCTCGCCATTGCTATGGATATAACTGAAGCTGATTCACCAATAACAGCAGATAATGTAGATTTCTCCTGGTATTGGTAATTTGGAATACCTTTTGCTTCAACTCCGGATCCGGAGATTAACGTGAATATCTGTTTTACGACTTCTGCTATATTATCACAAGTGTCATAAAGAGAATAGCCTACTGATATATTAGGAAGCAGATGAGTGTTATTATTTATCTCTTCTATAGCATAGATCATCGTTCTGATCCAACGGAAGCTCCTGAAATCAAAGCTAAAGACGAACATTTTTTTAAAATATATATTATTAATATCTTATGTTTTTAGAATAGACAATAAGCCATAAAAATGTATTACAAAAACTGTCTAAAAGTATAGGGAAACATTTTTGATTTTCAGATCTGCAACATTTCAATAGGGTATGAACTAAGGAGGAAACCTTTTAAGTGGACCATGGTCCTCCTACTTCTCCTAGTTTGTTTCCATGATGTGCTGTCCTTTAGCACTCAACTCTTATTTTACTTTTCTTTTCCCCTCTCCGATTTTTCTTTCATGTTCTGCTCATCCTATTTTCTTAGAATCCAGGTTTAGTCTAGAATCTAATTCCAGTTTAGTATGGTTGACCCAAAGTGGTTTCCTATTTCTATGCTAATATGCATTCAAAAGCACAGTAATGGATTGTTTGGGTTTCCTGTTTCACAAAAAAATATAATTATTAAAGTAAATATGTGTGGCTGGTATGAACAATGTAAAGTTGCTCATGCATTCAACAAACGTAATAAAAATAAATGTAAAAAATTGCCCATAGGATACGAACACTCACCTATCATCACAAATTTGAGATGCCGGGTTTGAAGTAAAATTTATAATATCTACATTACTAGACCTTTTAACTGGGAAAACTCCTCCAATCACTATATCTCCAGAGCTGAATATGCCTGGGATTATATTTGAGTCTAGCGTACAGGAGGGGAATGCTACTTCACAAAAATATACATGATACATCAGCAAGTGCAGCATGTAACACAACATCTTGGAGCTTTATGAGATCTCATGCAGCAGGCTCCCATTTATACACTCAAGAACACTTGTCTACTCAGGTTTAATTGTCCAAAAACCATGCTGTCAGGCCCTCGGGGAGGCTCCAATATGGATGCACAAACTGACAAGAGTTTTTCCTGTCAGTTCTGATTATACTTGATGTGAGTGCAGACTACTCACCAGAGAGATTTTCTTGCTAAATTAAACCCAAGGTTAAGTGTTACATATATTTTCCAAAATGCCACATACATGATATAGATGGATAAAGTATGCATTCAGATTGAACTCTTATTAATACCGTCTGAGAAACAAGAGGAGACTCCTTGCTAAACACTTGAACATAACACACAGAATATATTTCATATTTTAGCAATATAAGAGTTACTTGACTATTGTGACAACCCCTGGAGTGGACCCTCTGGGTCGTGATACCAACCCACCCTGGGCGAGCTGACCTAATGAGAACCACCCCTATACAGGGAGCATCAGGAGCAGACCCAGGGAGTACAGTACCACGACGCTGGAACCAGGTGGCCGGCTCACAGAAGATGGGAGAACGCAGGAAGAGAAAGTGTGCAAAGCGTGGACACAGGAACACACAGAGAACGAAACAGTGCGAAGCGTGTGCTGGGAAGCACGCTTGGTTATAAGCAGAGAATGCGCAGGGAAGCACGATAAGAGCACAAGACAGGGAAGGAGGTGTGCTAAGATGCAAGACAGGAGACAAGGCAGGAACTGAGTTTGTGCTACGGAGCACAACAGAGCACAGAGCAGAGCGTGTGCTAAGAAGCACGACAGAGCACAGAGCAGAGCGTGTGCTAAGAAGCACGACAGAGCACAGAGCAAGGCACAGTACAGGGGACCTGAGTACAGAGCGCGACCTAGCAGGGACCAAGCTGGCCTAGTAGGGAAGCACAACAATTTGCAGGCACCTCCCATAGGAAGAGGCAGCCTGATATAGGGCATGAGCACTGGAACTTCTGGGTCAGGTCCTCCTGGACCATAGAGACGACGTGGCTGCTGTCAGAGCAGAGAAGAGTGCGCATGCACACCAAGCACAGTAATACAGCCATGGAATCAAGTGTGAGAGGTGCGCGTGCGCACCCGGCGGGACCCCCGGAGCTGCCGCGGCACCGGAAGTGAAGAACGTCAGGCGCTGAGTCTCCGCCCCAGATGAGCGTGGCGTGACAGTACTCCCCCTTTACACCCCCTCTTTCTAAACCTGGAAAGAAACTTAGACAAAACCCGAGGTGCGTGGATATTCTCCCGGGGCTCCCAAGACCTCTCCTCAGGGCCAAAGCCCTTCCAGTCAATTAAGAAGAGGGTCCTCCCTCTTACATTCTTCGTGGCCAGGATGTCATTCACCTCAAATTCATCCCCTATGCCAACAGGCTGGGGTATATGGCCCGGAGAAGGATAAAACTGATTGAGTACCACGGGTTTGAGGAGGGACACATGGAAGGAATTGGGAATGCAGAGCGAGGGACGTAACTTCAATTTGTACACCACATCATTAATACACCTGAGGACCACAAAAGGACCAATGTATCGGGGACCTAGTTTGTAGGATGGTACCTTAAGGCAATATATTTGGAGGAAAGCCACACTTTGTCACCAGGGAGGTAAGGAGTTACGTTCAGACGCCTTTTATCAGCGTGTTGTTTCGTCCTGTCACAAGCTTTCTCAAGAGCGGTTTGGGTCTCCTTCCATACCCTGGAGAACTCCCCGGACAGCGAGTCGGCCGCAGGCACTCCCGAGACAGGAAGAACTGGTAAAGGCACACTGGGATATTGTCCGAAGACGATGAAGAAGGGGGACTTGGTGGACTATTCACTGGTGTGGTTATTGTAGGAAAATTCCGCCCAAGGAAGTAGACTGACCCAGTCGTTCTGATGTGCATTAGAAAAGTGACGGAGATAGGATGTAAGAATTTGATTTGTTCGTTCCACCTGCCCATTGGTTTGGGGGTGATAAGCAGAAGAAAAGTCCAGTGTCACTTTCATGAGTCCACAAAGGGCTCTCCAGAACCGGGAGATGAATTGAACCCCTCTGACACAATGTGCAGGGGGAAGCCGTGAAGTCTGAAGATGTGTGAGATGAAAATCTTCGCCAGTTCGGGAGCAGAGGGTAGACTGGGAAGAGAAATGAAATGAGCCATCTTCAAGAATCGGTCTACAGTACAACCACCAGGATCACTGTACAACCAGAGGAACGAGGCAAATCGGTAATAAAATCCATGGTTATGTGCTGCCATGGAGCCGAAGGTACTGGAAGGGGAAGTAGAAGGCCAGAGGGTGGTTGCCTGGCTACCTTGTTCTGGGCGCAGGATGGACAGGAAGCCACAAAGTCTTTGACATCCTGGGAAAGAGACGGCCACCAATAGTAGCGAGAAATCAGGGAAAAAGTCTTCTTGATACCAACGTGACTGGCAATCTTGGATGAATGTCATCAGCTTAACACTCGTTTACAGTTGTTTTCAGCCACGAAGGTTCTTCCCGGAGGTAATGTGAAAAACTCTATATAGTAGATGTGGATACAGACCAGCAGGCACCAAGTAGATCAAATTGATAACGGTGTATAAAATAATGCAGCAATTGCCAATGTTATACACCAAAAGAATGCAAAATATCACAATAAAATATGTAATCTTTATTTAGGCAATGTAGTACACAAAACAATAATTAATGCAAGAACATATAAGAAATAAATATACAAATAAAAAGGCTGCCAGAAGTTATTAATAACCCAATAAATATAAACAGGCCCAAAATAAAGTGCTGGGGATTATAAAATAAGTCCTGACCAAATTATGAAAAAGCACATTAATAAGTGCACAAAATATATGAGGTCCCAGACACTAATTAAAGATCACTAAAACAGTGAATATAACAAGCCCAAAATAAGGTGCCAGGGATTATAAACTAAGTCCTAACCAAATTGTGAGAACGCACATTAAATAAGTGCTCAAAATATATAAGGTCACAGACACAAAATAAAGATCACTAAACCAGTGAATATAATGATAGTGCCAAATAAATCTAAACACACATTTTAAATGAACATAATAAACTAGTGCATTGCCACCACAAAAACGTGTAAGGAGTGTGCAGGCATGATTAACCAGTCAGAGACCAAAAGGATTAAATGACCGCTACCTGGGAGCCTGAATGGGGTGCTGACAGCCACAAAAGAACGCGCCCCGACGCGCGTTTCGGTATGGATAACCTTCGTCAGGGGGACATCCTGACTGGTTAATCATACCTGCACACTCCTTACACGTTTTTGTGGTGGCAATGCACTAGTTTATTATGTTCATTTAAAATGTGTGTTTAGATTTATTTGGCACTATCATTATATTCACTGGTTTAGTGATCTTTATTTTGTGTCTGTGACCTTATATATTTTGAGCACTTATTTAATGTGCGTTCTCACAATTTGGTTAGGACTTAGTTTATAATCCCTGGCACCTTATTTTGGGCTTGTTATATTCACTGTTTTAGTGATCTTTAATTAGTGTCTGGGACCTCATATATTTTGTGCACTTATTAATGTGCTTTTTCATAATTTGGTCAGGATTTATTTTATAATCCCCAGCACTTTATTTTGGGCCTGTTTATATTTATTGGGTTATTAATAACTTCTGGCAGCCTTTTTATTTGTATATTTATTTCTTATATGTTCTTGCATTAATTATTGTTTTGTGTACTACATTGCCTAAATAAAGATTACATATTTTATTGTGATATTTTGCATTCTTTTGGTGTATAACATTGGCAATTGCTGCATTATTTTATACACCGTTATCAATTTGATCTACTTGGTGCCTGCTGGTCTGTATCCACATCTACTATATAGCGTTTTTCACTTTTCGGATGGTCTACCATCCTGCTTTTCTTGAATTACTGGTATTATTTTATTAGCTATTCACAGGTGTACTTATTTTATTATTTCATTATTTATATCATCTACGTTTATCCACACCAGTTTTTCTTGTGCATTTGCCGGAGGTAATGTGGTCAACTTGACAAGAGTCACAGTAATTACCTTGGATGGATCGATGATCTGGGAAGGTTCCTCTTCAGTATCAGTCGACTGGAAAGATCTCGATAATGCATGAGCTTTGATGTTTTTATTGCCAGGCCGTAAAAACAAAGACCACCTGGCTTGCTGAGGATTGAGCCTTTGTGCAGACTGGATGTACACCAAGTTCTTATGGTCCGTGAAGATCTTGAATGGATGCATGGCGCCTCCAGTTAGTATCTCCATTACTCCAAGGCCAACTTAATGGCCAATAGCTCTTCACCCCACGTGGTTGTGGCCAATCGAGAACGGCGTACACTTTCGCCGGATCCATGCTTAGACCAGAGTCTGAGATAATGTATCCCAAGAATGGCAAGGACGTCTGTTCACAGACACATTTCTCAAGCTTGGCGTAAAGGCAGTTCTCCTCAAGCACAAGAGGACTTGGCGCACGTTTCTTCTGTGGGCAGACAGATCTGGAGAAAAAAAGAGGATATCGTCCAGGTAAACTACTACGCAAGAGTGCATGTCCCTAAAAACATCATTTACGAACTCCTGGAATACCGCTGGGGCATTGCAGAGGCCAAAGGGCATGACCAAGTACTTGTAGTGACCATCCCGGGTGTTAAAGGCGGTCTTCCATTGATCACCGGAACGTATACGGATCAAGTTGTAGGACCCACAAAAATCCAGCGTGGTGAAAATTCTAAGCCGGTCAAAGAGCTCCGGGATCAATGGCAGTGGGTACTTGTTCTTGACCGTGATATCGTTCAGCCCTCGTAAGTCTATACAGGGACGGAGGGAGCCGTCCTTTTTGACAAAGAAAAATCCAGCTCCTGCGGGTGAGGAGGACTTACGGATGAAGCCTCTGGCAAGGTTTTCCTGGATATACTCTGACATGGCTTGGGTTTCGGCAGAAGATAGCGGATATATTCTACCCCTAGGTGGAATAGAGCCATAGACAAGGTCAATCGGACAGTCGTATGGTCGGTGAGGAGGCAGAGTCTCGGCCTCCTTTTTGTCTAAGACATCTGCGAAGGACCAGTAAGTAAGCCGAAGGCAGACCTGTAGGTGCCGAGGACGGAGAGGCTGAATTCATCGGATGGACGGACAGTAGGCACTTCTTCTGACAGGTCGGTCCACAACGGATTACATCGCTGGGTCACCAATCCAGAGTCGGTTCATGAGTCCGTAACCAAGGGAGACCAAGAAGAAGGGTGTGAGACATAGTCGACAAGACGTGGAAGGAGATCTTCTCTCGGTGCAGAGCTCCAACTTGCAGCTTGATTTCTTCTGTGACCTGAATAACAGACTCCTGCAAGGGTTTATCGTTGACTGAAACTAACCATCGAGGAGTCTGCAGGGATCTGACAGGAATCCGTTTTTTTTAACCGCCTCAAGTCAAATAAAGTTCCCTGCCGCGCCAGAATCTATATAAGCCTCTTCAGAGTAACTCTTAGAATCAAAATTAAGCAAAACAGACATGGTTAGGGGAGGAGAGGAATCATGTATACCTAGGGACACTTCTCCTACCAATCCTAGGTGGAGAAGATTCCCGGCTTCTCTGGACAGGAGCGGAGGAGATGGGAGGGACTCCCACAGTAAAAACAGAGTTCTAGTGTAAGCCTCTCCTTGCGATGCCGTTCAGCCGTCTTGAATCGGTCCACCTGTATGGGCTCAGATACGGAGCACGCAGAAGAAGGCAAGGGACGCGAGTGGAGAGGATTGCGAGTGGTCGAGGAGAGACGATGATACCTTCCATCTCTGGGTGCCTCACGGGCACACTCTTGGAAAAGCAAATCAATGCGTGCCGCAAGAGAGATTAGATCCTCTAAAGACGCAGGGGTATCCCGACCCGCCAGTTCATCTTTGATGCGACCGGACAGACCACGCCAAAAGGCCCCTACGAGGCCTCATGGTTCCAACCAAGCTCGGAGGACAAGGTGCGGAAACAGATGTCATATTGTCCTACCGATAGAGTACCCTGATGGAGGTTAAAAAGGGACTCGTTGTGGAAGCCAGACAGCCCGGCTCATCGAATACCTTGCGGAAGGTATCCAAAAAGGTGGGAAGCTGGGCGACGAGTGGATTATCACGCTCCCAGAGGGGATTCACCCATGCTAACGCCTCCCCCTCTAAGTGGGAAACTATAAAGTCTATCTTAGCACGATCGGTGGGGTATTGCTGCAGCAAGAGCTCAAAATGTAAGCAGCATTGGTTCAAAAACCACCAACACATCTTGAAATCACTACTATATCAGGGTGGGTTGCATAAGCGCAGCAGCAGGTGCTAGACCGAGACTTGGGTAGAAACGGAGGCAACGGATTGTAGGGAAAGGAGCCGGTTATCTACCGACACCGTATGGTTGAGGATATGGGCCTGGGTGTCGCGTTGTTGTGTGAGCTCTTGCTGGAGGCTGGTCAACTGGGAAGCATTCCTAGGGTCAGAGGACTGCAAGACAGACAGCCGGGTATCCATAGATTTCATCAAGGACATAATCCATATCTGGTTTTCCCGCAAAAAGAGCAACTCCTGAGTTGTGGCCCAGGTACCAGCGGGTTCCATGGCCTGATTATACTGTGACGATCTCCTGGAGTGGACCCTCTGGGTCGTGATACCAACTCACCCTGGTCGAGCTGACCTAGTGAGAACCACCCCCTATACAGGGAGCATCAGGGGCAGACCCAGGGGAGTACAGTACCACGACTGCTGGAACCTGGTGGCCGGCTCACAGAAGACTGTCTTATATCAGTTGTGTTGTTGCTGAGAAATCATCATTTATCAATTTATATAAATGACCTCTTCCAGGCTCTGGGGAGGATGCTGCCTAGAGGATAACTGCCTCCTGAGCTTATTTTACATGAAAGAGGAGTTACCGGTGTGATGTGTAATAGTTACCGGTGTTACCAGTGTGATGTGTAATTGTAAGGGCCGGCCAGGACTACAGTCGTGGCCACGGTCACTACAGCATCAGTGTCCTGGCCGTCCCCTACAGAAACATACAGTCCATTGTTGTGCGTAACTGTATCTCCAGGTTCAGGTCCCTCTGGGTACTTCTCAGACAAGGAAGATTCCTTCCCATGGTGACCACCATCATATGAGACACAGTCCATTGCAACTGGAAACGTTTACTATAAACGTTGCACAGCATATCCACAGTTGTTACATTTCGGGTTTCATATTCTTCCACACGGGATTCCTCAACTTTCCCTGCACTGCTGACGCTTCCTTGCAGTACGTGCCTGGACCGGACGTCTTAAACTGCTTCCCAGCTTTCTACCGGCTCAACCTCACCACAATGACAATTCCCTCTGCCTGCTTTGTCCCAGGATAGAGATCATCAGTCACTAAGTTAGGCTGCCTCTGGCAAAGCATCCGACCCGGCTGTACTGTTCCTTGTGAAGCTTCAGCATTCCTTTCTTCCTTACTCACTGGTCCAGTTAGCTCTGTGGTCCATCTGTCTTCGGACCCCTGAGCGTCCGCCCAGGCAATCAGTTGCCATAATTTCTTCATTCTGTTGTCCCACTGTCCTTTCGTTTTACAACTACGGATACCTGGGACTCTGGGACTATCACTTGCAAAACATTATGGGGCTGTCAAGCGGTCCTGGGCCTAGAGCCCATGTGGACACTTCGGGCACCCTGGCCCTGTCTGACTAAACTTCCCTAAGACTTGCAGCTTACCACCCAGCAGCCCCTCCTATGTTAACCCTTGTTATCTAACTAAGACCTACATTAATAAGGCTCACTAGTATGCCCCCATCTAGTTGCCACAAAGGAAACTACAATTACCCAGCACTATAAACACTAAAGTACCCCCCTCTAGTGTCTGAAAGGTGCACTAAGAACTGTCCCGATCTACCAGGCATAAATACAATTTTACATTAAAGGAACAACATGCAGATATAACATGGTACATAAAATGGTAACACAGAAAAGAGTGTGGCAGTACCATTGACTATGCGGGGTAATATATATTTTACATGTAGCAATACCACCGAGTGTTAACAACGACATTACAGTAACCAACACATGTAAACAGTTACACATTAAGAACCATTAGGGGAGCAGAGCAAGGCGGTAATCCTATGTCACCCCCCTACATAATGTCTGGTCTCTGCTCTCCTGATCTCACTGCAGAGCTGTGTGTGATTATACCTGACACATCTGAAGGTTCCTCTCAGCTTCCATTTCACAGGCAGATAGGGTTACAATATTCTTACAATACAGCAGAGCTCAGAGAGCTGAAAAAAAATGTGTTAGCAAGAAGAGAAATTTAATTTCTCTTGTTCTGTGTTTGTTACATGTCTCACACTGGTAAGTCCCTCTTCCATTTAAGCTCTAGAGGCAGTTTTGAATGCGGTTGGTTGAGGAACATGTATGTGTGGAGGAGAGAACGAGGTATTATGGAGGACTGGAGACTTAGTGTTGGAAGATATCGGTAGATTAGTTATAAAATATATGGAGGAGGCAGATTATGGATGGCTTTCTAAGTCACTGTTAGCAAATTGAACTGGCTACATTGAGGAATTGGAAGCCAATGAAGGGATATGTAGAGTGGTGAATTAGTTAGACAACAGAGTTAAGGATGAACTAAAGAGATGCAAGAGTGTTACCAGGGAGGCCACAGAGGAGGATATTGCAGTAGTCGAGGAGGGAGATGAAGACGTCATGCACTTAAATTTTAGTACATTCAGGTTTGAGGAAAGGATGGATTCTTGAAATATTTTTGAATTGAAGGTGGCAAGAGCAGGTAAAAACTTGGATAAGCAGTTTGAAGGACAGAGCAGAGTTGAAGGTTACTCCAAGACAACGGACTTCTGGGAAAGCATGATATCTTTTATTATGATAGATAGATCGGGTAAGGGAGTTAGGTGAGATGGAGGAAAGATAATCAGTTCAGTTTTGTACACATTGAGCTTTAGGAATAGTGATGAGAAAATGGAAGGCATGGCTGATAGACACTTTGGGACTCTGGACAACAGAGAGGGGATATCTGGACAAAAGAGGTAGATCTGAGTATCATCAGCATATAGATTGTACTGAAAGCCATGGGTTGTCCCAGGCACAAATTATACATTGAGAAGAGTAGGGGTCCCAGGACATAGCCTTGAGGGACACCAAGAGAGAGTTCAAGATGAGGAGGTAGTGTGGGAGTGGGAGATGCTAAATGTGTGGTTGGAAAGGGCAAGGTCTTTGATGCCAAGGGAAGAGAGGACTTGCAATAGGATGGATTGATTGACTATTTCAAAGGCAGAAGACAGCTCTAGAAAGAGGACTATATAGAATTGTTTATTAGTTTTGGCTGTAAGTAAGTCATTAGTAATTTTGGTCAGGACAGTTTTGATGGAACGATGGGGACGGAGGTGAGATGGGAGTAAAGTTCAGCATGGACATGCTAATCGAGGAGTTTGAAGGCAAACAAGAACAGCGATATAGGGCAATAGCTGGACATAGAGGTCAGGTCGAGGCATGGCTTTTTCACGATAGGTTTGATCATGGCATGTTCGAAAGCAGAAGGCAAGGTACCAGAGGTTAGAGATTGGTTGAAAAGATGGGTTAGGGCCGGGATAAGCATGGTGGTGATGTTGAGGAGGAGATGGTATGGCTTCAAGTGCACAAGTGTTGAGTTGCAATTTGTAGAAGAGATCAACTGTTTTATCTCACTTCTGTGGTTGTGGCTGTGAACCCTAAAGTTGTCAAAACTGTTGGCTTGCTAGCTTCTTTTTCTTCCCCTATGGGAAGACTCACTCTTACTTCCCTCTAACTCCTGCTCTGACCCCAAGCTCCACCCACCATCTGACACCCTTTCCTAGCTACAGGCATGCTATTGGAACTGAGCTACTGTGTGTGATGGATGCAGTGTTGTCAGAGCCAGGTTTGGTATCCCCATCTTACCTGAAAGGTGGGATACCACATCTCTGGCTGAGATGCAGTACCTGTGTGGCGACTGGACCCTCAGGGGCGCCACACATACATATACCATCCCCTGACTGCTCCCTCTCACCAGTGTCTCTATAGTAATGGCAGACACTGTGTCATGGCAGATATATGCTCACTGTAACGCTCGCACACCCAGACTGGATGACGCGAGCAAAGATTGTGGCCCCACTGTGACACAAAGCAGACTAACCCTGGAGGGGCATGACTAAGCAGCTACCTTGGTGTTAACTGGAGCCTCTAGTGGTGAGGTCAGGCTTGTGCAGCAGGTAGCTGCCAGGATCACTCCAGGGCGGCGTCTGGCAATAGCAGCTGATCCCACAGGGAAACGATCAGGACACTAAAGACAGGAGCAAGCAAGTACAGAACAAAGCTGAGGTTTAGACTGGCAAGTACTGGCGGGCACGGATGATGTACTGACAGGCAGGCGGGCACGGCTGGCACTCTGGCAGGCAGGCAGGAATGGCTGGCACTCTGGTAGGCAGATGGGGATGGCTGACACTATGCCAGGCAGGCTGGCATGACTGTCAGGCGGTGGCTCAGACAGGAAGAACAGGAATTGTTTTGGGAAGCACAGGAACACTGCGAATGGGATAAGGGAACAGGTAGGAACCAGTTCAAACTGGAGGGACAGGAACTGTTTTGGGAAGGATAGGAACACTGGCGGGTATGAGTGGGATATGGGAACAGGTAGGAACCAGTTCAGACTGGAAGGACAAAAAGACACAGATGCGGAACGGGAGCCGAGCAGTGCCGCAGGATGCCGGACCAGAGCAGAGCTGAGCTGCAGGATGCGGGACGAGAGCAGAGCAGAGCTACAGGATGCGGGACAGGAGCAGAGCAGAGCCGCAGGATGCGGAACGGAAGCAGAGCAGAGCCACAGGGTGCAGGACAGGAGCAGAGTAGAACCGCAGGATGAAGGACGAGAGCAGAGCCGCAGGATGGGGGATGGGAGCAGAGCCGCAGGATGCAGGACGGGAGCAGAGTAGAGCCGCAGGATGCGGGACAGGAGCAGAGCAGAGCCGCAGGATGCGGGACAGAAGCAGAGCAAAGCCACAGGATGCGGGATTGGAGCAGAACAGAGCCGCTGAGGCAAAGAGGGAGCAGAGCAGAGCCGCTGAGGCAAAGAGAGAGCAAGGCAGCTGAGGCACGAAGGGAGCAGAGCAGAGCCGCTGATGCAAAGAGGGAGCAGAGCAGGGATGCTGAGGCAAAGAGGGAGCAGAGCAGAGCTGCAGAGGCAATGAGGGAGCAGACACAAGGATAGACACAGCAGTGTAGAGAAGTCTTCAGACAAGGATACAAACAGGTTACAGGTAAAGGACTTAGTTCAGACAAGGTCAGACATGGGAACAAGTTCAGGACAAAGGATTCAGGCCTGGGTATACAGGCCCCAGGGTGATGGAAACAGGACAGGACAGGGCCTGGCAACTCAGTAGCAGAAAGCACACTGAGAGAGTTTGTTGCTCAGGCCTCTACTAATTAGTGAAGATGCCTTAAGTACCCGCTACCTCTGGCAATAGGCTGGGGACACATTAGGAATGTGCACACTGTCTATATAAGACTCAGGAAGTGCAGGCACCGCTGCCCTAAAGCACACAGCCAGGAAGTATACACACACCAAGCAGAGGAAACATGGTTTACAGCGTGGAGCAGGCGGAGGGCAGAACTCACAGCATGGCCCGGAGAGGTGAGTAAGTCAGCCTGATATGAGATGGGAAGCCATGCAGTGATGCCGGCAGGGATGTTACAGTATCCCCCCTTACGCCCCCGTTTCTTCAAGCCCACCAGGATAGTCTGCAGAAGCAGCATAGCCCAACTCTCCTCAGGACTACACACAGTCCAGTCCATCAAGACATCGTTAGAGTAGAATGAGGCAGGTGTAATATCAGGAAACCCAGAATGCCAAGTCTCTCTCTGCTCAACGAGGTCAGCTCCTACCTTAGAAGATACAACAATCTGATCCTCTTCCTCCTGGTTAATGGAAAGCGGAGATGTAAAAGCTTCCGTTTTGACATCCTCATCAACCGGCCACATGGAAACTGAAGGCAACCTCACTGGATCCATCTTCTGCCCATTATCCAGAGAAAGACATCCTAGAGGCAGGGATGTTCCTGGGAACTGATCATTGGTACAATCGTTGGAGATGTGTGGAGAAAACGCCACCATTCCCCTTACTTTGGTGACGTCAGCACCCCATTACTCGACGCCTAGCAGACCAGGTGAAGAAGATGAGGACACTGTTGACTGACCTTGACGTATGGGAACCAGACACCTCTCGTGATTTGATTGTTCCCAACAAAGCACCCCGCTGGGTCTCCTGACCAGAAAGGGTAGCAGACTTGTTGGCTCAGAATGAGATATGGGCATATGTGGCACCCCTGAGGGTTCAGTCACCACAGAGGTATTGTACCTCATCCAGAGGTGTGATACCCCACTCTCAGGTAAAGAGGGAACACCACCCAGGACTCTAACACCTGCACCCAACACAGACTATAGCAGCCGGGCACCCTGGACGCACCCTAAGGGAGCATGGTCTCATCCCAGGCTGGGTAGGAAAGAGTGCATGGGCTGTGGGTGGAGAAAGTAAGAAGGAGGGGAAGTGAAGCTTTAGAGAGCGGGAAAGGAAGTCTAGTCAGACAGTCTGGGAGGGGACCTGGAGCTGGTAGGAGCTCTGCCCCAGACAGAGAACGTGAGAGAGAGAGAAGCATAGAGGGAAGCTTCTGGAAGGAAAGAAGGGGTCCTAGGGGCATGGATAGTGAGTGATCCATCCATGGGGCCCGATCCAATTGTGGAGGGACCAGGTCGCAGAAGGGACTCGGCCCCTAGCCTAAAGGAGTGTACAACAGGACTCAGCTAGCAAGCCGACAGGTGTGGCAACTTTATCGGTCACAGCCAACAACAACATTCATCTTCTCCAGACAGGCAGCTATATAGAATCAAGGAAACACCTGGGTCACGTTATCTGACAGGATATGCAGCAGCTGATCTGGAACACTGTTTGTGAGGTGCTGGAAGGGAAGCAGGAGTGGGAATCAGCACAGTGAGACGGCCAGAGAAAGGAACACTTATTGAAAGGAGTCCTGGAAAGGTGTATCCTGATCTACCTGGGGGTTTGCTGAGCCCCTCACCTGGAGGACACTGTACCAAGAGGGCATCTGTCCTGCCGCCAGAACTGTGAGTAAAGCCTTCGAAACTGCATCTGACTGTGTCCTCTCAAGTTCTTCCTGCAACACCCACTCCACTCTGCTACATCTCCCAGCACCATTACTTTTTACATCACCTCTCTGCCCTGAGACAACAAGTTCTGCCTGTGGAGAGCTATTCCAACTCTGCTGCATCACACCACCAGTCTCAGAGGATCTGCACTGCAGCGCTGGTCACCTCTGACCAGATACCACAGGTGGCGTCACAAACACTATACTACAAACTCTATCAACCCTTGTAAATATTCCCCTTCTATTGGACGCCCAGGGCCACGGACTGGGTCACCACTGCCGTGACACATCCCTTTAAGACACCGGCCCGCTACCGAGTATCCCACTGCCCTGGCGGGCGATCCACATAACAGACAGCATGTGGAAGATGATCTTCTCCATGTATAATGCTCCGACTTGGAGCTGTAGTTGTCTCTGCAAGACTAGACTGTTCTTGAGTAGGGCTCACCCATCACCAGAAAACACCCTCACCAGATTCTGGAGCTGTTGAACAGGAATCACACACTGACTCCGTATGGCTTGCAGCTTTAATGTACCTGCTGAACCAAAGCTCCCACAAGGCATGGAAACAGTCATAGACTTTAGTGGAGAGGAAGTACTTTCGCCAAGGTCAGCCTCTCCAACTGGCCCAAGGTTTTGGAGTTTAAGCTTTTCAGGACAGAAACTATCAGGATGTTCCACACAACCGCAGCGATACCGCAATCCCTTCTCATGACTGTATTATTATTATTATTATTACACATTTATATAGCGCCATTTATTCCATGGCGTTTTACATATGAAAAGGGAAAATATAGACAGGTACAATAAACGTGCTAGACAAGGGACACACAAGTACAGAAGGAGAGAGGACCCTGCCCGCGAGGGCTCACAGTCTACAGGGATGTGTGAGGATACACTAGGAAAGGGTAGAGCTGGTCGTGCGATGGTTCAGTAGACTGAGGATCATTGTAGGTTGTAGGCTTGTCGGAACAGGTGGGTCTTCAGGTTCTTCTTGAAGGTTTCCATTGTTGGTGAAAGTCTGATGTTTTGCGGCAGGGAGTTCCAGAGTATGGGGGAAGCCCGGGAGAAGTCTTGTATGCGGTTGTGGGAAGAAGAGATGAGGGGGGAGTCGAGAAGGAGATCTTGAGAGGATCGAAGGTTGCGTGTGGGTAGGTAGCGGGAGACCATGTCACAGATGTATGGAGGAGAAAGGTTGTGGATGGCTTTGCATGTCATGCTTAGGGTTTTGAACTGAAGCCTCTGGGCAATAGGAAGCCAGTGAAGGGCCTGGCATAGGGTGAGGCTGGGGAATAGCGGGGAGACAGGTGGATTAGTCGGGCAGCAGAGTGTAGGATGGACTGGAGTGGTGCTAGAGGGGAAGCCAGACAGTAGGAGATTGCAGTAGTCGAGGTGGGAGATGATAAGGGCGTGCAATAGTGTTTTTGTGGTTTCATGGTTGAGGAATGAGCGGATCCGGGAAATATTTTTGATTTTGAGGCGGCAGGAGGTGGCGAGGGCTTGGATATGTGGTTTGAAAGAGAGGGCAGAGTCGAGGTTCACCCCAAGGCACCGAGCATGCGGGACTGGGGAAAGCGAGCAGCCATTGACATAGATGGATAGGTCTGGTGGAGGGGAAGAATGAGGTGGGGGAAAGATGATGAATTCTGTTTTGTCCATGTTCAGTTTGAGAAAGCGAGCAGAAAAGAAGGCTGAGATAGCAGACAGACACTGTGGGATTTTGGTCAGTAGGGAGGTGAGTTCAGGTCCAGATAGGTAGATCTGCGTGTCATCGGCGTAGAGGTGATACTGCAAACCGTGGGATTCTATGAGCTGTCCCAGGCCGAAGGTGTAGATGGAGAAGAGTAGGGGTCCTAGGACTGAGCCTTGAGGAACACCAACAGACAGGGGGCGAGGTGAGGAGGTGGTGTGTGAGAGGGAGACACTAAATGTTCGGTCTGTTAGGTATGATGAGATCCAGGATAGGGCCAAGCCTGTGATGCCCAGAGATGAGAGAATCTGTAGCAGGAGGGAATGGTCCACAGTGTCGAAGGCAGAAGACAGGTCCAGGAGAAAGAGGACAGAGTAGTGTCGCTTGCTCTTGGCGATTAGCAGGTCGTTAGTGACTTTAGTTAGGGCAGTTTCAGTTGAGTGATGCGGTCGGAAGCCGGATTGTAAACGGTCAAAGAGGGAACAGGAGGAGAGGTGGGAGGACAGTTTGCCAGCCCACTTTTGTCAGCCTTCTTGGGCTTTGCTCAGGTAGCTGCTTTTACAGGTTGTAGAACAGATAATTTTTGGACGGTCATGGACAGACATGACGGTTTTTCCCACAGGTGTCACCCGTCTGGTCCGTTTCTGGAAGCTTGGGAAGGAAGGCTTTGCAGAAAAAGCAGAAAATAGGCACATCGAAGACTTTACAGAAGGCCACCAGTAAGGCGTGTAGGTCCAAAGTGATAGGATCCCCTGCTTCCCAGAGGGGGTTGAGCCATTCCAAGGCATCTCCTGCTAAGTAGGAGGTTTAGGAGATTAGGAATCCCACCTTGACCTGATCAGAGAGAAAATGGGGAGCATACCATTAGTAATGCTGCAAGCACTGCTCCAGGAACACACTGCACTGTTTTGGATCCCCATTGTACCTTGGCGGATCTGCTGGGACGGGTTTTACTCTGGGAGCGCAATTCGCAGGTTGAGAATGTACATCTGCAGGGACAGCGACTAGGGCTGGTGCAGCCAAAGTCAGGGATTTAGATCAGGTGAAAAAACTGTTCAGTGGCTCATGCTGGCAAAAATAAGTTCATCTCGCTCCGAGAGCGAAAAGCCATGGGACTGTGCAGGGACCATGTCCTGAGCAAACTGTAACAATCCCGCCCAGACTGGATGACAAGAGCGAGGATTGTAGCCCCACTGTGCCACAAAGGGGCGCCACACATATATATCCCATCCCCTGACTGCTCCCCTCTCACCAGTGTCTCTATAGTAATGGCAGACACTGTGTCATGGCAGATATATGCTCACTGTAACGCTCCACACCCAGACTGGATGACGCGAGCGAAGATTGTGGCCCCACTGTGACACAAAGCAGACTAACCCTGGAGGGGTGTGACTAAGCAGCTACCTTGGTGTTCACTGGAGGCTCTACTGGTGAGGTCAGGCTTGTGCGGCAGGTAGCTGCTAGGAACCACTCCAGGGCGGCGTCTGGCTGTAGCAGCTGATCCTAAAGGGGAACAGGACACTAAAGACAGGTGCAGGCAAGTAAAGAAGAAAGCTGAGGTTTAGACTGGCAAGTACTGGCGGGCACAAATGATATACTGGCAGGCAGGCGGGCATGGCTGGCACTCTGGCAGACAGGCGGACAAGGCTGGCACTCTGGCAGGCAGGAGGGCAAGGCTGGCACTCTGGCAGGCAGGCAGGCACGGCTGGCAGGCGGGGGTTCAGACAGGAGGAACAGGAACTGTTTCGGGAAACATAGGAACACAGGCAGGTACGAGTTGGATAAGGGAACAGGTAGAAACCAGTTCAGACTGGAAGGACAGGAACTGTTTTGGGAAGGATAGGAACACAGGCGGGTACGAGTGAGATATGGGAACAGGTAGGAACCAGTTCAGACTGGAAGGACAAAAAGCCACAGATGCGGAACGGGAGTAGAGCAATGCCGCAGGATGTGGGACGAGAGCAGAACAGAGCCGCAGGATGCGGGACAGGAACAGAGGAGAGCCGCAGGATACGGGACGGGATCAGAGCAAAGCCGCAGGATGCGGAATAGAAGCAGAGCAGAGCCGCAGGATGGGAGCAGAGCAGAGCCGCAGGACGAGAGCAGAGCCGCAGGATGTGGGACAGAAGCAGAGCAGAGCCACAGGATGCGGGACGGGAGCAGAGCCGCTGAGGCAAAGAGGGAGCAGAGCCACTGAGTCAAAGAGGGAGCAGAGCAAAGCCGCTGAGGCAAGGAGGGAGCAGAGCAGAGCCACTGAGGCAAAGAGGGAGCAGAGCCACTGAGGCAAAGAGGGAGCAGACACAAGGATAGACACAGCAGTGTAGGGAAGGCTTCAGAGAAGGATACAAACAGGTACAGGTAAAGGACTTATTTCAGACAAGGTCAGACACGGAAACAAGTTAAGGACAAAGGATTCAGGTATGGGTATACAGCCCCCAGTGTGTCGGAAACAAGCCACATAGAATTCAGGTACGGGCCTGGGTATACAGCCCCCATGGTGTCGGAAACAAAACGCATAGAATACAGGTACGGGCCTGGGTATACAGCCCCCAGGGTGACAGAAACAGGACAGGACCTGGCAACTCAGTAGCAGAAAGTAGACTGAGAGAGTTTGTTGCTCAGGCCTCTACTAATTAGTGAAGATACCTTAAGTCGAACAAGAAAAGGGGGAGAAGCCAGCGCCGCACATGGTCAGAATGAAATACATTAAGTGCATCTGCACATATTAGTTTCTAACTTTTTTTTAAAAATGAGACATTTGGCAAATAATTGATCAATTCTTTGAGCCACCCCGCCACGACAAGGCATTCTCATATGGGGCAGTCCTACTCTACGTTTTCTATTTTCGCTGTGCAATTGCGGCCTCCTAAATATAAAAAAAAAACTGCAAAAATAAGACTGCAAATAAACTGCAAAAGTACCTGAAGCATTGCTGAATCACTCCCATTGTGCCAGTAAGGCAAGCACAGGTAAAAGCCGACCAGGTCCAAAGATGGACATTTCAGATCTGACCTCCACACTTGCCAAACCAGCAACCACAGATGAGGGGTGAAACAGGCCCAGACACAGGTGCACAATTACACAGAGCCTGAGGCAGGGCAGGGCTGCTGTATGTGTGTACAGCAGCCTAGGTCAATCACAAAAAGAAAAAAAAACAGATAAAATAGCCTGCATAACCCGGCGCGCACGGCAACAAGTGGTGGTCAGCCACGTACCAATATCGAACAAGAAAAGGGGGAGAAGCCAGCGCCGCACATGGTCAGAATGAAATACATTAAGTGCATCTGCATATATTAGTTTCTAACTGTTTTTTTAAAAATGAGACATTTGGCAAATAATTGATCAATTCTTTGAGCCACCCCGCCACGACAAGGCATTCTCATATGGGGCAGTCCTACTCTACGTTTTCTATTTTCGCTGTGCCATTGCGGCCTCCTGAATATAAAAAAAAACTGCAAAAATAAGACTGCAAATAAACTGCAAAAGTACCTGAAGCATTGCTGAATCACTCCCATGGTGCCAGTAAGGCAAGCACAGGTAAAAGCCGACCAGGTCCAAAGATGGACATTTCAGATCTGACCTCCACACTTGCCAAACCAGCAACCACAGATGAAGGGTGAAACAGGCCCAGACACAGGTGCACCAATTACACAGAGCCTGAGGCAGGGCAGGGCTGCTGTATGTGTGTACAGCAGCCTAGGTCAATCACAAAAAGAAAAAAAAACAGATAAAATAGCCTGCATAACCCGGCGCGCACGGCAACAAGTGGTGGTCAGCCACGTACCAATATCGAACAAGAAAAGGGGGAGAAGCCAGCGCCGCACATGGTCAGAATGAAATACATTAAGTGCATCTGCACATATTAGTTTCTAACTGTTTTTTTAAAAATGAGACATTTGGCAAATAATTGATCAATTCTTTGAGCCACCCCGCCACGACAAGGCATTCTCATATGGGGCAGTCCTACTCTACGTTTTCTATTTTCGCTGTGCCATTGCGGCCTCCTAAATATAAAAAAAACTGCAAAAATAAGACTGCAAATAAACTGCAAAAGTACCTGAAGCATTGCTGAATCACTCCCATGGTGCCAGTAAGGCAAGCACAGGTAAAAGCCGACCAGGTCCAAAGATGGACATTTCAGATCTGACCTCCACACTTGCCAAACCAGCAACCACAGATGAAGGGTGAAACAGGCCCAGACACAGGTGCACAATTACACAGAGCCTGAGGCAGGGCAGGGCTGCTGTATGTGTGTACAGCAGCCTAGGTCAATCACAAAAAGAAAAAAAAACAGATAAAATAGCCTGCATAACCCGGCGCGCACGGCAACAAGTGGTGGTCAGCCACGTACCAATATCGAACAAGAAAAGGGGGAGAAGCCAGCGCCGCACATGGTCAGAATGAAATACATTAAGTGCATCTGCACATATTAGTTTCTAACTGTTTTTTTAAAAATGAGACATTTGGCAAATAATTGATCAATTCTTTGAGCCACCCCGCCATGACAAGGCATTCTCATATGGGGCAGTCCTACTCTACGTTTTCTATTTTCGCTGTGCCATTGCGGCCTCCTAAATATAAAAAAAAAACTGCAAAAATAAGACTGCAAATAAACTGCAAAAGTACCTGAAGCATTGCTGAATCACTCCCATGGTGCCAGTAAGGCAAGCACAGGTAAAAGCCGACCAGGTCCAAAGATGGACATTTCAGATCTGACCTCCACACTTGCCAAACCAGCAACCACAAGGGCCTGTTTCACCCTTCATCTGTGGTTGCTGGTTTGGCAAGTGTGGAGGTCAGATCTGAAATGTCCATCTTTGGACCTGGTCGGCTTTTACCTGTGCTTGCCTTACTGGTACCATGGGAGTGATTCAGCATGCTTCAGGTACTTTTGCAGTTTATTTGCAGTCTTATTTTTGCAGTTTTTTTGCAGTCTTGTTTTTAATATATTTTAGGAGGCCGTAATGGCACAGCGAAAATAGAAAACGTAGAGTAGGACTGCCCCATATGAGAATGCCTTGTCGTGGCGGGGTGGCTCAAAGAATTGATCAATTATTTGCCAAATGTCTCATTTTTAAAAAAAAAACAGTTAGAAACTAATATGTGCAGATGCACTTAATGTATTTCATTTTGACCATGTGCGGCGCTGGCTTCTCCCCCTTTTCTTGTAAGATGCCTTAAGTACCCGCTACCTTAAGTACCCGTACCCGCAATAGGCTGGGGACACATTAGGAATGTGCACACTGTCTCTATAAGACTCAGGAAGTGCAGGCACCGCTGCCCTAAAGCACACAGGCAGGAAGTATACACACACCAAGCAGAGGAAATATGGTTTACAGCGTGGAGCAGGCGGAGGGCAGAACTCACAGCATGGCCCGGAGAGGTGAGTAAGTCAGCCTGATAGGAGATGGGAAGCCATGCAGTGATGCCGGCAGGGATGTTACACTCACATCCCCCAGGGTGACAGAAACAGGACAGGACCTGGCAACTCAGTAGCAGAAAGTAGACTGAGAGAGTTTGTTGCTCAGTCCTCTACTAATTAGTGGAGATGCCTTAAGTACCTGCTACCTCTTGGCAATAGGCTGGGGACACATTAGGAATGTGCACACTGTGTCTATGAGACTAAAGAAGTGCAGGGGCCGCCGTCCTAGAGTACACAGCCAGGAAGTATGCACACACCAACCAGAGGACACATGGTTTACAGCATAGAGCAGGTGGAGGGCAGAACTCACAGCATGACCCGAAGTGGTGAGTAAGTCAGTGTATCAGCTTGATGGTAGATGGGAAGCCATGCAGTGATGCCAGTAGGGATGTTACACTCACATCCCTTGTTCCCCATATTATACAGTCAGTAGCACCCAAAACTCATGAAGACTATATAATACAGCAGTAATGTGTGATATATCAGCCATGTCTGCAGGGAGGTCACTCAGGAGCAGCCTCTGCAGTGTGTGAGGTAAAATGTAGCAGACATATGAGGTAACATGGCAGTTACATGAATTTCTGAGGTAATATTGATTCCATGCATGTTGTAGGAGCTGATACTACACTAATACACAATGTCTGAAGTGAATGTGGAGTAGTATACCAGCCATGTCTGCAGAGAGGTCACACAGGAGCGGCCTCTGCAGTGTGTGAGGTAAGTTGTAGCAGACGCATGAGGGAACATGGCAGCTACATGAATTTCTGAGGTAATGTGGATCCCATATATGGTGTAGGAGCTGATACAATAATGTTTGTAAAGCGCTGTGGAATTAATGGCTTTATATAAATAAGTAAAATAAATAAAAAATAAATAATACTACACTAGTGCACGATGTCCGAGTCGGAGGTGATGACCCCAGTATTATACTCCCTGCCACTGCAGACATGTTTCCTCTAGTTCATCATTACACTGCAGAAAAGATGTGGATTCCAGTCCGCTCTGCCCAAATAATAGATTTCCAAGACGTAGTAACAGTTAAGAAGTGGTTTAATCTACGTGTTTCAGGTTGTATACCACCCCTTCCTCAGGAAAATACCACATATAGCTTACATATGTTCTAACAGTACCTTGCTTAAATACATCTAGGATTCAAAAAAACAGGCGCCAGGCAGTCAGATGACACATGTCAAAGTTCAAAGTTGATAAAGGGTTAATACAGCATTGTTTTGGAGAAATTATTTTCTATACCAAAGAAAAATATTCTAATACCATGTTTGTTTGAATTTGCAGTTTGAAAGATAAAGAATATTTCAAGAATGAAAAAAAAACAAGTAACAAAAAAAAAAAAGAAAGAAAGGACATATACCGCGAACTTGCAAAAAAAGGGCTTTTCTGTTATACGAGTCGGGTCCTCTAACACAAGAACCATTGGACTGCAATTGAAACAACCTTCGTTTTTTGGAAGAAATTGGAACATTTGCTGTGTTAAACATTTAATAAAAATTTTTTGTTGAAGAAAATAAATCTTTATTAGTAAAAAATATTTCTGTTTTTATTATTTATTTATATAGCGGATTAATAAAATAATTTTTATATTTAAAACAGGAAATTTTAAAGTTCTAATATATTAGAGTTGGAATTGATCTCACAGTTAGAGCCGTATCTGACCAGCAAACACTCATCGCTCTTGGCATTTAAAACCACAGCTACCCGTCTTAGTCTTATTGAAAGAAGGCCATAGCTTCAGCGCTAGGAGTTAGTTATCAACTGAGCCTCTCCTGTGTGAGGATTAGGATCAAAAGATTATTTTAGAATTAATTAAGTACAAGATAGCGCTGATCAGAGGGGAAAGAGCATAGCGCTCAATAGTAACTGTACGAAAACGCAGGGTCGGGCTCCAACAAAGGTGCAGCACCACTCCGAACTCCGTGCCATCCAGGCACAACGTTTATTCCCATGGAAATGACCCACATGAAACCTGAACAATTATTCATTCATTTTCTGAGACAGTCATTCAAGTGACTGCTTCTTAATGACATATTATAAATAAGCGCAGGATCATAATATTTAGATGATTTTATAGTGGGAATTGTTCAGTAGTGCGCTAACCATATTTATAAGATATACAACTTAAAAAACATTCACTGGAAGATATAAACTGTCATATTAATAAAGCGCTATGCAGCAAAAAGTGCTATTGAAAAAATGAACGTCCTACAGAG
Organism: Oophaga sylvatica; assembly: GCA_033576555.1. Lineage (NCBI taxonomy): Eukaryota > Metazoa > Chordata > Amphibia > Anura > Dendrobatidae > Oophaga > Oophaga sylvatica. The sequence continues at coordinate 137,632,733 of JARQOD010000005.1, read as the reverse complement.
GAAGGCACATCAAATCAATGCCCCCATTCAGTGTAACCCACCACATATAATTGGGTCCATGATTCTGTGCACAGCCAGAGAATTTGTGTGAGAGAAAAAAAATCGATTATTTAGGTAGCATACTATTCAATTTAACCAACCACAATCAGTAGAAATTTTAAAAAACATCCTTACTCATTAAATAAGAAAAATAAATATAAGGCCGGCGTCACACTAAAGAGGAATACGGACGAGTGAGAGGCGTGAAAATAACGCATTACACTCAGACCAATATTTCTCTATGGGGCAGCGCTGATCATCCGTATATTTCTCGCCTGTATTTTACGGGCCGAGAAACTCGCAGCATGCTGCGATTGTCAGCATATGACACCCGTAGTACGCCAATGCAAGTCCATGGGTGCGAGAAAACTACGGATTACACATGGACCACACGTGTGACTTGCGAGAAATACGCACCGGTGTCCTTTAGAGAAGCCGGCAATTCATCCCCGACTATACTGTAAAATCACACTGACAGCTTTAATAAAGAATAGAAAGAATACATATACACACATAGAATACATATATATACAGTATATACATGTCATTGTGACACACATATATATATATCTATAGTTCATACACTTCTACATAGTATAATAGCCGCTAATTCTATTGCCGGCTTCTGTAAAATCATTACAGAACCCGACATGAAATGACACATGGTTTACATACAATAAGCCATTTCATTTCATGTAGGTTGATATCTGGTTTTGATTAACAATTACATGAGTGTATGTGTGCAAAATTTCATACATGTAGTTGTTAATCAAATGTGTAAATTCGTTGAAAAAAAATGCGTGGGCTCCCGCGGTGTTTTCTCCACCAGATAGGGAAAGCTAGTGATCGAAAACAGATATTAGTAGCCCTGAGAGGAACCATTTTTTTTGTGCCCCCCCCCCCGGCTACTAACATCTGTCCCCAGCCACCGCAGAAAAGGCACATCTATGATTAGATGAGCCTTTTCTTGCACTTAGCCCGTCTATTCCCATTGCCCTGTAGCGGTAGCTAATGGGTTAATAATGGGTTAAGGCCACCTTGCTATTGGAAGGTAACATTAAGCCAGGTTAATAATGGAGAACTGTCAATTAGACAACTCTCCATTATTAATCCTATTGTATTAAATGGTAAAAAAAAAACACACATTAATTAAAAATCATTTTAATGAAATAAATACTCAGTTTTTGACCATATTTTATTTTACTGGTAATCCTTCCGAATCCCTTGTTCTCCTGTAATAAATAAAAAATAATAAAGCAACCATATTCTTACCTCTCCGGCGCTCAGTCAGGTCCCACGCTGCAATCCATCTGAAAGGGTTAACAAGTTTACCGCAGTGACCGCTGCTAATGCTAGCAGCCTTGCTGTAAACCCCCAAATGAATGAGTTCATCTCCCCGGCTCACAGGAGATGAGCTGATTAGCTGGGAAGCCTAATTGATTGTTTCCCACGCTAATCAGTTCACTTCAGGTCAGCTGGAGACTCCCTCTGACATCACTGATGCTGTGTGGAGTCCCCAGCTGACCTGAAGTGAACTGATTAGCGTGGGAAACAATCAATTAAGCTTCCCAGCTAATCAACTCATCTCCTGTCAGCCGGGAGATGAACTCATTCATTCAGGGTTTTACAGCAAGACTGCCAGCATTAGCAGCGGTTTCCTGCTGTAAACCTGTTAACCCCTTCAGATGGATTTCAGCGGGGGACCTGACTGAGTGCCAGAGAGGTAAGAATATGGTTGCTTCATTATGTTATTTTTATAACAGGAGAACAAGGGATTCGGAAGGATTACCAGTACAATAAAATATGGTCAAAAACTTTGTGTATTTATTTCATTAAAATAATTTTTAATTAATGTGTGTGTGTTTTTTTTACCATTTAATACAATAGGATTAATAATGGAGAGTTGTCTAATTGACAACTCTCCATTATTAATCCGGCTTAATGTCACCTTCCAGTAGCAAGGTGGCCTTAACCCATTATTAACCCATTAGCCACCGCTACAGGGCAATGGGAATAGTCGGGCTAAGTGCCAGAAAAGGCGCATACATAGATGTGCCTTTTCTGGGGTGGCTAGGGGCAGATGTTAGTAGCCAGGGGGGCACAAAAAAAAATGCCCCCTCCCTACGCTATTATTATCTGCCCTCACTCACTGGCTTTCCCTGTCTGGTGGAGACAATGCGGGAGCCCACGCATTTTTTTTCAACGAATTTACATATTTAATTAATACCTACATGTATGAAATTTTGCACACATACACTCATGTAATTGTTAGTGAAAACCATATATCAAACTACATGAAATGACATGGCTTACTGTATGTAAACCATGTGTCATTTCATGTCGGGTTCTGTAATAATTTTACAGAAGCAGGCAATTATATTAGCGGCTATTATACTATGTAGAAGTGTATGAACTATAAATATATATATGTCACAATGACATGTATATATATATATATATATATATATATATATGTATTCTATGTGTATATATCTATTCTTTCTTTTGTGATGTAAAAACTGTCATTTGGATCCATTATATGTCGGTTTTGCAAGCCGACGAGAAAATCTCGCCGTACGGATGTCATACGGATGACATACGGATGCTTACATGCGCAAAATACGCAGCCACACCTTGAAAACGGATAACATATGGAACACTGTTCAGGGAACTTTTCTGCATATTACGTCCATAAAATACGGTCCATATTTTTATACGTTGGGTCTGACGCCGGCCTTACTCTTACCTTCGGAATTTAGAAGATAAAGAGATAGAGAGATTTCACAGAATAGGTACATTACAGAATTAAATCGCTATTATCAGTTCTTATGAGGCAGGAGAAAAACAGAGCCAGAACGGGTTTCTCCACAGCTGCCATATATATGCTTCTTTTCTTTACAGGTACAAACATTTTAAATATACAAAAAAATTATTAATTAATTCAATGAAAAGATATCGATGGTCCATCAGATCAAGCATTACAAGGAAAATACTTACTAGAAACATAGAAAATACATAAAAAAATATATATCACAGAGGAAATTAGAAGCCTTCAACAGGGTATTAAAAATAAAATTTATATTTGGCTTAAAAATATATATTATAATGATTATACCAATAGAAACTCAGTTCTTAAAAGTTGTAATGAGGGAAATAAATAGGGAATATATAAATTTAAATGATTTTTTACATACAAACCTCTGGGATCACAGAGGAAATTGGAAGCGTTCAACAGGGAATTATATATTAATTAATATTTGACTTAAAAAAATATATATTATAATGATTATACCGATAAAATTCTGTCATTAAAAATTGTGATGAAGGAAATAAATAGGGAATATATAAACATAAATTTAAATGATTTTTTATATACAAACCTCTGTGATCTCATTTAGGCCATGAGGTTTTAAACTTCTCAGTTTGCAAATCCAGAAGACTTCCTTTCTATTCAGTTTCACAATCCTATTGGGGATATGGGCGGGGATGTGATCAATGGGAATGATCTTGATTAACATACCGCTCATCGTTCTCCTCTGCTCGCAGGCAGAGCAGGGGGAATTACAGCCGGCTTCAGCGCCAGCTGCAGGGGGACAGCGGCTTACTGTAGCCGCTACTTCCCCGGCGGCCGTCCATGTGGTACTGATGCGGCAAACGGGTGGCACACAGTTGCCACACGTGTGCCGCACATAGTACACACACGGAAACTGATATCTCCGGTACTGATTTTTCGGGTACTGGAAATATCAGGACATGTGAAACCGGCCTCACATATTAGCCATACAACTTTCTAAGTTCTCATTCCAATCATTAGTAAACCCTGCATCATCAGGAAAAGGTATGTTGTGAACAATTCTTAGTCCTCTTGGACAAATATTCTCCCTCAAATAAATGGAGAGAAAATGAGCATCCAAGTTATAATGAAGTTCTTCCTTCAATGCTTCTTTCAGATTAAAAAAGGTTTTATGAAGTTTTTTAGTCTCATCCTCAGAAAATGCATTATGAAATACCTCCTTCACAACAGTTGGTTCAATAGTTCCAATCGTTTGATTGATCAGACGTTGATTTTTATGACAAAGGGATAAACATGGATGTTTCCTCACATTTATAACTCAGAGAAGCAGGAAATGGTTAACAATGGAGTTCCTGGAAACTAGATACTATAAAAAGTTACAATAATTTTGACCAATATGTTTTTAAAAGATTGATGTTTGTGATATAAATATTATGCAAATTTTCAGAATTTTTAAGAAACATTTAAATTTGAAATCATTTGAAGATCTGAAATTTTCTACTTACCGTATATACTCGTGTATAAGCCGTGATTTTCAGCACCTTTTTTTGTGCTGAAAATGCCCCCTCGGCTTATACACGAGTCATAGGGCAGAAACCAGCGGGGGAGGGGATGCGGCGGCAGGAGCCGGTGGCTGGGACATCATACTCACCCTGCCCGTGCCATCGCTGAACGTCCCTGCAATCCTGCGTTCTCCCCGGCTTCCTGCAGCTCTCCAGCGCTGAGCGGTGACGTAATACCCGCTCATTAAGGTCATGTAATATTTACGCGATGCCACTCCCATGGGCGTGGCCTCCATATTCATGGCCTTAATGAGCAGGATTGCCGGCGGGACGTTCAGCGATGGCACGGGGAGGGTGAGTATGATGGAGGAGGATGGGGGAGCATGGAGGAGGACAAGGAGCACGGAGCAGGACGGGGGGCAGGACGGTGAGCACGGAGCAGAACGAGGAGGACGGAGAGCACGGAGCAGGACGGGGGGAGGACGGAGAGCACGGAGCAGAACGGGGAGGATGGAAAGCACGGAGCAGGACAGGATAATGGAGCAGGAGGAGGGGAGCACAGAGGAGAATGGGGGCGCACAGAGCTGGATAGGGGAGCACAGAGCAGGACGGCAACTTATACACCCGGCTTATACGCGAGTCAATAAGTTTTCCAAGTTTTTTGTGGCAAAATTAGGGGGGTCGGCTTATACACGGGTCGGCTTATACATGTGTATATGCTGTACCTTTTTACCATGTTGATGAAAACAGAAATCTAAATTAATGAAAATCTTTCTGTTGGAACTAATGATTTGAATCGCGGAGAGGCAGAGTTAACCCCAACGACTAGTGTCGACTATATGTCTGAATTTAGGAATTGTTCACACTAAAAAGAATGCTCAAATGTATGAGAAGATATAACCAAAAAAGATAGATTATTAAATAGATATATACACAGAAATTCTTATATCTCTAAATGTTCCATTTATTTTTGTAGCATAATTTTATATTTCATTCAAGGAAAATAGATTAGGAAATATGCAATGGTACAATTTACATATAACAACTAGAGATGAGCGGATATTTTGAAATTCAAATTCGTGATCTTCCCAAAAATTTGATTTGCGGCAAGTAAATTTGCCAAATCTCAATACTGCAAAGCTTGTAATTACTGGGAAAATAAACATGAGCAAGAGAAGAGAGAGCCCTCTGCTGACCATAAGTGTTATTTCTCTACAGAAAAAAAGCAGTGAGAGAGGACCCTGCTGACCATAAGAACTTACACTCTACAGAAGAGAGAGAGGACTCATAGAAGATCATAGAATCATAGACTGTTAATGTTGGAAGGAACCTCAAGTGTCATAGTGTCCAACCTCCTGCTCAATGCAGGATTCACTAAACCATCTCAGACAGATAACAGATTACAATCTACATGGGACAGAGAGAATGAGATAGAATGGTCCCTGCTAACAATAAAAGCTTACACTCTGCAGGAGAGAGAGCAGGAGGACCTTTGTGACCATAATAGCTTACGCTCTACATAACAAAGAGAGGACCCTGCTGATAATAGAGCTTACACCATACAGGAGAGAGAGGACTCAGCTGAACATAAGAGCACAGAAGAGACAGTCAACCCTGATGACCATAAGTGCTTATACTCAACAGGATGGAGAAAATTACCCAATAAATCTGGAGATGGAAAATGACTCTGCCGTATAAACTGTGCTCCACTGGGAACCACTGATTTGTGATGGCTCAGGTACTGACCACGACTGCACAAGGTATGATTATCTGTAAGATGTAATTATTATTATTATTATTATTATAGATTTTTATAGCGCCATTTATTCCATGGCGCTTTACATGTGAAGAGGGGCAAAGTATTGCTGCAGAGTATTATGGAGGTCCATGCAGAAACACAAAATTATGCTAAAGTCCAAAGAAGAAAGGTGATCCACACTGCAGCACCACTAGAGCTAGTTCACCCAGTCTAAGGGTTATAGACGCTATAGGCATATATTCCTGGACTTACGGGTGCTCACCCAAGAAAGAAACATTGCCAACAGTTCATATCAAATAAAATATTACGGTGGCACTCACAGTCCTGTAAAATCCATTATTTATTCAAACAATTAAAACATCAGCAGGGGAGAAATGTGCAGGATACACGGACGACGGCTGTTTCGCGCAATTGCGCTTCTACAGGTCCTAGAGACGGGAGGAAGTGACGAGGTCCATATACCTGAAGCAGGTATAGTTCCTCCCCATCCCTAACGTCTTCACATGCTGGTTAATACCAATTACCCACTTACTAGAATGAAAAAACAACATACAAACACAAACTGTTAAAAAAGCAAACAAATATACTAAAAAATATCACTAAAACACAGACATATTGACTCTATCATTGAAACCTGTTGCTTCCAATGCACTCGTGTGTAGAATCCATCTCACTTCTCTTCTGAGAAGAAGCCTATGAAGATCACCCCCCCGAGCTGGTAGGGTGACCCTCTCAATGCCCGCAAATTGTAATGCTTCTGGATTCCCTCCATGGTGGTCTCTCATGTGGTTAATCAAACATGGGACTCCCTTTCCTGAATGAATGGAGTTGAAACGTTCCCTGAACCGGACAAACAGTGGCCGTATTATTTTACTGACATTGAAGAATTTGCACGGGCAAAATAACACATAAACAACGTACTTAGTGCTGCAAGAGATAAAATCTCGTACCCATTGTGAAACAGATACAACTTTAATGATGCAGCCTTTGGCATGAAAGGAACAAAAAGAGCAATGTCCACACCTAAAATTTCCTTTAGGTACACCTGTTTTTAACCAATCTTTTAGTTCATTTTTTATGCGGTTATGCACCAGGACATCTCTCAAATTGACTACATCTAACAACTCTGCATCCCTTTCCAAAATATGTCAATTCTTTCTAATGACTGACCGAATATAGCCGTCCATGAGGCCATATTTAAAACAAAACACAAATATCTTTTCTTTACCAATCCTTTTTGTAGCTGAAATATCTTTTGTGTAATTATTTGCCCTAGTCAGTGCTGAATCAAGAATAGAACTAGGATAACCCCTACTACAAAATCTTTTGTATAAATCTGACGATTGTCTTTCATAACCTTGAGAGCTACTATTGATTCTTTTTACTTTCAAAAACTGACTGTAGGGTAGGGATTGTTTTGTATACTGAGGATAAGCACTATCAAAATGAAGTAGAGAGTTTGTAGAAGATGGTTTCCGATAAACTTCTGTATTACTGACCCCTTGTTCTATCCATAATCTGACATCCAAAAATTCTAAAGACGAGCCCCCAAACACAAATGTGAACTTCATATTCATGGTATTGGACAGATTCAGGTGCTCCACCAACCTTGTGAAAACCTCCCGAGTTCCATCCCACACCACAAAGACGTCGTCCACATATCTGATGTATAACTTAATATGTCTCAAATAGCCATTACCAGGGAAAAAATGTTCCTCTCTTCAAATAAAGCTAGATATAAATTAGCAAAGGTACATGCTGCCATGTCCCAATCGCGGTTCCCATGTATTGCAGGTACCCATAAACTTGAACGCAGTATGCTTCAAGATAAACACTAAACCTCCACATACAAATTCCACAAAGTCAGCCCGTATGTCGGTACCCCCTAAAACCTTCCTGACAGCTTCAACCCCATCAAAATGTGGTATTCTAGTATACAAGCTATCAACATCTATAGAGACCAGAGAAAAACCTTCTTGCCAGGAAAAATCATGTAAAACTTTCAAAAAATCTTTCGTGTCTTTAACATATGAAGGGATATCTCGTAACAAAGGGCGGAGAAGCCAGTCCATGTACTAGGATAGGGATGCCATGAGAGACCCCATCCCAGAAACAATGGGGCGGCCTGAAGGCCGGGTTGGGGATTTGTGTATTTTGGGGATGTGGTGGATTTTGACATGTGCTTCGGATCATTATCCATTTGTAGAAGCCATACTTTTTTCAACTTCAGCTTGTTTATAGATTGTGTTATGTTTGCATCAAGAATTTGTTGAAATTTCATTGAATCCATTCTTCCCTCTACCCGTGAAATGTGCATATACCTTTAATCATTACGAACACATGTGCCATGCTCACAGCGAACAAGCCTGTAGGGACATTGTTCACACCACCAGAAAACTGAAACACAAGAAAGCACAGTAAAACAAACGTATAAAAATACTCTGTTGTAAAAAAAAGTAACAGTAGACAGCAAGTGCTGGTAAAAAGATGATAAAACACAGGGTATTTGTTTGATACAGTTTTTGCAAAAAAATGTATACAGCTGCTCTACCAAACGTCACATACCCGTATCAGAGCAGTCACTGACTAATGTATTTAATCTCTAACTGATGTATACATATCAATGTATCAACCAAATACCCTGTGTTTTATCATCTTTTTACCAGCACTTGCTGTCTACTGTTTGTTGTATACAACAGAGTATTTTTATACATTTGTTTTACTGTGCTTTCTTGTGTTTCAGTTTACCTTTAATCATTGTGGCCAAAGAGTTCTATTTTAACCTCATCGGTGCACATGACTTGTTTCCAAAATGCATCAGGCTTGTTTAGATTTTTTTTGCATATTTCTGACCCTGAATGTTATAGTGAGGATGCAGGAGAGGTTTTCTTCTGATGACTATTCCATGAAGGCCATATTTGTGCAGGTGTCAATGAACAGTAGAACAATGTACCACAACCACAGAGTCTGCTAAATCTTTTTGAAGGTCTTCTGCAGTCAAGCTGGGGTTCTGATTTGCCTCTCTAGCAATCCTATGAACAGCTCTCACTAAAATTTTGCTTGGTCTTGGTCTTCCAGACCTTTTCTTGACCTCTACTGTTCCTGTTAACTGCTATTTCTTAATTACATTTGAAACTGAGGAAAGAGCAACTTCTATACACTTTGCTATCTTCTTATAGCCTTCTCCTGCTTTGTGGGCCTCCATTATTTTCATCTGCAGAGTGCTAGGCAGCTGCTTAGAAGAAGTGCTAGGCAGCTGCTGTTGTTTGCACAAGGTTAGAGGAGGCTGGGGTTTTATAAAGCTGGGAAATTTGCATCACCTAGGCTTTCCTAATGATGACAGTGAACAAGCCATAACCTTAGTAGGCTAATTCAGGTCTGAAACTTTGGTCATCTGAGCACTAGTGTTGAGCGATACTGCTCGATATCTAAAAATATCGGATCGGAATGGTATCACCGATATCACTAAATATTGTCGATATCCGCTTCCGATACCGGAAGTCCCATGTAAGTCTATGGGAACAAAATATCGCAACTAAAAAAAACCTTTATTTCCTTGTAAACACTAAATATACACACATAGAATACATATATATATATACATGTCATTGTGACATATATATATATATATATACATATATGTATAGTTTATACACTTCTACATAGTAAAATATCCTCTGATTCAATTGCCGGGTAAAGCCGGCTTCTGTGAAAAGACAGAAGCACCCGACATGAAATGACACTTGGTGTACATAGGGTTAACCATGTCTTTTCATGTCGTTTGCAATCTGATTTGCACAATTACATCAGTCTATGTGTGCAAAATTTCACACCTGTAGGGATTAATTAAAGGTGTAAATTCGTTGTAAAAAAAACGGACTTTTTTGCTACGAATTTACACCTTTAATTAACCCCTACAGGTGTGAAATTTTGCACACATAGACTGATGTAATTGTTTGTGCAAATCAGATAGCAAAGGACATGAAAAGACATGGTTAACCCTATGTACACCAAGTGTCATTTCATGTCGGGTTCTGCATTTTCACAAAAGCCGTCAATTGAATTAGCGGCTATTATACTATGTAGAAGTGTATGAACTATAAATATATATATATATATGTGTGTCACAAACTCAATGACATGTATATTATTATTATTATTATTATTATTAATATTTATTTCTATAGCACCATTGATTCCATGGTGCTGTACATGAGAAGGGGTTACATACAAATTACAGGTATCACTTACAGTAAACAAACTAACAATGACAGACTGATACAGAGGGGAGAGGACCCTGCCCTTTCGGGCTTACATTCTACAGGATTGTGAGGCAGGAGACAGTAGGTCGGGGGGTTGCAGCAGTTCCGGTGTTGGTTGAGGCAATAACTCCGGTAGTGGTGAGGAGGCAGCAGGGTCATTGCAGGCTGTAGGCTTTCCTGAAGAGATGGGTTTTCAGGTTCCGTCTGAAGGATCTGAATGAGTTTGACAGTCGGATGTGTTGGGGCAAAGAATTCCAGAGGATGGGGGATATTCGGGAGAAGTCTTGGAGGCGGTTGGGTGAGGAGCGAATAAGTGTGGAGGAGAGAAGGATGTCTTGGGAGGATCGGAGATTACGTGAGGGAAGATATCGGGAGATTAGTTCAGAGATATATGGAGGAGACAGATTATAGATGGCCTTGTAGGTCAGTATTAGTAATTTGAACTGGATACGCTGAGGGAATGGGAGCCAGTGAAGAGATTTGCAGAGGGGAGAAGCGGAGGAGTAGCGAGGAGAGAGGTGAATTAGTCGAGCAGCAGAGTTAAGGATGGACTGGAGAGGTGCGAGGGTGTTAGCAGGGAGGCCAGAGAAAAGGGTGTTGCAGTAGTCGAGGCGGGAGATGATGAGGGCGTGCACAATCATTTTAGTAGATTGAGGGTTGAGGAAAGGACGGATTCTTGAAATATTTTTGAGCTGAAGGCGACAGGAGGTAGAAAGAGCTTGGATGTGCGGTTTGAAGGACAGGGCAGAGTCAAGGGTTACTCCGAGGCAGCGGACTTCTGGTACGGGGGAAAGCGTGATGTCGTTAATTGTGGTAGATAGGTCAGGTAAGGAAGATCTGTGGGATGGGGGAAAGATTATGAGTTCAGATTTGTCCACATTGAGTTTGAGGAAGCGGGAGGAGAAGAAGGAGGATATGGCTGATAGACACTCCGGGATTCTGGATAGCAGAGAAGTGATGTCTGGGCCAGAGAGGTAGATCTGAGTGTCATCAGCGTAAAGGTGGTACTGGAATCCGTGGGACTTTATGAGTTGCCCCAGGTATATATATATATATTATATATATATATGAGGTGTAAAATTGCTGAAAAAAAATGCGTGGGCTCCCGCCCTATTTTCGCAACCAGACAGACAAAGTCAGTGAGTGGGGGCAGATAATAATAGCCCAGAGAGGGACCATTATTTTTGGCCCCCCCCCCGGCTACTAACATCTGCCCCCAGACACCCCAGAAAGGGCAAATCTCTAATTAGATTTGCCCTTTCTGGCACTTTGCCCGTCTATTCCCATTGCCCTGTAGCGGTGGCGAATGGGTTAATAAGGGGTTAAAATGACCTTGCAATTGAAAGGTCACTTTAAGCCAGGTTAATAATTGAGAGCTGTCAATTAGACAACTATCAATTATTAATCCTATTGTATGAAAGAAAAATCAAACACACACACTTTAATAAAAAAGAAGTTTAATGAAATAATCACAGTTTTTGACCATATTTTATTTACCTGCTAAAACCATTTCCTGTAATAAAAATAAAATAATAAAGCAAAATTATTCTTACCTATCCCATGCACAGTCAGGTCCCACGGTGTAATCCTTCAGAAAGGGTTAATGTTTACTGCAGCGACCGCAGCTAATGCTGCAGCCTCACAGTAAACCCCCAAATGAATGAGCTCCTCTCCTGGCTGACAGGAGAGGAAGTGGAAAGCTTAATTGATTGCTTTCCACTTTCACTTCAGGTCAGCCAGGGACACCATCAGTGACGTCAGAGGGAACTGATTAACAAAAATAGGGGTTCCCTTCGAAAAAAAAATGGCGTGGGGTCCCCCCTATTTTTGTTAACCAGCCAGATGAAGCAGACCGCTGAGGCCTGGATTTTCAGGCTGTTAAGGAGCCAAGATCCATGGACCTTGCCAGCCTGATAATACCAGGCCACAGCAGTCTGCATATCTTGGCTGATTAACAAAAATAGGGGATCCCCTCGAAAAAAATTGGCGTGGGGTCCCCCTATTTTTGTTAACCAGCCAGATGAAGCAGACCGCTGAGGCCTGGTTTTTCAGGCTGGTAAGGATCCAATATCCATGGACCTTGCAAGCCTGATAATACCAGGCCACAGCAGTCTGCTTAGCTTGGCTGGTTAACAAAAATAGGGGATCCCCTCGAAAAAAAAACGGCGTAGGGGTCCCCCTATTTTTGTTAACCAGCCAAGTAAAATGCAGACTGCTGCGGCCTGGTATTAAAAGACTGTCAAGGCCCATGGATTTTGGCCCTCAACAGCCTGATAATACCAGGCTACAGCAGCCCCACATTTGGCGCATCAAAAGATGTGCCAATTGTGGCACTTTACCCGGCTCTTCCCACTGCCCTGTAGCGGTGGCAAGTGGGGTAATAAGGGGTTAATGTCACCGTTGATTGCACGGTGACAATAAGCCCGGTTAATAATGGAGAGGTGTCAATAAGACACCGATCCATTATTAATCCCAAAGTTATTAAATGTATAAAAAAAAGACAAAGCAAGAAAAAAGTCTTTTAATGAAATAAAAGAGACAACACAGTTTTCATTAATTTTATTATACACTCATTCCTGCGACGCCATTGATCTCCTGTAAAAAAAGAAAAAAAACAAACCAACAGTATACCACCTGTCCGACGCAGTCCATAGTAACGACTGTCCCACGACGATCCAGCTCTGCTACATCGCAATGACAGGCAGAGCCTGTCATCGCAACGCAGCACAGCTGATTACCTGCTTCCCCGGCGGTGACGTCATCGGACTGACTGCTTTACGGCCGGGATTACCCAGCAGTCACTGCAGTTATCGCGAGAAACTGCATGTGACCGCCGGAGAAAGATGATGGCGGCCATGAAGCAGTCCAGCCCGTGACCGCCGGAGATCTTCTGCCAGGTAAGTGCCGCTGACTCCTGACAGACCCGACCGACGGACACTGACAGACCCGACCGACGGACACTCACAGACCCGACCGACGGACACTGACAGTGACAGTGACAAATCCGATTCCGGTATCCGATATGACGAAAATATCGGTACTCGGAATCGAAAGCCCGATACAGCTAATATCGGCCGATACCCGATATTTGCAGTATCGTATCGCTCAACACTACTGAGCACACAAATCTCCAATGGTGACCAAACTTTTAAAAAATTTTAAAATGTAAAATCTTTTAGAGATCATTTCATGTTCAACTTCCTTAACTTTTCAAAATAGCATGAAAAAGCATATGCAGCACACCCACTTATTACAGGTGCTCAAATGGGAATCCACTCCAAGATAGATAGTATAAGAAATTTGGCACTCCAGATAATGATGCAAAATAATTTATTTCATGCAGTAACAATTTTGTTGCAAAAAATGTACATTTCGGCCACAAATGGCCTACTTCAGAACTACAAAAGAATATATCACAATAAGTATACATAAAAGCATACAGATCTGTATGAATGTCACAAATAGTAGTCTCCCATTGCAACAAAATCAGAAAAACAAAAAACAAACTCAAAAATTAAGGGAAAAATCATTCTCATTATGTCATCATGAGCCTAATATTATAGAATAATAGTGCCAAAATTAACTGTATAGAAAAGGACTGTAGAGGATATGGTCAGAGAGACAGACATGTATATAGTTCCATTCAGTGGTTACCAGAGAGTGGCAAGGAGTGTGAATGGCTGGAGTCTCACTGTGAAAGAAAAAAATGGTATGCAATTAATCAATTTTGAAAGCTAATGGTATAACAAGATGAAAACAGCATTCATACATTCACCTCGAGTGTTATCTATGTAAAGACACTTACCAGCATATGATGAAAATGGATGATCAAATGGATGTAGAAACAACGCAGGAGAATGGCATCATGGTGCATAGGAGAGAAGCGCTAACAAACAAGGGTCATGTGCAGTTTTTATAGGAAAGGCAGAGCGCCTCAACTGCTGCCATGCGTATCACTTCCTGGTGTATCAAGTTCCGGTTGTAGCAGATCATGTGACTGCCCCACCAGAAGTGATGTTATCCAGCAGAAAGTGTCCCCATGCGGCGCCATCTTTTTGGATCCCTAAGCACTGGTATCTGAATAGGGGAATCCATGCCTGCCCCACCAGATGTGATGTAATGTAGCAGAAAGTGTCCCATATGGCGCCATCTTTTTTAACCGATAAACACTGGTATCTGAATAGGGGAATCCATGACTGCCCCACCGGAAGTGATGTAATGTAGCAGAAGATGTCGTCGTGCGACGCCAGCTTTTTGGATCCCTGAACACTGGTAACCAAATAGGTAAATCGAAGATAAACAACACTGTATCAACCAACAATATGGAAAGTAACATCAATTTGAAACAATAATAATGGTGATAAGGGAACTATATTGGTAACAGAGTAGAGTTAACTTTTCAAAATAACAGTAATTTGACCAAGGGTGCCAAAACTTTTACATGTCACTGTAACTCATCAATCCACGACTTGTGACTTAATGGGAAATACCGGTGACCTCCGTTAGGGCTTGTGTGATGCTTTGAGCCGCCTAGAAAAAGGACAATGGTGACAGGTTTAGTAGTGAGTGTGACACCCGTGAGGCTGAGGCACTGGGATTAGGCATTACTTATAAATAGTCCTTTAACTGCAAGATATAGGGGACAGTGAAGATATACCATATTTTTTGGAATATAATTGCATTGGACCATAAGACGCACCTAGGTTTTAGAGGAGGAAAACAGAAAAAAAATGAAGCAAAAAATGTGGTCATGATGCATTGTTTTGGGGGAAGATCTGCTTCTAACACTGTTATAGGTGTAATGTCCCCCAATTATGTACTAATATCATCCATCCTGGCATATATATGTCCCCATCCTGGTATATATGCCCCCATCCTGATAAATATGTCCCCATCTTGGTATATATGGCCCCCAATCCAGGTATATATGACCCCTGATTCAGATATACATGGCCCCTATTCCAGGTATACATGGCCCCCTCATCCTTGTATACATGGCCCCCCAAAATGGTATATATGGCACTAAATCCTGGTATACATGGCCCCATCTCAATCCTGGTATACATGGGCTCCATATCCATCCTGGTATACATGCCCCCCATTCCCATCCTGGTACACATGGCCCCCCTTCCTGGTATACATTGCACCCCATCCCATTCCTGGTATACATGGCTCTTCATCTCAATCCTGTTATACATGGCCCCATCCTTGTATATACAGCCCCCATCACATTGCTCACATAAAAAAATAAACAATTCTACTCACCTTCCCTCGCGATGTCCAGTTCTGAGGCCAGTAGCTGATTTTAGTATGTGAGCAGCGCATTACTTCACTGCCATGTGCTCCCGCAAGCTGAGGTGAGCTGGCTGAATATTCAATGCTCCCTATGCCCAGGACTATGAGAGTGGAGAGCATTGAATATTCATTTTCTTTAAAAACACGTACACTGTTAGACACAGCTGCCGGCTCCTGCAGCGGCTGGGCGATCATGTGTGCCCGCTATTAAAGAGAATGAATATTCACTGCTCCCAACACCCATGGGAGTGGAGAGCAGTGAATATTTATTCTCTTTAATAGCACACGTGATCACCCTGCAACTGCAGGAGCCGGTGGCTGTGACTAACAGTGTGCCCGCTATTAAAGAAAATGGATATTCACTGCTCCCATGCCCTAGTCCCTCCCACCTCTTGGCGCCAGCTTCAGTGCATATAGGTGGGAGGGACTACATGCATGAGGAGCACAGAAAATTCATTGTCTTTAACACCAGGCACAAGTGTTAGCTGCAGCCGCGGGCCTCTGCCTCCAGTGACTTACTCCACCGCCTTTCCCCCGGCCCCCATCCACAACCACAGTCAGACTATAGGTATAGGCCTGTCGATGAGGCCTGTATAACATTGACTATGATCCAAACAATTTCAAAGTGACATGTCCCCTACTGTATGACAGTAGTAACAGAAAAAAATTTGGGGGGCCTGTCGATGAGGCCTGTATAACATTGACTACATGCTCCAAACAATTTCAAAGTGACATGACACCTAATGTATTAAATTAGTAAGAGAAGAATTTTTGGGGGGCCTGTCGATGAGGCCTGTATAACGTTGATTAGATGCTACAAACAATTTCTAAGTGAGATGTCCTCTACTATATTACATTAGTTACAGAAGAATTTTTTGGGCCTGTCGATGGGGTCTGTATAACAGACTAGATGCTCCAAACAATTTCAAAGTGACATGTCACCTACTGTATGACATTAGTAACAGAAGAATTTGGTGGGGCCTGTCGATGAGGCCTGTATAACATTTACTACATGTTCCAAACAATTTGTACGTTAGATGCCCCCTACTGTATTAGGCTAGTAACAGAAAAATTTGG
Source organism: Oophaga sylvatica (assembly GCA_033576555.1). Lineage (NCBI taxonomy): Eukaryota > Metazoa > Chordata > Amphibia > Anura > Dendrobatidae > Oophaga > Oophaga sylvatica. The sequence goes on along the minus strand of JARQOD010000005.1, from coordinate 137,616,005 downwards.
GGGGCCTGTCGATGAAGACTGTATAACATTGACGCTGCAAAAAATAGATGCTGCAAAAAATTTCAAACTGAAATCTCCTCTTCTGTATTTGGTTAGAAACATAAAATAATTTTTTTTAGTGTGGATGAGGCCTGAATAATCCAGAAGATTGTCTGTGGCGTTGGAACGCCCTCTTTCCTACAGTTGCTGCAGGTAAGGGCAGGTTTGCTGGAGACATATGGCCGACGTGTCGCTAGATGAACTGATCAGGAAATGGAGCATGACGATAGCGGGAATGGGAATGTACAACAGGGTCAATAACAGGGCTGCTATGGGAAGTATGAGATCAATGATCCAGTCTGCAACGATTACTCATTTACCCAACACCAATAACCAGAGAGCGTTTGATGCTCATCAGAAGATAGGTGTAACAGATGTGCGTCTCAAGCTAGGCATAAAAGATGCACATAATCTAGAAGATAGGCTCAAAACAATTTCAAACTCAGATCTCGGCTGCTGTATCACCTTTGTAAAACAATAAAATAAATTACTTTTAATGTGCAACAGCTCTGCAGACAGAACAATTTCAATGCCACTAAATGAAAAGGTTGGTTATAGCAGGCTGTAGTACATTTATCAACAGAAAAAAAATATTTTAATGTGCTTGAGGTCTGCAGACAGCTTTGTTATGTTTCAGTAGCTGAGGAGAAATTGCAAAAATAGCCAAAGTAGCAATACACCAGAGAGGGTGGAAACTATTGGGATGCAGGACCCAAAACTAACCGCAACACTAGAAGTAGCCGTGGAGCGTACCTACGGTGATCCTAGACGCCTCGTCACAGCCAGAGACATAGCTACACCTAAAGGCAGAAAGATGAAAGCTATCTGCCCTGTAGCAGAACCCCTGAAGAAATAGGAAGCCCCCAAACATGTAATGGCGGTTAGACAAGAAGAAAATACGAACACAGACAGAAAATAGAATGAGCAAACGCTGGGGCCCAATCTTTCTAGATAGAAAAGTATAGGAGAGAATTCTGACTGCAACCCAAAAAAACCCTGACAAAAATACCAACACTTCTGATTAACAAAAAAACCTGAGATCACATGATCTCTACCACCTAAATCAGATCTCTGGTGTAACACACAGCAATTCAGCAAATAAAAAGCGACAAGGAACAAAGCAAAAGTGCAAACAGAAACTGAGCACAATTGCAGCGCCAGGCCCCAAAAGGGGACCAGGCTGAAGTCCACTGCAAGGCAGCGAATCAGCAAGGAAAATCAAACCAGAAGAAAAAAAACAGCAAATCACTTATCTGAATCAAAGCAGGAATGCAAGCTGAGCTCCAAGCAAGACCTGGAAACAATTGATAACCGGCTAGGCTGCTGGGAGTTCAGGTGACTTATATCAAGCCAGTCATCTCCACCTGAGACCCATTCCTTAATTGGTTCAATACCCTCAGCAACAACCAGAGGGAGCCTCAGCTCCGAAGTCATCTCTAAGACATTCACAACAGTAGTCCCCTCTTGAGGAGGGGTCACCGAAACCTCACGTGCGCAACCAGGCCGATCAGGATGAGCTCGGTGGTAGGCACGGATCAGTCTCCTAGCATGGATGTCCGAAGCAAACACTCAAGAATTGTCCTCCTGACCATAACCTCTCCACTTAACCAAATACTGGAGTTTCCGTCTAGCAAAACGAGAATCCAATATTTTCTCAACCACATTCTCCAAATTGCCCTCAACCAAAACAGGGTCGGGAGGCGCAGCCATAGGAACCACTGGCTCGACAAACCTCTTCAATAAGGACTTGTGGAACACGTTATGGATCTTAAATGTCCCTGGAAGAAGCAAACGGAAGGAAACAGGATTAAGAATTTCCATGATCTTATAAGGTCCAATGAACCTTGGCTTAAATTTTGGAGATGCAACCTTCATATGGATATTTCTTGAGGACAACCAAACCAAATCCCCCACTTTAAAACGAGGACCATCAGTCCTATGCCGGTTGGCAAACCGCTGGGCCTTCTCTTGAGAGAAAGACAACCTCTCCACTACCTGGTCCCAAATCTGCTGCATTCGCTCCACAATAGAGTCAACCCCCGGACAGACAGAAGCCTCCGCCTGTCCTAAAAAAAAAAAAAAAAAAAAAAAAATCGAGGGTGAAACCCAGATTTGCAGAAAAATGGAGACATCAAGGTGGCAGAGCTAGCCCTATTATTAAGAGCAAACTCAGCCAAAGGCAAAAAAGAGACCCAGCCATCTTGATCAGCAGACACAAAACATCTCAAATAAGTCTCCAAGGTCTGGTTTGTTCTCTCGGTTTGTCCATTGGTCTGAGGGTGAAATGCAGAGGAGAAAGATAACTGAACACCAAGTTTAGAACAAAATGTCCTCCAAAATCTGGAAACAAACTGGACTCCTCTGTCAGACACAATGTTCTCCGGAATGCCATGCAACCGAACCACGTGCTGAAAGAACAAAGGCACCAATTCGGAGGAGGAAGGCAACTTAGGTAATGGCACAAGATGTATCATCTTGGAAAACCTATCACAGATTACCCAGATAACGGTCATTCTCTGAGAGACAGGGAGGTCGGAAATAAAATCCATAGAAATATGGGTCCATGGCCTCTGGGTACAGGTAATGGCATTAACAAACCACTAGAGCGAGAGCAAGGCTTGGAACGAGAGCAAGTCCCACAGGACTGCACAAAGTCCCTGACGTCACGAGACAAAGTAGGCCACCAAAAGGACCGACTCACCAAGTCTCTGGTACAAAAAATCCTGGGATGACCAGCCAACGCGGAACAATGAATCTCAGACATCACACTCTTCTTCCACTGGTATGGGACAAACAATTGATTACCGGCAAGGCCGCTGGGAGTTCAGATCACTTATTTCAAGCCAGTCATCTCCACCTGAGACCCATTCCTTAATTGGTTCAATACCCTCAGCAACCACCGGAGGGAGCCTCAGCTCCGAAGTCGTCTCTAAGACATTCACAGTTACTGTTGTGAATGTCTTAGAGACGACTTCGGAGCTGAGGCTCCCTCCGGTGGTTGCTGAGGGTATTGAACCAATTAAGGAATGGGTCTCAGGTGGAGATGACTGGCTTGATATAAGTGACCTGAACTCCCAGCAGCCTGGCCGATAATACTGTTATGTTTCGGTAGCTGAGGAGAAATTGCAAAAATAGCCAAAGTAACAATACACCAGAGAGGGTGGAAACTATTGGGATGCAGGACCCTAAACTAACCGCAACACTAGAAGTAGCCGTGGAGCGTACCTACGGTGATCCTAGATGCCTCGTCACAGCCGGAGAGATAGCTACACCTAAAGGCAGAAAGATGAAAGCTATCTGACCCGTAGCAGAACCCCCAAAGAAATAGGAAGTCCCCAAACATGTAATGGCGGTGTTATGTTTCGGTAGCTGAGGAGTGCAGGTAAAAAAGGCAATACTCCAGAGCAGTTGGAATCTATGAGATTGCAGTACCCTGACTAACCACCACAACTAGAGGCAGCCGTGGAGCGTTCCTACGTTGGTCCTAGATGCCTCGTCACAGCCTGAGAAACTAACTACACCTAAAGATAGATATAGGAAAGCTATCTGCCCCGGAGCAGAACCCCAAAGATAATAGAAAGCCCCCAAACATGTAATGGCGGTTAGACAAGATGAAATACTGACACAGAAAGAAAATAGTATGAGCAAACGCTGGGGCCCAAACTAACTAAATAGAAAAGGATAGGAAGGGTACTTACTGCAATCCCAGAAAACCCTGAAAAGCACCAACTCTACTAATTTCAAAAACACCTGAGATCATACGACCTCTTCCACCTAAATTAGTTCTCTGGTGTAACAAAATCAAAACAGCAGCCACTGAAAAAACTGGAAAAAGCAAAAGTACAAACATCAGTGGCTGAACAAAACTGAGAGGGCAGAAGCCCCCGGAGGGGACCCTGAAGGCCCCCACAGAAGTGCAGGACAAAATGCAAAAATATAGCACAAACACAAAAGAAGAAAATGTCTTATCTGTTAGCAGGAGATGCAGACACGACACAGCAGGCTACAAGGGAAACTGGAATAAAGGATTCAGACCAGAACAATTGATCACCGGCAACCCTGATGGGAAGGTGACTCCCTTATATAAGACCAGTCAGTAACACCTGATTCCCAGTCCTCACAATCTTCACTGGACAGACTAGCACCGCTTGTAACCACCAGAGGGAGCCTCTGCTCAGAACTCATCTCAAACCCATTCACAACAGTACCCCCCCCTTGAGGAGGGGTCACCGAACCCTCATTTGAGCAACCAGGTCGGTCAGGATGAGTTCTATGATACGCACGGATAAGTCTCCTAGCATGGATGTCCGAAGCAAACACCCAAGAATTGTCTTCCTGACCATAACCTCTCCATTTAACCAAATACTGGAGTTTCCGTCTAGAAAAACGAGAATCTAATATTTTCTCAACCACATACTCCAGATTGCCCTCAACCAAAACAGGGTCAGGAGGCACAGCAGCAGGAACCACTGGCTCAACAAACCTCTTCAACAAGGACTTGTGGAACACGTTATGGATCTTAAATGTCCCTGGAAGAAGCAAACAAAAAGAAACAGGATTAATAATCTCCATGATCTTATAAGGTCCAATGAACCTAGGCTTAAATTTAGGAGATGCTACTCTCATAGGAATATTCTTTGAGGACAACCAGACCAAGTCCCCCACTTTAAACCGAGGACCATCAGTCCTATGCCGGTTAGCAAACCGCTGGGCCCTCTCCTGAGAGAGGGACAACCTCTCCACTACCTGGTCCCAAATCAGTTGCATACGCTCCACAACAGAGTCAACACCTGGACAGACAGAAGCCTCCGTCTGTCCTGAAGAAAATCGAGGGTGAAACCCAGAATTACAGAAAAACGGAGACATCAAAGTAGCAGAGCTAGCCCTATTATTAAGAGCAAACTCAGCCAAAGGCAAAAAAGAGACCCAGTCATCCTGATCAGCAGACACAAAACATCTTAGATAAGTCTCCAATGTCTGGTTTGTTCTCTCAGTTTGACCATTGGTCTGAGGATGAAATGCCGAGGAGAAAGACAATTGAACACCCAGTTTAGAACAAAAAGTCCTCCAAAATCTGGAAACAAACTGGACTCCTCTGTCAGACACAATGTTCTCAGGAATGCCGTGTAAACGAACCACGTGCTGAAGGAACAACGGCACCAATTCAGAGGAGGAAGGCAACTTAGGTAATGGCACAAGATGTATCATCTTGGAAAACCTATCACAAATTACCCAGATGGTGGTCATTCTCTGAGAAACAGGAAGGTCGGAAATGAAATCCATAGAGATATGGTTCCATGGTCTCTTGGGCACAGGCAATGGCATCAACAAACCACTAGAGCGAGAGCAAGGCTTGGAGCGAGAGCAAGTCCCGCAGGACTGCACAAATTCCCTGACATCACGAGACAAGGTAGGCCACCAAAAGGACCGACTAACCAAGTCTCTGGTACCAAAAATTCCGGGATGCCCAGCCAACGCGGAACAATGAATCTCAGACATCGCACTCTTTTTCCACTGGTCCGGGACAAACAATTTTCCAACAGGGCAGCACTCGGGCCTATCCTCCTGACACCCCTCCAGAGCAAGTCTCAAATTGGGCGAGATGGCGGAAAGAACTACACCCTCTTTCAAAATAACAGAAGGATCAGATAACTCAGGAGAGTCCGCAAGGAAACTCCTCGAGAGGGCATCCGCCTTAACATTCTTAGTGCCAGGAAGAAAGGAAACCACAAAATTAAAACGTGTGAAAAACAAGGCCCACCTGGCCTGTCTAGGATTGAGTCGCTTGGCAGATTCCAGATAGACCAGATTCTTATGGTCCGTAAGGACCACCACCTGATGTTTGGCTCCCTCCAGCCAATGTCTCCACTCTTCAAAAGCCCACTTCATGGCCAATAACTCCCGATTACCCACGTCATAATTACGTTCAGTAGGAGAAAATTTTCGAGAGAAAAAGGCACAAGGGTTACTTTTAGAGGTCTCTGGATCTTTTTGGGACAAAACGGCACCTGCCCCAATTTCAGAGGCATCAACCTCCACCTGAAATGGCAGAGAAACATCAGGCTGCCGTAGAACAGGAGCAGAAGTGAATCTCTGCTTAAGTTCCTGAAATGCAGAGACTGCCTCAGGAGGCCAATTCACCACATCAGAACCCTTTCTGGTCAAATCAGTTAATGGTTTAACAATAACCGAGAAATTACCAATAAATTTGCGATAAAAATTGGCAAAACCCAAAAATCTCTGAAGAGCCTTTAATGAAGTAGGTTGGACCCAATCACAGATGGCCTGAACCTTGACCGGGTCCATTTCAATAACAGATGGGGACAAAATGAATCCCAGAAATGAGATCCTCTGTACGCCAAAAAGACACTTTGATCCCTTCACATACAGAGCATTCTCTCTCAAAATCTGGAATACAGTTCGAACAGGTTTCACATGAGAGTCCCAGTCATTAGAAAAAATCAAGATATCATCCAAATAAACAATCAGAAATTTGTCCACAAAATCCCTGAAAATGTCATTCATGAAGGACTGGAAGACGGAAGGAGCGTTAGTGAGCCCAAAGGGCATCACCAGGTACTCAAAATGCCCTTCAGGGGTATTGAATGCCGTCTTCCATTCATCCCCGTGCTTAATGCGAATAAGGTTATACGCCCCCCTGAGGTCAAGCTTGGTAAACCAAGTAGCGTTTTTCACCCTGGAAAACAGGTCAGAAATCAAGGGTAACGGGTATTGATATTTCACAGTAATATTGTTCAAGAGACGATAATCAATACACGGCCTTAATGAACCATCCTTTTTTGCCACAAAGAAAAAACCGGCACCTAAGGGTGAAGAGGATGGTCTGATATGACCCTTCTCCAATGATTCCTTGATATAAGACCGCATAGCGTCATGTTCAGGTACAGACAAGTTAAAAAGGCGACCTTTAGGGTATTTACTACCCGGCACTAATTCAATGTGCATCATAGCTCCTATGGGGAGGCAGGATGCAGATTTCTTTCGCAAACACATCGAAAAATCAATCAAAAAACTCAGGAAATCCTGACCTGGGGGGGGCAGAAAAAACAGGATGTTGGTATTCACTGGCACCCCCCAATGGTTTACAGACACAGATTTCCAATCCAAACAGGATTATGAGACGTAACAAGGAAAACCCAGCACGATAATGTCATGCAGATTATACAGAACCAAAAATTTGCAGCACTCCTGGTGATCGGTTCAACCCTCATTATCACCTGAGTAGAAAACTGGGGTTCATTCCAGCCAAAGGGGTAAATCGATCCCCAGTAGGGGATAGACTTCTGTAGGGGTATCAGGAAATCCACAACGTTTACAAAATCATAATCCATAGGTTAATACTGCTCCAGAATCAAGAAATCTGACAGAAAATGAGGACAAGAGCAACAGGTGACAGTTAATAAAAACTTGTTGAACACTACCCAAGCAACTGGATGCAAAACGTTCTCCCCGCTTAGGGCAGACGGGAAATAGCATGAAGGCATCACCACAGTAAAACATAACCCATTGCACTTTCGAAACTCATGACCTGTTGCCCCAGACACCACTCTACACACGCATGGGTTCAAAGCTGGTTCAAAGGAAACACCATAAACGCATACTTCTCCCTACGCAAACCTGTCAATTTGAATCGCTAATGACATAGAATCATTGAGACCAAGGGGACGGGAACCCACCATAACATCCTTTAATTATCTGACAGACCTTCCGGAAAAGGCTCCCCAAGCGTCGTCATTCCATTTGGTCGGACTGCCCACCTCGAATCTCAGTATAACTCAGCGTCACAAGCCCCGATTTAATGCCAAAAGCTTTCAGCTTGATCAGTGACATTAGGTCTCGTACAATAACCCCAGGCCTGAAAAATGCATCAACACATCAAAACAGGATCCCGGGTACAGGGAAAAACCCAATCCTGAGGATCGCCGCGCAGGAGAGAGATGATAATTTGAACCTGCTGCGCTGCTTCCCTGAGGGACTTAGATTTTAAGGCAAAAAAAAAATTTTTACAATTTTTTTTGAAACTCTGAAACTTACTCGATCCCCTAAAAACAAATCGGCATGGGATCCTAGGTTCCACAACAGAACCCCCAAATAGATAGCAATACTCCAACCTCATGGCAGCTGATCCACACGGCCAACAACTGTGCAAACTCCATTGAGAAAAGATCCCCCCACACCGGGATACAGAGGGAAAAAAAAAAAAAATGCAACAACAAAAAATATCTCGACAATCTGACAATTTTTTTCCCTTCGGGAGTACCATACAATTTTCAATTTTTAGGCCGGGGGATACGTTATGTTTCGGTAGCTGAGGAGGAGGTAAAAAGGAATACACCAGAGCAGTTGGAATCTATGAGATTGCAGTACCTGATAACCACCACAACTAAGGCACCGTGGAGCGTTCCTACGTTGGTCCTAACGCCTCGTCACAGCCTGAGAACTAACTACACCTAAAGATAAATATAGGAAAGCTTCTGCCCCGGACAGAACCCCAAAGAAATGAAAGCCCAAACATGTAATGGGTTAGACAAATGAAATACTGACACAGAAGAAAATAGTATAGCAAACCGGGGGCCCCCCAAACTAACTAAATAGAAAAGGACAGGAAGGGTACTTACTGCAATCAGAAAACCCGAAAGCACCAACTCTACAATTTCAAAAACACCTGAGACACACGACCTCTTCCACCTAAATTAGTTCTCTGGTGTAACAAAATCAAAACAGCAGCCACGAAAAAACTGGAAAAGCAAAAGTACAAACATCAGTGGTGAACCAAAAAGAGAGGGCAAAGCCCCCCCAGGGGACCCTGAAGGCCCCCACAGAAGTGCGGAAAAAATGAAAAATATAGCACAAACACAAAAGAAGAAAATGTCTTATCTGTTAAACAGGAGATGCAGACACGCACAGCAGGCTACAAGGGAACGGAATAAAGGATTCGACCAGAAAATTGATCACCGGCAACCCTGATGGGAAGGTGCTCCCTTTATAAGACCTCAGTAAACCTGTTTCCCCGTCCTCACAATCTTCAATGGAAGACTAGCACCGCTTTAACCACAGAGGGGCCCTGTCAGAAAATATCTCAAACCCATTCACAACAGTCGGTTAGCCAAGAAAAAATACAACACAGAAAAAAAATGAAGAGCAAACGCTTGGGTCCAAAAATTTTAATAGAAAAGTATAGGACAGAATTCTGTCTTGCCCAACAAAAAAACCTGACAGAATTACCAACCTTCTGATTAAAAAAAAACCTGAGATCACATATTCTACCACCTAATCAGATCTCTGGTGTACACACAGCAATCAGCAAATAAAAAGGACAAGGAACAAGCAAAAGTGCAAAAAGAAAACTGAGCACAATTGCCGCCAGGCCCCAAAGGGGCCAGGCTGAAGTCCACTGCAAGGCAGCAACCCAGCAAGGAAAATCAAACCGAGGAAAAAAAACAGCAAATCACTTAAACTGAATAAAACAAAAAGAAAACTGAGCCCCAACAAAACCTGGAAACAATTGTTTTCCGGCAAAGCTGCTTGGATTTTTAGGATTAATAAGCCAGTATCTCCACCCGAGACTTCCTTAATTGGGGTTTAAAAACCCTCAGCAACCCGGGGGGGACCCCCAGCCCCAAAATGTCTCTAAAATTTTACAACATGCTTTTATCACCGTCACAAAAGACAAAGTGGGATAGGCGGGGGGGATACATTCAGCAACATTAAAATTTTAATTTTTTTTAATCGCGTTATCTACAGACAGGTTTATACACCGCCACAAAAAAACGGGAAAAAAAGGGGTTTTTTCTATTTTGCAAAAGAAAAAATTTAAAATATTTTTTAATGTGCTTAAAACTGCGACAGGTTATTCAATGCCACCAAAATTTTTGGGATATGGGGGTGCATCCATTCGCAACTGAAAAAAATTTTTTTTTTTTAATCATTAGGTCTGTAAACAGGTTTTTTAACCCACCACAAAAAAACAAGTGGGATACGGGGGGGTGTTCATATTCAGCAGCAGAAAAAATTTTTTAAACTTTTTTTTTTAAGTGCCTTAGGCTGCGACAGTTCATACACCACACACTAAATGAAAAAGGGAGATACGCAGGTGTTTACATTTAGTAGTGAAAATATTTTTAGAATGTATACTTTTCATGGGCACAAAAAAAGCATTTTACAACACCTTTAGGAAAATGCCCTGCCTTTGTCTGTGGACCCAAAAAATGGCAAAAAAAAAAAACGGAAGGTAACTTTAACAGAAACTCTGGACACTAGAGTTACACATCTGATGATATACAACCACATAGTAAAAAGCTAAAATCTGGGGGACAGCAGGGGGTTTCAATTTTCCCCTTAAAAAAAATATTTAGAAAGTTATGGTGCATGGGCACAATAGAAGCATCCCAAAAAACTTTGGACATTGCCCCCTGGCTTTGTCTGTGGACCCGGAATGGCCAAAAAAAAAAAAGCTGGGGAAGGGAAAATTTAAAGCCCCCTGGAA
>JARQOD010000005.1:137550189-137605359 GCA_033576555.1 Oophaga sylvatica | reverse complement strand
TTTTTTTTTTTTTTTTTTCCTGAATAAATTTATATCTCCAAATAAAATAATTAAATGAATATTATAGATGCTATCATGCTACAGCGCAAGCGCCTGCCTGCTGAATATGAACTTTTTTTTAAAAAAAACACAATATTCAGTATGTAAAATAGGGAGCAGGTCAAGGGGGGGGTATCAGTGACCTGTCATAAGCCATACAGATGAATATGTAAGATCACCACATGAAGACTAGAGATAAGCGAATATGTTCAGAAAACGATTGCCAAATATATGATACATTCGGATTTGTGATCGGTAACACAAGCATTTTTCTTAAAATTGGAAAAAGTCGGTAACATTCGGTAAAATAATAAAAGCCGGCAATTCATGTGCTGCGTTCAGTAAAATCACAGCATGACAGGTTAGAATAGATATATACACAAAGAACTCATAAATATATAGATTTCAGTGACCTCACCGCACATCACGGTGAGAAATTCTCACGGTGATCTGCTTGTGAGCTTGAACTGTGGTGCCCTCATCACTGACTTTTTCCCATGGTGCTGAGGTCACGGCAGTTCAGCCCTGCTGGGAACGCAGGTAACCTCGATGACGTCACCGCCGGTCACTGATGCAGCGCTTGCAGCAGCTCATTCACCAGTGGATCTCAGCCTGGACGATCGCATCTTGGCACCCTCCAAGTTGAAAACTATTAATCCCACAGACATGGATTACGGTGTGGGACAGAACAACTGACAGGTGAGGGATAATGTGTGTTTTTTTTTTTTAAATTTATTTACAGCACAGAAGCGGCTGATGAATACTGTCATCCGCCGCTCCTGCTCTGTTATTAGCGGCAGCAGGTGTCAGCTGATGGGAGCTGTAGTCCCATCCGCTGACACCAGTGACTGGAGGTAAACTTTATACCTGCGATCACAGCTGAGTGCTCATGTTGTCTTCTGACAGCGCAGGGACTGCGACTGTCTGACCTGACTATCAGCGCTATGCTGGTGTTTCACCCGCTGTCATACAGCGTGGGAAACGCCGGCTTTTGTGCTGCGTATATTCGGCGATCGTGAGCCAAACCGAATATTGAAATATTCACTCATCTCTAATGAAGACCCCTCCCCCCAAAGGCTGTCTTGAAGCATGAGCATATCATTAACGCAAAACTGAAAATAAGGCTAAAATAAGAACCACAAGACTGCTTTTATCAACCAAGGTATCATTTTAATCAGTATAATGTCGCTGACCTGACAGTGTAAGTTACCCAGCACAATTCTGCCAGGTTCCCTTTAACGCCTCTCTGCCATTGGACGTACTATTCCGTCCATGTGCCCTGGGACTTAATCCCCATGGACGGAATAGTACATCATACGCAATCAGCCGCGCTCACGGGGGAAGTGTGGCCGGGTGTCAGCTGATTCTCACAGCTAACAACTAGCACTAAGTTCCTGGAGCATTCACGGACCACTCTTGGCACTTTAACCCCCAGCACACTGCGATCAAACATGATCAATACAAACGAAACCTGTTATGTTTCGGTAACTGAGGAGAAATAGCAAAAAATAGCAAAAGCGGTAATACACCAGAGAGGCTGGAACCTATTGGATTGCAGTAACCTGAACTAACCACACACCACACAACTAGAAGTAGCCGTGGAGCGTTCCTACGGTCATCCTAGACGCCTCGTCACAGCCTGAGAGATAACTACACCTAAAGGCAGAAAGATGAAAGCTATCTGCCCCGGAGCAGATCTCCAAAGAAAATAGTAAGCCCCCAAACATGTTATGGCGGTTAGACAAGAAGAAAGCATGGACACAGACAGAAAATAGAATGAGCAAACGCTGGGGCCCAATCCGTCTAGACAGAAAGTACAGGAAAGAATTCTGACTGCAATCCAAAAAAAACCCTAACAAAAAGTACCAACACTTCTGATTGCCAAAAAACCTGAGATCACATGATCTCATCCACCTAAATCAGATCTCTAGTGTAACAAAACGCAATTCAACAAATAAAAAGTAACAAAGGAGCAAAGCAAAAGTGCAGACAAAAACGGAGCACAATTGCAGCGCCAGACCCCCAAAAGGGGACAGGCTGCAGTCCACTGTAAGCAGCAAACCAGCAGAGAAAATCAAACAGAGGAAAAAAAAACAGCAAACACTTATCTGAAGGAGAGCAGGAAACTAGCAGTGCTTCAAGCAAGACCAGCAGGAACAATTGATAACCGGCAAGGCTGCTGGGAACTCAGGCTACTTATATCCTACCATTCAGCGCCAGCTGAAGGCCATTCGGTAATCAGTTCATTACCCTCGGCAACCACCGGAGGGAGTCCCAGCTCAGAAGCAGCCTCCAGCATATTCACAACAGAAACGCCTAGTTGCATATTATGCAAAAATGGTGAAGTATACACACCAGTGTTAGTCCACTCAAAATAGCTACAATACCTACTCTAAATATCATGAACAAAGGAGAAAACACGGAGCACATAGGTTTCGTGGATTAATTATACAAATTTTATTAATTGCTACAGAGTCTAGCATGATAAAACACACAACTACTGTAATTGTGGATATTGCTAGTAATATTGCACATACTCATTAGTCACCATGCGTGATGGCAATAGTGTGGTAATGTTAGTTAATGCCAATAAAAAAAAATATATCAAGTCGGTGTTCCAGTGAGTATTATGGGACCAAGTATCAGTATACCAATTGAATTTGCAAATGCTTAATGTGTAGCATTATATATGACACATAGTCCTCATACATGTACACAGTACTGTGCCATAGGTACCCTACCAAACTGGCATACGAAATAATGCACGTGCCCGGCATAGATGACACAAAAAGAAAGTGCAGTAGTGCAAAAAGGTGGATACATAGGCTCCCTAGGTTGCCATCAATGGTTTGGGATGTATCACACAATAAATCAACACATTCAATCGCCCGTGGCGGTGTCTAACCGAAACATCAGGCAGGCAAACCCCCACACAGGGAGGCACAATACCATGGTGGAAACTAGCAGATAGGCTCCCAAGTTTGCCAACCAAGACTTGGGGTATATAACAAAATCATTCAATGTATAATTTCACTCATAGCGATATCTTACCCAAGACTCAGGTGGGCAACCCCCCACACGGAGACTAGATCCCGACGCGCGTTTCGCGAGTAGCGATCCTGCTTTCTCAAGTGAAAGTACAGCGTTCCGGTAGCATACAGAAGCATCACGCAGGTAGGGGCTCCCTGCGTGCTTCCCTCAGAACAACGCGATGTGATCGCATTCTGAGTGTATCCATGGAGACCCCCGACTCCAAGATTGCTGCGAGGTCCTTCCGGGTCCTGCAGTGAGGTGGCTTGTCAGTGCCTGCCGCAAAAAACAAGACCTCACATGACTCTGTGGGCCAAAATATGGAAAAATTATAGCTCTCAAAATGTGATGCGCAAACAATTTTTTACAATAAAAAGCGTCTTTTAGTTTGTGACAGCTGCCAAACAAAAATCCGCTATAAATAGTAAATCAAACCCCCCTTTATCACCACATTAGCTAGGGAAAAATAATAAAATAAAAAAAAAGTTTTTATTTCCATTTTCCCATTAGGTTTAGGGTTGGAATTAGGGTTAGGTTTGTGGTTAGGGTAAGGGTATGCTTCCACGGTCAAGAAACCTGGCATTTTGGACAGAGCGGAAAGCCCGCTCCGCCCAAAGCCCCGCCCCCTTCTGAACGCGCGGTGAATCCGGATGTGTTCATTGAACACATCTGGAATCGCCGCAGCGCTACATAAAGGTAAATAGACATGCTGCAGTCTAAAAAGACGCGCAGCATGTCCGTTTTGCGGGTGTTTCACCCGTGTAATCGGAGGCATAGTGGAGACGGGATTTCATAAAATCCCCTCCACTATGCAGGAACATCTGGCCGCTGCGGATTAAACACTGCGGTAGGCCGCAGCATTCAATCCGCAGCTAATCCTAAATGTTTCCGCTACGTGGAAACATACCCTTATGGTTAGGGCTGGGATTAGGGTTAGGGGTGTGTTGGGGTTAGGGTTGGAGTTAGAATTGGGGGGGTTTCCACTGTTTAGGCACATCAAGGGCTCTCCAAACGGGACATCGTGTTCGCAGACCATTCCATCAAAGTCTGCATTCCAAAACATCACTACTTCCCTTCTGAGCCCCGACATGTGCCCATACAGTAGTTTTCTCCCACATATGGGGTATCGGCATACTCAGGACAAATTAGACAACCACTTTTGGGGTCAAATTTCTCCTGTTGCCCTTGGGGATAAGTTTCTTGGGGGTTCAGCTTACAAAATGGTGTCACTTGTGCGGGTTTCCACTGTTTAGGAACATCAGGGGCTCCCCAAACGCAACATGGCATCCCATATCAATTCCAGCCAATTTTGCATTGAAAAAGTCAAACGGCGCTCCTTCCCTTCCGAGCTCTGCCATACTCCAAACCAGTGGTCCCCCCCACATATGAGGTATCAGCGT
Source organism: Oophaga sylvatica (assembly GCA_033576555.1). Taxonomy (NCBI): domain Eukaryota; kingdom Metazoa; phylum Chordata; class Amphibia; order Anura; family Dendrobatidae; genus Oophaga; species Oophaga sylvatica. The sequence goes on along the minus strand of JARQOD010000005.1, from coordinate 137,600,890 downwards.
ACTCAAGACAAATTGCACAACAACTTTTGGGGTTCAATTTCTCCTGTTATCCTTGATAAAATAACAATTGGATCTGAAGTAAATTTTTTGTGAAAAAAAGTAAAATGTTCATTTTTTTTTTTTTTTTTAAGCATTCCAAAAGTTCCAGTGAAGAACTTGAAGGGTTAATAAACTTCTTGAATGTGGTTTTGCGCACCATCATGGGTGCAGTTTTTAGAATGGTGTCACTTTTGGGTATTTTCTATCATATAGACCCCACAAAGTGACTTTAATCCCTTAACCCCCAAGGGTGGTTTGCACGTTAATGAGCTGGCCAATTTTTACAATTCTGACCACTGTCTCTTTATGAGGTTATAACTCTGGAACACTTCAACGGATCATCGCGATTCTGAAATTGTTTTCTCGTGACAAATTATACTTCATGATAGTGGTAAAATTTCTCCGATATAACTTGCGTTTATTTATGAAAAAAAATGGAAATATGGTGAAAATTTTGCATTTTTCAAACTTTTAATTTTTATTCCCTTAAAACAGAGAAATATGTCTTACAAAATAGTTGCTAAGTAACATTTCCCACATGTCTACTTTACATCAGCACAATTTTGGAGCCAAATTTTTTTTTATAGGAAGTTATAAGGGTTAAAAGATGACCAGCGATTTCTCATTTTTACAACAAAATGTACAAAACCATTTTTTTTAGAGACCACCTAACATTTGAAGTCACTTTGAGGGTTCTATATGGCAGAAAATACCCAGAAGTGACAACATTCTAAAACTGCACCCCTCAACGTACTCAAAACGACATTCAAGAAGTTTATTTACCCTTCAGGTGCTTCACAGGAGCTGAAGCAACATGGAAGGAAAAAATGAACATTTTTTTAGTCACAAAAATGATCTTTTACAAACAATTTTTTTATTTTAACAAGAGTAAAAGGAGAAAATGGACAGAAAGTTGTTGTGCAATTTCTCCTGAGTACGGCGAAGCCCCATATGTGGGGAAAAAACCACTGTCTGGGCGCACGGCAGGGCTCGGAAGGGAAGGAGCGCCGTTTGACTTTTTCAAACCAAAATTGGCTGGAATTGAGATTGGACGCCATGTTGCGTTTGGAGAGCCTCTGATGTGCCTAAACAGTGGAAATCCCCTACAAGTGACACCGTTTTGGAAACTAGACCCCCTAAGGAACTTATCTAGATCTGTTGTGAGCACTTCGAACCCCCAAGTGTTTCACTAAAGTTTATAATGCCTGGGTGTGGAAAAAAAAAAAAATTCCCACAAAAATTATTTTTTTAGTCCCCAATTGGACCCCAAAAGTTGTTCAATTTGTCCTACGCTGATACCCCATATGTGGGGGGGAAAAACTGGGCGCACGGCAGGGCTCGGAAAGGAAGTAATGACGTTTTGGAATGCAGACTTTGATGGGTGTCATGTTCAGTTTGCAGAGCCCCTGATGTGCCTAAACAGTGGAAACCCCCATAAGTGACCCCATTTTGCAAACTAGACCCCCTAAGGAACTTATCTAGACCTGTGGTGAGCACTTTGAACCACCAAGTGCTTCACACAAGTTAATAATGCCTGGGCATGAAAATTAAAAATCCTATTTTTTTTCCCACGAAAATAATCTTTTAGTCACCAATTTTTTATTTTCCCATGAGTAACAGGAGAAATTGAACCCCAAAGTTGTCCAGTTTTTCCTGAGTACGCTGATACCCCATATGTGGGTAAAAACTAATGTGTGGGCACACGTCGGGGCTCGGAATAGAAGTAGTGATGTTTTGTAATGCAGACTTTGATGGAATGGTCTGCGGGTGTCATGTCGCGTTTGGATAGCCCCTGATATGCCTAAGCAGTGGAAACCCCCCAATTCTAACTCCAACCCTAACCCCAACACACCCCTACTCCTAGTCCCAACCCTTAACCATAACCCAAACCACAAACCTAACCCTAAGGGTATGTTTCCACTATCAGGAAACAGTCCGGATTAGCTGCGTGTTTGACGCTGTGCGTTGGCGCAGCGTCAAACACGCAGCATCCAGATGTTACAGCATAGTGGAGGGGATTTCAAGAAATCCCGTCTCCACTATGCTGCAAAACACGCAGGCGGAAGACCTGCGTTTCCGGACATGCGGCGCATCTTTTCAGACCGCGGCATGTCCTAGTCCCTTGCGGCGACGCTGCGTCGCCGCAAGGGAAATAACACAGGGCTATGCAGCCCTGCGATCATTCCGGATGTGTTCCGGAGGTGTCCTGAACACATCCGGAATGAGCGCGCGTTAAGAAGGGGGCGGGGCTTTGGGCGGAGCGGAATTTCCGCTCCGTCCAAAGCGCTGTGTTTCTGTACCATGGAAACACAGCCTTACACACCCCTAATCCCAACCCTAACCCTAATCCTAACTTTAGCCCCAACCCTAACTTTAGCCCCAACCCTAACCCTAATGGGAAAATGGAAATAAATACATTTTTTAAATTCTATTATTTTCCCTAACTAAGGGGGTGACAAAGAGGGGTTTGATTTACTATTTATAGCGGGTTTTTATGTCAGCTATCACACACTAAAAGACGCTTTTTTTGCAAAAAAAATAGTTTCTGCATCACCACATTTTGAGAGCTATAATTTCTCCATATTTTGGGCCACAGAGTCATGTGAGGTCTTATTTTTTGCGGGACGAGTTGACGTTTTTATTTATACCATTTTTGGGCACTTGACATTTTTTGATCATTTTTATTACGATTTTTGGGAGGCAGAATGAACAAAAAATAGCAATTTCTTTTGGGGGGGCGTTTACACCATTCCTCGTGTGGTAAAATCGATAAAACGGTTTTATTCTTCAGGTCAGTATGATTACGGTGATACCTTATTTATATTTTTTTTATGCTTTGGCACTTTTATACAATAAAAACTAATAATTAAAAATAATTGTTTTTGCATCGCTTTATTCTGCGAACTATAACTTTTTAATTTTTTTGCTGATGATGCTGTCGTGGCTCGTTTTTTGCGGGACAAGATGACGTTTTCAGCTGTACCTTGTTTATTTATATCCGTCTTTTTGATCGCGTGTTATTCCACTTTATTACACGTTTTTATTTTTTTTACATTTTTACTTTGTCCCAGGGTGGGATATCACTGTATAATGTAAGATCGCTGGTCTGACAGTTTGTGCAACACTGTCAGACCAGCGATCTGACAGGCACTGAGGAAGCCGTTACCTGCAGGACTCGGAAGGACCCCGTGGCCATCTTGGATCCGGGGTCCTGCAGGGAGGAGGCCCTCGGAATAGCACGAACACATCGCCCCCTCCCTGCGTAATGCTCCCCTGTACCGCCGGAACACTGCGATCATCTTTGATCGCCGTGTGCCAGGGGTTAATGTGCCGGGAGCGGTCAACGACCGCTCCTGGCACATAGTGCCGGGTGTCAGCTGTGATAACCCCGGGAGCGCAGCTGATCGCCTATGGCATACTATCCTGTCCTTGGGAATTAAGTCCCAGGGCACATGGATGGGATAGTACGTCCAGTGACAGAAAGGGGTTAAATGTGATGTGGTCCCTAAAAAAAAATGTAAAAATGAGAAATCGCTGGTCAACTTTTAACCCTTATAACTTCCTAACAAAAAAAAATATTTTGTGCTGATGTAAAGTAGACATGTGGGAAATGTTATTTAACTATTTTGTGCAATATAAGTCTCTGATTTGGACATAAAAATTCAAAGTTGGAAAATTGAAAAATTTTTGCCAAATTTCCATTTTTTTCACAAATAAATGCAAATTACATCGAAGAAATTTTACCGCTATCGTGAAGTACAATGTCTCAAGAAAACAATCTCAGAATCACTGTGATCATTGGAAGCGTTCCAGAGTTATTACCTCATAAAGGGACAGTGGTCAGAATTTTAAAAATTGGCCCGGTCATTAACGTGCAAACCACCCTTGGGGGTTAAGAGGTTAAAGCACACAAATGAAATGAGGCCTCATTGGAAAGGGTTAATTCTGCATGCACATTATAACAATTGTTTTGTGATAATTGCTGATTTAATCACAGAAAATTACAACGTATTACTATGATTTATATCAAACTATAATTAGCACATTGTCAAAATTGCTAGGCATTAAAATGTATATTCAGAAATAAAAGGAAATATGTATAGTTTACATGATCTATACCATTTTGAGAAACATTACAGTGCGTTATGTTACTGTATAATGAAGAATAAGCAATATACGTGGGGCTTAGTAGGTTCTCTCTAACTCTGGCCCTAGCGGGGATCACTGGGTTTTCCTGCTAGGCCACAAGTCTTTGTGGCCAAGTCTATTAAAGCATGTTGAGTCTTCCACGCACCAAGTGGCCCCTTCCAACCTGTTGTCCTGATCCCAGCCGGCCCTTGTACCGTATGTCAAAACTGAAAGTGACGGCCCTGCTCATTTGCGCTGAACCTGTGCAATCGCAGGCGTGCCTCTCTAGTCGTAGTTTCCGCTCAGATCTTCACTACTTGACAGTACGCGATGTCTCCTGGGTGTGGAGCTGAATGTCTGGGGCCCGGCTCTTGACAAGCAACATCTGGTCTCAAGCCTTTACTAGTGCAAGTCCTGTAGGTGATTTACTATGTTCCATATGCAATCTCTCTCCCTTGTATTATATCAGTGATTGATTCTTATGATAGACTACTATGTCTGTGTTACATGGGACTGAGAGAGAGATATTTATTTGAATTCTGTCATATGCATTATACAATGATATTTTTCTCTCTTTATATGATCTTTTTTATGTATGTGGCCATACCTATAATATTTATGCTGACACTCATCCATATCCCCGCTATGTGTGTTTTTTGCCATGCGGTGTTTTTCACATGTCACTGTTTTAGTCTCCTCTATTTCTACCTCTGACTTTTTTTGGAAATATTTTTAATCAATAAAATTTACTCTTTGCAATTATATGGACATTTTTGCACTGCTTTCTTCTGTGGTTTCACATGTATTTATATACGCATTGTGTGCTACACTGTCCGTCTCTACTAAGCTATCCCAAATATATATATTACCTTGAATGATTATGCTACGTTTGGGTAGCTTGTTGTGTTTTCCTTATGGTGCAAGTCCTGGTCTTGACTGGCGCAGTCGGAACTCTGGGTCTTCCCAGATGTAGTCTGAACCTTGTCAAGCAGTGACCGGCATCCTGATTGTGCATACTTCTAGCTGAGATCTATAACGCTGGCTTCAGTGCTATCCCTGGTCCGCATCTGCTCCTCTCTGTCTACGGTTTAGTGTGCAGGGCTTTTATATTCTGGAACTCTTTCCTGCGAGTCATCTGACCAGGTCCAGCACATGAATCTGCTCCCCCTGCAATTCTTTGGAGAAAGGAGATCATATATTTGTGCAATTTCAGGCTGATAATAAAATGCTAATAAAATGCATCAAAAACTAGTGAAAAGACCAAAAAAATCCTCAATTTGTGAATCTTAAAAAACTCTTGGGACCTAATTCCCCAGAAGGAATCATGGTCTCCTGGGCTGAGAGGTCTTCAGCTTCTATAGAGCAGATTTGAAGATCAGTGACTTTGTCAAGTACTCACACCCAGTTTCTCGATCGCTTCATTGGGGGACACAGGAACCATGGGTGCATGCTGCTGCCACTAGGAGGCTGACACTATGCAAATTAAAAACGGTTGGCTCCTCTTCTGCAGTATACACCCCACTGACTGGCATCAAGCTAATCAGTTTTAGCTTAGTGTCCGTAGGAGGTGGGCACGGGTCTCTATTGAGACCCATATCTACCTATTGTGTGTTGTTCCTTTTCAGGTTTTTTTCTGGAGGGATACAGTGTGAACAGTCACTACTGTACTCCCACACAGAGACTATGAGTACGGCGTGTAGTGCCACCCTGTATCCTCATCTGTCTGGTACTTTGGCAGGCCAATAATCCCTGACACGGACGTGTGTTTCAGGTGACCTCTGAAAAGAAGGCCCGGGCCTGCCTCCGTCTCCCACCCACTCGCCCACCAGAGCCTGTCGGTGAAAGAGACACGGACGTCCTGCAGCTGCATTCTGGACGTTCGACTATCATCAGAGGTATTGTCCTCACCTTTACTCACTAGGCCTAAAGAGTTTAGGACCGAGAATGCCATAATGTCGGGAAGAGAACGAGGAATTTGGAGGAATAGAGACCTAAAAAGAATAAGAACAGAAGAAAAGAAAGGAAGCGAAACCAGAGGATAGAGTATGGGGGTAGTAGCCTTCTCCCCTTCGTTCCGAGCCCATACTAGCGTTTTTTTTTTCCTGCGGTTCATAAATGCCCCTTTGGTACTCCTTCAGCCTCCGTTCCCCAGGTCACCTGCATCTCAGGTGCCTGGTCGCGCCACTAAACGCTCCTTGCGGGGGCCCTTTTTTATGCCATTACGTTTGCTTCTTGGTGGGTCCCCCTGTTTATTGCCTTTCGGGGCCCCCGCGCCGCCCCCCCCCTCCATCGGCAGCCGTGGGCTCTAATCGAGGCCCCGGCTTCATTTTGGGCTTAGTTATAGCGCCGGTTCCGCCCCCTTCCCTCTTGGCTTCCGGGCGGGCTTTTCTCCCGCCCGTCCTTCCTCTCAGCGCGGCCTCAGGCTCCGCCCACCACCCTCAGTGCTTTGGTGGATCACAGCCTCCGTCATATTTCTCTCTACAGCAGTGCCCACAGTTGGATGTAGGAAGTGGAAAGAAAAATCCCCATCTTCGCCCTGTGAGCAGGATGTTTCATCCCTGGGCCTCTGCTTTCGCTCTCACTGAAGACCAGCATCAGGAACCGTGAGTTGCTTCGCCCTGCAGAGCTGACACCCACCTCTGTGTCTTTCTGTCCCCCAACCTTCTGGCATCAGTTAGTGGGACTGCTCAGCCATGCCTAAGCACAAGGGAGAGCCCGCTCGCCCCCCACCTTCCTCTTCCTCTACCACTCTAGTCAGGCACTTTGTTTGCTCTTCTTGTAATGGCAGACTCCCTTCAGGTCAGTCATCTACCCTCTGCCAGGCCTGCAGCGACCCAAAGGGACCCACCCAAGAATCCCCTTCTGCCCGGGCGATTCCCAGACCCCTATCCCTGAGTGGGCCGCCTCTCTGTCACAATCTGTGGCGGATCTCACCAGGGTATCACAGACCCTAGTGTCCGTTTTTGACAGATTACCCCTCTCAACTCCCATAGTCGCCAGTGGGTCACAAGACTCTCATCCCGGTCCTTCCAACCCAGGCCGTAAGAGACCTAGACTATAGCACCGTTCTAGGTCCTCTTTCTGCTCCGCCTCACCAGACGACCTTTCATGGCGCGATCCCTCTCTAGCGCCCTCCTCTTCGGAATCAGGCGAGTCGTCTTCGGACGCGCTTTCGGAAGATGAGTCGGACCTGGATTCAGAACAGGCCTCCAGCATGACGGATACGGTGCAGAGCCTGATTGTCGCAGTCAATCAGACCTTAAGCATCAAAGATACCGCTACGGAATCCTCAGATCAGGCGGTATCGTTCAGACGGTCCAAACCACCTTCCAAGGTCTTTGCCTCGCATACTGAGTTCATGGAGATACTCAAGAGGGAGAGGGAGAATCCAACCAGGCGCTTTCAAAGAGGGAAGCGCCTCGGCATCCTATATCCCTTCCCCCCGGATCTTACCTCTAACTGGACGTTTTCCCCTGCAGTGGACCCACCGGTTTCCTGACTGTCCACCAATACGGTCCTCCCACTTTCCAATGCAGCTTCCCTCAAGGATGCCAACGATAGGATTATAGAATCGCTGGCAAAATCAGCTTTTGAAGCGGCCGCTTCTGCTTTATGCCTGGCCTTCGCCTCTACTTGGGTCTCAAAGTCCATAGCCAGATGGGCAAAACAACTCCGTAAAGGCATCATGGCTGGAGCCCCTACGAGAGAGTTGGCGGAGCTTGCAGACCAAATTTCCCATGCCGGTCAATATTTGGTATCAGCCTCCCTGGATGCCGCGTCCTGCGTTGCTCAAGCATCCAGCAATTCTGTAGCCATCAGAAGAAACATTTGGCTCAAAGCATGGCAAGCTGATCTTTCGTCAAAGAAGTCGCTCACAAGCCTCCCCTTCCAGGGAGACCGTCTGTTCGGCTCTCGGTTGGATCAGATCATTAAAGAAGCAACGGGAGGCACGAGTTTCCTCCTCCCTCAGTCCAAGCCTCGCAGTCCCGTTCAAAGGCGGCAGTTCCACTCCTTTTGGCCTTTTCGCCGTTCCCAGGCGTCGGACGATTCTTCCGGTCAGCGTAGGCTGCAGAATCGCCAGACCAAGAAGAAGGCTTCCTTCAGGCCCACTCCTTCCTGGCGTTCCCATAACTCCCAGGGTAGATCCTCCAGGGCAAGACCTGGCAGATCCTCGGCATGACTCGGATCCAGGGCCCAGCGTTTCTACCTGGTTGGGTGGTCGTCTCCTGCTGTTCAGAGACTTTTGGCTCGACCTGGTGGAAGACGCATGGGTCAGGGAGGGTGTATCCTCTGGATACAAAATAGAGTTCACTTCCCATTCCCGAGATCGGTTCTTCGCATCCCGCCCCCAAGGGACCCTTCCTTGTTCCCGGGTTTTCTTTGCATCGATCGACTCTCTTCTCAGTTCCAGGGTTATCGTCCCAGTTCCAGAGCAAGAACGCTTCACAGGTTTCTATTTAAACCTGTTGTGCCGAAAAAGGATGGCGCGGTTCGGCCCTTTCTGGATCTCAAGTTGCTGAACAGGAGAGTCCTCCTGCGTCACTTCAGAATGGAGTCTCTTCGCTCAGTAATTTCTTTCATGGAGACATAGGAATTTCTGTGCTCCATAGACATTCAGGATGCCTACCTGCACGTTCCGATTTGCCAAGCTCATCAGAGGTTCTTGCGATTTGCAGTGCAGCAGAACCACTTTCAAATTGTCTCCCTGCCATTCGGCCTTACGACCACTCCCAGGGTCTTTACAAAGATCATGGCGCCAGTAATGGCCATTTTGAGAATCAGGGGCCTGGTTCTCATTCCATACCTCGATGACATCCTCATCAAGGCTCCGTCCCTTCCTCAGGCCCAGAAAGCCTGTCCATCGTGCTCGACACCCTGGCTCGGTTCGGGTGGATCATCAACAGGAAGAAGTCCTGCCTTTTTCCATCCCTGCGCCTGGTCTCCCCGGGCATGCTGTTCGACACTCAACAGGGAGACCGCGGTATTGAGAGCATCCGGGTTCTCTGATCGGGTGATTCGCACCACGATCCAGGCCAGAAAACCGTCATCCTCTAGGTTCTACTACCGAACCTGGAAGGCCTATTTTCGCTGGAGTGAGTCTAACGTCACCGCCAATGAGGTTGTCGCTCCCAGCTATCTTGGTTTTTTCTCCAAGCGGGACTGGATTCGGATCTTTCTCTTGCCACTCTAAAAGGGTAGTTGCCAATCTTTTCTATCCTCTTTCAGAAGTCCTTGGTATCTCATTCTCAAGTCAAGACTTTCCTTGAGGGAGTGGCGCATACGGTTCCCCCGTACCGGAATCCTGTGGACCCCTGGGACCTCAATCTGGTTTTAAGATGTCATGAGGTGTGCTCCCTTTGAACTTCTCAGGGAGGTTCCCTTGTCTGTTTTCTCCTGCAAAGGGGTCTTTCTCGTGGCGATCACTTCCATCAGACGGTTTTCAGGATTAGCGGCTCTCTCCTGTCGCCCCGCTTTCCTGGTTCTTCACCAGGATAAGGTAGTGTTGCAGCCTCCGCCTTCCTTTCTTCCGGGTGGTTTCCACCTTTTCACTTGAATAAGGATATTGTCCTGCCTTCCTTCTGTTTGTCTCCGTCTCATTCTCTGGAGCACTCTTTGAACAGGCTAGACCTGGTCCGGGCAGTGAGATTCTACCTGGATAGGACTGCTTCTTCCAGGAAGTCGGCTCTTCTGTTCGTCATTCCAGATGGAGCGCGGAGAGGCCTGCCGGATTTCAAGGCTACGATTGCGCGTTGGATCAGGTCTGCAATATTGGAGGCTTACCGGGTTAAGATTAGAGTGCCCCCTTGGACTAAGGCTCACTCCACCCGGGTGGTAGGCGCCTCCTGGGCAGTTCACCATGGGGCATCCGCCATACAACTTTGCAAAACGGCAACCTGGTCTTCCATCCACTCGTTTGCCAAATTTTACAGGGTCCACACCTACAATTCGGCGGATGCCAGCCTAGGCAGAAGGATCTTGCAGGTGGCATTGGGGACTCTGCCGGCCTGAATGGAGTTTTCTGCCATTTTTCCCACCCCAGGGACTGCTTTGGAACGTCCCATGGTTCCTGTGTCCCCCAATGAAGCGATCGAGAAAACAGGATTTTGGTTGCTTACCGCAAAATCTGTTTCTCGGAGCGCTCATTGGGGGACACAGCACCCTCCCATATGTTTACAACTCTTGTCCTTTCTCCTGATTGTTATTGCTTTAATGGGTTGTCTGTTTTGTTGTTTGGTTCTGTCATGTTGTTCTCCTACTGCTTTCTCACTAACTGATTAGCTTGATGCCAGTCAGTGAGGTGTATACTGCAGAGGAGGAGCCAACCGTTTTTAATTTGCATAGTGTCAGCCTCATAGTGGCAGCAGCATACACCCATGGTTCCTGTGTCCCCCAATGAGCGCTCCGAGAAACAGATTTTACGGTAAGCAACCAAAATCCTGTTTTCCTTAAACATTACAAACTAGATATGCTGTCATAGTGGACTCGTGAAAACTGAACTGCTGGTATGTATGAATATTTTATTGTGCAAAAATGCTAAAACATTAAAAAAGCACACTTAAATGTATTCTGTGGGTTGGTCCAAAAATATCGCAGTACCAATTAAATTGTTTATTAACCATCCAGTGAAAAAATCTGAAAAATAAGCAATTGCTCTAAGAGCACCAATCATAGGCTGGTGCCTGGCAATAACAGGCATGGCCTTGACCCAGGATAATAGAAAAAATTGGAGCTCGGCTCAACAGGAATGGATTTTTCTTTTTAATTTTTCAAAAGAAATTCTAGTGCATACAAAAGAAAATTTTCATGGTCGATATGACCCAGTCAACGCTTTTCGACTGCACTAAGCAGTGTTACTCATTACTCGTGGCCGGGACCCGTACAGATTGGTGTGACCAACGATTAGATCAATTGTACCAATCACATGGCACAGCTGGGGTGTGACCGCGCTGTGACCAGACTGTAATCTGCCTAGGATCAGAGCTGTAAGAGCACTGATCCTAGGCTGGTGCCTGGCAACGCCAGCGTCACCAGGGCCAGCTCCGATTGGTGCCATCGATGTCATTGTCGATCGCACTAATCATAGAGCACAGGCAAAGTGTGATTGCGCTGTGACCACCCTGCATGTCCTCACAGTAGCTGAGGATTTGTACAGGGCAGTCACGCAGTCGATCTGCCCTGTGCTGGGCCTTGTGGTGCCACAAAAGCCTGTGACACCACAATCCCTCACTGCTGTCTAAAGAACAATGAAGAGAGAAGACATCTGTAAGAAGATCCCTTCCTGATCTCTCCTCCACCTCAATCCCCCTCTCACCCCTAATCACCTTCACCACAGAGAAGGACGAGAGAAAAGACAACTGTAAGTTTTTTGATCATTACCCAATCTTTCTCCATTCCTCATACACCCCAATCCACTTCTCCCACCCTTCCCCTCTTTTTAACCCCCTTCACACCCCCTTTGCGCCACCTCCATGCGGACATACAGCAGACACCGAGCGTTGATTAGTGACGCAGTTCACCGATCAACACTTGTTTTCCACTTTTTTTCACCTCCCTTTGCTCCACCTCTGTGCACACATCCAGCAGCTGCCGAGCATTGATTAGTGACACAGTTCACCGATCAGCACTCGTGCCCGCTGTTTTCCACTTTTTTTCACCCCCCCTGGCACCACCTCCGTGCGCACATCCAGCAGCCGCCAAGCATTGGTCAGCGACGCAATTCACACATCAGCACTCATACCTGCTGTTTTACACTTTTTTCACTGACTTTTCTTTTTCCCCAATTGCTGCATTTTTCCGTTTTTCTTTAAAAAAATAAAAAGTTTACACCAAGCACTCTCTCACACACATAACTGAAAAAGCACTGACACAAACACCACATACATAAAAATAAATGTCATTCTGCTTGTTCCAAAAGCGCTATTCAGTGGATGAGGCATATGCTTTCCTTGCCTCCAACACTGTGAGGGAGATGATCCCACCTTTCTTTATTTTTCAGACTTTGACTCTTCGTCCTCCTCCTCTTCCTGCTCTTCATGTGCTGCTGAACCTCCATGAAGATGCCCCAGGACAGACGGTGAACCAGCACATAGACGTCCCATGACAGAAGGTGAACCAGCGCCTCCATTACAGAATGTGAACCAGCATCCCCCATTACAGAAGGTGAACCAGCGCCCCCTATTACTGACCCCATATGGACCTCACCACCCGAACATTATGAGCCATTGATTCCTGATGTTGCGCAATCAGGAATTAAGCTTGATACCACCGGCCTCACAGAAGTAGTTTTTCAAAATCTTTTTCTCTGAGGATTTTGTTAACCTCATGGTGGGTCAAACTAATTTGTACGCACAAAACCCTGATTCATCATTTTCTAACTGGACTCCTGTAGACGAAGGTGAAATGAAGTTTTCGGGCTTGGTCTTTCACATAGGGATCCTGAAGAAGCCAGAAATTCTGCAATATTGTAGTGTTGATGTCTTATACAACACTCCAGTGTTCCGAATGGTCATGGCCTGGACACGTTTTGAGGCCATCCACAAATTCCTGCATTACAATAATGTACGGTGTCCTCCCCGAGATGACCCCAACTTTGACCGTTTTTCAAAGTTCATCTGGTCATCGAACACTTCAACAAAAAGTTTGTTGAGGTGTACTCTCCCCAAAAGGACATTTGCGTGGATGAGTCCCTAATTCATTTCAAAGGGAAGCTCAAATTCCATCAGTACCTACCCAGTAAGAGGGCCAGGTACAACATTAAACTCTATAAGCTGTGTGAGAGTACCTCAGGGTACACGCACAACTTTTAGAGTTTATGAAGGCAAGGACACTCGGATTGAACCCCCTGAATGCCCCCCTGACCTGGGAATGAGTGGGAAAATTTTGTGGGAATTGGTGCACCCACTGCTGGATAAGGGTTATCATCTCTATGTGGATACATTTTATACCAGCATCCCATTCTTCAAGTCCCTCTCTGCTTGAGGTACCTCAGCCTTCGGTATTGTCTGCAAAAATCAGACAGTCCTCTGAAAAAAGCCAATTGGGCAGATGCTCAGAAGGGGTGACAGCAGAGCCCAATGTAGCGACCACCTGTTTGGGGTCAAGTACAAGGACAAGAGGGATGTATTTTTCATGACAAATATAAAGAAGAAAAGATGTGGGCTAAAAGCCCTAGCCAGCTCACCAACCACTCCTGGAGCACGGAACTTCGTCCAGACCAGACGTTGCTTGACTGAAGAAAAAAAAAAAACAATTGTTCCAGCTTCTAAAAATTTCCTTTATTTTCCAAAATTTTAAAAATCATGTGAAGTTGAATTCCTCATAAAAGGTGGATATGCTCGCAGGCACCAGCCAAACAGCTACGCGTTTCGATCCCCTATGGATCTTAGTCACAGCTGGAACAATTGTTTTGTTTTTGTTTTTTTCTTCAATTTTTCTTGACCACCATACATGGGGATGGCAGCACTCTCAGTACTATACGAGGTGCCTCCACACAGGTCTGCAAACTTGACTGTGTACTGGAGTACAACAAAAAAATAGGGGCATTGATCTCTCTGATCAAGTCCTACAGCCGTGCCGTGCTTTGAGAAAGGCCAAGGTATGGTACAAGAAGCTGGCCGTGCACATCGTACAGATGGCAATGCTGTATGCTTTCCTGCTGTCACTGTTGTGAATACGTTGGAGGTGACTTCGGAGCTTGGGCTCCCTCCAGTGGTTGCTGAGAGTAATGAACCAATTGCTGAATGGCTTTCAGCTGGGTCCAAATGGTCTGATATAAGTGACCTGAACTCCCATCAGCCTTGCCAGTAATCAATTGTTCTTCCAGGTCTTGGTTGGAGCTCAGCTTGCATTCCTGCTTTCATTCAGATAAGTGACTTGCTGTTTTTTTTTCCTCTGGTTGGATTTTCCTTGCTGGTTTGCTGCCTTGCAGTGGACTTCAGCCTGGTCCCCTTTTGGGGCCTGGCTCTGCATTTGTGCTCAGTTTGTGTTTGCACTTTTGCTCTATTCCTGTGTCACTTTTTAATTGCTGTGTGTTACACCTGAGATCTGATTTAGGTGGTAGAGATCGTGTGATCTCAGGTTTTTTGTTAATCAGAAGTGTTGGTATTTTTGTCAGGGTTTTTTGGGTTGCAGTTAGAATTCTTTCCTATACTTTTCTATCTAGACAGTATTGGGCCCCAGCGTTTGCTCATTCTATTTTCTGTCTGTGTTCGTATTTTCTTCTTGTCTAACCGCGATTACATGTTTGGGGGCTTCCTATTTCTTTGGGGGTTCTGCTACGGGGCAGTTAGCTTTCATCTTTCTTTAGGTGTAGCTATCTTTCCGGCTGTGACGAGGCGTCTAGGATCACCGTAGGTACGCTCCACGGCTACTTCTAGTGTTGGGTAGTTTAGGGTTCTGCAACCCAGTAGTTTCCAGCCTCTCTGGTGTATTGCTACTTTGGCTATTTTTGCTATTTCTCCTCAGCTACCGAAACATAACATATCACAATGTGCAGGCCAGACCTCTACCTTGTACCTTCAGTTCCAGGAGGTAGTGATTAAGGCACTGATATTTGGCAGTTGGGGCCCCAGTACTTCTGAAACTGAAGGTGCTTGCATCATACCAGGCCAACATTTCCCTGGGGAGGTCATTCACAGCGAAAAAAAGGTAAGTCACAAAAGAGGTGCCGAGTGTGGTACAGAAGGGGAATACGCAAGGACACCATTTATCCATGCGATACCTGCCCCAATAAACCTGGCCTGTGTATGAAAGCATGCTTAGACTGTACCACACATCCATAGACTACTAAGTTCATTTCTGACTTATACAACTGAAATATGACAACCTGACAAACACTACACAACTCACGTATGCTACTACATTATAAAATTCACATATTAGGAAACAGTAGATCAGTTCTAAAAAGAGGGTACTTGTTGGTCATTGCCACTGTTTAGGCACATCAGGGGCTCTGCAAACGCCATAAAAAATTGGGGGCTAATAGATCATTTTTGTGGAAATAAAATATGATTTTTTATTTTCTCGGCTCTACGTTATTTATATGTATGGTGAGCACTTTGAACCCCCAAATATTTCAGAAAAGTTTATAAGTTCCTTAATGGGTCTAGTTTCCAAAATGGGGTCACTTGTTTCTATTGTTTAGGAACATCAGGGGCTCTGCAAATGCCTCATGATGCTCGCAGACCATTCCATCAAAGTCTGCACTGCAAAGCGTCACTACTTCCATTCCCAGCCTTGACGTGCGACCAAACAGTAGTTTTCTACCATATATGGGGCATCAGCATACTAAGGACAAATTGCATAACAACTTTTGGGGTCCCATTTCTTCGATTAACTTTGGGAAAATAAAAAATTGGCGGCTAAAAGATCATTTTTGTGGAAAAAATGATTTTTTTTTTTCATGGCTACGTTATAAACTTCTGTGAAGCGCTTGTGGGTTCAAAGTGCTCACCTCACATCTAGAAAAGTTCTTTGGGGGGGGTCTAGTTTCCAAAATGGGGTCACTTGGGGGTTTCCACTGTTTAAGCACATCAGGGTGTCATGAACTTGGGGTGTTTGGTTGCCCCCAGTTGTCAGTAATTTATTATATCCCACTTTCCAGTTCGGTTAGGAACTTGCAGCTCTCTGGCACCCCCCTTAACCTCAGGTCAGTCAAGGAACTACACCTAGGATAAGTAGTCGATAGAAAGGCTGCCTTGCCATGTACTGGCTATTGGGCACTCTGCAATTAGGGCGATGTGTATATCCCCAGTCCCAGGGCGGGTAATACACACATAAAACCACCGTTCTGTCACAGCCAGATACTCCCAAATACCCCAGAACACTTGGTGCCACCAGCTCCTCGTTCTATATTAATATCAGGTCAGGAGCCAACCCACACAGTAGCATGAATTTAGAACAGAGGATGTGGCGGTACGTTATAGAGCAAGGAAAACAAAGCTAGTAAACTTTTATAGATTTTACTCCAGAAAATGTAGGCAGCATTTACAAAAATATAAAAGATGTTACAAATGAGACAAGATACAGTATATACAAGCAATTACAAAATAACAGGGATTAAAATATGAAACTTGCACATCTCAGTCAATGGCACACCATGGGAGTTGGGGGGAGGGGTTCCCAAAGGCAAAGATTCAGTTCACAGCTTAGATGGTAAATATCTGTCCTCCCGGTACTGAACACCCTGCAAAATGGCTGTTCCTGTTTTATAGATGGCGCATAAACTTAGGGACTTCCCCTGTGCTGACCTCACCGGGTGGCTGGATACACCCCCTTTGGAAAGTTATGAAAAACCTACTAGCCATAACTCATGAGTAGCTCGTAGAGTGACGACGGAAGTATTAAAATGTCTTCTTACAAAATTAGAAAAACAGAAAATCCCAATCCGGAGTCTGAACAAATTAAAAACTCTATAATATCAAAATCACACAAAAAGCCCCACATAAAGGAAAAACCGGGGTCCAGAGTTTTATACAATTAATTTCAGTTTAATTAGTAAAAAACAAAAATACAGAACAACATGATCCAGAGCAATACAAACCAAGCAGGACAAGGGGGAAGAGAACAATTTTTCACCCACCATGCAAGACAAATTTATAATGCACCAAACTTAGAATATATATTTTTAATTAAACCTGTTGCATAATTAAAGCAGCATATAAGGCCACACTAACAATGGACAATAAAGAATTTTTTACATATAATCCAAGAGAATTAAAGTGCTTTGTGCGCAGGAAACTTCATACAATATGGCCATAGACACGGCACTAATTCCATCCACAGTACTTCCTGTTTCAAGCCTCTACAATAATAAAGTGCTCATGTGCAAATGATCAAATATAAATAGTAGCAGCAGAGACAAAAAAACAAAAGGTGCATTACAAACTATTCAGTAACAGTAAAGTGCATGTGCTAATTGAGTAACTTACATGTGGGAGAAAGCCCCGACCTCAGCCTGCCGCCTCAACACGTTTTTCGCCGTTCTTCATCAGGAGGCGTGGCTTGGGTCAAGCTTGTAACCATATAGTAAGGGTTAACCAATAGGGTTAAACTGTATTCTAGCGATACCGACTGTTGGTTGGCTTGTTCCCAAGTATGCCGTATCGTATGAGGGAATTCCTACCACATCAGGGAGAACATGCGGTGAGCTGACCAATAGGCGAGACCGCCGCTCTCTGACGTAGGCTGTTAATCGGCGCAGGCGCCACCACACCACGTGGGGGCACTTCCTCCTGCGCTCGTGGTCCGCAAGCAATCCACTGCTGCTTAGCAGCAGGGAACACACACGAGCCAAATGAGCGCATCGGGAAGGCCCGGATGTAGCGGAGCCCAGGCATGCGCACCAGCCTAAAGTTGAAACATAGTGTGAATGCATATGCAACGTGCCCAAAATGCAAGACTTGCAGATTATAAAGCTCAAAAAATGTCATGTGCCCAAAAATGGTACCAATGAAAACGTCAACTCGTCCCGCAAAAAATAAGACCTCACAAGACTGTGGGCCAAAATAAGGAAAAATTATAGCTCTCAAAATGTGGTGATGCAAAAACTATTTTTGCAATAAAAAACGTCTTTTAACGTGTGACAGCTGCCAAACATAAAAACCCAAACTATCACTAATTGAGCCGGCCAGACTTTCACAAGTACAGTCATGGCCAAAAGTTTTGAGAATGACACAAATATTAATTTTTACAAAGTCTACTGCTTCACTTTTTCTAATGGCAATTTGCATATACTCCAGAATGTTATAAAGAGTGATCAGCTTAACAGCAATTACTTGCAAAGTCAATATTTGGCTAGAAAATGAACTTTATCCCCCAAAACACATTTCTACATCATTGCAGCCCTGCCTTAAAAGGACCAGCTAACCTCTTTTCAGTGATTGCTCCATTAACACAGGTGTGGGTGTTGATGAGGACATGGCTGGAGATCAATCTGTCATGATTAAGTAAGAATGACACCACTGGACACTTTAAAAGGAGGCTGGTGCTTGGCATCATTGTTTCTCTTCTGTTAACTATGGTTATCTCTAAAGAAACACGTGCAATCATCATTGCAATGCACAAAAATGGCCTAACAGGGAAGAGTATCGCAGCTAGAAAGATTGCACCTCAGTCAACAATCTATCACATCATCAAGAACTTCAAGGAGAGAGGTTCCATTGTTGCCAAAAAGGCTTAAGGGAGCCCAAGAAAGACCAGAAAGCGCCAGGACCGTCTCTTAAAAGTGTTTCAGCTGCGGGATCGGGCTACCAGCAGTGCAGAGCTTGCTCAGGAATGGCAGCAGAGTTGGCGGAGCTTGCAGACCAAATTTCCCATGCCGGTCAATATTTGGTATCAGCCTCCCTGGATGCCGCGTCCTGCGTTGCTCAAGCATCCAGCAATTCTGTAGCCATCAGAAGAAACATTTGGCTCAAAGCATGGCAAGCTGATCTTTCGTCAAAGAAGTCGCTCACAAGCCTCCCCTTCCAGGGAGACCGTCTGTTCGGCTCTCGGTTGGATCAGATCATTAAAGAAGCAACGGGAGGCACGAGTTTCCTCCTCCCTCAGTCCAAGCCTCGCAGTCCCGTTCAAAGGCGGCAGTTCCACTCCTTTTGGCCTTTTCGCCGTTCCCAGGCGTCGGACGATTCTTCCGGTCAGCGTAGGCTGCAGAATCGCCAGACCAAGAAGAAGGCTTCCTTCAGGCCCACTCCTTCCTGGCGTTCCCATAACTCCCAGGGTAGATCCTCCAGGGCAAGACCTGGCAGATCCTCGGCATGACTCGGATCCAGGGCCCAGCGTTTCTACCTGGTTGGGTGGTCGTCTCCTGCTGTTCAGAGACTTTTGGCTCGACCTGGTGGAAGACGCATGGGTCAGGGAGGGTGTATCCTCTGGATACAAAATAGAGTTCACTTCCCATTCCCAAGATCGGTTCTTCGCATCCCGCCCCCAAGGGACCCTTCCTTGTTCCCGGGTTTTCTTTGCATCGATCGACTCTCTTCTCAGTTCCAGGGTTATCGTCCCAGTTCCAGAGCAAGAACGCTTCACAGGTTTCTATTTAAACCTGTTGTGCCGAAAAAGGATGGCACGGTTCGGCCCTTTCTGGATCTCAAGTTGCTGAACAGGAGAGTCCTCCTGCGTCACTTCAGAATGGAGTCTCTTCGCTCAGTAATTTCTTTCATGGAGACATAGGAATTTCTGTGCTCCATAGACATTCAGGATGCCTACCTGCACGTTCCGATTTGCCAAGCTCATCAGAGGTTCTTGCGATTTGCAGTGCAGCAGAACCACTTTCAAATTGTCTCCCTGCCATTCGGCCTTACGACCACTCCCAGGGTCTTTACAAAGATCATGGCGCCAGTAATGGCCATTTTGAGAATCAGGGGCCTGGTTCTCATTCCATACCTCGATGACATCCTCATCAAGGCTCCGTCCCTTCCTCAGGCCCAGAAAGCCTGTCCATCGTGCTCGACACCCTGGCTCGGTTCGGGTGGATCATCAACAGGAAGAAGTCCTGCCTTTTTCCATCCCTGCGCCTGGTCTCCCCGGGCATGCTGTTCGACACTCAACAGGGAGACCGCGGTATTGAGAGCATCCGGGTTCTCTGATCGGGTGATTCGCACCACGATCCAGGCCAGAAAACCGTCATCCTCTAGGTTCTACTACCGAACTGGAAGGCCTATTTTCGCTGGAGTGAGTCTAACGTCACCGCCAATGAGGTTGTCGCTCCCAGCTATCTTGGTTTTTTCTCCAAGCGGGACTGGATTCGGATCTTTCTCTTGCCACTCTAAAAGGGTAGTTGCCAATCTTTTCTATCCTCTTTCAGAAGTCCTTGGTATCTCATTCTCAAGTCAAGACTTTCCTTGAGGGAGTGGCGCATACGGTTCCCCCGTACCGGAATCCTGTGGACCCCTGGGACCTCAATCTGGTTTTAAGATGTCATGAGGTGTGCTCCCTTTGAACTTCTCAGGGAGGTTCCCTTGTCTGTTTTCTCCTGCAAAGGGGTCTTTCTCGTGGCGATCACTTCCATCAGACGGTTTTCAGGATTAGCGGCTCTCTCCTGTCGCCCCGCTTTCCTGGTTCTTCACCAGGATAAGGTAGTGTTGCAGCCTCCGCCTTCCTTTCTTCCCGGGTGGTTTCCACCTTTTCACTTGAATAAGGATATTGTCCTGCCTTCCTTCTGTTTGTCTCCGTCTCATTCTCTGGAGCACTCTTTGAACAGGCTAGACCTGGTCCGGGCAGTGAGATTCTACCTGGATAGGACTGCTTCTTCCAGGAAGTCGGCTCTTCTGTTCGTCATTCCAGATGGAGCGCGGAGAGGCCTGCCGGATTTCAAGGCTACGATTGCGCGTTGGATCAGGTCTGCAATATTGGAGGCTTACCGGGTTAAGATTAGAGTGCCCCCTTGGACTAAGGCTCACTCCACCCGGGTGGTAGGCGCCTCCTGGGCAGTTCACCATGGGGCATCCGCCATACAACTTTGCAAAACGGCAACCTGGTCTTCCATCCACTCGTTTGCCAAATTTTACAGGGTCCACACCTACAATTCGGCGGATGCCAGCCTAGGCAGAAGGATCTTGCAGGTGGCATTGGGGACTCTGCCGGCCTGAATGGAGTTTTCTGCCATTTTTTCCACCCCAGGGACTGCTTTGGAACGTCCCATGGTTCCTGTGTCCCCCAATGAAGCGATCGAGAAAACAGGATTTTGGTTGCTTACCGCAAAATCTGTTTCTCGGAGCGCTCATTGGGGAACACAGCACCCTCCCATATGTTTACAACTCTTGTCCTTTCTCCTGATTGTTATTGCTTTAATGGGTTGTCTGTTTTGTTGTTTGGTTCTGTCATGTTGTTCTCCTACTGCTTTCTCACTAACTGATTAGCTTGATGCCAGTCAGTGAGGTGTATACTGCAGAGGAGGAGCCAACCGTTTTTAATTTGCATAGTGTCAGCCTCATAGTGGCAGCAGCATACACCCATGGTTCCTGTGTCCCCCAATGAGCGCTCCAAGAAACAGATTTTACGGTAAGCAACCAAAATCCTGTTTTCCTTAAACATTACAAACTAGATATGCTGTCATAGTGGACTCGTGAAAACTGAACTGCTGGTATGTATGAATATTTTATTGTGCAAAAATGCTAAAACATTAAAAAAGCACACTTAAATGTATTCTGTGGGTTGGTCCAAAAATATCGCAGTACCAATTAAATTGTTTATTAACCATCCAGTGAAAAAATCTGAAAAATAAGCAATTGCTCTAAGAGCACTAATCATAGGCTGGTGCCTGGCAATAACAGGCATGGCCTTGACCCAGGATAATAGAAAAAATTGGAGCTCGGCTCAACAGGAATGGATTTTTCTTTTTAATTTTTCAAAAGAAATTCTAGTGCATACAAAAGAAAATTTTCATGGTCGATATGACCCAGTCAACGCTTTTCGACTGCACTAAGCAGTGTTACTCATTACTCGTGGCCGGGACCCGTACAGATTGGTGTGACCAACGATTAGATCAATTGTACCAATCACATGGCACAGCTGGGGTGTGACCGCGCTGTGACCAGACTGTAATCTGCCTAGGATCAGAGCTGTAAGAGCACTGATCCTAGGCTGGTGCCTGGCAACGCCAGCGTCACCAGGGCCAGCTCCGATTGGTGCCATCGATGTCATTGTCGATTGCACTAATCATAGAGCACAGGCAAAGTGTGATTGCGCTGTGACCACCCTGCATGTCCTCACAGTAGCTGAGGATTTGTACAGGGCAGTCACGCAGTCGATCTGCCCTGTGCTGGGCCTTGTGGTGCCACAAAAGCCTGTGACACCACAATCCCTCACTGCTGTCTAAAGAACAATGAAGAGAGAAGACATCTGTAAGAAGATCCCTTCCTGATCTCTCCTCCACCTCAATCCCCCTCTCACCCCTAATCACCTTCACCACAGAGAAGGACGAGAGAAAAGACAACTGTAAGTTTTTTGATCATTACCCAATCTCTCTCCATTCCTCATACACCCCAATCCACTTCTCCCACCCTTCCCCTCTTTTTAACCCCCTTCACACCCCCTTTGCGCCACCTCCATGCGGACATACAGCAGACACCGAGCGTTGATTAGTGACGCAGTTCACCGATCAACACTTGTTTTCCACTTTTTTTCACCTCCCTTTGCTCCACCTCTGTGCACACATCCAGCAGCTGCCGAGCATTGATTAGTGACACAGTTCACCGATCAGCACTCGTGCCCGCTGTTTTCCACTTTTTTTCACCCCCCTGGCACCACCTCCGTGCGCACATCCAGCAGCCGCCAAGCATTGGTCAGCGACGCAATTCACACATCAGCACTCATACCTGCTGTTTTACACTTTTTTCACTGACTTTTCTTTTTCCCCAATTGCTGCATTTTTCCATTTTTCTTTAAAAAAATAAAAAGTTTACACCAAGCACTCTCTCACACACATAACTGAAAAAGCACTGACACAAACACCACATACATAAAAATAAATGTAATTCTGCTTGTTCCAAAAGCGCTATTCAGTGGATGAGGCATATGCTTTCCTTGCCTCCAACACTGTGAGGGAGATGATCCCACCTTTCTTTATTTTTCAGACTTTGACTCTTCGTCCTCCTCCTCTTCCTGCTCTTCATGTGCTGCTGAACCTCCATGAAGATGCCCCAGGACAGACGGTGAACCAGCACATAGACGTCCCATGACAGAAGGTGAACCAGCGCCTCCATTACAGAATGTGAACCAGCATCCCCCATTACAGAAGGTGAACCAGCGCCCCCTATTACTGACCCCATATGGACCTCACCACCCGAACATTATGAGCCATTGATTCCTGATGTTGCGCAATCAGGAATTAAGCTTGATACCACCGGCCTCACAGAAGTAGTTTTTCAAAATCTTTTTCTCTGAGGATTTTGTTAACCTCATGGTGGGTCAAACTAATTTGTACGCACAAAACCCTGATTCATCATTTTCTAACTGGACTCCTGTAGACGAAGGTGAAATGAAGTTTTCGGGCTTGGTCTTTCACATAGGGATCCTGAAGAAGCCAGAAATTCTGCAATATTGTAGTGTTGATGTCTTATACAACACTCCAGTGTTCCGAATGGTCATGGCCTGGACACGTTTTGAGGCCATCCACAAATTCCTGCATTACAATAATGTACGGTGTCCTCCCCGAGATGACCCCAACTTTGACCGTTTTTCAAAGTTCATCTGGTCATCGAACACTTCAACAAAAAGTTTGTTGAGGTGTACTCTCCCCAAAAGGACATTTGCGTGGATGAGTCCCTAATTCATTTCAAAGGGAAGCTCAAATTCCATCAGTACCTACCCAGTAAGAGGGCCAGGTACAACATTAAACTCTATAAGCTGTGTGAGAGTACCTCAGGGTACACGCACAACTTTTAGAGTTTATGAAGGCAAGGACACTCGGATTGAACCCCCTGAATGCCCCCCTGACCTGGGAATGAGTGGGAAAATTTTGTGGGAATTGGTGCACCCACTGCTGGATAAGGGTTATCATCTCTATGTGGATACATTTTATACCAGCATCCCATTCTTCAAGTCCCTCTCTGCTTGAGGTACCTCAGCCTTCGGTATTGTCTGCAAAAATCAGACAGTCCTCTGAAAAAAGCCAATTGGGCAGATGCTCAGAAGGGGTGACAGCAGAGCCCAATGTAGCGACCACCTGTTTGGGGTCAAGTACAAGGACAAGAGGGATGTATTTTTCATGACAAATATAAAGAAGAAAAGATGTGGGCTAAAAGCCCTAGCCAGCTCACCAACCACTCCTGGAGCACGGAACTTCGTCCAGACCAGACGTTGCTTGACTGAAGAAAAAAAAAAAAAATTGTTCCAGCTTCTAAAAATTTCCTTTATTTTCCAAAATTTTAAAAATCATGTGAAGTTGAATTCCTCATAAAAGGTGGATATGCTCGCAGGCACCAGCCAAACAGCTACGCGTTTCGATCCCCTATGGATCTTAGTCACAGCTGGAACAATTGTTTTGTTTTTGTTTTTTTCTTCAATTTTTCTTGACCACCATACATGGGGATGGCAGCACTCTCAGTACTATACGAGGTGCCTCCACACAGGTCTGCAAACTTGACTGTGTACTGGAGTACAACAAAAAAATAGGGGGCATTGATCTCTCTGATCAAGTCCTACAGCCGTGCCGTGCTTTGAGAAAGGCCAAGGTATGGTACAAGAAGCTGGCCGTGCACATCGTACAGATGGCAATGCTGTATGCTTTCCTGCTGTCACTGTTGTGAATACGTTGGAGGTGACTTCGGAGCTTGGGCTCCCTCCAGTGGTTGCTGAGAGTAATGAACCAATTGCTGAATGGCTTTCAGCTGGGTCCAAATGGTCTGATATAAGTGACCTGAACTCCCATCAGCCTTGCCAGTAATCAATTGTTCTTCCAGGTCTTGGTTGGAGCTCAGCTTGCATTCCTGCTTTCATTCAGATAAGTGACTTGCTGTTTTTTTTTCCTCTGGTTGGATTTTCCTTGCTGGTTTGCTGCCTTGCAGTGGACTTCAGCCTGGTCCCCTTTTGGGGCCTGGCTCTGCATTTGTGCTCAGTTTGTGTTTGCACTTTTGCTCTATTCCTGTGTCACTTTTTAATTGCTGTGTGTTACACCTGAGATCTGATTTAGGTGGTAGAGATCGTGTGATCTCAGGTTTTTTGTTAATCAGAAGTGTTGGTATTTTTGTCAGGGTTTTTTGGGTTGCAGTTAGAATTCTTTCCTATACTTTTCTATCTAGACAGTATTGGGCCCCAGCGTTTGCTCATTCTATTTTCTGTCTGTGTTCGTATTTTCTTCTTGTCTAACCGCGATTACATGTTTGGGGGCTTCCTATTTCTTTGGGGGTTCTGCTACGGGGCAGTTAGCTTTCATCTTTCTTTAGGTGTAGCTATCTTTCCGGCTGTGACGAGGCGTCTAGGATCACCGTAGGTACGCTCCACGGCTACTTCTAGTGTTGGGTAGTTTAGGGTTCTGCAACCCAGTAGTTTCCAGCCTCTCTGGTGTATTGCTACTTTGGCTATTTTTGCTATTTCTCCTCAGCTACCGAAACATAACATATCACAATGTGCAGGCCAGACCTCTACCTTGTACCTTCAGTTCCAGGAGGTAGTGATTAAGGCACTGATATTTGGCAGTTGGGGCCCCAGTACTTCTGAAACTGAAGGTGCTTGCATCATACCAGGCCAACATTTCCCTGGGGAGGTCATTCACAGCGAAAAAAAGGTAAGTCACAAAAGAGGTGCCGAGTGTGGTACAGAAGGGGAATACGCAAGGACACCATTTATCCATGCGATACCTGCCCCAATAAACCTGGCCTGTGTATGAAAGCATGCTTAGACTGTACCACACATCCATAGACTACTAAGTTCATTTCTGACTTATACAACTGAAATATGACAACCTGACAAACACTACACAACTCACGTATGCTACTACATTATAAAATTCACATATTAGGAAACAGTAGATCAGTTCTAAAAAGAGGGTACTTGTTGGTCATTGCCACTGTTTAGGCACATCAGGGGCTCTGCAAACGCCATAAAAAATTGGGGGCTAATAGATCATTTTTGTGGAAATAAAATATGATTTTTTATTTTCTCGGCTCTACGTTATTTATATGTATGGTGAGCACTTTGAACCCCCAAATATTTCAGAAAAGTTTATAAGTTCCTTAATGGGTCTAGTTTCCAAAATGGGGTCACTTGTTTCTATTGTTTAGGAACATCAGGGGCTCTGCAAATGCCTCATGATGCTCGCAGACCATTCCATCAAAGTCTGCACTGCAAAGCGTCACTACTTCCATTCCCAGCCTTGACGTGCGACCAAACAGTAGTTTTCTACCATATATGGGGCATCAGCATACTAAGGACAAATTGCATAACAACTTTTGGGGTCCCATTTCTTCGATTAACTTTGGGAAAATAAAAAATTGGCGGCTAAAAGATCATTTTTGTGGAAAAAATGATTTTTTTATTTTCATGGCTACGTTATAAACTTCTGTGAAGCGCTTGTGGGTTCAAAGTGCTCACCTCACATCTAGAAAAGTTCTTTGGGGGGGGTCTAGTTTCCAAAATGGGGTCACTTGGGGGTTTCCACTGTTTAAGCACATCAGGGTGTCATGAACTTGGGGTGTTTGGTTGCCCCCAGTTGTCAGTAATTTATTATATCCCACTTTCCAGTTCCGGTTAGGAACTTGCAGCTCTCTGGCACCCCCTTAACCTCAGGTCAGTCAAGGAACTACACCTAGGATAAGTAGTCGATAGAAAGGCTGCCTTGCCATGTACTGGCTATTGGGCACTCTGCAATTAGGGCGATGTGTATATCCCCAGTCCCAGGGCGGGTAATACACACATAAAACCACCGTTCTGTCACAGCCAGATACTCCCAAATACCCCAGAACACTTGGTGCCACCAGCTCCTCGTTCTATATTAATATCAGGTCAGGAGCCAACCCACACAGTAGCATGAATTTAGAACAGAGGATGTGGCGGTACGTTATAGAGCAAGGAAAACAAAGCTAGTAAACTTTTATAGATTTTACTCCAGAAAATGTAGGCAGCATTTACAAAAATATAAAAGATGTTACAAATGAGACAAGATACAGTATATACAAGCAATTACAAAATAACAGGGATTAAAATATGAAACTTGCACATCTCAGTCAATGGCACACCATGGGAGTTGGGGGGAGGGGTTCCCAAAGGCAAAGATTCAGTTCACAGCTTAGATGGTAAATATCTGTCCTCCCGGTACTGAACACCCTGCAAAATGGCTTTTCCTGTTTTATAGATGGCGCATAAACTTAGGGACTTCCCCTGTGCTGACCTCACCGGGTGGCTGGATACACCCCCTTTGGAAAGTTATGAAAAACCTACTAGCCATAACTCATGAGTAGCTCGTAGAGTGACGACGGAAGTATTAAAATGTCTTCTTACAAAATTAGAAAAACAGAAAATCCCAATCCGGAGTCTGAACAAATTAAAAACTCTATAATATCAAAATCACACAAAAAGCCCCACATAAAGGAAAAACCGGGGTCCAGAGTTTTATACAATTAATTTCAGTTTAATTAGTAAAAAACAAAAATACAGAACAACATGATCCAGAGCAATACAAACCAAGCAGGACAAGGGGGAAGAGAACAATTTTTCACCCACCATGCAAGACAAATTTTATAATGCACCAAACTTAGAATATATATTTTTAATTAAACCTGTTGCATAATTAAAGCAGCATATAAGGCCACACTAACAATGGACAATAAAGAATTTTTTACATATAATCCAAGAGAATTAAAGTGCTTTGTGCGCAGGAAACTTCATACAATATGGCCATAGACACGGCACTAATTCCATCCACAGTACTTCCTGTTTCAAGCCTCTACAATAATAAAGTGCTCATGTGCAAATGATCAAATATAAATAGTAGCAGCAGAGACAAAAAAACAAAAGGTGCATTACAAACTATTCAGTAACAGTAAAGTGCATGTGCTAATTGAGTAACTTACATGTGGGAGAAAGCCCCGACCTCAGCCTGC
This sequence comes from Oophaga sylvatica, assembly GCA_033576555.1. Taxonomy (NCBI): domain Eukaryota; kingdom Metazoa; phylum Chordata; class Amphibia; order Anura; family Dendrobatidae; genus Oophaga; species Oophaga sylvatica. Next base: position 137,573,186 of record JARQOD010000005.1, on the reverse strand, counting down.
CGCCTCAACACGTTTTTCGCCGTTCTTCATCAGGAGGCGTGGCTTGGGTCAAGCTTGTAACCATATAGTAAGGGTTAACCAATAGGGTTAAACTGTATTCTAGCGATACCGACTGTTGGTTGGCTTGTTCCCAAGTATGCCGTATCGTATGAGGGAATTCCTACCACATCAGGGAGAACATGCGGTGAGCTGACCAATAGGCGAGACCGCCGCTCTCTGACGTAGGCTGTTAATCGGCGCAGGCGCCACCACACCACGTGGGGGCACTTCCTCCTGCGCTCGTGGTCCGCAAGCAATCCACTGCTGCTTAGCAGCAGGGAACACACACGAGCCAAATGAGCGCATCGGGAAGGCCCGGATGTAGCGGAGCCCAGGCATGCGCACCAGCCTAAAGTTGAAACATAGTGTGAATGCATATGCAACGTGCCCAAAATGCAAGACTTGCAGATTATAAAGCTCAAAAAATGTCATGTGCCCAAAAATGGTACCAATGAAAACGTCAACTCGTCCCGCAAAAAATAAGACCTCACAAGACTGTGGGCCAAAATAAGGAAAAATTATAGCTCTCAAAATGTGGTGATGCAAAAACTATTTTTGCAATAAAAAACGTCTTTTAACGTGTGACAGCTGCCAAACATAAAAACCCAAACTATCACTAATTGAGCCGGCCAGACTTTCACAAGTACAGTCATGGCCAAAAGTTTTGAGAATGACACAAATATTAATTTTTACAAAGTCTACTGCTTCACTTTTTCTAATGGCAATTTGCATATACTCCAGAATGTTATAAAGAGTGATCAGCTTAACAGCAATTACTTGCAAAGTCAATATTTGGCTAGAAAATGAACTTTATCCCCAAAACACATTTCTACATCATTGCAGCCCTGCCTTAAAAGGACCAGCTAACCTCTTTTCAGTGATTGCTCCATTAACACAGGTGTGGGTGTTGATGAGGACATGGCTGGAGATCAATCTGTCATGATTAAGTAAGAATGACACCACTGGACACTTTAAAAGGAGGCTGGTGCTTGGCATCATTGTTTCTCTTCTGTTAACTATGGCTATCTCTAAAGAAACACGTGCAGTCATCATTGCAATGCACAAAAATGGCCTAACAGGGAAGAGTATCGCAGCTAGAAAGATTGCACCTCAGTCAACAATCTATCACATCATCAAGAACTTCAAGGAGAGAGGTTCCATTGTTGCCAAAAAGGCTTAAGGGAGCCCAAGAAAGACCAGAAAGCGCCAGGACCGTCTCTTAAAAGTGTTTCAGCTGCGGGATCGGGCTACCAGCAGTGCAGAGCTTGCTCAGGAATGGCAGCAGGCAGGTGTGAGTGCATCTGCACGCACTGTGAGGCGGAGACTCTTGGAGCAAGGCCTGCTCTCAAGGAGGGCAGCAAAGAAGCCACTTCTCTCCAGAAAAAACATCATGGACAGACTGATATTCTGCAAAAGGTATAGGCAGTGGACTGTTGAGGACTGGGGTAAAGTTATTTTCTCTGATGAATCCCCTTTTTGATTGTTTGGGACATCAGGAAAACGCCTCATTCGGAGAAGACAAGGTGAGCACTACCACCAGTCTTGTCTCATGCCAACTGTTAAGCATCCTGAAACCATTCATGTGTGGGGTTGCTTCTCAGCCAAGGGAATCGGCTCTCTCACAGTCTTGCCTAAAAACACAGCCATGAATAAAGAATGATACCAGAATGTCCTCCAAGAGCAACTTCTCCAACCCTCCAAGAGCAGTTTGGCAATCAACAATGCCTTTTCCAGCATGATGGAGCACCTTGCCATAAAGCAAATGTGATAACTAAATGGCTCAGGGAACAAAACATAGAGATTTTGGGTCCATGGCTTGGAAACTCCCCAGATCTTAATCCATTGAGAACTTGTGGTCAATCATCAAGAGACGGGTGGACAAACAAAAACCTAAAAATTCTGACAAAATGAAAGCATTGATTGTGCAAGAATGGACTGCTATCAGTCAGGATTTGGTCCAGAAGTTGATTGAGAGCATGCCAGGGAGAATTGCAGAGGTCCTGAAGAATAAGGGTCAACACTGCAAATATTGACTTGCTGCATTAACTCATTCTAACTGTCAATATAAACTTTTGTTACTCATATGTTTGCAATTATTATATTTCTGTCTGTGATAAATACATCTGTCAAACACACATAAAAACCAGAGGGCAGCAAATCATGTGAAAATATAATATTTGTGTCATTCTCAAAACTTTTGGCCATGACTGTATATGTACTCCATAGAGTATATAGGAATCCAGACAGATTGTGCAAAGCTGGACTGAGACAGACTTCGGAATGTCCTAGGTGTCAGGTTGAAAAGGCCGGGATTCTACATACGGTATGCTATGGCAATGTTCAAAATTGAATACATTTTGGTTAGAAGTGTGCACTACAACTGGAAGGGCATATAGCTGCAGAATTGAGAGGGACCCTGTGGTGTGTATTTTGGGATACGTGAAGGAGATCCGGGTACATAATTGTCATAAGCTGGCAATTGCCAGATTAGAATATATCGCAAGAAGACTGATCGCTGGATATTGGATAAATGAAGAGCCACCGACTTTGCGGGAAATTTATAGACAGTCTGACACTATTGCAAGCATAGAAAGAGCATCTAAGTCAAAAAGAAAAAGGGAAATACTTTTAAAACATTGTGGAAGCCCTGGGTGGATAGGTGAGGATCCCAAAAAGTGTATGTTATACTAATGTATATTATTATTTGCTGTTTAAAAAGGGTGGGTGGGGGAGGGCAGGGTGATATTTTGTAATGTCTGAACTTGTTTACTTTTGACAAATGGACTTTGTCTACTGATTTGTATTCTGATATTTAATAAAAATTTATCTAATTTAAAAAAAAAAATACACTAGCCAACTTGAGGCAGGAGCAACAGGGGGATCTGTATGTGTAACTAGAACAATAAGAAATACTTCATTTTTCCTGACACAGGCGGCTCTTCAAATGCGAGATGGCGTACGATCTCAATTCCAGCCAATTTTGGTTTGAAAAAGTCAAACGGCACTCCTTCCATTCCGAGATCTGCCGTGCGCCCAAACTGTCATTTCCCCCCACATATGGGGTATCAGAGTACTCAGGAGAAATTGCACAACTTTTGTGGTTAAATTTCTCCAGCTAACCTTGGGAAAATAAAAAAAATGGTGGCTAAAACATTTTTGAGGAAAAAATGATTTTTTATTTTCTCAGCTTTACGTTATAAACTTCTGTTAAGCACTTGGGGGTTTAAAGTGCTTGACCCATATCTAGATAAATTCCTTGGGAGGTCTTGTGGGGGGTTTCCACTGTTTAGGCACATCAGGGGCTCTCCAAATGTGACATGGCGTCCGATCTCAATTCCAGCCAATTTTACGCTGAAAAAGTCAACGAAGTCCTTCTCTTCCAAGCTGTGCCGTGCACCCAAACAGTGTTTTTTCCCCATATATGGGGTATCAGCATGTTCAGAAGAAATTACTTTACCAATTTTGTGGTTCATTTTCTCCTGTAACCCTTGTGAAAATAAAGTTAAATGTTCATTTTTTCCTTTAATATTCCATTAAATCCTGTAAAGCACCTGAAGGGTTAATAAACTTCTTGAATATGGTTTTAAGCACCTTGGGAGGTGAAGTTTTTTATAGACCCCTCAAAGTGACTTCAAATGTGAGGTGGTCCCTAATAAAAATGGTTTTGTAAATTTTGTTGTAAAAATGAGAAACCGCTGGTCAAATTTTAACCCTTATAACTTCCTAACGAAAAAAAAATTTGTTTCCAAAATTGTGCTCATGTAAAGTAGTCATGTGGGAAATGTTATTTATTAACTATTTTGTGTGCCATATCTCTCTGATTTAACCCCTTCCCGACCTATGACGCATACCTGTGTCATGAAAGGATCGCGTTCCTGCGGGCCGGGAGACCGGGGTCACTCAAAGGTCACCTGACCCGTAGGCACAGGACCCTTTGTGCTTCACTACAGGGGGGTTGGCTTAACCCCCCGTGGCCACGATCGCTCTGATTGGCCGTTAAAAGTGAAACAGCCAATCAGAGCAATCTGTAATATTTCACCAATTTAATTGGTGAAATATTACAATCCAGCCATGGCCGATGCTGCAATAGCATCTGCCATGGCTGGACACCAAGCCCTGACCCCCCCACACGTAGTCACGGCAGCGATCGGCCGCCGCCACCAAAAGATGGCGGTGATCGGTCACCGCCGTCACTATCTGCTCCCCTCCTCCTTTGCTCCGCTGCCCCCACCTTCCGATTCCCCCCCAACCCTTCCGACCCCCCTACTCACCTCTCCCGGTCCACCGATGTCCCTGGATCGGTCCCGGCGTCCGCCCAGGCCTCTTCATGGGCGCCGCCATCTTGGAAAATGGCGAGCACATGCGCAGTGCGCCCGCCGGCCGGCGCATGCGCAGCGCGCCCCCCCGTGTCCAAAAAATTATTTTGATCACTGTCACAGTGATCAAAATAAAAAAAAGTAAATGAACCCCCCCTTTATCATAGGTAGGGACAAATAAAAAAAATAAAGATTTTTTTTTTTTCCTATTAGGCCCTGTGCACACGTTGCGGATTTTGCTGCGGATCCGCAGCGGATTTTGTTGCTGATCCGCAGCGTATTTTGCTGCGGATCCGCAGCGGACTTTGCTGCGGATCCGCAGCGGACTTTGCTGCTGATCCGCAGCGGATTTTGCTGCTGATCCGCAGCGGATTTTGCTGCGGATCCGCAGCGGAATTTTGCTGCTGATCCGCAGCGGAATTTGCTGCTGATCCGCAGCGGAATTTGCTGCTGATCCGCAGCGGAATTTGCTGCTGATCCGCAGCGGAATTTGCTGCTGATCCGCAGCGGATTTTGCTGCTGATCCGCAGCGGATTTGGCGCTGCGGATCCACAGCAGATCCAGAAACCATGTACAGTACAATGCAAATAAATGGTAAAAAAAAACGCTGTGCACATGCTGCGGATTTTTCAGCGCGGATTTGCTGTGGTTTTAAATCCGCAGCATGTCAATTCTTTGTGCGGATTCCGCAGCAGTTTTACACCTATTCCATTATAGGTGTAAAACCGCAGGGAAAAACCACGCTAAATACGCAGGTAAAACGCAGGTCATTTTACCTGCGGATTTTAGAAAAATCTGCAACGTGTGCACGGGGCGTTAGGGTTAGGCTGGGTTCATATTGCATTATGGCAGTCCGTTAGATGGACTGCGTTTCACCGCGGTATAACGCGGTGTAACGCAGTCTGTTAACGCTGCCATTGACCCCATTTGTGTGCGCATCGCAACGCATGCTGATAAGCGTCATGCGTTCGCGACGTGCCGTCATTCAGTGACGGAGCCTCGGACACGGGCTGCAGCGTCTGGGCTCCGTCACCGCTAGCACAGATGAATCATCTGCTGATTCATCTGCTCTAGCGGGTATAGCATAACGCGATCGCGTTATGCTATACCGTTGCCAGCCCGTCAAAGCTACGTGTTGAACGGGCTGGTAAAACACAATATAAACCCAGCCTTAGGGTTAGAACTAGGGTTAGGTTAGCATTAGGGTTAGAATTAGGGTTAGGATTAGGGTTATGGTTAGAATTTGGGTTAGGGTTGGAATTTGGGTTAGGGTTGGAATTTGGGTTAGGGTTGGAATTTGGGTTAGGGTTGGAATTTGGGTTAGGGTTGGGATTAGGGTTAGGCTTGTGGTTAGGTTTATGGTTAGAGTTGGGATTAGGGTTAAGGATGTGTTGGGGTTAGGGTTGTGGTTAGGGGTGTGTTGGGGTTAGGGTTGGAGTTAGAATTGAGGGGTTTCCACTATTTAGGCACATCAGGGGGTCTCCATACGCGACATGGCGCCACCATTGATTCCTGCAAATTTTGCGTTCAAAAAGTCAAATAGTACTCCCTTTATTCCAAGCCCCGACGTATGCCCAAACAGTGGTTTACCCCCACATATGGGGTATCAGCGTACTCGGGAAAAATTGCACAACAACTTTGGGGGTCTAATTTCTCCTGTTAACATTGGGGAAAAAAAATTGGGGACTAAAAAATTATTTTTGTGGAAAAAAATGATTTTTTATTTTCACGGCTCTGCGTTATAAACTTCTGTGAAGAACTTGGGGATTCAAAGTGCTTACCACACATCTAGAGGAGTTCCTTGGGGGATCTAGTTTCCAAAATGGGGTCACTTGGGGGGGTTTCTACTGTTTAGGCACATCAAGGGCTCTGCAAACGTAACATGACGCCCGCAGACCATTCCATCAAAGTCGGCATTTCAAAGCGTTACTACTTCCCTTCCGAGCCCCAATGTGTGCCCGAACAGTGGTTCCCCCCCACATATGGGGTACTAGCGTACTCAGGACAAACTGGACAACAACTTTTGGGGTCCAATTTCTCCTGTAACCATTGTGAAAATAAAAAATAGAGGGCCAAAATATCATTTTTTGAGAAAAACAAAATGATTTTTTATTTTCACGGCTCTGCGTTATAAACTTCTGTGAAGCACCTGGGGGTTCAAAGTGCTCACTATGCATCTAGATAAGTTCCTTGGGGGGTCTAGTTTCCAAAATGGGGTCACTTGTGGGGGAGCTCCAATGTTTAGGCACACAGGGACTCTCCAAATGCGACATGGCAACCGCTAAATATTCCAGCATATTTTCCATTCAAAAAGTCAAATGGCGCTCCTTCCCACATATGAGGTATCTGTGTACTGAGGAGACATTGCCCAACAAATTTTAGGATCCAATTTATACTGTTGCCCATGTGAAAATGAAAAAACTGAGGCTAAAAGAAAATTTTTGTGAAAAAAAAGTACTTTCTTTTATTTACGGATCAATTTGTGGAGCACCTGGGGGTTCAAAGTGCTCACTATGCATCTAGATAAGATCCTTAGGGGGTCTAGTTTCCAAAATGGGGTCACTTGTGGGGGAGCTCCAATGTTTAGGCACACAGGGACTCTCCAAATGCGACATGGCAACCGCTAAATATTCCAGCATATTTTCCATTCAAAAAGTCAAATGGCGCTCCTTCCCTTCTGAGCCCTGCTGTGCGCCCAAACAGTGGTTTATGACCACATATGAGGTATCTGTGTACTCAGGAGAAATTGCCCAACAAATTTTAGGATCCAATTTATCCTGTTGCCCATGTGAAAATGAAAAAACTGAGTCTAAAAGAAAATTTTTGTGAAAAAAAGTACTTTCTTTTTTTTACGGATCAATTTGTGAAGCACCTGGGGGTTCAAAGTGCACACTATGCATCTAGATAAGATCCTTAGGGGGTCTAGTTTCCAAAATGGGGTCATTTGTGGGGGAGCTCCAATGTTTAGGTACACAGGGACTCTCCAAATGCGACATGGCAACCGCTAAATATTCCAGCATATTTTCCATTCAAAAAGTCAAATGGTGCTCCTTCCTTTCTGAGCCCTGCCGTTGCGCCCAAACAGTGGTTTATGACCACATATGAGGTATCTGTGTACTCAGGAGAAATTGCCCAACAAATTTTAGGATCCAATTTATACTGTTGCCCATGTGAAAATGAAAAAAACCGAGGCTAAAAGAAAATTTTTGTGAAAAAAAAAGTACTTTCTTTTTTTTACGGATCAATTTGTGAAGCACTTGGGGGTTCAAAGTGCTCACTTTGCATCTAGATAAGATCCTTAGAGGGTCTAGTTTCCAAAATGGGGTCACTTGTGGGGGAGCTCCAATGTTTAGGCACACAGGGACTCTCCAAATGCAACATGGCAACCGCTAAATATTCTAGCATATTTTCCATTCAAAAAGTCAAATGGCGCTCCTTCCCTTCTGAGCCCTGCTGTGCGCCCATACAGTGGTTTATGACCACATATGAGGTATCTGTTTACTCAGGAGAAATTGCCCAACAAATTTTAGGATCTATTTTATCCTGTTGCCCATGTAAAAATGAAAAAATTGATGCTAAAAGAAAATTTTTGTTGGAAAAATTAAAATGTCCATTATTTCCTTCCACGTTGCTTTAGTTCCTGTGAAGTACCTGAAGGGTTAATAATCTTCTTGAATGTAGTTTTGAGTAGCTTGAGGGGTGCAGTTTTTATAATGGTGTCACTTTTGGGTATTTTCTGCCATATAGACCCCTCAAAGTGACTTCAAATGTGATGTGGTCCCTAAAAAAAATGGTTTTGTAAATTTTGCTGTAAAAATGAGAAATCGCTGGTCAACTTTTAACCCTTATAACTTCCTAACAAAAAAAAATGTTCCCAAAATTGTGCTGATGTAAAGTAGACATGTGGGAAATGTTATTTATTAACTATTTTGTGTCACATAACTCTCTGGTTTAACAGAATAAAAATTCAAAATTTGAAAATTCCGAAATTTTCAAAATTTTCGCCAAATTTCCATTTTTTTCACAAATAAACGCAAAAATTATCGACCTAAATTTACCACTAACGTGAAGCCCAATATGTCACGGAAAAACAATCTCAGAATCGCCAGGATCCGTTAAAGCGTTCCTGAGTTATTACCTCATAAATGGACCCTGGTCAGAATTGCAAAAAATGGCAAGGTCTTTAAGGTCAAAATAGGCTGGGTCATGAAGGGGTTAAGGGCATTAAAATTCAAATTTTGAAAATTGCAAAGTTTTCAAAATTTTCACCAAATTTCTGTTTTTTATACTAAGAAACACATGTCATGTCAAAGAAATTTTACAAGTAACCTGAAGTACAGTATGTCACGGAAAAACTATCTCAGAATCATCTAGATCTGTTGAAGCGTTCCAGAGTTATTACCTCATAAAGTGACAGTGGTCAGAATTGTAAAAATTGGCCTGGTCTTTAACGTGCAAACCACCTTTGGGGTTAAAGGGGTTAATTATTGATCTGTATTGTAGTGTTCAGTCACAATGTAGTGGTAACAATATGTTGTCTAGTCGTGGTGTGGCTGTATTTGCCCCGTGTATGTGGTATTATTTGGTCACTACGTGATGGTAATATGTACTCCAGTCATGGTGTAGTGACATTTGTCCTATGTATATGGTATTATTTGGTCAGTATGTGGTGGTAATACAGTGGCATGTAAAAGTTCGGGCATCCCTTGTCAAAATTACTGTTATTGTGAACAATTAAGTAAGTTGAAGATTAAATGATCTCTAAAAGGGCTAGAGTTAAAGATAGTACATTTTCCTTTGTATTTTTGGCAAAAAAGATATATTGTCACTTTTTACATTTTAAAAATTACAAAAAGGAAAATGGGCCAATGCAAAAGTTTGGGCACCATTGAAGATTTAAAAAAACATACAAATTGATCTGGAATTTGAGTTAGTATACATGCAATATATAAACGCATGTTCACAATGACCATAAAACAGACAAAACCTACAAGAAACAAAATGAGCATAAACCCTGCAGCAACTGAATAAGTAAAAAGCAAAAGTGCATTTAAATAATTTAGGGTTCTTAGTAGCACTGTTTTTGATCAAAAATAGCATAAAAGCTTTCCCTATTTGGAAGAGTCCTACATTTTCTAATTTTAAAACCTTACCATATGTCAGAAGTGACATGCGTGAATAAGGGCAGGCAAAGGACTGGGTTTCGAACTCTGAATACCTCAGCCTAGGGAAGCATTTGATAATTGAATTTCCAGTTCAAGGAGGAAAGGCCACACACTCACTTGCACAAAATGCAAAAATCCAAGAACAGACAGACACAGAGATCTGGTATATGCAACATATACGTAAAAAGCAAAAGTGCATTTAAATAACATAGGGTCCTTAGTAACACGGTTTTTGATGAAAAAAAATAGCATAAAAGCCATCCCACCTCGACAAGGTATAGCATAAAAGCCATCTCATGACGACAAGTTGACCCTATTCAGGACGAACCTACACTGTCTAATATTAATAACATTGGACATTTTGAGTACTCAGATAACTTTGACCAAGGTTTCAGACCTTATTTAGCCTGTTAGGGTTATGGCTTGTTCACTGTCATCGTTAGGAAAGGCAAGGTGATGCAAATTTCCAGGCTTTATAAAAACACGGCCTCCTTAAACCTTGTGGCATAAAACACCAGTCATGTGTTCTTCTAAGCAACTGCCTAGCACTCTGAAAATGATAATGGTGGAGGACTACAAAGCAAGGAGAAGGCTATAAGAAGACAGCAAAGCGTTTTCAAGTTGCCCTTTCCTCAGTTTGAAATGTAATTAAGAAATGGCAGTTAACAGGAACAGTGGAGGTCAAGATAAGGTCTGGAAGACCAAGATCAAGCAAAAGTTCATGAAAGCTGCTCGTAGGATTGCTAGAGAGGCAAATCAAGGCTCTGCTTTGACTGCAAAGGACCTTCAGAAATATTTATCAGATTCTGGAGTTGTGTTACATTGTTCTACTGTTCAGAGACACCTGCACAAATATGGCTTTCATGGAAGAGTCATCACAAGAAAACCTCCTGCGTCCTCTCCATATAATTCGGCGTCATAAATATGTAAAAGAACATCTAAACAGGCCTGATGCCTTTTGGAAACAAGTCCTATGACCTGATGAGATTAAAATAGAACTCTTTGGACACAATGATCACAGTTATGTGTGGAGAAAAAAGAATTACAGGAAAAGAACATCTTGGCAACCATTAGGCATGGGGGTGGATCAATCATACTGTGGGGTTGTGTTGCAGCCAGTTGGATGGAGAACATTTTATGGGTAAGAGAAAAATGGATTCAATTAAATTTAAAAAAATTCTTGATGCAGACATAACACCATCTGTTCAAAAGTTGAAGTTGAAAAGAGGATGGCTCCTACAAATGTCTAGTGATCCTAAACAGATGTCAAAATCTACAATAGACTACCTCAAAAGGTGCAAGCTGAAGGTTTTACAATGGCCCTCACAGTCCCCTGACATGAACATCATGGAAAATCTGTGGCTCCACCTCAAAATAGCAGCACAAGAAAGCCTGCCCAGAAATCTCACAGAACTGGAAGAATTTTCCAAGGAAGAATGGATGAAAATCCTTAAAACAAGAATTGAAAGATTACAAAAAGTGTTTACAAGCTGTGAGACTTGCAAAAGGGTGTGCTACTAGGTACTAACTATGCAGGTTGCCCAAACTTTTGCATTGACCCATTTTTTTTTTTGTAATTTTTAAAAGGTAGAAAATGACAATTTTTTTTGTAGCCTAAAATACAAGGGACATGTTTCATCTTTAATCTTTAGGGATCATTTTATCTTCAAGTTGCTTAACTGTTCACAAGAACAGTAAATTTGACCAGGGGTGCCCAAACTTGGCATTTGTCCCTTGTATGTGGTAATACGTGGTCCGGTCAAGGTGTGGCGGTATTTGTGCCCTGTGTGTGATATTGTTTGGTCAGTATGTAGTGGGACTGTGATCTAGTCATGATATGGTGGTATTTTTGCCTCATATGCAATACTATTATGCAGTCACTATGTTGTGGTAAAATGTGGTCTGGTCATGGAGTGGTGGTATGTTACCATTATATGTGGTATTGTTCGGTCACTGCTACTGGGTTGTTGCACTCTTATGGCCCCCTCCACGTCTCCTGGTGTACTGGCCTGTCTCCTGGTAGCGCCTCCAGCCTCTGGACACTATGCTGACAGACACAGAAAACCTTCTTGTCACAGCTCGCAATGATGTGCCATCTTGGATGAGCTGCACTACCTGAGCCACTTGTGTGTATTGTAAAGTCCGTCTCATGCTACTACGAGTGTGAAAGCACAACCAACATTCAAAAGTGACCAAAATAGCCAAAAAACATTGGTACTGAGACGTGGTCTGTGGTCCCCACCTGCAGAACCACTCCTTTATTGAGTGTGTCTTGATAATTGCCAATAATTTCCATTTGTTGTGTATTCCATATGCACAACAGCATGTGAAATTGATTGTCAATCAGTGTTGCTTCCTAAGTGGACAGTTTGATTTCACAGAAGTTTGATTTATTTGGAGTTATATTCTGTTGTTTGTGTTCCCTTTATTTTTTTGAGCAGTATATATTATATATATACATATTTTATATATACAGTACAGACCAAAAGTTTGGACACACCTTCTCATTCAAAGATTTTTCTATATTTTCATGACTATGAAAATTGTAGAATCACACTGAAGGCATCAAAACTATGAATTAAGACATGTGGAATTATACATTACACTTTACAAAAAAGTGTGAAACAACTGAAAATATGTCTTATATTCTAGGTTCTTCAAAGAAGCCACCTTTTGCTTTGATTACTGCTTTGCACGCAGGAAAGGTGAACGGATGGACTCTACATGCCAGGTTCCCACCGTGAAGCATGGAGGAGGTGGTGTGATAGTGTGGGGGTGCTTTGCTGGTGACTTTGCTTAATTCCAGCCAATTTTGGTTTGAAAAAGTCAAACGGCACTCCTTCCCTTCCGAACCCGGCCGTGCGCCCAGACAGTGGTTTTCCCCCGTACATGGGGTATCGGCATGCTCAGGAGAAATTGCTCAACAACTTTTTCTGTCCATTTTCTCCTTTTACCCTTGTTAAAATAAAATTTTTTTTGTAAAACATCATTTTTGTTAAATGTTCATTTTTTCCTTTCAAGTTGCTTCAGCTCCTGTGAAGCACCTGAAGGGTTAATAAACTTCTTGAATGTGGTTTTTAGTACCTTGAGGGGTGCAGTTTTTAGAATGGTGTCACTTTTAGGTATTTTCTGCCATATAGACCCCTCACAGTGACTTCAAATGTGAGGTGGTCCCTAAAAAAAAAGGGTTTTATACAATTTGTTGTAAAAATGAAAATTCGCTGGTCAACTTTTAACCCTTATAACTTCGTAACAAAAAAAATTTTGGTTCCAAAATTGTGCTGATGTAAAGTAGACATGTGGGAAATGTTATTTAGTAACTATTTTGTGTGACATATTTCTCTGTTTAAAGGGAATAAAAATTCAAAGTTTTCCAAATTCTCACCATATTTCCATTTTTTCAGAAATGAACGCAAGTTATATCGAAGAAATTTTACCACTATCATGAAGTACATTATGTCACGAGAAAACATTCTCAGAATCGCGAAGATCCGTTAAAGCGTTCCAGAGTTATAGCCTCATAAAGAGACAGTGGTCAGAATTGTAAAAATTGGCCCGTTCATTAACGTTAAGGGGTTAAAGACCGCCAATACGCCTTTTATCGGTGGCAGTTAAAGGTACTTATGCCACAGTGCTGCTTTTTAATAGCGCTGATGAATAAGGGCGCATAGTGCCCCCCCCCCCCCCCCCGAGTCTGAATTTCTCCTGGGTCTCGGCTGCCGGGGGTACCTGAGACCCCAGAGAACATGAGGTCTCATGGTTTTTACCGACCCCAGTGTTGCGATCACCGTTATTAATGGTATAATTTCTCTCTCCTCTGATGTGATCGCACATCAGAGGAGAGAGAAAGAGGGTCCCCCTATCCCCCCAATACCTCCGTTGTCCCTGCAACCCCCCCGTGAAGTCCCTCGGGCCATCGGCAGAGAAAATGGTGGGTGCATGAGCAGTGTGCCCGCCGAGATCTGCTGGCCGGCACCCAGCAACAATAGGAAATTTTCCCTATTGGTTCATTTTGATCACTGTGATAGAACCTATCACAGTGATCAAAATAAAAAAAATACTAAATCAAACCCCCCTTTATCACCTCCTTAGCTAAAAATAATAAAAATAAAAAAATGTATTTATTTCCATTTTTCCATTACTGTTAGAGTTGGGCTAAAGTTAGGGTTAGTGTCGACTAAATTTAGGACTAGGATTGGTCTAAAGTTAGGGTTAGGGTTGGGCTAAAGTTAGGGTTAGGGTTGGGCTAGGGTTAGGGCTTGGGCTAGGGTTAGAGTTGGGACTAGGGTTAGGGTTGGGATAAAGTTAGGGTTGGGGCTAAAGTTAGGGTTGGGCTAAAGTTAGGGTTGGGCTAAAGTTAGGGTTGTGGTTTTGGTTGGGATTACAGTTAGGGTTGGGACTTGGGTAGGGGTATGTTAGGGTTAGGTTTGTAGTTAGGGTTGTGGTTTGGATTAGGGTTAGGGGTGTGTGTTGAGGGTAGTGCTGTGGTTAGTTATGGTTAGGGTTGGGAATAAGTTTAGGTGTGTGTTGGGGTTAGGGTTGGAGTTAGAATTGGGGGGCTTCTACTGTTTAGGTTCATCAGGGTGTCTCCAATCTCGACATGCTTTCATGATTGATTCCAGCCAATTTTTGTGTTCAAAAAGTCAAACGGTGCTCCCTCCCTTTTGAGCCCTGCCATGCACCCAAACAGTGGCTTTTCCCACATAAGGGGTATTGGCATACTCAGGAGAAATTGAACAACAAATTTTATGGTCCATTTACTCTTGATACCTTTGTGAAAATAAAAAAAATTGGTTCCAAAGTAAATTTTTTGTGAAAAAAGTAAAATGTTCATTTTTTCCTTCCACATTGCTTTAGTTCTTGTGAAGCACCTGAAGGGTTAATAAACTTCTTGAATGTGGTTTTGCGCACCTTGAGGGGTGCAGTTTTTAGGATGGTGTCACTTTTGGGCATTTTGTGTTATATTGACCTGGCCACACATTGGACCTCATCTTCACCCGCCTCTGCTCTATATCTAGCCCCTCTAACTCACAGCTGCCTCTTTCTGAACAAAACCTACTTACATTCTCTTCCCTCTCCCCTTCTTGTCCACAATCCTTACCTCACAAACTTGCACATCCTTGCAGAAGTCTTAAACACCTCTATCTACACTCACTCTCTGAATCTCTTCTCCCTCTTACAGACATAAGTTCCTTACACAATGGGGACGCTGCTGCCTCTTTATATAACACCACAATAGCTGCATCACTGGAATTGGTTGCCCCTCTCACACATACCAAAGCTTGCAAAATCAGCAGACAAGTGTGGCACACCAGCCTGACTAAAGAACTGAGGCAGGCTTCTAGGTTTGATGAGCAGAGATGGAAAAGATCCAACTCTAATGAGCACTTCATCGCATTCAAACACTCCCTCATGACTTTCAAGGCCACACTCGCTGCAGCAAAACAAACTTACTTCTCATCTCTCATATCCTACATTTCTCACTACTCTAAACAGCTATTCAAAACTTTCAATTCTCTCCTCCATTCCCCAGCTCCTCCTCCCTCTCCACACATCTCAGATGAAGACTTTGCCTCATTCTTCAAGCAGAAGATTGATAACTTCAGAGAAAGTTTTGTTCTACAACCCCCAGGGACCCTCCTTCTAACTGTTCAACCCTCCCACTCCAAAACCAACTTCTCCAACATTACAGAAGATTGACTCTCCATTCTACTCTCAAGATCACATCTCACCACTTGTGTACTTGACTCGATTCCATCCCACTTCATCCCAAACCTCACCACAGTCTTCATCCCAACTCTAATCCATCTCTTCAACCTATCACTAACAACTGGTGTTTTCCCCTCATGCTTCAAACATGCCTTAATCACACCCATCCTCAAAAAGCCCTCTCTTGACCCATCCTCTGCATCTCGCTATCGCCCCATATCACTTCTCTCCTATGCCTAAAAACTACTGGAACAACCCGTCCATCTTGAAATGTCCTCTCACCTCTCTTCCTGCTCCCTCTTCGACCGCTTGAAATCTGGCTTCCGACCACATTACTCCACTGAAACTGCCCTAAGGTGACCAATGACCTATTAACCGTCAAAGTCAAGCAACACTACTCTTCCTTCTCCTCCTGGACCTATCCTCTGCCTTTGACACAGTGGACCATTCCCTATTACTACAGACCCTCTCATCTCTTAGCATCACAGACTTGGTCCTATCTTGGATCTCATCATACCTATCATAGTAACATACAGTCATGGCCAAAAGTTTTGAGAATGACACAAATATTATATTTTCACATGATCTGCTGCCCTCTGGTTTTTATGTGTGTTTGACAGATGTTTTTATCACAGACAGAAATATAATTGCAAACATATGAGTAACAAAAGCTTATATTGACAGTTAGAATGAGTTAATGCAGCAAGTCAATATTTGCAGTGTTGACCCTTCTTCTTCAGGACCTCTGCAATTCTCCCTGGCATGCTCTCAATCAACTTCTGGACCAAATCCTGACTGATAGCAGTCCATTCTTGCACAATCAATGCTTTCATTTTGTCAGAATTTTTAGGTTTTTGTTTGTCCACCCGTCTCTTGATGATTGACCACAAGTTCTCAGTGGGATTAAGATCTGAGGAGTTTCCAGGCCATGGACCCAAAATCTCTATGTTTTGTTCCCTGAGCCATTTAGTTATCACCTTTGCTTTATGGCAAGGTGCTCCATCATGCTGGAAAAGGCATTGTTGATCGCCAAACTGCTCTTGGAGGGTTGGGAGAAGTTGCTCTTGGAGGACATTCTGGTACCATTCTTTATTCATGGCTGTGTTTTTAGGCAAGACTGTGAGAGAGCCGATTCCCTTGGCTGAGAAGCAACCCCACACATGAATGGTTTCAGGATGCTTAAAAGTTGGCATGAGACAAGACTGGTGGTAGCGCTCACCTTGTCTTCTCCAAATGAGGAGTTTTCCTGATGTCCCAAACAATCGAAAAGGGGATTCATCAGAGAAAATAACTTTACCCCAGTCCTCAGCAGTCCACTGCCTGTACCTTTTGCAGAATATCAGTCTGTCCATGATGTTTTTTCTGGAGAGAAGTGGCTTCTTTGCTGGCCTCCTTGAGACCAGGCCTTGCTCCAAGAGTCTCCGCCTCACAGTGCGTGCAGATGCACTCACACCTGCCTTCTGCCATTCCTGAGCAAGCTCTGCACTGGTGGTAGCCCGATCCCACAGCTGAAACACTTTTAAGAGACGGTCCTGGCGCTTGCTGGTCTTTCTTGGGTGCCCTACAGCCTTTTTGGCAACAATGGAACCTCTCTCCTTGAAGTTCTTGATGATGCGATAGATTGTTGACTGAGGTGCAATCTTTCTAGCTGCGATACTCTTCCCTGTTAGGCCATTTTTGTGCATTGCAATGTTGACTGCACGTGTTTCTTTAGAGATAACCATGGTTAACAGAAGAGAAACAATGATGCCAAGCATCAGCCTCCTTTTAAAGTGTCCAGTGGTGTCATTCTTACTTAATCATGACAGATTGATCTCCAGCCATGTCCTCATCAACACCCACGCCTGTGTTAATGGAGCAATCACTGAAAAGAGGTTAGCAGGTCATTTTAAGGCAGGGCTGCAATGATGTTGAAATGTGTTTTGGGGGATAAAGTTCATTTTCTAGCCAAATATTGACTTTGCAAGTAATTGCTGTTAAGCTGATCACTCTTTATAACATTCTGGAGTATATGCAAATTGCCATTAGAAAAAGTGAAGCAGTAGACTTTGTAAAAATTAATATTTGTGTCATTCTCAAAACTTTTGTCCATGACTGTAGTTATTAAGATTGAAGGAAGACTTTAAGTCCATCTAAAAAAAAAAAAAAAAAAAAAACGCCCCCCGAGGAAGCAACTTAGCGAAACGCGCGTTGGGGCTCTCCTGCCCGTTGTTCAGTAAGTTTGGATGCCTTATCATGCATATCTCTGACCAACTATTTATGCTGGCTATTGTTTTTACACACCACTGAGGCATATATGGCCATATGGGAGGAATATTTCGCCTGTAATAATGATAGCAGTATCTACATACTCCCAGATAATTGGTTTACCTACTAGGATTACGGACTGATGCCTGTGTGTGCTAATATACATATACACTTTAGCCTGAGATTATGATAATAACAGCATTTACATGTATAGTTTTTTGTGATATACATTTATATATGACCCGATTGGATGAACTCCATTTAACATTTAATCTATGGTAATGGGTAGCACTTGCATATACCCTGCTGATTGACATACTCACCTAGCCCATTGATTAATGCTTATATACAACTGTATGCCATAGTTCTTTCCAATTATTACCGCAGCACATATATGTGCAATTTTTTTTATTTATATATATATATATATATATATATATATATATTGATTTGATTTATAGGCTTTTGCCTGGTCAGCAAGAGTACAGAAAGAGGACTTAGATATCCTCCAAAAATTCAAAAATAGCAAAAGAAGGCAGAGATGCTCACCTGCCCAGGCCTCCAAACAAATGCACTATCAGGATGCAGTGGACCCACATAGTTAAGATGACGGCAACACAGGTGCAAGAATACCGATGAGGCAACCGCTCACAACCTACCAATACATGGAGGGGGCGGCTGCTTGGTATATTGATGCACAATGAAGACGTGTATGCAGCGCCGTTCACATTATGGCAATGCACAGCATCCAGTTAAACAGCCTAGTATTCACACCCTTCTATTAGATCAGGCGGGCTGCCCAGCGCTATTAAAATGCATGCCATGTGAACAGACACCACAGTTTACAAGACAGCCCGCCTGATCTAATAGAAGGGTGTGAATACTAGGCTGTTTAACTGGATGCTGTGCATTGCCATAATGTGAACGGCGCTGCATACAAGTCTTCATTGTGCATCAATATACCAAGCAGCCGCCCCCTCCATGTATTGGTAGGTTGTGAGCGGTTGCCTCATCGGTATTCTTGCACCTGTGTTGCCGTCATCTTAACTATGTGGGTCCACTGCATCCTGATAGTGCATTTGTTTGGAGGCCTGGGCAGGTGAGCATCTCTGCCTTCTTTTGCTATTTTTGAATTTTTGGAGGATATCTAAGTCCTCTTTCTGTGCTCTTGCTGGTTAGTGTAGTTACTTGTAAACGTGAGGATCCGTGAAGTGGATTACAAGCTTACGTACTTTGGCCAAATTACCAACTAATACCTCACATTATTTAAATATATTTTTTAATGTGTTTTTTGCACTTTATTTTACAGGGTGCATGTGGGCCCATTTGGTCTTGTAAACTGTGGTGTCTGTTCACATGGCATGCATTTTAATAGCGCTGGGCAGCCCGCCTGATCTAATAGAAGGGTGTGAATACTAGGCTGTTTAACTGGATGCTGTGCATTGCCATAATGTGAACGGCGCTGCATACAAGTCTTCATTGTGCATCAATATACCAAGCAGCCGCCCCCTCCATGTATTGGTAGGTTGTGAGCGGTTGCCTCATCGGTATTCTTGCACCTGTGTTGCCGTCATCTTAACTATGTGGGTCCACTGCATCCTGATAGTGCATTTGTTTGGAGGCCTGGGCAGGTGAGCATCTCTGCCTTCTTTTGCTATTTTTGAATTTTTGGAGGATATCTAAGTCCTCTTTCTGTGCTCTTGCTGGTTAGTGTAGTTACTTGTAAACGTGAGGATCCGTGAAGTGGATTACAAGCTTACGTACTTTGGCCAAATTACCAACTAATACCTCACATTATTTAAATATATTTTTTAATGTGTTTTTTGCACTTTATTTTACAGGGTGCATGTGGGCCCATTTGGTCTTGTAAACTGTGGTGTCTGTTCACATGGCATGCATTTTAATAGCGCTGGGCAGCCCGCCTGATCTAATAGAAGGGTGTGAATACTAGGCTGTTTAACTGGATGCTGTGCATTGCCATAATGTGAACGGCGCTGCATAAAAGTCTTCATTGTGCATCAATATACCAAGCAGCCGCCCCCTCCATGTATTGGTAGGTTGTGAGCGGTTGCCTCATCGGTATTCTTGCACCTGTGTTGCCGTCATCTTAACTATGTGGGTCCACTGCATCCTGATAGTGCATTTGTTTGGAGGCCTGGGCAGGTGAGCATCTCTGCCTTTTTGCTATTCTTAAATTTTGGTAATATCTAAGTCCTCTTCTGTTCTTGTGTTATGTAGTTACTTGTAAACGTGAGATCCGTGAATGGTTACAAGCTTACGTATTTGGCAAATTACCAACTAATCCTCACTTATTTAATATATTTTTTAATGTGTTTTTTGCACTTTATTTTACAGGGTGCATGTGGGCCCATTTGGTCTTGTAAACTGTGGTGTCTGTTCACATGGCATGCATTTTAATAGCGCTGGGCAGCCCGCCTGATCTAATAGAAGGGTGTGAATACTAGGCTGTTTAACTGGATGCTGTGCATTGCCATAATGTGAACGGCGCTGCATACAAGTCTTCATTGTGCATCAATATACCAAGCAGCCGCCCCCTCCATGTATTGGTAGGTTGTGAGCGGTTGCCTCATCGGTATTCTTGCACCTGTGTTGCCGTCATCTTAACTATGTGGGTCCACTGCATCCTGATAGTGCATTTGTTTGGAGGCCTGGGCAGGTGAGCATCTCTGCTTTTGCCTGGTCCTAAGATATATGTATATGCACATTCTCATGTATAACTGTTTTTCATGATTTTTGTATGCTACTGTATGGTTTTTGGCTTCTTTTATGCATGTCCAATGTTTGCACCACTTCAGGGTACTGTGGTAATTTATCAACACTGTCCATCGATGTGATCATGCAATTTTGCTGTTTATATTTTTTATTTTTGATGGACAGTTTTTGAATGAATATATCACAGTATCCTGATACATATTTGTTCTAATTTCATTTGTAGTACTCTGTGTTATATGACTTTGGACATTCATTCTTACTTAACAGCGGTATCTAGGTTTTTTTGCCTTCTCTCTTGTCATTTATATTCTGTATCATGTTAGTGTACTTTTTTTAAACTTTTTTGTGATTCATTAATAAAAATTGCATTTGTATTTTTCTATATTTGGCTCTGTTTTCCATATATTTTTTTTTTTGGGTATTCTGATTGTCCATATATGGATGAGCATTTATAATTTGGCCTCTTTTTGGTTAAATTTAAGTCCATCTAGTTCAACCCATATCCTATCCTAACCTGCCCTAACATGTTGATCCAGAGGAAGGCAAAAAAAACCCATGTGGCCAACAGACTGGACATTCAGCCTCTCCCACTCGCACACCACCTCCTCACCTCGCCCCTATTTGTCGGAGTCCCGCAAGGTTCAGTACTAGGGCCCCTGCTCTTCTCCATTTACACCTTCGGCCTGGGACAGCGCATAGAATCTCATGGCTTTCAGTATCCAGCTCTATACTGATGACACACAGATCTGCATCTTTGGACCAGATATCACCTCCCTACTAACCAGAATCCCACAATGTCTGTCTGCTATTTCATCCTTTTTCTCCGCTAGATTTCTAAAACTTAATATGTACAAAACAGAATTCATCAGCTTTCCCTCATCTCACTCGACCCCCAATGGACAAAGCAAATGGCTGCTCACTCTCCTCAGTCCCACAAGTCCGCTGCCTCTGGGTAATCCTTGACCTTGAACTCTCCTTCAAACCACATATCCAAGCCCTCTCCACTTCCTGCCGACTTCAACTCAAAAATATTTCCAAGATCCGTACATTCCTCAACCAAGAATCTGCAAAAACCCTAGTCCATGCCCTCATTACCTCCCGCCTTGACTACTTCAACCTCCTTCTCTGTGGCCTCCCCTCTAAAACTCTCGCACCCCTCCAATCTATTTTAAACTCTGCTGCCCGACTAACCACCTGTCCCCCGCTATTCCCCTACCTTTTCCCTGTCAATCCCTGCACTGGCTCCCCATTACCCAAATACTCCAGTTCAAAACCCTAACCATGGCCTTGCAAAGCCATCCAGAACCTGTCTCCTCCATACATCTGTGACCTAGTCTCCCGGTACTCACCTGCACACAACCTCTGATCCTCACAAGATCTCCTTCTTGACTCCCCTCTTATCTCCTCTTCCCACAATTGCATACAAGATTTCTCCCGCGCATCCCCCCTATTCTGGAACTCTCTACCACAACATATAAGACTCTCGCCTACCATGGAAACCTTCAAAAAGAACCTGAAGACCTACCTCTTCCAACAAGCCTATAACATGCAGTAACCACCAAACCACTGCACAACCAGCTCTGCCCTCACATACTGTATCCTCACCCATCCCTTGTAGATTGTGAGCCCTCACTGTCAGAGTACTCTCTCCCTTGTAGCAGTCGTGACTTGAATTGTTTAATACTATTGTACTTGTTTTTTATTATCCAAATGAAATGAAAAGAGGTGTTTAAAACATCTCAGGCAGGTGGGGGCTGAAGAGTGCAAAGACGACGGCCGTTTCGCGCTGTATTGTGCTTCTACGGGTCATGGCCGTTGTCTTTACACTCTTCAGCCCCCCACCTGCCTGAGATGTTTTAAACATTTTTTGGACCAATAAAGTTTGGACTTGATTCCGGTCAGTGCCACCTCTTTTCATTTCAATTGGATCGTGCATCTTGTTCCGGTGTGCACCTGAAGGAAAAAAGTTTTTATGCCTGCGGTATCTTTGTCCAGCTGATGGTATTGGCTCTATGAAACACACTTGTATACAAAGAAAAAAGGGCGATGAAAAATCCCAAAACACAGTCATTGAAAAAATAAATATAAATTTTATTGATAACTTGACAGGATATTCAATAGGGTGGAAGAGAGGTTCACACCAAAATGCATGTGAGATGAGGGGCACACCAGATGGAACAGTATTGGGGAATGCAATAATCAAAATAAATTCAAAAATCATTTAAATAATCAAAAAAATAATCAAAAAATCAAAAAAAGGAAAGCATTACAGTTGTACATATCCCTAATGGCCTACAAACATATATATAATGTGCAGCATATATTAATAATATAGTGACCAAATGGTAAATCCAGGGGTAAATCAACAAAACAGAATCACAACTGAAAATGCTAAACATGCATTTCTAATCCCAGGGAGCACATATGAATCAATGTATAGAACAGGCAAATGCATAAGTATAATACATATTGAATTAACAATCATACAACAAAGCATTTACCTGTATACCAAGTATAATAGAGACCTCCCAAGGTGCGCCCACCCCGACGCGCATTTCGGCAGGATAGCCTTTATCAAGGGGTAAAGGAAAGAGGAAATGGAGGGGTATAAAAAGGCGGCATCAACCAATCAGCTGGCCCATATAAATTGTATAGTCGCGCCAATCTCTTATGGCCCAATGATGTTAAACATAATAGGCTCCACGCCTAACATATATAACGCTCAATAGTACAGTGTTTCCTATTTGACCGCGTCACCTCCGTCCTAGATGACGCATGTGTTGCCGCA
>JARQOD010000005.1:137504191-137550089 GCA_033576555.1 Oophaga sylvatica | reverse complement strand
ATTTTAGTGATTGAGGGTTGAGGAAAGGACGGTTCTTGAAATATTTTTGAGCGAGGCGACAGGAGGTAGAAAGAGCTTGGATGTGCGGTTTGAAGGCAGGGCAGAGTCAAGGGGTTACTCCGAGGCAGCGGAACTTCTGGTACGGGGGAAGCGTGATGTCGTTAATTGTGGTGATAGGTCAGGTAAGGAAGATCTGTGGGATGGGGAAGATTATGGTTCAGATTTGTCCACATTGAGTTTGAGGAAGCGGGAGGAGAAGAAGGAGGTATGGCTGTAGACACTCCGGGATTCTGGATAGCAGGAAGTGATGTCTGGGCCAGAGAGGTAGATCTGAGTGTCATCAGCGTAAAGGTGGTACTGGAATCCGTGGGACTTTATGAGTTTGCCCCAGGTATATATATATATATTATATATATATATGAGGTGTAAAATTGCTGAAAAAAAATGCGTGGGCTCCCGCCCTATTTTCGCAACCAGACAGACAAAGTCAGTGAGTGGGGCAGATAATAATAGCCAGAGAGGGACCATTATTTTTGGCCCCCCCCCGGCTACTAACATCTGCCCCAGACACCCAGAAAGGGCAAATCCTAATTAGATTTGCCCTTTCTGGCACTTTGCCCGCTTATTCCATTGCCCTGTAGGGTGGCGGAATGGGTTAATAAGGGGTTAAAATGACCTTGCAATTGAAAGGTCACTTTAAGCCAGGTTAATAATTGAGAGCTGTCAATTAGACAACTATCAATTATTATCTATTGTATGAAAGAAAAATCAAACACACACACTTTAATAAAAAAAGAAGTTTAATGAAATAATCACAGTTTTTGACCATATTTTATTACCTGCTAAAACCATTTCTGTAATAAAAATAAAATAATAAAGCAAAATTATTCTTACCTATCCCATGCACAGTCAGGTCCCACGGTTTGTAATCCTCAGAAAGGGTTAATGTTTACTGCAGCGACCGCAGCTAATGCTGCAGCCTCACAGTAAACCCCCAAATGAATGAGCTCCTCTCCTGGCTGACAGGAGAGGAAGTGGAAAGCTTAATTGATTGCTTTCCACTTTCACTTCAGGTCAGCCAGGGACACCATCATGACGTCAGAGGGAACTGATTAACAAAAATAGGGGTTCCTTCGAAAAAAAATGGCGTGGGGTCCCCCCTATTTTTGTTAACCACCAGATGAAGCAGACCGCTGAGGCCTGGATTTTCAGGCTGTTAGGAGCCAAGATCCATGGACCTTGCCAGCCTGATAATACCAGGCCACAGCAGTCTGCATATCTTGGCTGATTAACAAAAATAGGGGATCCCCTCGAAAAAATTGGCGGTGGGGGTCCCCCCTATTTTTGTTAACCAGCCAGATGAAGCAGACCGCTGAGGCCTGGTTTTTTCAGGTGGTAAGGTATCCAATATCCATGGACCTTGCAAGCCTGATAATACCAGGCCACAGCAGTCTGCTTAGCTTGGCTGGTTAACAAAAATAGGGGATCCCCTCGAAAAAAAAACGGCGTAGGGGTCCCCTATTTTTGTTAACCAGCCAAGTAAAATGCAGACTGCTGCGGCCTGGTATTAAAAGGACTGTCAAGGCCCATGGATTTTGGCCCTCAACAGCCTGATAATACCAGGCTACAGCAGCCCACATTTGGCGCATCAAAAGATGTGCCAATTGTGGCACTTTACCCGGCTCTTCCCACTGCCCTGTAGCGGTGGCAAGTGGGTAATAAGGGGTTAATGTCACCGTTGTATGCACGGTGACAATAAGCCCGGTTAATAATGGAGAGGGTCAATAAGACACCGATCCATTATTAATCCCAAAGTTATTAAATGTATAAAAAAAGACAAAGCAAGAAAAAAGTCTTTTAATGAAAAAAAGGACAACACAGTTTTCATTAATTTTATTATACACTCATTCCTGCGAGCATTGATCTCCTGTAAAAAAGAAAAAAAAACAAACCAACAGTATACCACCTGTCCGACGCAGTCCATAGTAACGACTGTCCACGACGATCCAGCTCTGCTACATCGCAATGACAGGCAGAGCCTGTTCATCGCAAGCAGCACAGTGATTACCTGCTTCCCCGGCGGGTGACGTCATCGACTGACTGCTTACGGCCGGGTTACCAGCAGTCACTGCAGTTATCGCGAAAGAAACTGCATTGTGACCGCCGGAGAAAGATGATGGGCGGCCATGAAGCAGTCCAGCCCGTGACCGCGGAGATCTTCTGCCAGGTAAGTGCCGCTGACTCCTGACAGACCCGACCGACGGACACTGACAGACCCGACCGACGGACACTCACAGACCCGACCGACGGACCACTGACAGTGACAGTGACAATCCGATTCCGGTATCCGATATGACGAAAATATCGGTACCGGATCGAAGCCCGATACAGCTAATTCGGCCGATACCCGATATTTGCAGTATGTATCGCTCACACTACTGAGCACACAAATCTCAATGGTGACCAAACTTTTAAAAATTTTAAAATGTAAAAATCTTTTAGAGATCATTTCATGTTCACTTCCTTAACTTTTCAAATAGCATGAAAAAGCATATGCAGCCACCCCACTTATTACAGGTGCTCAAATGGGAATCCACTCCAGATAGATTTTATAAGAAATTTGGCACTCCAGATAATGATGCAAAATAATTTATTTCATGCAGTAACAATTTTGTTGCAAAAAATGTACATTTCGGCCACAAATGGCTACTTCAGAACTACAAAAGAATATATCACAATAAGTATACATAAAAGCATACAGATCTGTATGAATGTCACAAATAGTAGTCTCCCATTGCAACAAAATCAAAAAAACAAAAACAAACTCAAAAATTAAGGGAAAAATCATTCTCATTATGTCATCATGAGCCTAATATTATAGAATATAGTGCCAAAATTAACTGTATAGAAAAGGACTGTAGAGGATATGGTCAGAGAGACAGACATGTATATAGTTCCATTCAGTGGTTACCAGAGAGTGGCAAGGAGTGTGAATGGCTGGAGTCTCACTGTGAAAGAAAAAAATGGTATGCAATTAATCAATTTTGAAAGCTAATGGTATAACAAGATGAAAACAGCATTCATACATTCACCTCGAGTGTTATCTATGTAAAGACACTTACCAGCATATGATGAAAATGGATGATCAAATGGATGTAGAAACAACGCAGGGAATGGCATCATGGTGCATAGGAGAGAAGCGCTAACAAACAAGGGTCATGTGCAGTTTTTTATAGGAAAGGCAGAGCGCCTCAACTGCTGCCATGCGTATCACTTCCTGGTGTATCAAGTTCCGGTTGTAGCAGATCATGTGACTGCCCACCAGAAGTGATGTTATCCAGCAGAAAGTGTCCCCATGCGGCGCCATCTTTTTGGATCCCTAAGCACTGGTATCTGAATAGGGGAATCCATGCCTGCCCACCAGATGTGATGTAATGTAGCAGAAAGTGTCCCCAATGGCGCCATCTTTTTTAACCGATAAACACTGGTATCTGATAGGGAATCCATGACTGCCCCACGGAAGTGATGTAATGTAGCAGAAGATGTCGTCGTGCGACGCCAGCTTTTTGGATCCCTGAACACTGGTAACCAAATAGGTAAATCGAAGATAAACAACACTGTATCAACCAACAATATGGAAAGTAACATCAATTTGAAACAATAATAATGGTGATAAGGGGAACTATATTGGTAACAGAGTAGAGTTAACTTTTCAAAATAACAGTAATTTGACCAAGGGTGCCAAAACTTTTACATGTCACTGTAACTCATCAATCCACGACTTGTGACTTAATGGGAAATACCGGTGACCTCCGTTAGGGCTTGTGTGATGCTTTGAGCCGCCTAGAAAAAGGACAATGGTGACAGGTTTAGTAGTGAGTGTGACACCCGTGAGGCTGAGGCACTGGGATTAGGCATTACTTATAAATAGTCCTTTAACTGCAAGATATAGGGGACAGTGAAGATATACCATATTTTTTGGAATATAATTGCATTGGACCATAAGACGCCCTAGGTTTTAGAGGAGGAAAACAGAAAAAAAATGAAGCAAAAAATGTGGTCATGATGCATTGTTTTGGGGGAAGATCTGCTTCTAACACTGTTATAGGTGTAATGTCCCCAATTATGTACTAATATCATCCATCCTGGCATATATATGTCCCCATCCTGGTATATATGCCCCCATCCTGATAAATATGTCCCCATCTTGGTATATATGGCCCCCAATCCGGTATATGACCCTGATTCAGATATACATGGCCCCTATTCCAGGTATACATGGCCCCCTCATCCTTGTATACATGGCCCCCCAAAATGGTATATATGGCACTAAATCCTGGTATACATGGCCCATCTCAATCCTGGTATACATGGGCTCCATATCCATCCTGGTATACATGCCCCCCATTCCCATCCTGGTACACATGGCCCCCCTTCCTGGTATACATTGCACCCCATCCCATTCCTGGTATACATGGCTCTTCATCTCAATCCTGTTATACATGGCCCCATCCTTGTATATACAGCCCCCATCACATTGCTCACATAAAAAAATAAACAATTCTACTCACCTTCCCTCGCGATGTCCAGTTCTGAGGCCAGTAGCTGATTTTAGTATGTGAGCAGCGCATTACTTCACTGCCATGTGCTCCCGCAAGCTGAGGTGAGCTGGCTGAATATTCAATGCTCCCTATGCCCAGGACTATGAGAGTGGAGAGCATTGAATATTCATTTTCTTTAAAAACACGTACACTGTTAGACACCAGCTGCCGGCTCCTGCAGCGGCTGGGCGATCATGTGTGCCGCTATTAAAGAGAATGAATATTCACTGCTCCCAACACCCATGGGAGTGGAGAGCAGTGAATATTTATTCTCTTTAATAGCACACGTGATCACCCTGCAACTGCAGGAGCCGGTGGCTGTGACTAACAGTGTGCCCGCTATTAAAGAAAATGGATATTCACTGCTCCCATGCCCTAGTCCCTCCCACCTCTTGGCGCCAGCTTCAGTGCATATAGGTGGGAGGGACTACATGCATGAGGAGCACAGAAAATTCATTGTCTTTAACACCAGGCACAAGTGTTAGCTGCAGCCGCGGGCCTCTGCCTCCAGTGACTTACTCCACCGCCTTTCCCCCGGCCCCCATCCACAACCACAGTCAGACTATAGGTATAGGCCTGTCGATGAGGCCTGTATAACATTGACTATGATCCAAACAATTTCAAAGTGACATGTCCCTACTGTATGACAGTAGTAACAGAAAAAAATTTGGGGGGCCTGTCGATGAGGCCTGTATAACATTGACTACATGCTCCAAACAATTTCAAAGTGACATGACACCTAATGTATTAAATTAGTAAGAGAAGAATTTTTGGGGGGCCTGTCGATGAGGCCTGTATAACGTTGATTAGATGCTACAAACAATTTCTAAGTGAGATGTCCTCTACTATATTACATTAGTTACAGAAGAATTTTTTGGGCCTGTCGATGGGGTCTGTATAACAGACTAGATGCTCCAAACAATTTCAAAGTGACATGTCACCTACTGTATGACATTAGTAACAGAAGAATTTGGTGGGGCCTGTCGATGAGGCCTGTATAACATTTACTACATGTTCCAAACAATTTGTACGTTAGATGCCCCTACTGTATTAGGCTAGTAACAGAAAAATTTGGGGGCCTGTCGATGAAGACTGTATAACATTGACGCTGCAAAAAATAGATGCTGCAAAAAATTTCAAACTGAAATCTCCTCTTCTGTATTTGGTTAGAAACATAAAATAATTTTTTTAGTGTGGATGAGGCCTGAATAATCCAGAAGATTGTCTGTGGCGTTGGAACGCCCTCTTTCCTACAGTTGCTGCAGGTAAGGGCAGGTTTGCTGGAGACATATGGCCGACGTGTCGCTAGATGAACTGATCAGGAAATGGAGCATGACGATAGCGGGAATGGGAATGTACAACAGGGTCAATAACAGGGCTGCTATGGGAAGTATGAGATCAATGATCCAGTCTGCAACGATTACTCATTTACCCAACACCAATAACCAGAGAGCGTTTGATGCTCATCAGAAGATAGGTGTAACAGATGTGCGTCTCAAGCTAGGCATAAAAGATGCACATAATCTAGAAGATAGGCTCAAAACAATTTCAAACTCAGATCTCGGCTGCTGTATCACCTTTGTAAAACAATAAAATAAATTACTTTTAATGTGCAACAGCTCTGCAGACAGAACAATTTCAATGCCACTAAATGAAAAGGTTGGTTATAGCAGGCTGTAGTACATTTATCAACAGAAAAAAAATATTTTAATGTGCTTGAGGTCTGCAGACAGCTTTGTTATGTTTCAGTAGCTGAGGAGAAATTGCAAAAATAGCCAAAGTAGCAATACACCAGAGGGGGTGGAAACTATTGGGATGCAGGACCCAAAACTAACCGCAACACTAGAAGTAGCCGTGGAGCGTACCTACGGTGATCCTAGACGCCTCGTCACAGCCAGAGACATAGCTACACCTAAAGGCAGAAAGATGAAAGCTATCTGCCCTGTAGCAGAACCCCTGAAGAAATAGGAAGCCCCCAAACATGTAATGGCGGTTAGACAAGAAGAAAATACGAACACAGACAGAAAATAGAATGAGCAAACGCTGGGGCCCAATCTTTCTAGATAGAAAAGTATAGGAGAGAATTCTGACTGCAACCCAAAAAAACCCTGACAAAAATACCAACACTTCTGATTAACAAAAAAACCTGAGATCACATGATCTCTACCACCTAAATCAGATCTCTGGTGTAACACACAGCAATTCAGCAAATAAAAAGCGACAAGGAACAAAGCAAAAGTGCAAACAGAAACTGAGCACAATTGCAGCGCCAGGCCCCAAAAGGGGACCAGGCTGAAGTCCACTGCAAGGCAGCGAATCAGCAAGGAAAATCAAACCAGAAGAAAAAAAACAGCAAATCACTTATCTGAATCAAAGCAGGAATGCAAGCTGAGCTCCAAGCAAGACCTGGAAACAATTGATAACCGGCTAGGCTGCTGGGAGTTCAGGTGACTTATATCAAGCCAGTCATCTCCACCTGAGACCCATTCCTTAATTGGTTCAATACCCTCAGCAACAACCAGAGGGAGCCTCAGCTCCGAAGTCATCTCTAAGACATTCACAACAGTAGTCCCCTCTTGAGGAGGGGTCACCGAAACCTCACGTGCGCAACCAGGCCGATCAGGATGAGCTCGGTGGTAGGCACGGATCAGTCTCCTAGCATGGATGTCCGAAGCAAACACTCAAGAATTGTCCTCCTGACCATAACCTCTCCACTTAACCAAATACTGGAGTTTCCGTCTAGCAAAACGAGAATCCAATATTTTCTCAACCACATTCTCCAAATTGCCCTCAACCAAAACAGGGTCGGGAGGCGCAGCCATAGGAACCACTGGCTCGACAAACCTCTTCAATAAGGACTTGTGGAACACGTTATGGATCTTAAATGTCCCTGGAAGAAGCAAACGGAAGGAAACAGGATTAAGAATTTCCATGATCTTATAAGGTCCAATGAACCTTGGCTTAAATTTTGGAGATGCAACCTTCATATGGATATTTCTTGAGGACAACCAAACCAAATCCCCCACTTTAAAACGAGGACCATCAGTCCTATGCCGGTTGGCAAACCGCTGGGCCTTCTCTTGAGAGAAAGACAACCTCTCCACTACCTGGTCCCAAATCTGCTGCATTCGCTCCACAATAGAGTCAACCCCCGGACAGACAGAAGCCTCCGCCTGTCCTAAAAAAAAAAAAAAAAAAAAAAATCGAGGGTGAAACCCAGATTTGCAGAAAAATGGAGACATCAAGGTGGCAGAGCTAGCCCTATTATTAAGAGCAAACTCAGCCAAAGGCAAAAAAGAGACCCAGCCATCTTGATCAGCAGACACAAAACATCTCAAATAAGTCTCCAAGGTCTGGTTTGTTCTCTCGGTTTGTCCATTGGTCTGAGGGTGAAATGCAGAGGAGAAAGATAACTGAACACCAAGTTTAGAACAAAATGTCCTCCAAAATCTGGAAACAAACTGGACTCCTCTGTCAGACACAATGTTCTCCGGAATGCCATGCAACCGAACCACGTGCTGAAAGAACAAAGGCACCAATTCGGAGGAGGAAGGCAACTTAGGTAATGGCACAAGATGTATCATCTTGGAAAACCTATCACAGATTACCCAGATAACGGTCATTCTCTGAGAGACAGGGAGGTCGGAAATAAAATCCATAGAAATATGGGTCCATGGCCTCTGGGTACAGGTAATGGCATTAACAAACCACTAGAGCGAGAGCAAGGCTTGGAACGAGAGCAAGTCCCACAGGACTGCACAAAGTCCCTGACGTCACGAGACAAAGTAGGCCACCAAAAGGACCGACTCACCAAGTCTCTGGTACAAAAAATCCTGGGATGACCAGCCAACGCGGAACAATGAATCTCAGACATCACACTCTTCTTCCACTGGTATGGGACAAACAATTGATTACCGGCAAGGCCGCTGGGAGTTCAGATCACTTATTTCAAGCCAGTCATCTCCACCTGAGACCCATTCCTTAATTGGTTCAATACCCTCAGCAACCACCGGAGGGAGCCTCAGCTCCGAAGTCGTCTCTAAGACATTCACAGTTACTGTTGTGAATGTCTTAGAGACGACTTCGGAGCTGAGGCTCCCTCCGGTGGTTGCTGAGGGTATTGAACCAATTAAGGAATGGGTCTCAGGTGGAGATGACTGGCTTGATATAAGTGACCTGAACTCCCAGCAGCCTGGCCGATAATACTGTTATGTTTCGGTAGCTGAGGAGAAATTGCAAAAATAGCCAAAGTAACAATACACCAGAGAGGGTGGAAACTATTGGGATGCAGGACCCTAAACTAACCGCAACACTAGAAGTAGCCGTGGAGCGTACCTACGGTGATCCTAGATGCCTCGTCACAGCCGGAGAGATAGCTACACCTAAAGGCAGAAAGATGAAAGCTATCTGACCCGTAGCAGAACCCCCAAAGAAATAGGAAGTCCCCAAACATGTAATGGCGGTGTTATGTTTCGGTAGCTGAGGAGTGCAGGTAAAAAAGGCAATACTCCAGAGCAGTTGGAATCTATGAGATTGCAGTACCCTGACTAACCACCACAACTAGAGGCAGCCGTGGAGCGTTCCTACGTTGGTCCTAGATGCCTCGTCACAGCCTGAGAAACTAACTACACCTAAAGATAGATATAGGAAAGCTATCTGCCCCGGAGCAGAACCCCAAAGATAATAGAAAGCCCCCAAACATGTAATGGCGGTTAGACAAGATGAAATACTGACACAGAAAGAAAATAGTATGAGCAAACGCTGGGGCCCAAACTAACTAAATAGAAAAGGATAGGAAGGGTACTTACTGCAATCCCAGAAAACCCTGAAAAGCACCAACTCTACTAATTTCAAAAACACCTGAGATCATACGACCTCTTCCACCTAAATTAGTTCTCTGGTGTAACAAAATCAAAACAGCAGCCACTGAAAAAACTGGAAAAAGCAAAAGTACAAACATCAGTGGCTGAACAAAACTGAGAGGGCAGAAGCCCCCGGAGGGGACCCTGAAGGCCCCACAGAAGTGCAGGACAAAATGCAAAAATATAGCACAAACACAAAAGAAGAAAATGTCTTATCTGTTAGCAGGAGATGCAGACACGACACAGCAGGCTACAAGGGAAACTGGAATAAAGGATTCAGACCAGAACAATTGATCACCGGCAACCCTGATGGGAAGGTGACTCCCTTATATAAGACCAGTCAGTAACACCTGATTCCCAGTCCTCACAATCTTCACTGGACAGACTAGCACCGCTTGTAACCACCAGAGGGAGCCTCTGCTCAGAACTCATCTCAAACCCATTCACAACAGTACCCCCCCCCTTGAGGAGGGGTCACCGAACCCTCATTTGAGCAACCAGGTCGGTCAGGATGAGTTCTATGATACGCACGGATAAGTCTCCTAGCATGGATGTCCGAAGCAAACACCCAAGAATTGTCTTCCTGACCATAACCTCTCCATTTAACCAAATACTGGAGTTTCCGTCTAGAAAAACGAGAATCTAATATTTTCTCAACCACATACTCCAGATTGCCCTCAACCAAAACAGGGTCAGGAGGCACAGCAGCAGGAACCACTGGCTCAACAAACCTCTTCAACAAGGACTTGTGGAACACGTTATGGATCTTAAATGTCCCTGGAAGAAGCAAACAAAAAGAAACAGGATTAATAATCTCCATGATCTTATAAGGTCCAATGAACCTAGGCTTAAATTTAGGAGATGCTACTCTCATAGGAATATTCTTTGAGGACAACCAGACCAAGTCCCCCACTTTAAACCGAGGACCATCAGTCCTATGCCGGTTAGCAAACCGCTGGGCCCTCTCCTGAGAGAGGGACAACCTCTCCACTACCTGGTCCCAAATCAGTTGCATACGCTCCACAACAGAGTCAACACCTGGACAGACAGAAGCCTCCGTCTGTCCTGAAGAAAATCGAGGGTGAAACCCAGAATTACAGAAAAACGGAGACATCAAAGTAGCAGAGCTAGCCCTATTATTAAGAGCAAACTCAGCCAAAGGCAAAAAAGAGACCCAGTCATCCTGATCAGCAGACACAAAACATCTTAGATAAGTCTCAATGTCTGGTTTGTTCTCTCAGTTTGACCATTGGTCTGAGGATGAAATGCCGAGGAGAAAGACAATTGAACACCCAGTTTAGAACAAAAAGTCCTCCAAAATCTGGAAACAAACTGGACTCCTCTGTCAGACACAATGTTCTCAGGAATGCCGTGTAAACGAACCACGTGCTGAAGGAACAACGGCACCAATTCAGAGGAGGAAGGCAACTTAGGTAATGGCACAAGATGTATCATCTTGGAAAACCTATCACAAATTACCCAGATGGTGGTCATTCTCTGAGAAACAGGAAGGTCGGAAATGAAATCCATAGAGATATGGTTCCATGGTCTCTTGGGCACAGGCAATGGCATCAACAAACCACTAGAGCGAGAGCAAGGCTTGGAGCGAGAGCAAGTCCCGCAGGACTGCACAAATTCCCTGACATCACGAGACAAGGTAGGCCACCAAAAGGACCGACTAACCAAGTCTCTGGTACCAAAAATTCCGGGATGCCCAGCCAACGCGGAACAATGAATCTCAGACATCGCACTCTTTTTCCACTGGTCCGGGACAAACAATTTTCCAACAGGGCAGCACTCGGGCCTATCCTCCTGACACCCCTCCAGAGCAAGTCTCAAATTGGGCGAGATGGCGGAAAGAACTACACCCTCTTTCAAAATAACAGAAGGATCAGATAACTCAGGAGAGTCCGCAAGGAAACTCCTCGAGAGGGCATCCGCCTTAACATTCTTAGTGCCAGGAAGAAAGGAAACCACAAAATTAAAACGTGTGAAAAACAAGGCCCACCTGGCCTGTCTAGGATTGAGTCGCTTGGCAGATTCCAGATAGACCAGATTCTTATGGTCCGTAAGGACCACCACCTGATGTTTGGCTCCCTCCAGCCAATGTCTCCACTCTTCAAAAGCCCACTTCATGGCCAATAACTCCCGATTACCCACGTCATAATTACGTTCAGTAGGAGAAAATTTTCGAGAGAAAAAGGCACAAGGGTTACTTTTAGAGGTCTCTGGATCTTTTTGGGACAAAACGGCACCTGCCCCAATTTCAGAGGCATCAACCTCCACCTGAAATGGCAGAGAAACATCAGGCTGCCGTAGAACAGGAGCAGAAGTGAATCTCTGCTTAAGTTCCTGAAATGCAGAGACTGCCTCAGGAGGCCAATTCACCACATCAGAACCCTTTCTGGTCAAATCAGTTAATGGTTTAACAATAACCGAGAAATTACCAATAAATTTGCGATAAAAATTGGCAAAACCCAAAAATCTCTGAAGAGCCTTTAATGAAGTAGGTTGGACCCAATCACAGATGGCCTGAACCTTGACCGGGTCCATTTCAATAACAGATGGGGACAAAATGAATCCCAGAAATGAGATCCTCTGTACGCCAAAAAGACACTTTGATCCCTTCACATACAGAGCATTCTCTCTCAAAATCTGGAATACAGTTCGAACAGGTTTCACATGAGAGTCCCAGTCATTAGAAAAAATCAAGATATCATCCAAATAAACAATCAGAAATTTGTCCACAAAATCCCTGAAAATGTCATTCATGAAGGACTGGAAGACGGAAGGAGCGTTAGTGAGCCCAAAGGGCATCACCAGGTACTCAAAATGCCCTTCAGGGGTATTGAATGCCGTCTTCCATTCATCCCCGTGCTTAATGCGAATAAGGTTATACGCCCCCCTGAGGTCAAGCTTGGTAAACCAAGTAGCGTTTTTCACCCTGGAAAACAGGTCAGAAATCAAGGGTAACGGGTATTGATATTTCACAGTAATATTGTTCAAGAGACGATAATCAATACACGGCCTTAATGAACCATCCTTTTTTGCCACAAAGAAAAAACCGGCACCTAAGGGTGAAGAGGATGGTCTGATATGACCCTTCTCCAATGATTCCTTGATATAAGACCGCATAGCGTCATGTTCAGGTACAGACAAGTTAAAAAGGCGACCTTTAGGGAATTTACTACCCGGCACTAATTCAATAGTGCAGTCATAGCTCCTATGGGGAGGCAAGGATGCAGATTTACTTTCGCTAAACACATCAGAAAAATCAATCAAAAACTCAGGAACATCCTGAGCCTGGGGGGAGGCAGAAAAAACAGGAGTGTTGGTATTAACACATTGGCAGCCCCAACTGGTTACAGACACAGATTTCCAATCCAAAACAGGATTATGAGACTGTAACCAAGGAAAACCCAGCACGATAATGTCATGCAGATTATACAGAACCAAAAATTTGCAGCACTCCTGGTGATCAGGTTCAACCCTCATTATCACCTGAGTAGAAAACTGGGGTTCATTCTCAGCCAAAGGGGTAGAATCGATCCCCAGTAGGGGAATAGACTTCTGTAGGGGTATCAAGGGAAATCCACAACGTTTAGCAAAATCATAATCCATCAGGTTAATAGCTGCTCCAGAATCAACGAAAGTCTGAGCAGAAAATGAGGACAGAGAGCATATCAGAGTGACAGTTAATAAAAACTTAGTCTGAACACTACCCAAGACAACTGAGCATGCAAAACGTCTTCCCCGCTTAGGGCAGACTGAAATAGCATGAGAGGCATCACCACAGTAGAAACATAACCCATTGCACTTTCGAAACTCATGACGCTGTGCCCCAGACACCACTCTATCACACTGCATGGGTTCAGAAGCTGGTTCACAAGGCAACACCATACCACGCATACTTCTCCGCTCACGCAAACGTCTGTCAATTTGAATCGCTAATGACATAGAATCATTGAGACCAGAGGGGACAGGGAATCCCACCATAACATCCTTTACATTATCTGACAGACCCTTCCGGAAAAGGGCTGCCAAAGCGTCGTCATTCCATTTGGTCAGGACTGCCCACCTACGGAATCTGACAGTATAACTCAGCGTCATCAAGCCCCTGATTTAATGCCAACAAGGCTTTCTCAGCTTGATCAGTGACATTAGGCTCATCGTACAATAACCCCAAGGCCTGAAAAAATGCATCAACATCACTCAAAACAGGATCCCCAGGTATCAGGGAAAAAGCCCAATCCTGAGGATCGCCGCGCAGGAGAGAGATGATAATTTGAACCTGCTGCGCTGCGTTCCCTGAGGACTTAGATTTTAAGGCAAAAAACAATTTACAATTATTTTTGAAACTCTGAAACTTAGCTCGATCCCCTAAAAACAAATCTGGCATGGAATCCTAGGTTCCACAACAGGCAACCCAGCAAGATAGATAGCAATACTCCGAACCTCAGTGGCAAGCTGATCCACACGGCCAGACAACTGTGCAAACTCCATTGAGAGAAAAGATCCTCCCAGCACCCAGAGATACAGAGGGAAAAAAAAAAAAATGCAACAAACAGAAAAATATCTCTGACAACTCTGACAATATTTTTTCCCTTCTGTGAGTACCATACAATTTTCAATTTTTAGGCCGGTGATACTGTTATGTTTCGGTAGCTGAGGAGTGCAGGTAAAAAAGGCAATACACCAGAGCAGTTGGAATCTATGAGATTGCAGTACCCTGACTAACCACCACAACTAGAGGCAGCCGTGGAGCGTTCCTACGTTGGTCCTAGACGCCTCGTCACAGCCTGAGAAACTAACTACACCTAAAGATAAATATAGGAAAGCTATCTGCCCCGGAGCAGAACCCCAAAGATAATAGAAAGCCCCCAAACATGTAATGGCGGTTAGACAAGATGAAATACTGACACAGAAAGAAAATAGTATCAGCAAACGCTGGGCCCAAACTAACTAAATAGAAAAGGACAGGAAGGGTACTTACTGCAATCCCAGAAAACCCTGAAAAGCACCAACTCTACTAATTTCAAAAACACCTGAGATCACACGACCTCTTCCACCTAAATTAGTTCTCTGGTGTAACAAAATCAAAACAGCAGCCACTGAAAAAACTGGAAAAAGCAAAAGTACAAACATCAGTGGCTGAACAAAACTGAGAGGGCAGAAGCCCCCGGAGGGGACCCTGAAGGCCCCCACAGAAGTGCAGGACAAAATGCAAAAATATAGCACAAACACAAAGAAGAAAATGTCTTATCTGTTAGCAGGAGATGCAGACACGACACAGCAGGCTACAAGGGAAACTGGAATAAAGGATTCAGACCAGAACAATTGATCACCGGCAACCCTGATGGGAAGGTGACTCCCTTATATAAGACCAGTCAGTAACACCTGTTTCCCAGTCCTCACAATCTTCACTGGACAGACTAGCACCGCTTGTAACCACCAGAGGGAGCCTCTGCTCAGAACTCATCTCAAACCCATTCACAACAGTCGGTTAGACAAGAAGAAAATACGAACACAGACAGAAAATAGAATGAGCAAACGCTTGGGTCCAATCTGTTTAGATAGAAAAGTATAGGACAGAATTCTGTCTGCAACCCAAAAAACCCTGACAGAAATACCAACACTTCTGATTAACAAAAAACCTGAGATCACATGATCTCTACCACCTAAATCAGATCTCTGGTGTAACACACAGCAATTCAGCAAATAAAAAGTGACAAGGAACAGAGCAAAAGTGCAAACAGAAACTGAGCACAATTGCAGCGCCAGGCCCCAAAAGGGGACCAGGCTGAAGTCCACTGCAAGGCAGCAAACCAGCAAGGAAAATCAAACCAGAGGAAAAAAAACAGCAAATCACTTATCTGAATAAAAGCAGGAATGCAAGCTGAGCTCCAAGCAAGACCTGGAAACAATTGATTACCGGCAAAGCTGCTTGGGAGTTCAGGTCACTTATATCAAGCCAGTCATCTCCACCTGAGATCCATTCCTTAATTGGTTCAATACCCTCAGCAACCACTGGAGGGAGCCTCAGCTCCGAAGTCGTCTCTAAGACATTCACAACACTGCTTCATATCACCGTCACAAAATGACAACGTGGGATACGGCGGGCTGTATTACATTCAGCAACATTAAAAATTATAATTTGTTTTAATGCGCGTTAGGTCTACAGACAGGTTTATATCACCGCCACAAAATGACAATGTGAGATACAACGGGCTGTATCATATTCAGCAACAGAAAAAATTTAAAATATTTTTTAATGTGCCTTAAGTCTGCAGACAGGTTCATATCAATGCCACAAAATGATGTGGGATATGGCGGGCTGCATCACATTCAGCAACTGAAAAAATTATTTTTTTTTAATGCGCATTAGGTCTGTAAACAGGTTCATATCACCACCACAAAATGAC
Organism: Oophaga sylvatica; assembly: GCA_033576555.1. Classification (NCBI taxonomy): domain Eukaryota; kingdom Metazoa; phylum Chordata; class Amphibia; order Anura; family Dendrobatidae; genus Oophaga; species Oophaga sylvatica. Next base: position 137,534,204 of record JARQOD010000005.1, on the reverse strand, counting down.
AATGTGGGATACGGCGGGCTGTATCATATTCAGCAGCAGAAAAAATTATAATCTTTTTTTAATGTGCCTTAGGTCTGCAGACAGGTTCATATCACCACAGCACTAAATGACAAGGTGAGATACAGCAGGCTGTTTCACATTTAGCTAGTGAAAAAATATTATTTAGAATGCTATACTTGTTCATGGAGCACAATAGAAGCATTGCACAACACACTTGTAGGACATGTGCCCTGCTGGCTTTGTCTGTGGACCTCAGTAATGGCAAAAAAAAATGCTGGAAGGTAAATTTAACAGAAACTCTGGACACTAGCTAGTTACACTATCTGACTGATATACAACCACATAGCTAACTAGCTAAAATCTGGGATACAGCAGGCTGTTTCATATTTACCTAGTGAAAAAAAAATATTTAGAATGCTATACTGGTGCATGGAGCACAATAGAAGCAGTGCACAACACACTTGTAGGACATGTGCCCTGCTGGCTTTGTCTGTGGACCTCAGTAATGGCCAAAAAAAAAAGTGCTGGAAGGTAAATTTAACAGCCACACTGGACACTAACTAGCTACACTATCTGACAGATATACTACCGCAAAGCTATTTAGCTAAAATCTTGCTGCTAACAGTGCCAATGTCAGGAGCAGCCTCTCTGCACCGTTAGTGTCAAAATGGCACTAAAACAAGATGTCCGCTATTTATATGGATAAGGACAGGGGCGGAACTATCGTGGAAGCAGGGGAAGCAGCTGCCATAGGGCCCGGGCTAGCAGGGGGCCCGTCCCTGCTGCAGCTGTCTCCCCTGCGGCTGTGTTCCGCCGCCCATGGCCTGAGAGTCGGCGGTTCCCTGTGCTGGCTGTCATGCTGACAGCCGGCGCAGAGAAGCTGCTGCGTGCCGTCTCCCAGGAATCAATTGCACTGGTGTCTATACAGACGCCAGTACAATTGAAGCTCTGACCGCCGGGTCAGAGCGACGTCTGCAGCGTGATCATGTCATGTGATCACGCTGCTGACGTCACTCGTCGGCGGCGCCCAGAAGGGTGAAGACTGGTGGTGAGTGTGCTCCACTGTGGAGCTGAAGATACCACCGAAGATTAACGGGGGCACATACTGTGTGAGTGATAACTCTGCATTCTTGGCTGCATTACTACTTGAGGGGCACATTACTACTGATGGGAGAATAAGAGGGCTTATTACTAGTTATGGGGGCATAATGTGCCTGCATTAATAGTTATGCGGGACATGGTTACTAGTAATGGTAGCATAAGGGGGCTGCATTGCTACCAGTCCATTATATTATATTGTGTTTCCATAATGTCTGCTTTAAATACAGCTCTGATTTGGGCAAAAAGCTGGCCGTTATGAGACTGAAGAGTATTTTTTGGGCCTAGAGAATTGCTGTGATTTGCTCCGCCCACTGCTATTGGCTCCGCCCACTATCAGAACCCCGCCCCCCCCGCCGCCCGTTTGGGAGAGGGGGCCCCGTTCAAAATTTTGCTGTGGGGCCCCGCCATTTCTAGTTACGCCACTGGATAAGGACATGTGATTTCAGCAGCCAATGACACAAGTCGTTGTGTCAGGACATTTGGGTGTTTCCTGCACCCTGATTGGTTAGCTGCAATGTTCACACATAAAGTTAGGGAAAAAAATGACTGCTTACAAGAATGCCGCACCTCTGAGCTTTGCAAACCCCCTCCGGTCATGAAACACTTGCCAAACGCTCATGATACACCACCATTATTGTTGCTAAAGTGCTGAAAATATTTTTGTGGTAACGCAAATATTTTCCCACACTTTTTACTGAATGTCACAGGTTTTTTCCAATTTTATAAAATGTTGCTCGTGTTTCCAATCACGAATCTGAATGTGCCATATTCGTGTCAAATTTATGTTTGGCGATTGTTTTCGGAGCACATTCACTCATCACTACTGGTGATGCTCATTTCCTCAGTGGAAGTGAGCATTGCAGTTGACATTTTTAGACCACACACCTGACTGAGACCCATCATATTCTTCCTGTCAGTGACAGGAAGAATATGATGGGTCTCAGTCAGGTGTTTGTCAGTTGCGTAAATCTTTTTGTTGAGGACAGTAGTGTTATACATAAGTGTTTCCAACATGCTGTGCTGTGATACTGGAGGTCTATGTAGGCTCAGACATAAAAACACACAGTTTCTGAGAATGAGCTGGACCAAGAAAAAAAAAAACAGAGTTTAATGTGGAAGTGACGTAATAAAGGATCTGAAGCCAAACAATATATAGTCAACCACACGTTCATAAACAGTCTGGGTTTTTTAATCACTATACAGAAATATTAATTTAAATATTAAAACAATGAATGACTGTTAGGATATAATTGAATAGATTAGTTGCTTAGCATGACATGTCTAAAAAATGCCCAAGGGATTGCACTTAATTTAGCTGAAATCATTGCTTTATTATGCAATTTAATGAGCTGGAATTGAAGCTTACCCTTATGGCAATCATAAGACGACGCTCAACAAGTTTAATGCAGCAGGGAAAAAGAAAAAACTCAAGTGGATGCAAATGCAAAGTGCCATTGTCCAAATGTATAACACAAAAATATCACAGTAATGATGACACAAAATGTCATGTATTCACTTCTCAGCATGTGACGTGTTGTGCGACTTCACGGGTTAACCCATCTCTTCTCACTCAATCTTGCACTCAACCTTCCTTAAATATGTGTTGGAAAACTACTGTTTGAGTGCACAGCAGGGCTTGGAAAGGAAGGAGTGCCATTTGACTTTTTGAACGCAAAATTGGTTGGAATCGTTAGCAGACGCCATGGTGGATTTTGAAGAGACCCTGATGCGCCTAAATAGTGGAAACCCACCACAGGTTACACTATTTTGGAAACTAGACCCTTCAAGTAACTTATCTAGACGTGTGCAGAGCACCTTGAACCCCCAGGTGCTTCACAGAAGTCTATATCGTTGAACTGTAAAAATAAATTCTTCCCGCCAAAATTTTTGTTTTGCCCTAAATTTTTCATTTTCACAAGGGTAACAAATGAATGAAACAATTTGTTTTGCAATTTCTCCTGAACACACCGATACCCCATATGTGGTTTAAAACTACTTTTAACGCACAATGCAAAGCTCAGAAAGGAAGAAGCGCCATATTGGAGTTCAGATTTTGCTGGAATTTTTTGAGGGTGCCTTGTCACATTGGCAGAGCACCTGAGGTGCCTGAACAGCAGAACCCCCCCTGTAAGTGACATCATTTTACAAACTACACCCCCCAATAAATTCATCTAGGCATGCAGTGAGAATGTTGACATGAAAATGTGCTTCACAGAAATTTATATTATTGGGCACTGAAGTAAGAATAATTACATTTTTACCACAAAAATGTTGTTTTAGCCCGAACTAAGGACTAAGAGAAAATGGACCGTTCTGTTTGTTGTGCAATTTCTTCTGAGTGCGGCAATACCCAACATTTAATGAGGAACTACTTTTGAGACACATTGCGAAGCTCAGAAATGAAGGAGGCCCATATTATAGTGCGATTTTACTGTTATCGTTTAAGAGTGCCATGACCCACTTGAAAAGCCCCTGAGGTTCCAAAACAGCATTAATAGCCCTGTTGTATGCTCTTTTAACTGCCCGTCTGCTATAACCTCGTTCATAGAATCTATTTGAGAGATCTTTAGCTTGAATTAATTCTACACGTCAAACCTTATTGTATCAAAACAAGGACAAGAAAATGGATCAACAGATCAGATTTATAACTAATTATCATGCTCAGTTTGCACGCATGAGAGATTCTCTCCAACGGGCTTGGCCTATCCTCCAGACAGATCCTATCTTAAACCAGATTCTTCCTCAGACGCCAAATATCACCATTAAACGTTCAAAAAATCTTAAAGACTATCTGGTTCATAGTCATTACCAGGGTGAGAAAAATCCAGTTTTCTGGATGGGGGCCGTCCTAGGTGTGGTAGTACTCCCTGTGGTCGGTGTGTCGCCTGTCCCAATATTGACCGCACTACTACGTTTTTCAATTCCACGGGCACTAGAACATTTGAAATTAGGAGACAATTTCATGTGTCTCTCGTTATGTAATCTACTTTGCTCTATGTCCGTGTAAGTTGATCTACATTGGCATGACAACACCGCCAACTAAAAGTGCGTGTCCGCGAACACATCTTGGGAATTCAGGCGGCCGCCGACCAGGAGGATTTGACCACACTTAGGACCATACCACGACATTTTAAACTCTACCATGGTTGTGATAGCTCCTTATTACGAGTCAGAGGGATCGACATGATTGATCCCGGTATTCGTGGTGGCAATTTGACCCAGAAATTGTCACGGTCTGAGACTAAATGGATCTGGACTCTAGATACTGTCCATCCAAAAGGCCTTAACGAAGCAATTAGCTTCGTTCCATTCCTATAATTGGTCACCTTGACTGTAATTGGTTCTCCCATTCTGACATGTGACGTGTTTCACATTGATTTTAACTTTGCTTTTATGATTTTTTAGTTCATTGCCACATTCTACCATCTCCTGGCCATGAAGTATTCGTGAATTTGCGCCTTTGGATACGTGTGCTTCCCATTATGGCAATCTACTGTAATGTCTGGATAAGATTGATGCCATCTACTACAAATCCGGACTTGCACATTGGGATTATTGTTGCCATTCTTTATATCGTTAATCTAGGATTGTTCCACTGTATACAATTGTGTTTAGTTTTGTATAAAAGATTTCTTATGATATCCTTATCAAACTATTGCAATATTGTCTTTTTGATATTTTCATAGAAATATTTGTATATTACTTGTTGTCTCTATGTTGTTCTAATTTCATGCATATTATGAATCCATGTTAATTATGTAGGTGGCCATTGTGTATGCTCCACGCTTTATCTTCCCTATCTGTTATATCACCTTAATATTAAGATGTCAGTTAAATGCTCAATATACTACTTCCTGACCCTCTGCATGTCATCCAAGCTACCAACCGTCAGTACGCCTGTTTGCTGCGGCTCCCGGCCCGTCTGCCCGCTCTCGGCATCTTTCGTTGGCATAGTGACTAATCACATGACTGTGACGTCACTACCCATGTGATGCCGACGCGGCCTTGCGTCCCGGGTTGCTGCGGCAACACATGCGTCATCTAGGACGGAGGTGACGCGGTCAAATAGGAAACACTGTACTATTGAGCGTTATATATGTTAGGCGTGGAGCCTATTATGTTTAACATCATTGGGCCATAAGAGATTGGCGCGACTATACAATTTATATGGGCCAGCTGATTGGTTGATGCCGCCTTTTTATACCCCTCCATTTCCTCTTTCCTTTACCCCTTGATAAAGGCTATCCTGCCGAAATGCGCGTCGGGGTGGGCGCACCTTGGAGGTCTCTATTATACTTGGTATACAGGTAAATGCTTTGTTGTATGATTGTTAATTCAATATGTATTATACTTATGCATTTGCCTGTTCTATACATTGATTCATATGTGCTCCCTGGGATTAGAAATGCATGTTTAGCATTTTCAGTTGTGATTCTGTTTTGTTGATTTACCCCTGGATTTACCATTTGGTCACTATATTATTAATATATGCTGCACATTATATATATGTTTGTAGGCCATTAGGGATATGTACAACTGTAATGCTTTCCTTTTTTTGATTTTTTGATTATTTTTTTGATTATTTAAATGATTTTTGAATTTATTTTGATTATTGCATTCCCCAATACTGTTCCATCTGGTGTGCCCCTCATCTCACATGCATTTTGGTGTGAACCTCTCTTCCACCCTATTGAATATCCTGTCAAGTTATCAATAAAATTTATATTTATTTTTTCAATGACTGTGTTTTGGGATTTTTCATCGCCCTTTTTTCTTTGTATACAAGTGTGTTTCATAGAGCCAATACCATCAGCTGGACAAAGATACCGCAGGCATAAAAACTTTTTTCCTTCAGGTGCACACCGGAACAAGATGCACGATCCAATTGAAATGAAAAGAGGTGGCACTGACCGGAATCAAGTCCAAACTTTATTGGTCCAAAAAATGTTTAAAACATCTCAGGCAGGTGGGGGGCTGAAGAGTGTAAAGACAACGGCCATGACCCGTAGAAGCACAATACAGCGCGAAACGGCCGTCGTCTTTGCACTCTTCAGCCCCCACCTGCCTGAGATGTTTTAAACACCTCTTTTCATTTCATTTGGATAATAAAAAACAAGTACAATAGTATTAAACAATTCAAGTCACGACTGCTACAAGGGAGAGAGTACTCTGACAGTGAGGGCTCACAATCTACAAGGGATGGTGAGGATACAGTATGTGAGGGCAGAGCTGGTTGTGCAGTGGTTTGGTGGTTACTGCATGTTATAGGCTTGTTGGAAGAGGTAGGTCTTCAGGTTCTTTTTGAAGGTTTCCATGGTAGGCGAGAGTCTTATATGTTGTGGTAGAGAGTTCCAGAATAGGGGGATGCGCGGGAGAAATCTTGTATGCAATTGTGGGAAGAGGAGATAAGAGGGGAGTCAAGAAGGAGATCTTGTGAGGATCAGAGGTTGTGTGCAGGTGAGTACCGGGAGACTAGGTCACAGATGTATGGAGGAGACAGGTTCTGGATGGCTTTGCAAGGCCATGTTAGGGTTTTGAACTGGAGTATTTGGGTAATGGGGAGCCAGTGCAGGGATTGACAGGGAAAAGGTAGGGGAATAGCGGGGGACAGGTGGTTAGTCGGGCAGCAGAGTTTAAAATAGATTGGAGGGGTGCGAGAGTTTTAGAGGGGAGGCCACAGAGAAGGAGGTTGAAGTAGTCAAGGCGGGAGGTAATGAGGGCATGGACTAGGGTTTTTGCAGATTCTTGGTTGAGGAATGTACGGATCTTGGAAATATTTTTGAGTTGAAGTCGGCAGGAAGTGGAGAGGGCTTGGATATGTGGTTTGAAGGAGAGTTCAAGGTCAAGGATTACCCAGAGGCAGCGGACTTGTGGGACTGAGGAGAGTGAGCAGCCATTTGCTTTGTCCATTGGGGGTCGAGTGAGATGAGGGAAAGCTGATGAATTCTGTTTTGTACATATTAAGTTTTAGAAATCTAGCGGAGAAAAAGGATGAAATAGCAGACAGACATTGTGGGATTCTGGTTAGTAGGGAGGTGATATCTGGTCCAAAGATGCAGATCTGTGTGTCATCAGTATAGAGCTGATACTGAAAGCCATGAGATTCTATGCGCTGTCCCAGGCCGAAGGTGTAAATGGAGAAGAGCAGGGGCCCTAGTACTGAACCTTGCGGGACTCCGACAAATAGGGGCGAGGTGAGGAGGTGGTGTGCGAGTGGGAGAGGCTGAATGTCCAGTCTGTTGGCCACATGGGTTTTTTTTGCCTTCCTCTGGATCAACATGTTAGGGCAGGTTAGGATAGGATATGGGTTGAACTAGATGGACTTAAATTTAACCAAAAAGAGGCCAAATTATAAATGCTCATCCATATATGGACAATCAGAATACCCAAAAAAAAAAATATATGGAAAACAGAGCCAAATATAGAAAAATACAAATGCAATTTTTATTAATGAATCACAAAAAAGTTTAAAAAAAGTACACTAACATGATACAGAATATAAATGACAAGAGAGAAGGCAAAAAAACCTAGATACCGCTGTTAAGTAAGAATGAATGTCCAAAGTCATATAACACAGAGTACTACAAATGAAATTAGAACAAATATGTATCAGGATACTGTGATATATTCATTCAAAAACTGTCCATCAAAAATAAAAAATATAAACAGCAAAATTGCATGATCACATCGATGGACAGTGTTGATAAATTACCACAGTACCCTGAAGTGGTGCAAACATTGGACATGCATAAAAGAAGCCAAAAACCATACAGTAGCATACAAAAATCATGAAAAACAGTTATACATGAGAATGTGCATATACATATATCTTAGGACCAGGCAAAAGCAGAGATGCTCACCTGCCCAGGCCTCCAAACAAATGCACTATCAGGATGCAGTGGACCCACATAGTTAAGATGACGGCAACACAGGTGCAAGAATACCGATGAGGCAACCGCTCACAACCTACCAAATACATGGAGGGGCGGCTGCTTGGTATATTGATGCACAATGAAGACTTGTATGCAGCGCCGTTCACATTATGGCAATGCACAGCATCCAGTTAAACAGCCTAGTATTCACACCCTTCTATTAGATCAGGCGGGCTGCCCAGCGCTATTAAAATGCATGCCATGTGAACAGACACCACAGTTTACAAGACCAAATGGGCCCACATGCCCCTGTAAAATAAAGTGCAAAAAACACATTAAAAAATATATTAAATAATGTGAGGTATTAGTTGGTAATTTGGCCAAAGTACAAGCTTGTAACACTTCAGATCACTCACGTTTACAAGTAACTACACTAACCAAGCAAATGACAAAAAGAGGACCTTAGCATACAAAACATAAACAACAAAAATTCAAAAATAGCTAGAAGGCAAAGCAGAGATGCTCACCTGCCCAGGCCTCCAAACAAATGCACTATCAGGATGCAGTGGACCCACATAGTTAAGATGACGGCAACACAGGTGCAAGAATACCGATGAGGCAACCGCTCACAACCTACCAATACATGGAGGGGGCGGCTGCTTGGTATATTGATGCACAATGAAGACGTGTATGCAGCGCCGTTCACATTATGGCAATGCACAGCATCCAGTTAAACAGCCTAGTATTCACACCCTTCTATTAGATCAGGCGGGCTGCCCAGCGCTATTAAAATGCATGCCATGTGAACAGACACCACAGTTTACAAGACCAAATGGGCCCACATGCACCCTGTAAAATAAAGTGCAAAAAACACATTAAAAAATATATTTAAATAATGTGAGGTATTAGTTGGTAATTTGGCCAAAGTACGTAAGCTTGTAATCCACTTCACGGATCCTCACGTTTACAAGTAACTACACTAACCAGCAAGAGCACAGAAAGAGGACTTAGATATCCTCCAAAAATTCAAAAATAGCAAAAGAAGGCAGAGATGCTCACCTGCCCAGGCCTCCAAACAAATGCACTATCAGGATGCAGTGGACCCACATAGTTAAGATGACGGCAACACAGGTGCAAGAATACCGATGAGGCAACCGCTCACAACCTACCAATACATGGAGGGGGCGGCTGCTTGGTATATTGATGCACAATGAAGACTGTATGCAGCGCCGTTCACATTATGGCAATGCACAGCATCCAGTTAAACAGCCTAGTATTCACACCCTTCTATTAGATCAGGCGGGCTGCCCAGCGCTATTAAAATGCATGCCATGTGAACAGACACCACAGTTTACAAGACCAAATGGGCCCACATGCACCCTGTAAATAAGTGCAAAAAACACATTAAAAAATATATTTAAATAATGTGAGGTATTAGTTGGTAATTTTGGCCAAAGTACGTAAAGCTTGTAATCCACTTCACGGATCCTCACGTTTACAAGTAACTACACTAACCAGCAAGAGCACAGAAAGAGGACTTAGATATCCTCCAAAAATTCAAAAATAGCAAAAGAAGGCAGAGATGCTCACCTGCCCAGGCCTCCAAACAAATGCACTATCAGGGTGCAGTGGACCCACATAGTTAAGATGACGGCAACACAGGTGCAAGAATACCGATGAGGGAACCGCTCACAACCTACCAATACATGAGGGGGGGCGGCTGCTTGGTATATTGATGCACAATGAAGACTTGTATGCAGCGCCGTTCACATTATGGCAATGCACAGCATCCAGTTAAAACAGCCTAGTATTCACACCCTTCTATTAGATCAGGGGGGCTGTCCCTTTTAAAAATGTGGTGTCTGTTTACAGGCATGCATTTATAGCGCTGGCAGCCGCCTGATCTAATAGAAGGGTGTGAATACTAGGGTGTTAACTGGATGCTGTGCATTGCCATAATGTGAACGCGCTGCTACAAAGTCTTCAATTGTGCATCAATATACCAAGCAGCCGCCCCCTCCATGTATTGGTAGGTTGTGAGCGGTTGCCTCATCGGTATTTTGCACCTGTGTTGCCGTCATCTTAACTATGTGGGTCCACTGCATCCTGATAGTGCATTTGTTTGGAGGCCTGGGCAGGTGAGCATCTCTGCCTTCTTTTGCTTTTTTGAATTTTTGGAGGATATCTAAGTCCTCTTTCTGTACTCTTGCTGACCAGGCAAAAGCCTATAAAATCAAATCAATATATTATAATATATATATATATATATATATAAATAAAAAATTGCACATATATGTGCTGCGGTAATAATTGGAAAGAACTATGGCATACAGTTGTATATAAGCATTAATCAATGGGCTAGGTGAGTATGTCAATCAGCGGGTATATGCAAGTGCTACCCCATTTACCATAGTTAAATGTTAAATGGAGTTCATCCAATCGGGTCATATATAAATGTATATCACAAAAAACTATACATGTAAAATGCTGTTATTATCATAATCTCAGGCTAAAGTGTATATGTATATTAGCACCACACAGGCATCAGTCCGTAATCCTAGTAGGTAAACCAATTATCTGGGAGTATGTAGATACTGCTATCATTATTACAGGCGAAATATTCCTCCCATATGGCCATATATGCCTCAGTGGTGTGTAAAAACAATAGCCAGCATAAATAGTTGGTCAGAGATATGCATGATAAGGCATCCAAACTTACTGAACAACGCAGGAGAGCCCCAACCGCGTTTCGCTAAGTTGCTTCCTCGGGGGGCGTTTTTTTTTTTTTTTTTTTTTTTAGATGGACTTAAAGTCTTCCTTCAATCTTAATAACTACAGTCATGGACAAAAGTTTTGAGAATGACACAAATATTAATTTTTACAAAGTCTACTGCTTCACTTTTTCTAATGGCAATTTGCATATACTCCAGAATGTTATAAAGAGTGATCAGCTTAACAGCAATTACTTGCAAAGTCAATATTTGGCTAGAAAATGAACTTTATCCCCCAAAACACATTTCAACATCATTGCAGCCCTGCCTTAAAATGACCTGCTAACCTCTTTTCAGTGATTGCTCCATTAACACAGGCGTGGGTGTTGATGAGGACATGGCTGGAGATCAATCTGTCATGATTAAGTAAGAATGACACCACTGGACACTTTAAAAGGAGGCTGATGCTTGGCATCATTGTTTCTCTCTGTTAACCAGGTTATCTCTAAAGAAACACGTGCAGTCAACATTGCAATGCACAAAAATGGCCTAAAGGGAAGAGTATCGCAGCTAGAAAGATTGCACCTCAGTCAACACAATCTATCGCATCATCAAGAACTTCAAGGAGAGAGGTTCCATTGTTGCCAAAAAGGCTGTAGGGCACCCAAGAAAGACCAGCAAGCGCCAGGACCGTCTCTTAAAAGTGTTTCAGCTGTGGACGGGCTACCACCAGTGCAGAGCTTGCTCAGGAATGGCAGAAGGCAGGTGTGAGTGCATCTGCACGCACTGTGAGGCGGAGACTCTTGGAGCAAGGCCTGGTCTCAAGGAGGCCAGCAAAGAAGCCCTTCTCTCCAGAAAAAACATCATGGACAGACTGAATTTTCTGCAAAAGGTACAGGCAGTGGACTGCTGAGGACTGGGGTAAAGTTATTTTCTCTGATGAATCCCCTTTCGATTGTTTGGGACATCAGGAAAACTCCTCATTTGGAGAGACAAGGTGAGCGTACCACCAGTCTTGTCTATGCCAACTTTTAAGCATCCTGAAACCATTCATGTGTGGGGTTGCTTCTCAGCCAAGGGAATCGGCTCTCTCACAGTCTTGCCTAAAACACAGCCATGAATAAAGAATGGTACCAGAATGTCCTCCAAGAGCAACTTCTCCCAACCCTCCAAGAGCAGTTTGGCGATCAAACAATGCCTTTTCCAGCATGAGGAGCCACCTTGCCATAAAGCAAAGGTGATAACTAAATGGCTCAGGGAACAAAACATAGAGATTTTGGGTCCATGGCCTGGAAACTCCTCAGATCTTAATCCCACTGAGAACTTGTGGTCAATCATCAAGAGACGGGTGGACAAACAAAAACCTAAAAATTCTGACAAAATGAAAGCATTGATTGTGCAAGAATGGACTGCTATCAGTCAGGATTTGGTCCAGAAGTTGATTGAGAGCATGCCAGGGAGAATTGCAGAGGTCCTGAAGAAGAAGGGTCAACACTGCAAATATTGACTTGCTGCATTAACTCATTCTAACTGTCAATATAAGCTTTTGTTACTCATATGTTGCAATTATTATTTCTGTCTGTGATAAAAACATCTGTCAAACACACATAAAAACCAGAGGCAGCAGATCATGTGAAAATATAATATTTGTGTCATTCTCAAAACTTTTGGCCATGACTGTATGTTACTATGATAGGTATATGATGAGATCCAAGATAGGACCAAGTCTGTGATGCTAAGAGATGAGAGGGTCTGTAGTAATAGGGAATGGTCCACTGTGTCAAAGGCAGAGGATAGGTCCAGGAGGAGAAAGGAAGAGTAGTGTTGCTTGACTTTGACGGTTAATAGGTCATTGGTCACCTTAGGGCAGTTTCAGTGGAGTAATGTGGTCGGAAGCCAGATTTCAAGCGGTCGAAGAGGGAGCAGGAAGAGAGGTGAGAGGACTTTCAGATGGACGGGTTGTTCCGTAGTTTTTAGGCATAGGAGAGAAGTGATATGGGGCGATAGCGAGATGCAGAGGATGGTCAAGAGAGGGCTTTTTGAGGAGGGTGTGATTAAGGCATGTTTGAAGCATGAGGGGAAAACACCAGTTGTTAGTGATAGGTTGAAAGATGGATTAGAGTTGGGATGAAGACTGTGGTGAGGTTTGGGATGAAGTGGGATGGAATCGAGTCAAGTACACAAGTGGTGAGATGTGATCTTGAGAGTAGAATGGAGAGTCAATCTTCTGTAATGTTGGAGAAGTTGGTTTTGGAGTGGGAGGGTTGAACAGTTAGAAGGGGGTCCCTGGGGGTTGTAGAACAAAACTTTCTCTGAAGTTATCAATCTTCTGCTTGAAGAATGAGGCAAAGTCTTCATCTGAGATGTGTGGAGGGAGGAGGAGCTGGGGAATGGAGGAGAGAATTGAAAGTTTTGAATAGCTGTTTAGAGTAGTGAGAAATGTAGGATATGAGAGATGAGAAGTAAGTTGTTTGCTGCAGCGAGTGTGGCCTTGAAAGTCATGAGGGAGTGTTTGAATGCGATGAAGTGCTCATTAGAGTTGGATCTTTTCCATCTGCTCATCAAACCTAGAAGCCGCCTCAGTTCTTTAGTCAGGCTGGTGTGCCACACTTGTCTGCTGATTTTGCAAGCTTTGGTATGTGTGAGAGGGGCAACCAATTCCAGTGATGCAGCTATTGTGGTGTTATATAAAGAGGCAGCAGCGTCCCCATTGTGTAAGGAACTTATGTCTGTAAGAGGGAGAAGAGATTCAGAGAGTGAGTGTAGATAGGGTGTTTAAGACTTCTGCAAGGATGTGCAAGTTGTGAGGTAAGGATTGTGGACAAGAAGGGGAGAGGGAAGAGAATGTAAGTAGGTTTTGTTCAGAAAGGCAGTGTGAGTTAGAGGGGCTAGATATAGAGCAGAGGCGGGTGAAGATGAGGTCCAATGTGTGGCCAGGTCAATATAACACAAAATGCCCAAAAGTGACACCATCCTAAAAACTGCACCCCTCAAGGTGCGCAAAACCACATTCAAGAAGTTTATTAACCCTTCAGGTGCTTCACAAGAACTAAAGCAATGTGGAAGGAAAAATGAACATTTTACTTTTTTCACAAAAAATTTACTTTGGAACCAATTTTTTTTATTTTCACAAAGGTATCAAGAGTAAATGGACCATAAAATTTGTTGTTCAATTTCCTCCTGAGTATGCCAATACCCCTTATGTGGGAAAGCCACTGTTTGGGTGCATGGCAGGGCTCAAAAGGGAGGGAGCACCGTTTGACTTTTTGAACACAAAAATTGGCTGGAATCAACATGAAAGCATGTCGAGATTGGAGACACCCTGATGAACCTAAACAGTAGAAGCCCCCCAATTCTAAACTCCAACCTAACCCCAACACCACCTAAACTTATTCCCAACCCTAACCTAACTACCACAGCACTACCCTCAACACACCCTAACCCTAATCCAAACCACAACCCTAACTACAAACCTAACCCTAACATACCCTACCCAAGTCCCAACCCTAACTGTAATCCCAACCAAAACCACAACCCTAACTTAGCCCAACCCTAACTTTAGCCCAACCCTAACTTTAGCCCCAACCCTAACTTTATCCCACCCTAACCCTAGTCCCAACTCTAACCCTAGCCAAGCCCTAACCCTAGCCCAACCCTAACCCTAACTTTAGCCCAACCCTAACCCTAACTTTAGACCAATCCTAGTCCTAAATTTAGTCGACACTAACCCTAACTTTAGCCCAACTCTAACAGTAATGGAAAAATGGAAATAAATACATTTTTTTATTTTTATTATTTTTAGCTAAGGAGGTGATAAAGGGGGGTTTGATTTAGTATTTTTTTTATTTGATCACTGTGATAGGTTCTATCACAGTGATCAAAATGAACCAAATAGGGAAAATTTCCTATTGTTGCTGGGTGCCGGCCAGCAGATCTCGGCGGGCACACTGCTCATGCACCCCCATTTTCTGCCGATGGCCCGAGGGACTTCACGGGGGGTTGCAGGGACAACGGAGGTATTGGGGGATAGGGGGACCCTCTTTCTCTCTCCTCTGATGTGCGATCACATCAGAGGAGAGAGAAATTAACCCTTAATAAGGTGATCGCAACCTGGGGTCGGTAAAAACCATGAGACCTTGTTTCTGGGGTCTCAGGGTACCCCCGGCAGCCGAGACCCCGGAGAAATTCAGACTGGGGGGGGGGGGGGGGGGGCACTTGCGCCCTTATTCATCAGCGCTATTAAAAAGCAGCACTGTGGCATAAGTACCTTTAACGCCCAAAAAGGCGTATTGGGGTTTTAACCCCTTAACGTTAAAAAAAAGGGCCAATTTTTTCAATTTTGACCACTGTCTCTTTTTGGCTAAACTTGGAACCTTTAAGGACTTGCGTTTGGAATTTTTCCGTCAAAGTACTTATTAGTGGTAAAATTTTTCGATTAATTGCTTCATTTTGAAAAAATGGGGAAAAAGGTGAGAAAATTTGGAAAACTTTGAATTTTTTTTCCTTAAACGAGAAATATTCACACAAAAAAAGACTAAATAAATTTCCCCCAGTTCTTTACATAGCAAATTTTGGGAACCCCAAAATTTTTTTTGTTTTGAATTTTAAAAGGGTTAAAAGTTGACAGCGAATTTTCATTTTTTCAACAAATTTATTTTAAAAACCTTTTTTTTTGGGACCACTCACATTTGAATCACGGAGGGGTCTATATGGCAGAAAATACCTAAAAGTGACACCCTTCTAAAAAAGCCCCTAAGGTTTCTAAAAAAACCCTTCAAAAATTTTTTAACCCCTTTAGGTGCTTACAGGAGCTGAAGCAACTTGAAAGGAAAAAATGAAAATTTAAAAAAAAATGATGTTTTCAAAAAAAAAATTTTTTTTTAACAGGGTTTTTAAAAAGGGGGAAAAAAGGGCGAAAAAAATTTTGGCAAATTTTTTCCCGGCATGCCCTACCCCCTGTAGGGGGAAAAAAAAAAGTCTGGGCGCCGGGCCCGGGGTTGGAAAGGGGAAGGAGTGCCCTTTTCTTTTTCAAACCAAAATTGGCTGGAATTAAGCAAAATCACCAGCAAAGCCCCCCCACTTACACCCCTCCTCCATGCTTCCGGTGGGGCCCCCCCCTTTTTTTGGCTTTTTTGGGGGGGGCCAAACCCCAAATTCCCCAAAAGGGGGGGTTTTCCCCCCCTTTTTTGGGGAAAAAAAAACCCCCTTTGGGGAAAAAAATTTAAACCTTTAAAAAATTTGGGAAAAAAAAATTTTTCCCGGGGGTTTTTCCCGGGGGGGGGGGTTTTTTTCCCAAATTTTTTTTCAAAAAAAATTTTTTTAAATTTTTTAAAAAGGGGGGGAAAAAAAAACCCGGAAAAAAAAAAAGGGTTTTTAAATTTTTAAAAAATTTTTTTTCCCCCAAAACCCCAAAGGGGGGGGAAAATTTTTTTTGGGGTTTTTTTTTTGGGGGTTTTAAAAAAATTTTTTTTCCCCCTTTTTTTTTTGGGCCCACCCAAAAAAGGGGGCTTTAAAAAAAAAGGGGTGCCCCCAAAAAAGGGCCCCTTTTTTCCCCCCCAAAAAAAATTTTTTTTTTTAAAAAAACCCCAAAAGGAAAATTTACTTTTTTTTTTCCCAAAAAAATTTTTTAAAAAAAAAAAAATTTGGGGAAAAAAATTTTTTGGGCATTTTTTTGGGAAAATTTTTTGGGGGGGGGAAAAAAAAAAGGGGTTTGGGGGGGTTGGGGGTTTGGGGGGGGGGGGGGGTTTTTTTTTAAAAAAGGGGGGGGGGGCCCCCAAAAGGAAACCCCCCCCTTTTTTTTTTGGGGGGGTTTTGGTTGGGGTTTTAAGGGGGGTTTTTTTGGGGGGGCCAAAAAACACTGGGGGGGCCCCCGGGGGAAAAAAATTTTTAAATTTTGGCTTTTTTTTAAAACCCCCCAAACCCCTTTTTTTAAAATTTTTTTTTTTCCCCCCTTTTTTCCTTTTTGGGGTTTTTAAAATTTTTTTTTTTTTAAAAAAAAAAATTTTTTTTTAAAAAATTTTTTTTAAAAATTTTTTTTTTTTTTTTAAAAAAAAATTTTGGGGGGGGAAAAAAAAAAAAAGGTTTTTTAAAATTGGGGTTTCCAAAAAAACGGGGGTTTTTTTTAAAAAAAAATTTCCCTTTTTTAAAAAAAAAAATTTTTCCCTTTTAAAAACCCCTTTTTTTTCCCCCGGGGGAAAAAAAAAGGGGGATAAAAAAAAAAATTTTTTTTTGGGGGAAAAAAAAAGAAAAGGGGGAAAAAAAAAGGGGGGCCCCTTTTTTTTAAAAAAAAAAAAATTTTTTTTTTTTAAAGGGGGAAAAAACCCCCCCCCCCCCCCCCCGAAAAATTTTTTGGGTTTTGGGGGCCCCAAAAAGGGGGGGGGGGTTTAAATTTTTTTAAAAAAGGGAAAAAGGGGCCCCCAAAAATTTTAAAATTTTTTTTTTGGGGTTTTTTTTTTTGGGGAAACGGGGTTTGGGGGGTTTTAAAATTTTAAAAAAAAAAAGGGGGCCCTTTAAAAAAATGGGTAAAAAAATTTTTAAAAAAAAAAATTTTTTTTTTTCAGGGGGGGGGGGGTTTTTTTAAACCCCCCTTTTTTTTGGGCCGGGGGGTTCCTTAAAAAAAAGGGGGGGGGTTTTTTTTTCCCCCCCCGGGCCCCCAAAAAGGGGGCAAACCAAAAAAAAAAAAAAATTTTTTTTTTTTTTGGGGGGGCCCCAAAAGGGGGAAAAACCCTTTGAAACAAAAAAAAAAACCCCCCCGGGGTTTTTAAAAAAAATAATAAAAAAAAATTTTTTTAAAAATTTTTTTTTAAAAAGGGGTTTTTCCCCCCCCAAAAAGGGGGAAAAAAATTTTTTTTAACCAAAATGGGGGAAATTTTTTAATTTCCCCCTTTTTTTTAAAAAACCCCCTTTCCCCCCAAACCCCCCCTTTTTCCCCCCCCCCCCCCCCCCCCCCAAAACCCCCCCCCAAAAACCCCCCCGGGTTCCCTTTTCCCTTAAAACCCATTTTTTTTTTTTGGGGGGCCCCAAAAAAAAAAAAACCCCAAAAAATTTTTGGGAAAAAAGGGCCTTTTTTTTTTAAAAACCTTTTAAAAGGCCTTTTTTGGGGAAAAATTTTTAAAAACCCCGGGGGGCCCCCCCCCGGGGTTTTGGGGGTTTTTTTAAAAGGGAAAACCCCAAAATTGCCCTTAAGGAAAAAAATTTTCCCCTTTTTTTCCCCCCAAAACCCCCCCCCCCCCTTTCCCCTTTCCCCCCCAAAAAAATTTTAAAAATTTTTTTTAAAAAAAAAAAAAAAATTTTTTTAAAAAAAAAAAAGGGGGTTTTAAAAAAAAAAAGGGGTTTTTTTTAAAAAAATTTTTTTTTAAAAAAAAATTTTAGCCCCCCCAAAAAAAAAAATTTAAAATTTTTTTAAATTTTTGGGGGGAAAAAAAACCCCCCCAAAAATTTTTTTTCCCCCCCCTTTTTTTTTTTAAAAAAAAATTTTTTTTGAAAAAGGGAAAATTTTTTAAAACCCCCCCAAAAAAAAAAAACCCCCAAAAAATTTTTGGGGGGGGGTTTTTCCCTTTTTTTCCCCAAAACCCCCTTTTTTTTTCCCCCCCCTTTTTAAAAAAAAAAATTTTCCCCCCCCCTTTTTTAAAAACCCCCCCCCCAAAAAAAACCCCTTTTTAAAAACCCCCCGGGAAACAAACTTTTTTCCCCCTTTTTAAAGGCCCCGGTTTTTTCCCCCCCCTGGGGGCCCCCTTTAAAACCCTTTTAAAACCCCCCCCCCCCCCCCCTTTTTGGGGTTAAAAAAAACCTTTTAAAATTTCCCTTTTCCCCCCCCCCTTTTGTTTTTTTTTCCCCCTTTTTTTTTAAAAAAAAAGGGCCCCCCCAAAAAACCCCCCAAAAAAGGGGGCCCCCCCCCTTTTAATTTCCCCCAAAAAAATTCCTTTTTTAAAAGGGGGAAAAAAAAAACCCCCCCCCCCCGGGGTTTCCCTTTTTTTTTCCCCAAACCCTTTTTTTTGGGGGGTTTTTTTTTTTTCCCCCCAAAAC
This sequence comes from Oophaga sylvatica, assembly GCA_033576555.1. NCBI lineage: Eukaryota > Metazoa > Chordata > Amphibia > Anura > Dendrobatidae > Oophaga > Oophaga sylvatica. Next base: position 137,515,495 of record JARQOD010000005.1, on the reverse strand, counting down.
CCCCCCCCCCTTTTTTTCCCTTTTCCCCTTTTGGGGGCCCCCATTTTTAAAAAGGGGGGCCCTTTTCTTTTTTTTTAAAAAAAAAAATTTTTTTTTTCCCCCCCCCAAAAAAAAATTTTCCCCCCTTTTTTTCCCCCCGGGGCCCCCTTTTTTTAAAAAAAACCCCCCCCAAAATTTGGGAAAATTTTAAAAAACCCAAAAAAAAAAGGGGGCCCCCCCCCCTTTCCCACCCCCCCCCCCCCCCAAAAACCCCAAAAAAACCCCCCCCTCCCCCCTTTTAAAAAAACCCCCCCAAAAAGGGGGTTTTTTTTTTTTCCCCCCCCCCTTTTTCCCTTTTTCCAATTTTTTTTCCCCCCCCTTTTTCCCCCGGGGGGGGGGGAAAAAAAACCGGAAAAAAAATTTTTCCCCTCCCCCCCCCCCCCCCCCCCCCCCCCCCCCCCCTTTAAAATTTTAAAACCCCCCCCCCCGGGGGGGCCCCCCAAAAAACCCCCGGGGAAAAACCCCAAAAAAAAAAAATTTTTTTTTAAAAAATTTTCCCGGGGAAAAAAAAAAAAAAGGGTCCCCCCCCCCCCAAAAAAAACCCCCCAAAAAATTTTTAAAAACCCCCCCCAAAAGCCCCAAAAAAAACCCCCAAAAACCCCCCCCCCCCAAAAAAAATTCCCCCCCAAACCCCCCCCCTTTTGCCCTTTTTTTTTCCCCAAAAAGGGGGAAAAAAAAAAAAACCCCTTTTTTCCCCCCCAAAAAGGGGGAATCCCCCCCCCCCCGGGAAAAATTTTTTTCCAAAACCCCCCCCAAAAAAAAAAAACCCCCCCCAACCCCCCCCAAAAGGGGTTAAAAAAACCCCCCCCCCCCCCCCCTTTTTTTAAAAAGGGAAAACCCCCCCCCCCCTTTGGGGAAAAAAAAAAACCCAAAACCCCTTTAATTCTTTTTAAAAAAAACCCCCCCTTTTCCCCCCCCCCCCCTTTTTTTTTTTTTTTTTCCCCCCCAAACCCCCCCGGGGCCCCCCCCCCCCCTTTTCCCCCCCCCCCCAAAAAAAAAAAAAAAACCCCCCCTTTTTAAAAAAAAAAAAGGGGGTTTTTTTCCCCTTTTTCCCCTTTTTTTGGGGGGCCCCCCAAAAAACCCCCCCAAAAATTCCCCCCGGGGGGGGTTTTTTTTAAAAAAAAAAAAAAAAGGGGGGGGTTTTTTTTAAAAAAAAAGGGAAAAACCCATTTTCAAAAAAAAAGGGGGGGGGCCCCCCAAAAAACCGGAAAAAAAAAAAAACCCAAAGAAAAAAATTTTCCCCAAAGGGTTTAAAAACCCAAAAAATTTAATAAAAAAATTTTTTCCCCCCCAAAAAAGGGGGGTTTTTTTTTTCCCCGGGCCCCAAAAAATTTGGAAAAATTTTTTTTAAAAAATTTTAAAAAAAAAAAAACCCCCCCTTTTTTAAAACCCTTAAAAAAAGGGTTTTTTAAAATTTTTAAATTTTGGGCCCCCCCCCAAAACCCATTTTTTTTTTTTTAAAAAAAAAAATTTTTTTTTAAACAACCCCCCCCTTTCCCCAAAATTTTTCCCTTTCCCCTTTTTCCCCCTTTCAAAAAAATTTTTTTTGGGGGGGGAAAGGTTTTCCCGGTTTTTTTTGGTGGGGTTTTTTTGGGGGTTTTGGGGGCCCCTTTTTTTTTTTTTGGGGGTATTTTTTTTAAAAAACTTTTTTTTTTTTGGGGTTTAAAATTTTTTGGGGGGGTTTGGTTTTTTTTGGTCAAGGGGGGGGGTTTTAATTTTTTTTTTTCCCCCTTTTTTTTTGGGCCCCCTTCCCCCCTTACCCGGGCCCTTTTGGGGCCCCCCGGAAAACCTTTTTTAAAAAAAATTTTTTCCCCCAAAAATTTTTCCCCCCCCCCTTTTTTTTTCCCCCCTTTTTTTTAAAAAAACCCAAAAAATTTAAAGGACCCCCAAAAAACCCAAAAAAAAAATTTGGCCCCCCTTGGCCCGGGCCCCCTGCCCCCCCCCTTTTTTTTTTTTTTTTTTTTTTTGTTTTTTTTAAAAAAAACAGGTTTTTTTTGTTTTTTTAATTTTATTTTTTTTTATTTTTTTTTTTTTGGGTTTTTTTTTTTTTTTTTGGGGAAAATTTTTTTTAAAAAATTTTTTTTTTTAAAAAAAAAAAAAAACCCCCCTTTCAAAAAAATTTTTTTTTTTTTTTTTAAAAAATTTTTAAAAACCCTGAAGGCACAAAACTATTTAATTAAGACATGTGGAATTATAAATTTCCCCTTTACAAAAAAGTGTGAAAAATGAATAGTCTTTTTTTTCAGGTTCTTCAAAGAAGCCCCCCTTTTGCTTTTATTATGCCCTTTTCACGCAGGAAAGGTTTAACGGATGGAATTCTACAAAAAACCCGGTTCCAAAAGTGAAGCAAGGAGGAGGTGGGTGTTTGTGTGGGGGGGCTTTGCTGGGGACTTTGCTTTAAATTTTCCCAAACCAAAATTTTTGGGTTTTAAAAAGTCAAAACCCCACTCCTTCCCTTTGGGGAAACCCCGGCCCCTGCGCCCAGGGCAGTGGTTTTCCCCGACATGGGTATCGGCTGTCAGGGGGAAAATTTCTCAACCAAAAATTTTTTGTCCATTTTTCCTTTTACACGGGTTAAAAAAAAAAATTTTTTTTTTAAAACATCCTTTTTGTTAAATTTTTAAAATTTTTTTCCTTTCAAGTTGCTTTTGCTCCTGTGGGAAAACCCCTTGAAGGGGTTTTAAACTTCTTGAATTGGTTTTTAGTACCCTTTTGGGGGGGCAGTTTTTTTGAATGGGGTCACTTTTAGGTATTTTCTGCCTATGACCCCTCACGTGACTTCAAATTTTGGGTGGTCCCTTAAAAAAAAAAAGGGGTTTTTTTCCCAATTTTTTTGTTTAAAAAAGAAAAATTTGCTGGTTTTAACTTTTAACCCTTTAAAATTCGTAACAAACAAAAAATTTTTTGGGTTTTTCCCAAAAATTTTGCTGAGTAAAGTAGAAAATGTGGGGGAAAAGTTTTTTTAGTAACTTTTTTTTGTGGACATATTTCTCTGTTTAAGGGAATAAAAATTTAAAATTTTCCCAAAATTTTCACCATATTTCCAAATTTTTTTTGAAATGAACCCCAAGTTTTACGAAAAAAATTTTTCCAAATATTCAGGAAAGTACATTATGTCACGAGAAAAAAATTCTCAGAAATTTCGAAGATCCCCTTTTTAAAGCGTTCCGAGTTATAGCTCAAAAGGAAAAAGTGGTCAGAATTGTTAAAAAAATTTGGCCCCTTCCTTTAAAACCGGGTTTAAAGGGGTTTAAAAAAACCCCAATACGCCCTTTTTTCGGTGGCCCGTTAAAGGTACTTAAAGCCACAGTGCTGCTTTTTAATAGCGTGATGAATAAAGGGCGCCTTTGTGCCCCCCCCCCCCCCGAAAATCTGGGTTTTTTCCGGGTTTTCGGCTGCCGGGGGGGGACCTGGACCCCCGAGAACATGGGGGTCTCATTTGGGTTTTTACCGAAACCCCCTGTTGCGATCCGTTTTAAATGGTATAATTTCTCTCTCCCCCCGATGTGATGCACAAACAAGGGGGAGGAAAAAAGAGGGTTCCCCCCCATCCCCCCAATTTCCCGTTGTCCCTGCAACCCCCCCGTGGAAAGTCCCCCGGGCCATCGGCAAGAAAAATTTGGGGGGTGGAAAAGAGCAGTGTGCCCGCCCAGAAACTGGGCCGGCACCCAGCAAAAAATAGGAAAAATTTCCCCATTGGTTCATTTTGAAAAATGTGTTGAACCTATCCCGTGATCAAAAAAAAAAAAAATACTAATTTAAACCCCCCCCTTTTTTAAACCCCCTTAGCCCAAAAATAATTTAAAAAAAAAAAAAATGTTTTTTTTTCCATTTTTTTCCCCTTACTGTTTGAGTTGGGGGTAAAGTTTGGGTTAGTGGTTTGACTAAAAATTTTGGACTAGGTTTTGGGCTAAAATTGGGTTTGGGTTTTGGGGTAAAGTTTTGGGTTGGGTTGGGCTAGGGTTTGGGTTTGGGGTAGGGTTAGGTTGGGGGCTAGGGTTAGGGTTGGGGTAAAGTTTGGGTTTGGGGGTAAAGTTAGGGGGTTTGGGCCCAAAGTTAGGGTTGGGGGTAAGTTAGGGTTGTGGTTTTTGGGTTTGGGTTACAGTTAGGGTTGGGACTTGGGTAGGGGTTATGTTGGGTTGGGGTTTTTAGTTTTGGGGTTTTGGTTTGGTTAGGGGGTTTGGGGTGTGTTGAGGGGTAGGCTGTGGTTAGTTAAGGGTTAGGGTTGGGGAAAAAAAATTTAGGTGTGTGTTGGGGTTGGGTTGGAGTTTGAATTGGGGGGTTCTATGTTTTTGGTTATCAGGGTGTCTCCCAAACTCGAAAAATGCCTTTTATTTGATTTTCCCGCCAAATTTTTTTGTTCAAAAAGTAAAAAGGGGCCCCTCCCTTTTGAGCCCTGCCCCGAAACCCCAAACCCGTGGCTTTTCCCCCCAAAAAGGGGTATTGGGAAAATCAAAGGGGGAAATTGAAAAAAAAAAAATTTTTATGGTCCAATTTTTTCTCTTGAACCCTTTGGAAAATTTAAAAAAAAAAGGTTCCAAAGTAAATTTTTTTTTTTGAAAAAAAATCAAAAAGTTCATTTTTTCTTAACAATTGCTTTGTTCTTGGAAGCCCCCTGAAGGGGTTAAAAAAACTTCTTGAATTTTGGTTTTTTGCCACCTTTAGGGGGCAGTTTTTAGGATTTTGGGGTTTCCCCTTTTTGGGGATTTTGTGTTATATTGACCTGGCCACAATTGGACCTCATCTTACCCGCCTCTGCCCCCTATATCTAAACCCCCCCTAATACAGCGCCCTTTTCTGAACCCCAAAAATCTTAAAATTCTCTTCCTTTCTCCCCTTCTTGTTTCCCCAAACCTTACCTACAAAATTGCACATCCCTTTCGAAAATCTTAAACAAACCCCTTCTACACTCACTCTCTGGGTCTCTTTTTCCCTCTTACAGACATAAGTTCTTACACAATGGGGACGCTGCCCGCCTCTTTTTATAAAAACCACAATAGCGCCATCACTGGAATTTGGTTTCCCCCCTCACACATCCAAAAACTTGCAAAAAAACAGCAGACAAAATGGGGCCCCCCCAGCCCGACTAAAAAAAAGGAAAGGGAGGCTTCAGGGTTTTATGAGCCCGAGTGGAAAAGATCCAACCCCTAATGAGACTTCATCCCCATTAAACACCCCCATGCCCTTTTAAAGGCCCCCACTCCCCTGCCCCCAAAAAAAAACTTACTTTTTTCATCTTCATACCTACATTTCTCAATACTTAAACAGTATTTCCCAAAAATTTCAATTCTTCCTCCCTTCCCAGCTCCTCCTCCCTCTCCACACCCCAGATGAAAACTTTTTTTCCCCATTTTCAAGCAGAAAATTGATAACTTCCCGAAAAAAGTTTTGTTTTTAACAACCCCCAGGGGCCCTTCCCTTTTTTAAATGTTTAACCCTCCCACTCCAAAACCCAAATTCTTTCCCAAAATTAAAAGAAGATTGACTCTCCATTTTTTTCTTCAAGTTTTCCCTCTACCACTTGTGTACTTGACCCCGAATTTCCCTTTCCCCCTTTCATCCCAAACCCACCACCCGTCTTCATCCCAACCCTAATCCATCTCTTCAACCCCATCACTAACAAAATGGTTTTTTTCCCTCATGCTTCAAACCTCCTTAATCCCAAACCCTTTCCCCCAAAAAACCCCCCTCTTGGCCCTTCCTCTGCATCTCGCTATCGCCCCCTTTTCATTCTCTCCCCTTTCCTTTAAAAATACTGGGAAAAAACCCGCCATCTTGAAATGTCCTCTCACCTCTCTTCCTGCTCCCTCTTCGACCGCTTGAAATCTGGCTTCCGACCACATTACTCCACTGAAACTGCCCTAAGGTGACCAATGACCTATTAACCGTCAAAGTCAAGCAACACTACTCTTCCTTCTCCTCCTGGACCTATCTCTGCCTTTGACACAGTGGACCATTCCCTATTACTACAGACCCTCTCATCTCTTAGCATCACAGACTTGGTCCTATCTTGGATCTCATCATACCTATCATAGTAACATACAGTCATGGCCAAAAGTTTTGAGAATGACACAAATATTATATTTTCACATGATCTGCTGCCCTGGTTTTTTATGTGTGTTTGACAGATGTTTTTATCACAGACAGAAATATAATTGCAAACATATGAGTAACAAAAGCTTATATTGACAGTTAGAATGAGTTAATGCAGCAAGTCAATATTTGCAGTGTTGACCCTTCTTTTCAGGACCTCTGCAATTCTCCCTGGCATGCTCTCAATCAACTTCTGGACCAAATCCTGACTGATAGCAGTCCATTCTTGCACAATCAATGCTTTCATTTTGTCAGAATTTTTAGGTTTTTGTTTGTCCACCCGTCTCTTGATGATGACCACAAGTTCTCAGTGGGATTAAGATCTGAGGAGTTTCCAGGCCATGGACCCAAAAATCTCTATGTTTTGTTCCCTGAGCCATTTAGTTTCAACCTTTGCTTTATGGCAAGGTGCTCCATCATGCTGGAAAAGGCATTGTTGATCGCCAAACTGCTCTGGGAGGGTTGGGAGAAGTTGCTCTTGGAGGACATTCTGGTACCATTCTTTATTCATGGCTGTGTTTTTAGGCAAGACTGTGAGAGAGCCGATTCCCTTGGCTGAGAAGCAACCCCACACATGAATGGTTTCAGGATGCTTAAAGTTGGCATGAGACAAGACTGGTGTAGCGCTCACCTTGTCTTCTCCAAATGAGGAGTTTTCCTGATGTCCCAAACAATCGAAAAGGGGATTCATCAGAGAAAATAACTTTACCCCAGTCCTCAGCAGTCCACTGCCTGTACCTTTTGCAGAATATCAGTCTGTCCATGATGTTTTTTCTGGAGAGAAGTGGCTTCTTTGCTGGCCTCCTTGAGACCAGGCCTTGCTCCAAGAGTCTCCGCTCACAGTGCGTGCAGATGCACTCACACCTGCCTTCTGCCATTCCTGAGCAAGCTCTGCACTGGTGGTAGCCCGATCCCACAGCTGAAACACTTTTAAGAGACGGTCCTGGCGCTTGCTGGTCTTTCTTGGGTGCCCTACGCCTTTTTGGCAACAATGGAACCTCTCTCCTTGAGTTCTTGATGATGCGATAGATTGTTGACTGAGGTGCAATCTTTCTAGCTGCGATACTCTTCCCTGTTAGCCATTTTTGTGCATTGCAATGTTGACTGCACGTGTTTCTTTAGAGATAACCATGTTAACAGAAGAGAAACAATGATGCCAAGCATCAGCCTCCTTTTAAAGTGTCCAGTGGTGTCATTCTTACTTAATCATGACAGATTGATCTCCAGCCATGTCCTCATCAACACCCACGCCTGTGTTAATGGAGCAATCACTGAAAAGAGGTTAGCAGGTCATTTTAAGGCAGGGCTGCAATGATGTTGAAATGTGTTTTGGGGGATAAAGTTCATTTTCTAGCCAAATATTGACTTTGCAAGTAATTGCTGTTAAGCTGATCACTCTTTATAACATTCTGGAGATATATGCAAATTGCCATTAGAAAAAGTGAAGCAGTAGACTTTGTAAAAATTAATATTTGTGTCATTCTCAAAACTTTTGTCCATGACTGTAGTTATTAAGATTGAAGGAAGACTTTAAGTCCATCTAAAAAAAAAAAAAAAAAAAAAACGCCCCCCGAGGAAGCAACTTAGCGAAACGCGCGTTGGGGCTCTCCTGCCCGTTGTTCAGTAAGTTTGGATGCCTTATCATGCATATCTCTGACCAACTATTTATGCTGGCTATTGTTTTTACACACCACTGAGGCATATATGGCCATATGGGAGGAATATTTCGCCTGTAATAATGATAGCAGTATCTACATACTCCCAGATAATTGGTTTACCTACTAGGATTACGGACTGATGCCTGTGTGTGCTAATATACATATACACTTTAGCCTGAGATTATGATAATAACAGCATTTTACATGTATAGTTTTTTGTGATATACATTTATATATGACCCGATTGGATGAACTCCATTTAACATTTAATCTATGGTAATGGGTAGCACTTGCATATACCCTGCCTGATTGACATACTCACCTAGCCCATTGATTAATGCTTATATACAACTGTATGCCATAGTTCTTTCCAATTATTACCGCAGCACATATATGTGCAATTTTTTATTTATATATATATATATATATATATAAATATATATATGATTTGATTTATAGGCTTTTGCCTGGTCAGCAAGAGTACAGAAAGAGGACTTAGATATCCTCCAAAAATTCAAAAATAGCAAAAGAAGGCAGAGATGCTCACCTGCCCAGGCCTCCAAACAAATGCACTATCAGGATGCAGTGGACCCACATAGTTAAGATGACGGCAACACAGGTGCAAGAATACCGATGAGGCAACCGCTCACAACCTACCAATACATGGAGGGGGCGGCTGCTTGTATATTGATGCACAATGAAGACGTGTATGCAGCGCCGTTCACATTATGGCAATGCACAGCATCCAGTTAAACAGCCTAGTATTCACACCCTTCTATTAGATCAGGCGGGCTGCCCAGCGCTATTAAAATGCATGCCATGTGAACAGACACCACAGTTTACAAGACAGCCCGCCTGATCTAATAGAAGGGTGTGAATACTAGGCTGTTAACTGGATGCTGTGCATTGCCATAATGTGAACGGCGCTGCATACAAGTCTTCATTGTGCATCAATATACCAAGCAGCCGCCCCCTCCATGTATTGGTAGGTTGTGAGCGGTTGCCTCATCGGTATTCTTGCACCTGTGTTGCCGTCATCTTAACTATGTGGGTCCACTGCATCCTGATAGTGCATTGTTTGGAGGCCTGGGCAGTGAGCATCTCTGCCTTCTTTTGCTATTTTTGAATTTTTGGAGGATATCTAAGTCCTCTTTCTGTGCTCTTGCTGGTTAGTGTAGTTACTTGTAAACGTGAGGATCCGTGAAGTGGATTACAAGCTTACGTACTTTGGCCAAATTACCAACTAATACCTCACATTATTTAAATATATTTTTTAATGGTTTTTTGCACTTATTTTACAGGGTGCATGTGGGCCCATTTGGTCTTGTAAACTGTGGTGTCTGTTCACATGGCATGCATTTTAATAGCGCTGGGCAGCCCGCCTGATCTAATAGAAGGGTGTGAATACTAGGCTGTTTAACTGGATGCTGTGCATTGCCATAATGTGAACGGCGCTGCATACACGTCTTCATTGTGCATCAATATACCAAGCAGCCGCCCCTCCATGTAATTGGTAGGTGTGAGCGGTTGCCTCATCGGTATTCTTGCACCTGTGTTGCCGTCATCTTAACTATGTGGGTCCACTGCATCTGATAGTGCATTTGTTGGAGGCCTGGGCAGGTGAGCATCTCTGCCTCTTTTGCTATTTTTGAATTTTTGGAGGATATCTAAGTCCTCTTTCTGTGCTCTTGCTGGTTAGTGTAGTTACTTGTAAACGTGAGGATCCGTGAAGTGGATTACAAGCTTACGTACTTTGGCCAAATTACCAACTAATACCTCACATTATTTAAATATATTTTTTAATGTGTTTTTTGCACTTTATTTTACAGGGTGCATGTGGGCCATTTGGTCTTGTAAACTGTGGTGTCTGTTCACATGGCATGCATTTTAATAGCGCTGGGCAGCCCGCCTGATCTAATAGAAGGGTGTGAATACTAGGCTGTTTAACTGGATGCTGTGCATTGCCATAATGTGAACGGCGCTGCATACAAGTCTTCATTGTGCATCAATATACCAAGCAGCCGCCCCCTCCATGTATTGGTAGGTTGTGAGCGGTTGCCTCATCGGTATTCTTGCACCTGTGTTGCGTCATCTTAACTATGTGGGTCCACTGCATCCTGATGTGCATTTGTTTGGAGGCCTGGGCAGGTGGCATCTGCTTTGCCTGTCCAAGATATGTTATGCAATTCTATGTATAATGTTTTTCATGATATGTATGTACTGTTGTTTTTGGCTTCTTATGCATCCATGTTTGCACACTTCAGGTACTGTAGGTTATTTATCAACTGTCCATCGATGTGATCAGTGCAATTTTGCTGTTTATATTTTTTATTTTTGATGGACAGTTTTTGAATGAATATATCACAGTATCCTGATACACTATTTGTTCTAATTTCATTTGTATTACTCTGTGTTATATGACTTTGGACATTCAATTCTTACTTAACAGCGGTATCTAGGTTTTTTGCCTTCTCTCTTGTCATTTATATTCTGTATCATGTTAGTGTACTTTTTTAAACTTTTTTGTGATTCATTAATAAAAATTGCATTTGTATTTTTCTATATTTGGCTCTGTTTTCCATATATTTTTTTTTTTGGGTATTCTGATTGTCCATATATGGATGAGCATTTATAATTTGGCCTCTTTTTGGTTAAATTTAAGTCCATCTAGTTCAACCCATATCCTATCCTAACCTGCCCTAACATGTTTTATCCAGAGGAAGGCAAAAAAAAACCCATGTGGCCAACAGACTGGACATTTCAGCCTCTCCCACTCGCACACCACCTCCTCACTCGCCCCTATTTGTCGGAGTCCCGCAAGGATTCAGTACTAGGGCCCCTGCTCTTCTCCATTTACACCTTCGGCCTGGGACAGCGCATAGAATCTCATGGCTTTCAGTATCCGCTCTATACTGATGACACACAGATCTGCATCTTTGGACCAGATATCACCTCCCTACTAACCAGAATCCCACATGTCTGTCTGCTATTTCATCCTTTTTCTCCGCTAGTTTCTAAAACTAATATGTTACAAAACAGAATTCATCAGCTTTCCTCATCTCACTCGACCCCCAAATGGACAAAGCAAATGGCTGCTCACTCTCCTCAGTCCCACAAGTCCGCTGCCTCTGGGTAATCCTTGACCTTGAACTCTCCTTCAAACCACATATCCAAGCCCTCTCCACTTCTGCCGACTTCAACTCAAAAATATTTCCAAGATCCGTACATTCCTCAACCAAGAATCTGCAAAACCCTAGTCCATGCCCTCATTACCTCCCGCCTGACTACTTCAACCTCCTTCTCTGTGGCCTCCCCTCTAAAACTCTCGCACCCCTCCAATCTATTTTAAACTCTGCTGCCCGACTAACCACCTGTCCCCCGCTATTCCCCTACCTTTTCCCTGTCAATCCTGCACTGGCTCCCCATACCAAATAATCCAGTTCAAAACCCTAACCATGGCCTTGCAAAGCATCCAGAACCGTCTCCTCCATACATCTGTGACCTAGTCTCCGGA
>JARQOD010000005.1:137410144-137504091 GCA_033576555.1 Oophaga sylvatica | reverse complement strand
GTTTCGACAAAAAAAAAAAAAAAAAAAATCAGCCTGACAACAAAAACAAGCCATCAGACAATTCCAATTGATGGAAAAGTAAAGGAATTTATGGGTCTCGGAAAATAGCGACCATTTCACCTCACTTTGCATCACCCCCCCCCCTTCATTTCCATAAACTGTATAGTAAAATTAATAGTGTAAATCCAAGCTGCAACTCACCCAGCAAAAAAAACTACCCCTTTGGATAGTTCGTTACAAAAATACAAACCTTAGAGGTCTTGCAAAAGAGGAGGAAAAAACGAAATTGCCTGGGAGTGAAATCCGTATACAGGGATGAACTTAATCTATTTGTGGCCAAATAGAAGGTTAAGTGCACCCCTTTACACCCTGGCCCTTTTCCATTTTTGCGCTTGTTTTTTTGCTTTCCTTCTTCCCAGAGCCAAAACTTTATTATTTTTCAGTTAATATGGCCATGTAAGGACTTGTTTTTGGCGGGACGAGTTGTACTTTTGAACGATACCATTGGTTTTAACATATTGTATACTGGAAAACGGGGAAAAAAAAAATAAAAATCAAAGCGTGGTGAAACTGCAAAAAAAGTGCAATTCCACAATTTTATTTTCTTTTTTACCATGTTGACCAAATACTACAACTGACCTGCCATTATGATTCTCCAGGTAATTACAAGTTCGTAGATACCAAACACGTATAGGTTATTTTTTATTTAAGTGGTGAAACAAAATTCCAAAGTTTGCATTAAAAAAAAAAAAAAAAAAAGCGTCATTTTCCAAGACCCGTAGTGTCTCCCTTTTTCGAGATCTGGGGCTGGGCGAGGGCATATTTTTCTGGGTCAAAATTGGGGTGGGGGGAGGGTCATTTAACCTTGTATATATATATTTTTTTTTTTTTCCTTTTTTGCTTGCTTCAATAGTCATGGGAGACTAGAAGCTGCGATCATTCGATCGTTTGTGCTACACACAGCAGGTCTTCAGCCCTTCTCTGTGTAGCAGAAATGCTCACTTGCTACGAGCACCGACCGCTGGGTGGCGCTCAGAGATTGAAAGCGGCATTCAACATGTTAACAGCCGCGGGTGGATCGTGATTCCACCCGCGGCTGTTAGGGGCACAAGTCAGCTGTTACATCAGCTGACATGTGCTGGAAAAGATGTGGGTTCAGCGCCAGTGCCCACATCAAAGGGGGAGACACGACATGCGCCGTACATGTATGGCGCATGTTGTGAAAGTTAAACAAATCAATTAACTCCCATAGGCACAGAACAACATGCAGCTGATACTAAACTATGCTACTTGTAGACAAGGAATCTCATTAATAGCCTAAAATGAATGGGTCATTTCCACGTGCACAGTCATTACCTCTTCTCTCAGCTTCCTGATGAGTTCTGTATCATTGTGATGAGTTTTAATAACTTCTGCTTTAACGCTGGCAATGAGAGACGCACTTTCAATCAGATCTGGTCGTAACGTGCCTTGTGCAAGGAAAACTTCATCAGGGTTAAGGTTCATTTCACCAATAACTTCATTGGCAATCTAGAATCAAAGTATAGTATGTATAAGTTACTGTACATATGAATGTCAGGGCTTCATTCTCATGAAAAGCTCATTAAGATGTCTGCCAGTGTCATACTGATCTATAGGCCACCAACATATACACACACCTTTACAAAAGTGTCACCAATAATTTTCCTCTTCTCCTCTGGATTTGTCGTCATGTTAAGGGTCTTGCTGATTCTTTTACGCGGAGTCCTATCCTCCTCTGATATTGGCAACGTTGTGGTACCATTGTAAAAGGAGTGTGCTGCGTTCACAACTGTGGAGAACACGAGGGATGAATGATTGTTTGTCATATAGGACATGAAGAACCAGGCTAGGTATCAGTCTTATCTAATTAAAATGGTGATATACAGTAATTGCTACACATTGACCTGCTGGCTAGGTGAATGTAGAATTAGATGACCATCATAGGAGAATTTAATTCGGTCAGAGTAACTAAAACGTAACCTGTTTCTTCATAAACATAGCAATGTATCACCCAACCTTACTATGAGAGTGTGACCGCCAACTGCATTTTGTATTACCACTTCCACAAGAGGACTGACACTCAAGTTTCCCAGACTCAAAAACAAGGCAAATTTGTCATTTTACCTACAGCTTAAAACACGGAAAGTTTATTAAAAAAGGTAAAGAGAAGCTACAGGCTCAATTCAGATTTATTTTAACCATTTTTTCAATACATTGCAATCTTAAGGGTATGCCACACTAAACAGCGTCGCTAACGAGATCGCTAAAAAACGTCACTATTTAGCGATCTCGTTAGTGACGTTGTTGTGTGTGGCATGTACTAACGACGTGGCCCCTGCTGTGATCTCGCTCATCGTTCACTAGAGTTCTGGACCGTATTTTCATCGTTGGCGTCCCGCTGGTGAGCTTATATCGCTGTGTCTGGTACCTTTTGTGAGCGATGTGCGCTGTTTTGCACATCGCAATGATCGTCAAAGTCGTTAAGGAGATCGCTAACCGCTTATGCGACGTTAACGAGATCGCTAAGTGTGGCAGCTACTAGCGACATTAAAACGATCATGCTAGCGATCGCATTAGTATGCGTCGTTATCGTGATCGTTAGAGGGAGCGTTTAGTGTGGCAGTACCTTTAAAATGAGACCTTTTAAGTAAACACTTTTTTTTTAGTTACTTGTAAATGATTTATGGGAAATTAAAATGTGCCGTAAATGGACAGACAAGTTTGCTGTGAGAAAACAGTAACACTGAACTGTAAATCAGATGCCAGAGCACTAAATCTCTCAAAAATCACCATACAGCCGATAATGCCTGTGTAAAGACTAGAAGATGTAAGGAAACATGCCTCACAAGAAGCAGCAGCTGACAAACCACAATTCCAAAAGCCTGTAATTGTGCTACCCCAGCAGTGAGCATATCCCCCACTAATCTGCCTATATTGTGGTAGGAGGCAGTGTGTCTTTTTTTTTTGCAGCAACTATTATCCTCTGTTTTTAAAATGAAAACTTTGAGCCCAACTAGACTTGGACTCATTAAATGCTAAATTTCATATAAGACAGTCATCCTGACATTTTCTTAAAAAATTCCAGTCTCATAGGTTCTAAGAAACCTATTAATGTAGTCTGTAGAGGGAAATATGATGACAGCCGCTTTAAAGGCATTCTTTATTTAAAAAAATCCCAGTTACATAAACTGCTGGTGAGAAGTAGCTGGCTGCTGGCGTACAGGTCTGCCCTGGTGGTATATACACACTTATGGAGAACTAGTAACATTTTGCACAAACTCACAGTAAATTTAGCTTTTTAGGACACCTCTTATATTGAAAATTTCTTTACTGTTCTTAACCATATGTGATTAACGGGGCATTTGCAGTCTACAACAGACCTGGTGAAAATTAAATGCGACATAGAAAAGACGTCCCATTAATGGAGACAAACCTTTAACTTGGATTCCCAGCTTTTTCAGTGCCTCCTCCACAGACTGACTCTCTCTTTTCCGCATAAATCCATTGTCTATATGAACGGCGATAACTTGATCTTGGTTTAAGGCTTTGTTCAGCAGAGCGGTGCAGACTGTAGAATCCACTCCTCCACTTAACAGTACCTGGAGGGGACGATAACAAAACCTTTCCACTGCACTGCGTATGAACCCAACTACAAACTATTACCTCCGGCCATCTATATGACAATCACAAATGTGAATTTATTAATTACTCACCAAGACCTTTGATGAACCGACTTTCTCCTTAATATCCCGTATACATTCAATCTCTCTATTCTGAACTGTGAAAGTGCCGCTGCACCCAGCAACATCATACAAGAAATTCTTCAACATGACTTTGCCATTCTCAGTTAGGCCAACTTCTGGGTGGAACTGTACCCCATACAGCTTTTTGGATTCATTTGCTATGCCTTGGAGAGAGAAAATAAAAATGAAAAAAGTGTAACAATAATTCTATGAATAAATCACATTTCTTATTTGTAAAATTTTAAGAAATAGTATTTTGTTCGATTAAATAAATATATATATATATATATATATATATATATATATATATATATATATATATATGCTTACTTCCTATTGTACCAACCACAGATACGTTCTAGCAGCGGTAGCCAAACATGAGTCGTGCTGATTTTCTATTGAGCTTGTGAGCGCTGCACTTAAACGGGCCAGGATTGCTGGAGCAGGATTTTAGCTCCCGAACCCAATAGTCATTTTAAATTTTATTTAAAAAAAAAAAAAAAAAAAAAAGATAGTACAAAATGAAAAGCAGCAACTTTGTAGTATATCCAAAAAAAAAATAAAAGAAAAATGCTTCCTTCTCCTCCTGAACTCATCATTCATTCTCAATTCAGATAAAATTGGTCTTCAATAGAAATACATTTTTACATTATTGCGATTGGAGATGTCTGTGTCTGCCTCTAGTTCCTCCCTTCTCCATAAAATTTTAAAAGCACCAACTGCCATCTCCCATGTCAGTAATGTGGTTAGCTGCGTTCACTTGGTATAGATTTTATCCATGATTTAAGAGTAAAAGATCAGTCCAGTACTGGAAAAAAGCAGTTTTCTTTTCTATGATATATTACAAATACAAAGTTGCTTGTTTTCATGTCTTTATAGAACTAGGAAATAAAATTTTTAAACGATGGCTACTTTTTAATGGGAACCGTTTATCAGAAAAAAATGCTATTAACCTGAACATATGGGATTAATCTGCAGGTTAATAGCGTTATTAACCTGCATGGTACCCGCACTTAGTCCAACACTGCGGGGAGAAAATTAACTTTATTCCGCCCCCTGGCAGTGCTCCGGTTTCAGTCACCGCCCTGACCGACACTGGTACTGCATTAGGGCCGGCTATCCAGGGACGCAGTTACAGCCGCCGCTCCCTAAACTCAGAGACTGAACCCGCGAGGCTGTTGAGATGAGTAAAATTAATTTTCTCCACGCAGTGTTTGGCTAACTGCAGGTGCAGGGCAGGTTAACAACACTACTAACCTGCAGATTAACCCCATATCTGTAGGTTAGTGTTTTTTTCCTGTGACAGGTTCCCTTTAATTACCACTGCTCTGCCAATGCAGTAGAAGAAAAGGAATGGTCAGGAGTTATATAGAATCAGTCATCTCACCAAACACAACAGGCATTTCCCATAATAGAGCAACTCTGGCATTGTTTCCTACTATGGTATTAGGGGGAAAAAAAAAAAACAAAACATGAATACATTGACAAATGGCTGTGTCTAGCGCCATTACAGACACACTATCCAATCAGTGCAGTACTGTAAGGAAACACCCCTTTGCAGGTAGGATGGGAACACCCATGAGGAGCAACAGCACAACACTATTATAAGACAACATGCTCATGAATTGTTATTTTAAGGGACTACAAGTATTTACTAAAACAGACATGTCAGGAGACATGAAAGGTCCTCATTAAATTGCAACTAGAAAGCACAAGAATAACAGTTTTTGTGCCCTCGAAGTATGGAAATGACAAGTGGAAGCCAAGCTCCATAGTCAGTGCAAATACAAGTACATTTTTTGGGAGGCACAGACATTGGCAATGCTAGCATCTTGTAATAATATGGTAAGAAACCAGAACTGCACAAATAAGAGCAGGCTGCGTCAGAGTCTCAGCACTAGCTACATTAAGTGACAAGATGCAGTTCTCCATCTGCAGGATAGTTTGTTACCCTGGTAAAGTATATGTAAGCGTGGGACAGATCCATCCCTATAAATAGCACTTGTAAGAAGAAAACTCTGATCTGACTATTACAGAGGAGCAAGAGGAGGACAGAACTCACTAGAAACAGACGTGCATGTACGAGCAAGGCGACCCATAATCACACAGCCATACGGAGAACGTCACATATATACCTGCTACTATGTTTCCAGATTGTGCAACCACCTTAAATCCGTCAGCAACCTTGTCCACGCTGTCTCCATGTGTCAGCAAAACGACCTCCTCCTTCTGCAGCCCCCTGCAAGCAAAGAGCAGAACTATTAGAGAAGCCCAGACAGTTTCCGTGAAACCTAATAGGCAAGGAGATAACATCACTGCGACTCGGAGCCTGGCCAATCATACCGGCACCAGCTCTACGGTTAGGTGGATTAGGCAAACTATTAACCTATAAAACATGAACCATCACAACAAACATCTCAATTCATCTTATACCACTAGGAAAGTGCGGAGATCATACAGTGATGGACGCCTCCTACCTGAACAGAGAACATGTATTGTCAATGCTGATGCTGAACACTCCATCTTCCCTCACATTTTTCTTGTGGACAGTCCCTCCAAAGACTTTATTCATCATCTGCAGGTGACAGGACAGGAAAGAATAGCTGTGTATGTATATAATGCAAGCAATACCTTATTCTACTTTCAAAAGGATTCGTCTTAAAGGGGTTATTGGGCGATAATGAAATTATGACCCCACACCTGCTGATATAAGTGCATGAAGGAAATAATCAAAAGAACAGGACATGCAGACTAAGACATGCACAATACCGAACGATCCGGTGTGCATGTCGGCAGGAGTGGGGATATTAATGTCATTGGCACCGCTCACTCCGGATGAGGATGTGAGTGGTACAAGATGGGGCCCGATATCCCCTGTAAAGCATTTATTACATGCCCTTCCACCGAGTAGCCCTGTATAGCTGTGATCATGGGGGTCCATTGCAATCATGCAGAAATGATAGTCTCCTTCCTTCTTACACTCCAAAGAAAATGACACACAACAATCATTTAATTTCAGCTCCACAATCAAAACTTCAAGGGGGCATTTAGTGGGCACTATTGCACCTCGTCAGCCTGTGTCATAATGACATTTATAAGGGGTCTTCTTTTAATAGAGAACCTGTCACCAGTTGTATACCTAAGAAACCATGTAAACAGTTTCCTACAAACCTTTATACTCTCATAGGTGCCCCTGCATGCCTCTGAAAAAGTGCTGTATTTATGTCACATGAGCCCTGCAAATTGTGGGGTCCAGTCCAATGGGTAAATCCAGATCACGCTCAGCGCCAAACCAGGACCTTCAACCGCCACCTCTTCCATCTAGATGGAAATAGACGATGTCTCCTACATCATGCTCAGTGTTAATAGTCTTGCACTTGCACCTCACTCTGCCCTACTGTACAGCCAAGGACATGGCAACATAGGAGTGAAACCAGCACATCACTGCATGGATGACAGACGTCATGGACTTCCATCCACATAGAAGAGGTGGCATTTGAAGGGCCCGGAGTAATGCTAAGCGCGATCTGGCTTTGCCCACTGGAACGGACAGTTAATGTAGCACGAGACATGAATAAACACTTTCAGAGGTATGCAGGGGTACCTATGCGGGCATAATAGGGTTCCCGGAAACTTGTTTACAGGCTTATAAAAGGTCATGAACATGGTTTATAAAAATGCACAAAACTGGTGACAAGTTCCCTTTACAGCCGAGGGTGGTTTGCACGTTAATGACCAGGCCAATTTTTACAATTCTGACCACTGTCACTTTATGAGATAACTCTGGAACGCTTCAACGGATCTTGGCGATTTTGAGAATGTTATCTCGTGACATATTGCACTTCATGATAGTGGTAAGATTTCTTCGATATAACTTGCGTTTATTTATGAAAAAACACGGATTTTGGTAAGAACTTACCTGTAAAATCCTTTTCAGCGAAGGAAGGAAGAGAGACACAGTATTCATTACTGATGGGTAGGCGGAGCCCCAGATCAGGATGTCACCTCAGATCAAAAGAGTGCTGACTGGCTGGCCCCTCCAGCTCGGGCTCCTCCTACTCAGCTCCAGTCGTACCAAAGCTTTTAGGAAAAGAGCCAAGATCACCAGCGGAGCAACATAACCCCTTCTGAAGGAACTTCAGAGAAAAAACACAAGGATACAGGTTATGCATGCAAAGAAAGCCAAAAACCACAGAGTTCCAGGTACTACTCACGGAACCTGACTACTGCGATGAGCTGGCGATGCTGGAACAGAGCCTTAGCGCGCTGACCTCAGCCCAGATAATCGCTATCAGATAAGGGTCGCGCTGCATCTGAAAACATCAACACACTTCTGCCTTGGGAGGGTGCTGTGTCTCTCTTCCTTCCTTCGCTGAAAAGGATTTTACAGGTAAGTTCTTACCAAAATCCGTGTTTCAGCTGCAGATGGAAGGAAGAGAGCCACAGTATTCATTACTGATGGGACGTCCCAAAGCAGTTCAAAAATAAGGGTGGGAAAAAACCAACAAGAGGCAGAAACCCAACAACCTTAACAACAAAGCGCAACCAGCGCTAAACACAAGTTCATCCAGAACTTTAAACTACAGCTGCCTGCAGGACCCTACGTCCGAGGGCTGCATCAGCGGAAGCACTGACGTCCACTTTTATAAAACTTCGTAAACGTGTGGACAGAGCGCCAAGTCGCCGCCCGGCAGAGCTGCACTGCCGAAGCACCTTGGTGAAAAGCCCACGATGAAGCCACAGCCCTCGTGGAATGGGCTTGAATCTTAATCGGGCAAGATTCACCCTGAAGACGGTAAGCTTCCAATATAGCTGACCGAATCCAACGAGCTATAGAATCCTTGGAAGCTCGTTGACCACGCCGACGACCGACTGGAACCACAAATAGGGAGTCCGTCTTACGAAAACCTTGAGTAATAGATAGATAAAACTTCAAGGCCCGCACTAAATCCAATGTGTGTAAAGCACGCTCTTTCACATTCTTCGGATCCGGGCAGAATGAAGGCAACACAATATCCTGGTTGACATGAAATTGTGACACCACTTTAGGCAAAAAATCACCCCGAGTGCGAAGCACTACACGATCCGGAAAAAACTCCAGAAAAGGAGGCGAACAAGAAAGAGCTGCCAACTCAGAAACTCTCCTCAAGGAAGTGACTGCAACAAGGAAAGCCACCTTCCAAGAAAGTAAAGAAAGGCTAGCAGAAACCATAGGCTCAAAAGGTTTATGCTGAAGAGCCTCCAAAACAAGGTTGAGCCGCCAAGGAGACACGGGTGCCTTCCGCGGCGGGAACTTACGAGATATACCTCGGAAAAAGGAGAGCACGTCTCTATTTGAAGCAATGGTTCTCCGGAACAATAAGGACAGAGCAGAAATCTGACCTTTCAGGGTGCTGACTGCCAAACCCTTGTCTAGCCCATGCTGCAGAAAAGCCAACAGGTTGGGAATGGAAAATTTTCTCGGGTTCCGAGAGGACCCCAAACACCACGAAAAGAAGGTTTCCCAAATTTTGTGGTAAATCCTAGTAGTAGCCGGACTTCTTGCAGCACGAAGGGTAGCAATGACCTCGGCTGAGAAACCTCTACGGGTCAAGATTTCGGTCTCAAGAGCCACGCCGTCAAACGCAGGGACATCAAGTCCGGATGGCAAACGGGCCCCTGAGTCAACAAGTCCGGTTGAAGAGGGAGTGGAAAAGGAGGTGCCGCCAACAGCGACATTGTCGAGAACCACACCCTTCTTGGCCAGTCTGGAGCTATCAAAATAGCTGGAATTCTCTCTAGTCTGATCCGACGCAGTACTAGAGGAAGTAAGGATATCGGCGGGAATACATAGATCAGCTCGAACTGATCCCACTGAGCCACTAGAGCATCCACCGCCACAGCCTTCGGGTCCTTGTACCTGGACATGAACGTCGGTAACTTGGCATTGGACCTGGATGCCATCAAATCCACTTGTGGGGTTCCCCAGCGAGAGCACAGTAGTGCAAAAACTTCCGGGTGGAGGCTCCATTCCCCGGGATCCATCCTTCTGCGACTGAGAAAGTCCGCTGTAATATTCTGAACCCCTGGAATGTGAATCGCCGAAATGGCTGATACACTGGCCTCTGCCCAAATCAGAATTCGGGACACCTCTACCATGAGTCTGGAACTCCTTGTCCCACCTTGGTGATTGATATACGCGACAGCCGTCGCATTGTCTGTCTGCACTCGGACTGGCAGACCGCTCAAAGGGACCGTCTAATGTTGGGCAAAGGAAAATCGCCCTCAATTCCAGGATGTTGATCGGAAGAACAGACTCTTCCGATGACCATACCCCCTGAATCCAGAGATTGTTCCAAACACCCCCCAGCCCGTCAGGCTGGCATCGGTGGTTATGACTGACCACTTCGGAGGGAGGAAAGACTTCCCCAGGGAGAATGCCCCTGGACGTAACCACCATTCTAGAGAATCCCACACCGCGCGAGAAATGGTGACACTGCAATCCAGCGATTGCGACTGGTTCCACCGACTCAAGATGAACTTTGGAGAGTCCTGGAATGGAACTGGGCAAAAGGAATTGCCTCCATGGACGCCACCATCAGTCCCAGAAGACGCATACACTTCCGTAGGGACATTGCCGTTGAGGATTTCATAATCTGTACATGTCGAAGAAGACATGACTGTTTGTCTGGTGGTAGGGAAACTACCGACCGAAACGTGTCGAGATGCATTCCCAAAAAGAGGATTGTCCTCGATGGTTCCAGGGACGACTTCTCCCAATTGACCAGCCAACCGAAGTCCTTCAGAAACTGAAGAGACAAATCCCGAGCCGTCAACGCCTCCTCCTCCGAGGAAGCCACGATCAAAAGATCGTCCAAATAAGGGAGAATCGTAATCCCCTGTCTTCGAAAGATTGCCATGAGGGGCGCCAGAATTTTTGTAAAGACCCTTGGCGCTGAGGCTAAGCCGAACGGCAGAGCCACGAACTGGTAATGATTCTGACCTATGGCAAATCGAAGAAAGCGCTGATGAGCCTTTCCGATGGGAATATGCAAATAGGCGTCGCGAATGTCGATTGACACCAGAAAATCGTTCTGTGACAGAGCTGCCACAACGGAACGAAGCGACTCCATGCGAAATTTCCGGGCATGGACATGCCGGTTTAATCGCTTGAGATCCAGAATCGGGCGAAATTTGTTCTCCTTTTTGGGAACTATAAAAAGGTTGGAATAAAAACCTTTCCCTCGGTCCTCTGACGGAACCGGTATCACTACACCCTTTTGTAGCAGAGATTCGACCTCTCGCTGTAGAGCGACAACAAGCTCGGGTTCCGACGGAACGTGAGATTGACAAAAAACATTTGGGGGTCGAGAAGCAAACTCTATGAAATAGCCTGCCGACACTATCCGCGTTACCCAGGAATCTGGAACGCGAGCCATCCAAGTCTCCTTGAAAAGAAGCAGGCGACCCCCCACTCGAGAATCCTCGAGTGGACCCCTGGCGTCAATCCGACTTTGCGGGCTTCTTGTCAAGTTCCCGCTTGTCCTGG
The DNA here is from genome assembly GCA_033576555.1 of Oophaga sylvatica. Classification (NCBI taxonomy): domain Eukaryota; kingdom Metazoa; phylum Chordata; class Amphibia; order Anura; family Dendrobatidae; genus Oophaga; species Oophaga sylvatica. The sequence goes on along the minus strand of JARQOD010000005.1, from coordinate 137,492,799 downwards.
CGGAAACTCTGCTTCCAGGGAGTACGAGTTTTCTGAGAGGATTTCTTTCCTGAGAAGGAAGGACGACCCGATCCCCACGAGGAGTGACTAGATCGTCCTCGGCCCCGAAAGGACCGCCGACCACTATAGACACCAGGCTTACTGGACACCGAGGCCATGGCCCTACGCTGTGGTAATGCTGATTCCTTCGCCTTAGCCTTGGAAATCAGCTCTGTGAGGTCGGATCCAAAAAGATGGCCACCCTTGTAAGGTAAGGCCAACAACCCTTGTTTGGAAACTGCGTCCCCGGCCCACTGTCTGAGCCATAAAGCTCTTCTGACTGTGACCGCTGAAGCTTGCGCTTTGGCCAGCAGAGATGCCGTATCCAGACCGGCATCAAATATATAACAGGCTGCCGTTTCTAACCATTCACAAGTTTCCCGTATCTCAGATAACGGAGATTCATTTTGCAACTCCGTCTTCAGACGTGCCAACCAGCTTAGAGAAGCTCTAGCAGCACACATGGATCCTAGCACTGCTCGGAATCCATGACCCGCAGCCTCATAGCTTGCTTTTGCCGCCAATTCTGCTTTTCTATCCAAAGGCTCCTGTAAGCTCGCTTTTCCCTTAATAGGGAGTAGTGAGGATTTACTAAGCTGAGATAAAGACACATCCACTTCAGGAGCAGAAGTCCAATTAGCCTTTAACTCCGCAGAGCAAGGATAAAGTGTATCAAAGAAATGCGTTCCATGAAAACGCTTATCTGGACACAGACGTTCCTCCTCTATTACACTATTAAGCTCATCCAGAGCTGGTAATGTTGTACGCGAAGCACGGGACTCCTGGAACATGCGTGCTGATTTACCAGGACGACTAGTTACCTCCTCCGGTAACTGTAATATATCTCTCATGGCTTCAATTAATGCCTCCGTACGCTTCGCCATAGAGGAACGCCCCTGCGGCTCGTCCGCATCTGAATCGGATATTTCTCCATCCGAATTTAAAGGGGAACTCTGCCCAATATCAGATACATCTGACTCGCTCCGTGTAGAGGCCGGTAACGGCCTGCGTCGCTTCCTCTGAGAGGAATTAGCAGACACATATTGACCTAAAAGGTCAGACAAGTTGTTGATCGATCGAGCGATATCGTCCAATTTTCCACCGCTGTCGACCGCAGCGCTAGACGCTGTGGAGGTCTGCGTATCTGATTGCCGTAATGGCACTGGGACATGGTCCGCGGCATCTGAACTCTGTTCAGACATGTCTCACCTGTATGAGCAGGTCAAAGCGGTAATACCAGCAAAAACTATGTGGTTTTTTTTTTTTTTTTTTTTAAACGCTGAAGGGTTAACGCTTCACCAAGCAGGGTTACCCCAGCGGTATTCAGTCAAAAAATTTAGCTGGTAGAAATAACCCTCAGAGGGGGTTAATATTGCAAACTCACCACAATATATATATATTTGTGAGCCCCAGCCAATTTTTATGTCTCTAATGAGACTGCAGCTGCAGGATAGCGATCGCTGCGCTGCGGGGTGAGGAATCAGCACTCACCCAGCTGGCCGTGGTGTCTTATGAGGAGAGGAGCGGTCTGAGGAGCCCAGGAGCCTGTGTAATGGCCGCCACAGTGAGGGAGTCGCAGGAGAAACGCCAGAGCGCGCGTCTTCCTGCTCAGAAGACCGGGAATAGTTAGGCCACGCCCCCCGCCAGCTCGAATATTGAGCGCGAACTCCCTCGCTCCTGCTCCCTCTCTGTCCTGCAAGTATCTGCCTGCGGACAAAAGATCACCACATCTACTTGTAACAGCGCTGTCACAGCAGCGCTGAAGCATACTGACATACATGTAGTAGTGCTGTCACAGCAGCGCTGAAGCATACTGACATACAAGTAATAGCGCTGCTCACTCAGACGCTAAAGCACTCACACATAATTATAATAAAAAATTTGTGTGGAGTACTCACCAGCCAAGGCGCCACAGGGACCCTCAGGGGTTTCTGGCGCTGTGCCCATGCTTCCCCCCAGGGCGAGGAACGCAGTGACCGCACGTGTGGTTTGCGTCCCGCCAGGGAAGCTCTCCTCATCCCCCAGGGCCGGCAAGGATTCTGCAGGGACTTTGAGTAAATACAGATCCGCCAAGGGAGAGGTTGGGGTACAGCAGCGCTGGTACCCCTGAGACCTCTAGACCAACTAGTGATCCAAGTCTCCTGTCCGAATATAAAATAATAAAATCTTCTGAGGAGCTGCATTAGCAGCGACCATCCTCTGGACCTCAAATCTTAGACTGGAGCTGAGTAGGAGGAGCCCGAGCTGGAGGGGCCAGCCAGTCAGCACTCTTTTGATCTGAGGTGACATCCTGATCTGGGGCTCCGCCTACCCATCAGTAATGAATACTGTGGCTCTCTTCCTTCCATCTGCAGCTGAAAACGGAAATATGGCGAAAATTTCGCAATTTTCAAACTTTGAATTTTTATGCCCTTAAAACAGAGAACTATGTCACATAAAATAGTTACTAAATAACATTTCACATGTCTACTTTACACCAGCACAATTTTGGAAACATTTTTTTTTGTTAGAAAGTTATAAGGGTTAAAAGTTGACCAGCGATTTCTCATTTTTTACAACAAAATTGACAAAACAATTTTTGAGACCACCTCACATTTGAATTCACTTTGAGGGGTCCATATGGCAGAAAATACCCAAAAGTGATACCATTTTAAAAACTGCACCACTCAAGGTACTCAAAACTACATTCAAGAAGATTAACCCTTCAGGCGCTTCATAGGAATTTTTGGAATGTGGAAGTAAAAAAAATGAACATTTAACTTTTTAGTCACAAAAATTATCTTTTACAAAATTTCTTTATTTTCACAAGGGTAAAAGGAGAAAATTGACAGAAAAAGTTGTTGTGCAATTTCTCCTGAATACGCTGATACTCCATATGTGGGGGAAAACCACTGTTTGGGCGCACAGCAGGACTCGAAAAGCAAGGAGCGCCGTTCGACTTTTCCCAAACCAAAATTTGCTGGAATTGAGATCAGACACCATGTCACGTTTGGAGCCCCTGATGTGCCTAAACAGTGGAAAACCCCACAAGTGACACCATTTTGGAAACTAGACCCCCTAAGGAACGTATCTAGATGTGTGGTGAGCACTTTGAACCCCCAAGTGCTTCCAACAAGTTTAGAACGTAAAGCCGTGAGAAAAAAAAAAAAAAATCATATTTTTTCCACAAACATGATCTTTTAGTCCCCAATTTTTTATTTTCACAAGGGTAAGAGGAGAAATTGGACCCCAAAAGTTGTTGTGCAATTTATCCTGAGTACGCAGACACCCCATATGTGGGAGAAAACTACTGTATGGGCACACGTCGGGGCTCGGAAGGGAAGTAGTGACGTTTTGAATTGCAGACTTTGATGGAATGGTCTGCGGGCGTCATGTCGCATTTGGAGCCCCTGATGTGCCTTAACAGTGGAAACCCCCAAGTGACCCCATTTTGGAAAATAGACCCCCCAAGGAACTTATGTAGATGTGTGGTGAGCGCTATGAACCCCCAAGTGCTTCACACAAGTTTATAACGTACAGCCGTAAAAACAAAAAAATCATTTTTTACAAAAATGATATTTTCGCCCCCAATTTTTTATTTTCCCAAGGGTAACAGAAGTAATTAGACCCCAAGAGTTACTGTGCAATTTGTCCTGAGTACGCTGATACCCCATATGTGGGGGAAAACTACTGTTTGGGCGCATGGCAGAGCTCAGAAGGGAAGGAGCGCCGTTTGACTTTTCAATGCAGAAATAGCTGGAATTGAGATCAGACGACATGTCACATTTGGAGAGCAGCTGATGTGCCTAAACAGTGGAAATCCCCCAATTCTAACTCCAACCCTAACCCCAACGTACCCCTAACCCTTGTCCCAACCCTAACACACCCCTAACCCTAATCCCAACCCTAACCCCAATTCTAACTTTAGCCTCAACCCTAACGGGAAAATAGAAATAAATACATTTTTTTTAATTTTATTATTTTTCCCTAACTAAGAGGGTGATAAAGGGGGGTTTGATTGATATAGCAGATTTTTATGTTTGGCAGTTGTCACACGCTAAAAGACGCTTTAAATTGCAAAAAATAGTTTTTGCATCACCACATTTTGAGAGCTATATTTTTTGCACATTTTGGCCCACAGAATCATGTGAGGTCTTATTTTTTGCGGGACGAGTTGATGTTTTTATTGGTACCATTTTTGGGCACGTGACAGTTTTTGATCACTTTTTATTACGATTTTTGGGAGGTCAGAATGAACAAAAATCAGCAATTCATGAATTTCTTTTGGGGGGGCGTTTATACCATTTCACGTGTGGTAAAATTGATAAAGCAGTTTTATTCTTCGGGTCAGTACGATTACGGCGATACCTCATTTATATAATTTTTTTATGTTTTGGCGCTTTTATAAAATAAAAACAATTTTATATAAAAAATAATTATTTTTGCATCGCTTTATTCTGCGAGCTATAACGTTTTTATTTTTTCACTGATGATGCTGTATGGCGGCTCATTTTTTGCGGGACAAGATGACATTTTCAGCGGTACCATGCTTATTTATATCCGTCTTTTTGATCGCGTGTTATTCCACTTTTTGTTCGGCGGTATGGTGATAAAGCATTGTTTTTTTTTTTTTTTTAAAGGGGTTCACTAAAGGGGTTAACTAGTGGGACAGGTTTATAGGGCGGGTCGTTACGGACGCGGCGATACTAAATATGTGTACTTGTGTTTTTTTTTTATTTACATACAGAAATGAATTTATTGGGGAATGTTTTTTTTTTTTTTTCATTTAGGAATTTTTTTTTTTTTTTTTTTACACATGTTTATTTTTTGTTTTTTTTACATTTTTACTTTGTCCAGACATCATTGTATAATGTCAGACCAGCGATGTGACAGGCAGTGCTGCAGGCTTTCTCAGTGCCTGTCACTGAGGAAGCCGCCTCCCTGCAGAACCCCGCGGTCATCTTGGATCCGGGGTCCTGCAGGGAGGAGGGTCCCTCGGAACAGCGCTATACATCGCGCTGTTCTGAGGGTCTCAAGGAAGCACGCAGGGAGCCCCCTCCCTGCGCGACGCTTCCCTATACCGCTGGAACACTGTGATCATGTTTGATCGCAGTGTGCCAGGTGTTAATGTGCCGGGAGCAGTCCGTGACCGCTCCTGGCCCATAGTGCCGGGTGTCAGCTGTGATAATCAGCTGACACCCGGCCGCGCTCCCCCAGGGAGCGCGTCCGATCGCTGGGACGTACTATCCCGTGCATGATCAGATTGGCCCAGGTCACCTGGACGGGATAGTACGTCCAATGGCAGAAAGGGGTTAAAATATGGAATAAAATAACCTGATTGGCAAATGACGTAAAGAGAAAAAGAATATAATAAAGTTTTTAGTCACCTCACTAAAATTAAGTAAAGTATGGTTGCAGAGCTCTTTTTTTTTTATATTAGTTTACAATAAATGGGGAAGGAAAGAAAAAAATTGGGCAGGGAAGAAACTGGCAATGCAGGAGTACAGCTCATACAGACTCACATGATCCCAAGTAGGTATTACCGTATTTTACGGATTATAAGACGCACCCCAAATTTTGAGAAGAAAAATAGAAACTTTATTTTTTTCTTTTTAATAAAATGGTGGTGCTTCTTATAATCCATGCGTCTTATTGCTTACCGGGGGTGGTGAGTGCAGTGAAGCGGGTTCCCAGGGTCGCTGCTGGAGGAGGCAGGAGTGGGGTACTGCTGCAGCTCGCAGACTGGGAAAAAGGTTTTTTTTTTTTACGATGTGCGGCGCAATGCTGAGGGTGTCCGTTGCTGCTGCGGTGCTCCTGCTGGTGTCTCCTGTGCTGCGGTGGGGGGGCTCTGCCAATATTTTGCAAAAGGCCAGATCTCAGCGCTGAAATCTCACTTCCCGAGATCTTGGTGCAGAGATCTCCATCTGTGCATGCGGCGGCCATTTTCCCCGGAGTCCACCGCACAGGAAACCATGGGGGGGGGAGGTCTTGCTCTGGCCTTTCGCAAAATGTCGGCAGAGCCACCCCCCACAGCAGCACCGCCGGGCACCCACAGAACCCCCTCATCCCAGCCTGCAGCAACTTTATCGGTAAGGTATATACGCATTATAAGTTGCACCCCCAATTTCCCCCCAAATTTGGAAGAAAAAAGTGAGTCTTATAATCCGAAAAATATGGTACACAGAAAGTGATGCCATGTATAACCCCCTCTCGTAGATTAAGTTAAAGAAACGCTCCCCTTAAAGCAACAATTTACAAATACCTGCATGCCATAGCAGATCCCAAGCACTGGCTTGCCAATGGTGAATATAGCAGAGTCAAACCATGGAGCATCTTCAGCATACACTGAGTTTGGTCCACCTGATATGATGATCGCTCTATAGATAAAAGAAAGAAAAATAAGTTGTTTAAAAGATCAAACAAAAATTTAAATATATAAGAATTTGATCTTTCATCAACCGCGTATACTGATCAGAGAAAATGCAGCATTCTCGCTAGTCAAGAAACACATTGCCATTATTACACTATGTTCCAAACTATTATGCAAATGATATTTTTCTCTGATTTTCCTAAGTGGTCGATGCAAATAACAGTCAGTCTAATAAAAGTCATCACCCGTTAGAGTATACATCGAATTTTATTGAAGAAACCTTCCAATGATAACAGTATAATCTCCAAAATGGAAAAAAACTCAAAATGCACTATTCCAAATTATTAGGCACAGTAGAATTTCTGAACATTTGATATGTTTTAAAGAACTGAAAATGCTCATTTGTGGAATTTGCAGCATTAGGAGGTCACATTCACTGAACAATAAAGCTATTTAACTCCAAAACATCCTAACAGGCCAAGTTACATGTTAACATAGGAACCCTTCTTTGATATCACCTTCACAATTCTTACATCCATTGAACTTGTGAGTTTTTGGAGAGTTTCTGCTTGTATTTCTTTGCATGAAGCCTCCCAGAGCTGCGGTTTTGATGTGAACTGCCTCCCACCCTCATAGATCTTTTGCTTGATGATACTCCAAAGGTTCTCTATAGGTTTGAGGTCAGGGGAAGATGGTGGCCACACCATGAGTTTATCTCCTTTTATGCCCATAGCAGCCAATGACTCAGAGGTATTCTTTGCAGCATGAGATGGTGCATTGTCATGCATGAAGATGATTTTGCTCCTGAAGGCACATTTCTGCTTTTTATACCATGGAAGAAAGTTGTCAGTCAGAAACTCTATATACTTTGCAGAGGTCATTTTCACACCTTCAGGAACCTTAAAGGGCCCTACCAGCTGATTCCCTATGATTCCGGCCCAAAACATGACTCCTCCACCTCCTTGATTACGTCGCAGCCTTGTTGGGACATGGTGGCCAACCACTAATCCATCCATCTGGATCATCCAGGGTTGCTCGACATTCATCAGTAAACAAGACTGTTTGAAAATTAGTCTTCATGTATGTCTGGGTCCACTGCAACCGTTTCTGCTTGTGAGCACTGTTTAGGGGTGGCCGAATCGTAGGTTTATGCACCACAGCAAGCCTTTGAAGGATCCCACACCTTGTGGTTTGAGGGACTCGAGGCTCCAGCAGCTTCAAATAACTGTTTGCTGGTTTGTAATGGCTTTTTAGCAGCTGCTCTCTTAATCCGATGAACTTGCCTGGCAGAAACCTTCCTCATTCTGCCTTTATCAGCACGAACACGTCTGTGCTCAGAATCAGCCACAAATCTCTTAACAATACGATGATCACGCTTAAGTTTTCCGGAAATATGTAATGTTTTCATTCCTTGACCAAGGCATTGCACTATTTGATGCTTTTCAGCAGCAGAGAGATCCTTTTTCTTTCCCATTTTACTTGAAAACTCTGGCCTGCTTAATAGTGTGGAACATCCAGTTTTCCTTTTATTGGGCTCACATGGCAAACTAATTATCACAGGTATCTGAGATTGATTTCAGTTATCCAAAGAACCCTGAGACACAATACAATCAATGGGTTTCATTTACAAAAAAAAAAAAAAAAAAAAACACGCTATAACACTTAAAACCAATTTGCATAATAATTTGGAACATAGTGTAAAGTGGAGTGGTATCGCTAATGTAAATTCCCTGCCCCTAGTATTAAACTTACCAAAAGCCATAGTCTTCTTTAACCAGTACCACTCCAGTTCATCTCCAGCAGTTTGTGGCCTGCTGAATCGTTCCATTGTTTACTGGGAGATCAGAAAGTCACAATTCAACGTAAGTCTAAGGGTATGTTCCCACGGTCAGTTAACGCTCCGCAGCGTCCAACCCGTAGCGGCATTGGTTTTCAAGAAATCCCATGTCCACTATCCATGCACGGACGCCTCTGGTTGCCCTACGGAAACTGACATGCGGCACGTCTTTCCAGACCGCAACATGTCTATTTACGTACCGGAGACGCTTAGTCTCCGCTGCGTAAATCACCCATACGCTTTCATTAGATGCGGTGAAACCGCATTATCTTCCTAGCCACATGCATAAGTGCAGGAACGCAGCTTACTACGCATGTGTGCTAATTTAAATAATGGTGTACCTTGTTTCAGCCGGAAGTACACCTGCACTGCAGTTCTCGCGATCGATCAGCTGATCTCGAGAACGGCAGTGCACGTGACCGCCGGGGACCGAGCTATCTCTGGTCATCATTCAAGCTCCGCTGTGTTCTGGATGTCAGGCTGAATGGTGGCATAATGCCCCCGTTCAACTATAGGCATCCAGATGTAGCAGAGTTGGACTCGTCGTGGGACACTATGTATATCTTCTCAGCAGACAGGTAAGGATTTTATTGCTTTATTTTATTTCTCTTCCAGGAGATGTTGGCATCGGTGGAATAGGCGATGCAGTAAGTATAGTTTAATTAAGATCTATTAAAAGGAGTCTATGTCATTATTGCAATTAAAGGACTTTATTCTGGCTCTGTCTTTATTTACCATACAACTAGAGGATTAGTAATGGGTAGGTGTCTTATAGATGCTTCTCCATTACCAAGCCATGGGCTTGATGGCACCTGACAATACAAAGGTGCAGGGTGGATAAAAATCATGATTTTTTTAAAAAAAAAATCAAAAAAAAAAAAAAAAAAAAAAAAAAAAATCGGATTTTTTTGATTTAAATAGGATTTTTTAATCAAGTTGTACACAAGCAAAACTTTGTCTTTTTGCAAATCAAATTATTTTACACAAATAAAAATATTAAAACAGTTGATGATTATGAAACCTAATAATTTTTATTTGCACTATTAAACAATCAGAATTGAACTACAGAGAGCAAGTACTTTTTAACAATAGCCTATCTCTAACGTTTGAAGTAAGCAAACATCTTCAGTGAATACATCAGTCCTTTAAGCCTACTGTTTATTTAGGACTTTTAATAGGAAAACTAGTTATCCTGCTTTAGCAGTTCCTAAGCGGTTTCGGACTGTTGTGTGCACAAAACCAAATGAAGAAAACAATCTCTCTACTCCTGCCGATGAAGCCGATGCAGTCAGTAGCTGAGTAGCTACATTTATTATCTTCGCTGGAAGAACAAGTGATTGCGACTTCCACAAGTCCAGTGGTTTTAGTTCATTAACGACGTTATCTGCAAACATGTATTTTTGAAATGGTGCAGATTCACACTTCAATTTCAGCACAGTTGCCACAATGTCATGGTTAGTATTGGCGAGCCACTCCATTGCAGAGTTGATTTCCGCCTCAGATAGTTTTTTCCCTCTGTAGATGGGATGCAAGATATTGGCTAAATAGTGTTCTTCTTTTAATGCGTGGTCCTTGCGGTGGTGTATTGCAACCTTTACATTGTTTGAGAGGTTCAAGCGATCTAGCGAACCTTCTAAATCTTTCCAAACTTCTGTGGCATCAGCTATGGTTGCAGTATCTTTCTGCATTTTATCCAACACAATAGATATTGGCTTTAACCTTTCCAAAAGGTCCTCGGCATTTCTCTTCACACCAAGATTTAATACTTTGCTTCGTATATTAGCATCAATTTTATCCCGATGTGTTTCGCAAATGGACACTAATTTTGACCAGTTGTTAATAAACAGTTCCAAGCATTCGGCCAAGGTATTCCATCTAACATCTTGTGGTAGAACCAACTTCAGTCCTCCCATTCCCTTGTAGGTTGCATGTGCAAAATGATTATTGCGGAAATATTTAACAATTTCTACAACATGTTCCTTGACACCCGAAATATGCAGGTCTTTTGCCAAAAGATGCAACAAATGGGCAGAACAACCGTATGTAATGACATTTGTGTCATCCTCATGTGCCAGTTCCGCTCGCATTTTTGCCACATTGCTTGCGTTATCAGTAACTAAGCTCCTTACTTTACATCCAAACTGTTCTTGGCATTGGTGAATTGAGTTCTTAGCAATTTCAAGTAAATATTCAGCAGTATGTGAATTTCCAGATGTGTCGATTGTGTCTGTAAGGTAAGTTTCACCATCTTCTGTTGTGACACAAGTGCAAATTATGGGGTCGTTGTGGATGTTGCTCCAACCATCCAAGCTCATGTTAACAACTTTGTCTTTCAAATATTTTGTACAAGCCGCTCTTTCTTTGTCGTATACAGCCTGAAGATGTTTTACTGAGATATCAAATCTACTTGGTGGTTTGTAGCCTGGTCTTATTCCTTCGATCATTTGTACAAACAATGGGTGTTCAACTAGTCGGAAAGAAGAATTGGTTGCAAATATGAATTTAGCAATTAATTCATCAAAATGTTCTTTCTGGCTCGTCGTAGTCTTTAAGAGGAATTTTTCTACACTTTGCACGCAAAGTTTTTTGTTGGGCTGCTTTGTTGAAGTTGTACCCAGATATTGATTGTCACGTGCAGCACAAGCCATATTTGACCTGAAAGCACAGTAATTAAAAATATAATTCGACTGCGTATTTGAAGAAATATAACGAAAATATTTTGAAACAAACTTTTTGAACAATGTAATGGTCCTCGTCCTATAAGGGCTGTCTCAAAAGTTATGCTACTCAAGTTTCCGGTGAAGTTGCTGTAATACTAGTAATATCAGAGCAACTGAAAAAAATTATGTCACAAAAGTTTTAAAAATGTTTTTTTAAAAAAATGGTCAATTTGGCAGACTTCAAAAGTGAATTGTAGTCTACAATAAAAAAAAAAAAAAAAATAGGCGTATACACACTCTTATTTTTACTTAACGTTAATCTTCTGTGAAATATTGCCTTAACATAAATTTAAATTCTATACTCCAGAACTAGTGCTAGAAATTTTTCTTTTCATAGACTTTAACCATCCCAGTAAAACGTCTGTTAAAATAGGTTGTAATTGCCAGACTTACCACTAGTGCTAGGGTCCTGGTGCATAAGAAGCTGTGGGGGTTCATTGACATTAGTTGTATCACTATCAACATCTTCATTTCCCTTCTGGTTGCAGTTTTCATAATGTGATTTCAAACGGCAAACAAGTCCTTGGATATCTTTTTGACAGTATTTGCACTTTGCTCTCCCACCTTTCTTTCCAAGCTCTGCTGGCATCTCAACAAAATGAACCCAAATAGGGTCTCTCTTACGACCTGCCATGGCTCACGCAGATCACTTCTGAAGTTTGATTGTTACTACAGCCAAGTACTGCTGACTGACTATCCAACAAGTTTGGGCATGTCAACTGAATGGAAAAAGAAACTGAAACCAAGCTACAGAAAGTGAAACCAAGCTAGAAGTGTGGAGTTAATTGAACAATGATTGAAAGTTTTAGATTTTAATCGTGATTTATATTAAAAAAATCTTTTGATTTAAATCAGTGATTTAAATCATGATTAAAATCACGATTTAAATCGATCTGATTTAAATAGAAAAAAATCATTTGATTTAAATCAATCCACCCTGCAAAGGTGACATCAACCCCACAAATATTACCCCAATGTTATTGATGAGCGAGTATACTCGTTGCTCGGGTTTTCCCCGATCACGCTCGGGTGGTCTCCGAGTGTTTGGAAATGCTCGGAGATTCAGTTTCTGTTGCAGCAGCTGCATAATTTATGGCTGCTGGACAGCTTGAATACATGTGGGGAATGCCTGCTTTTTAAGGAATCCCCACATGTATGCAGGCTGTCAAATAGCCGCAAATCATGCAGCTGCGGCAACAGAAACTGAATCACCGAGCATTTCCAAATACTCAGAGACAACCAGAGCTGCTCGGGGAACACCCGAGCAACGAGTATACTCGCTCCTCACTAAATCCTATCCACTATGCTGTAACAGCTGGATGTGACAAAAAGACGCATGCAATAAAAAACGCATCAAAAGAACATGCGGAAAAAACGCATCAAAAACCCATGTAAAAACTCAGGAGACCTGCAAGATACCTCAGGTGCAAATTTGGTGCAGATTTCACCTGCGTCAAATCCTGAACAAATACTGAGCCATTCCTGATTGTGTGCACATATACTAAGAGGCAGTACAAGGCTTTCAGACATACAGTGTGAACTTGTGACAGTCACATCGGACTTCCGGTCAATCAGAAGTTGAGGTCACAAGATGGAGCCACCAGACCGAAGTGACGCCAGGAAGAGCTGAAGACAGCGGGCAGCAAGCGGAATACTAGAGGCAGAGAATTTACATTAGTAGATTAACTCCAGCGGTGAAACAAAAACCGCTGGAGTGGTGTTCGTTACTAAAGAATAGTCGTCAGAGGAAGAGTACTAGAAGTCTAGTGCCACCTAGTGGGGGTAGCAATCCTTAAAGACAAGATCAAAACTGTAACAAGCCTTGACTCAAATTACAATGAAAATCCAAACCAGCCCCTTCTTTTGGGGTGTTTACACTCATCAGCATGGCCTATAAGTCTCCTTACACCAGCTTTGCACTCTCTACAATGGGAACTGTACCCACATAGGTCAACTAAGAGACACTTCACCTTGGTTATAAGGCTCAGCAACATCAATCAGTGAAAAAATTGCAGCAATAGCTTATTTAATGGAGCAATTCCATTTTGAGTCTTTGTTGGCAGTGCCGATACAAAGCATAGCCTGCTGCTCCATTCATTCTCTATAGGACTGCACTCTGCTTTTCCAGCAGTCCCATAAAGAATAAAATGAAGATGGGCAATAACTTATTTTAACTAGACAACCCCTTTAATCAGGGCTGTAGAGCAGGAGTTGGTGTTCATCTTGGTGAAGTCAGAGTCAGTATAAAATGGACCTACTCCAACTCTAATATATATATATAATAAATTGGGTAAAGTAGTACAATGCAGGATATGCTGTAAATGTTTACATGAGAATTTGAGAAAGTTAGGAAATGTCCTATAAATGTCTCTTCTGTTCCTGTTCTGGTGATCTCGGCTTTTAGTGGAGATGAATCTGGCTTTATGCACATGCTCAGTAGTGACCAGTGCTGTGGAGTCGGAGTCAGGGAAATCAAGGAGTCGGAGGTCCGGCTTACCGACTCCACAGCCCCATTTTATGCCACCATAAAATTAAGCCACAGAATTAGAGTTCCTACAATCTAGCAGGGCCAGTCGAACCCCTAGTTATCAGCCACAGAAGAAGTTTTGCACCATTTTTTTTTTTTACATCTACAAGGGACTCTGACTGTTAAAATAAGGCATCCACACAACCATAACCTGATGAATTAATTTAACCGGTTATTTAGCGTAAAACATAAACAGTTTATATAAGTCAGCAATGAAAAAAACTTGTCTGGTCATTGAGGCTGTTTCAGATTAAATATTTTCAACATAAAAAGTCTTTCTACAAAATAAGAAAAAAATTGCTTTGCCATTTTAACAGTATGTTATAAAAAAAATAGTGATCTGATTTTCTACAGGTCTAGATTGGGAAACGAACACTTTCCTGCATTTGTGGAGACAATTCTAACAATCTCAGGCCAGCAGATGTGAGAGGACTAATCTCAGGACTGATATAGAGAGTGGATGGGAACGAGACTCCTCTGTAATCTTCCCATGAACCCATAATATAAAGTCTGTGGGGGAGAGATTCTGTCTACACAACACTGGCATCCTGCAAAACTCTTATACAGAAACATTTCAAGGTTATGTGAAAATCCAGACAGCAGAAGGAGTAAATGGCAGCGGGGCTCTTACCGGAATCCCTGCTCTCGTATCGCAAACGCCGGCGTCTCCAGAGGATAGATCTCCGACTGCACAAAAAACTCTCGCACCCGGCGGTCAATGACTTTCCCATACTGTGCACCAGCGTCCAGAATCACCACGGCCCCCTCGTAGTGATGCTGGCCATCCTTTACTTCAGCTCCGGGCTTGGCAAGCTAAATAAATGAAATGCACAGATATTAGGACAAGGCAGCGCTCACAGGTCACACATTACCATTCAGCCATGTGGATAGGACTGCAGGAAAATTAATATAAATCTGGACTTAGTGTAGTTTGTTTTTACCTTGGCCATAACAGCCTGGGAATATGTGGCAGAGACCTATTGTAGCAGCCAGGCTGGGGCGTTAGTGGGGCGACTGGCAGAGGGTCCAGTAACGGGTGTACACGTCGCTACTCTGAATGAGCAGAGCCCACGGCAGATTATACCCGCACACACAGGAAGGCATCAATGGCTGGAGGACATGTTGTCAGGAGGACTAATTCAATTAAATGCTGTTGATACAGCTCAATAGGAGGGTGAGGAGCCATGCCTGGACCATGTGAGGGCATGGAGACATTATCTGCACACATCCTGCTCACCAGCCTCACGCCGGAGGATCACAAGACTTCAAGTCATGAGTCCCGGCCATTCATAAGGCGGAGCGCAGCGAAGAGGACTGGCGGCCCATTGCAAGCAAATAACTGTTTAGAAAATGGCGGCAGTAACCTCAGACGTCTGTATACACACGGGTGTAGCTGCTGAGTTTTCCCAAGAAAACGACGCTTCAAGAAATGCCAGAAGGTTTTTTTTACTGGTCTTTTCCTGTGCACTTTTTCAGTTTTTGACTGTCTGCAGGTTTTTTAGCCTTCCCATTGCCTCTTACTGTAAAGCATAGAGCATTTTCAGAGTGGCAGACACCCGAGGAATGCTCTTCTACCACCTTTTAACCACTTGGTGTCTCTGTAAACATGAAGCGGCTAGAAGACACGAAAAACACTGAACATGTGCACAGCAAGTCGTCTGTACATAGAAACACCATACATCTGCTCAATATTCAGGAGGGTTTCGGAGCAGATCCACCTGAAATAGACATTGTGCACAAATCCTCATTGGTTACTATTGGCAACTACGTCTCCTTAGCGACCTGACAATCTCCCTGTCTGCTTGTATAGTAATGATGGCTTTGTTGCCCATAGCAACCATACACCGGGTTATTATCCAAAATCCACAGAAGACATAGGGAAAAGATTATGACGAGGCATACTTCTCTAAAAGAGTAATAGATCTGAGCACTGTGCAAATAACCCGGAGAACCAGGGCAACTTGTGTACAGGAGTCTGTACATAGCAGAATGACAATGGCCGGACCCGAGACCGCAGAAAGGATTTCAACATGAGCGATCCTTAGTAATCAAAGAGGGGTTCTGCCAGCAGCCCACTGCCCCAACGAATGCACATTCACACTGAAACTAGGTGTGCATTCATATGAGAGGTGGCAGCTGAGTAGCATTAACAAGTGGAAGTAAGTGGCGAGCAGCTGATGAGGTGGCTGAGCGGTGCACTTTGCCGTTTCTGGCAGCCCCAAAGAATGAATGGAGCGGTCGGACGTCCATCCTGCCACTCCATTTTGTAACAAATACAAAAGTTCCTTGTTCTGCCAATCAATGCAGGTCCAAGTGGTCAGACACCCATTGGTCATCAACTTGTCGATTATGCTGTGCATAGGCAGTAACTTGTATTCATCAGAACACCCCGTTAATACTGTACTACTATCTGTGAACCTTAAGGGTATGTGCCCACGGTCAGTATTCACTGCGGGTTGGACGCTGCGTATATCCGTAATGTGTCCAACCCGCAACTGCCAGATGTTACAGCATAGTGCATGGGATTTCATGAAATCCCATGTCCCCTATACGTGCACGGCCGCTCCCTGTGCACACACACATGCAGTGCGTCTTTCCAGACTGCAGCATGTTGTCAATTTATCTTGCGGAGACGCTCAGTCTCCTCAAGATAAAGTAACCTGTACAATGTAATGGGACGTGGTGATTCCGCACAGTTCAATGACCACATGCGGAATCACCTGCTATCAGAAGCCGGCAGCGCTTTGGACGGAGCGGACTTGTGCTGCGTCCAAAGCTGTTCCATCTATGAGTGTGAAATATAAGGTAGACATGGGGCATCCACTTATCAAAACTGCAACTCGAAGTAATGGTGTTCACACGGGGAACTACTCCTATAAGTGCACCTAGAGTAATTATATTAGAATGAGCACACAAAGGTTTGGATGAAGCTTCTCCAAATCCATCAGTTATGGTAGGACCGGGTGACCATCTGATCATTGTGCGAGTTTACCAACACTTCCCAGTTAGTAGATGTTGGAGACAAGAAAGGGGCAGCATAAGAGTCTCCCGACTCCCTAATAAACATGAACCCCAACAGTACTTGTGTCATAAGTGGGAAGAGTGAAATTGTGGCACATTTAGAAAGGCCAAAAACGCGTGAATCATCAGCCTGTGTAAACATGTTGCTGAAATCAGGGGCATTTAACTGTGTAAGCCAATCAGTGCCCATTAATGGCCTGTTTAGACAGTGCAACCCAAATTCTAGGCACACAGAGCGATTGCGAATACCCATCTTGTGTCCATAGAATATTATCGACAGAACGTCCCACTTACAGAAGACGATGTGCTGTTAAGAACGATAATTTTTGAGCCTGCAAAAAAATTATAGCAATTGACAAATGAGTATTTTGCTTGTTTATCGGGTAATTGTCAGCCTGTTTAGATAGGAATGTTCTTTCCCGATTATCAGCCTATCAACACTCACAACCCACGACCCCAGTCAGCTTTCGGTCCCTGCCGTGCCGCCGGAAGCGCCTGATCAGCCACATAGGCAGCATGCCATCTGGCATATATAAGCCTGCCAGTCAGCCTCTGACACCATGCCCCCTGAAGAAGCATATGCGAAACACGCGTTGGGGTCTCTTTTCCCATGTCCAGTGCAGGTCGGTCCTTCTTGTCATTCTATGCCTCAGCATTAGCAGTTATCTGGCACACCTGGGATAATGTTACGCCTTATATATGAATTGCACTTTGAATAAGCCCTTCTCTATATGTATATCATGAATTTATGCTATGGGATTTATCCCTATTTAAGGTTTTAAATGGTTGCCTATTCTTATTATTGCACTACACACTTTATCAATATTAGTTATAAGATCATATACCTATAGAGCCATTACCCTTGTATCCCCCTCTTGACTTGGTACAAATATAGATTACTACATTTTACCAACCTGTACATGCTATCTAGGTGTCGCGTCTTATAACTGGCTTTACTTAAACGTCTTTATTTTTAAGATTTTATTATTCAGTGTAAAAAAAAAAAAAAAAAAAAAAGAATTTGACTATTGCTTTGGAGTCCATTCCTTTCGGTTATTCGCTCCCCATTTAGCAGCTTGTCTAAAAGCTGGAATCACAGAACTCCATTCATCCTCCTGATCTCCTGACAGTCACATACATGCCTGCGAGACTGTTCAGGTTGGGCAGAGGACGGCAATCCAAGAGCCTATGTGAGGACCCTGGAGCACGCACATGGATGGGGGGGGAACACCGTACTGATCAGCCACACGAGCATTTACAGAACATCGAGAGCATGGCCAGACCAACACTAGAAGCATGTATGAAACTCTCAGGCTCCCTTAGATAAGTTATGGACCGTCTATAGTCTCAGTAAGAGACATCTCATGTTTATAGAGACCCCATACTTCATTTCCCGCCGTGCTCAGTTTGGGACCTGACTACTGCTCAATTATAGGATAGTAGTTATATCCTGGAAATATGAGTCTACATGAGGGGGAAGGAGGCATCTATTCTAAAGGTTACTAGCTTTTACTCATGTTCAAACCCCAAAATAGGGTGAAAGCAAAGTGGTAAAGGGTAATGGGAGCGACAGAGCCGCACACTCCAGCCCTGCAGCTATTCTGTCCCATAGAAACTGCCCAGTCCAAAATTACTCAACTGAATTTGGTTAAAAAGCAGTCGCCCCTCATAGATCCGAGTACTGCGAGCACACAAGCCCCGGTATAGGGTCAGCCCCAGAGGATGCTGGCTGCCACATGACTCAGCGCAGCACCACCCGGGAATAACACGGCAGCCCGGGCAGCATCACCCGGCAATAACACGGCAGCACCACCCGGGAATAACAAGGCAGCCCGGGCAGCACCACCCGGCAATAACACGGCGGCCCGGGCAGTACCACCCGGGAATAACACGGCGGCCCGGGCAGCACCACCCGGGAATAACACGGCGGCCCGGGCAGCAGCACCACCCGGGAATAACACGGCAGCACCACCCGGGAATAACACGGCGGCCCGGGCAGCAGCACCACCCGGGAATAACACGGCGGCCCGGGCAGCAGCACCACCCGGGAATAACACGGCAGCCCGGGCAGCACCACCCGGCAATAACACGGCGGCCCGGGCAGCACCACCCGGCAATAACACGGCGGCCCGGGCAGCACCACCCGGCAATAACACGGCGCCGGCAGCACACGGCGGCCCGGGCAGCACCACCCAGGAATAACACGGCAGCCCGGGCAGCAGCACCACCCGGGAATAACACAGCAGCCCGGGCAGGAACACCACCCGGGAATAACACGGCGGCCCGGGCAGGAGCACCACCCCGGAATAACACGGCGGCCCGGGCAGGCAGCACCACCCGGGAATAACACGGGCCCGCAAGCACCACCCGGGAATAACACGGCGGCCCGGGCAGCAGCACCACCCGAATACACGCAGCACCACCGGAATAACACGGCGGCCCGGGCAGCAGCACCACCCGGCAATAACACGGCGGCCCGGGCAGCCCCACCGGCATAACACGGCGGCCCGGGCAGCACCACGGCGGCCGGCACACCACAGATACGGCAGCCCGGGCAGCAGCACCACCCGGGAATAACACGCGGCCCGGGAAGGACACCACCCGGGAATAACACGGCGGCCCGGGCAGAGCACCACCCGGGAATAACACGGCGGCCCGGGCAGCAGCACCACCCGGGAATAACACGGCGCCCGGGCAGGAGCACCACCCGGGAATAACACGGCGGCCCGGGCAGTACCCACCCGGGAATAACACGGCGGCCAGGGCAGGAGCACCACCCGGGAATAACACGGCAGGCCGGGCAGTACCACCCGGGAATAACACGGCGGCCCGGGCAGTACCACCCGGGAATAACACGGCAGCCGGGCAGGAGCACCACCCGGGAATAACACGGCGGCCCCGGGAGTACCACCCGGGAATAACACGGCGGCCCGGGCAGAGCACCACCCGGGAATAACACGGCGGC
The DNA here is from genome assembly GCA_033576555.1 of Oophaga sylvatica. Classification (NCBI taxonomy): domain Eukaryota; kingdom Metazoa; phylum Chordata; class Amphibia; order Anura; family Dendrobatidae; genus Oophaga; species Oophaga sylvatica. Next base: position 137,473,341 of record JARQOD010000005.1, on the reverse strand, counting down.
CCGGGCAGGAGCACCACCCGGGAATAACACGGCGGCCCGGGCAGCAGCACCACCCGGGAATAACACGGCGGCCCGGGCAGGAGCACCACCCGGGAATAACACGGCGGCCCGGGCAGTACCACCCGGGAATAACACGGCAGCCCGGGCAGGAGCACCACCCGGGAATAACACGGCGGCCCGGGCAGCACCACCACCCGGGAATAACACGGCGGCCCGGGCAGCACCAATGTACAGGAATCTGTCACTGGCCAGGAAAGAAGTCAGGGGGCATCTGCAGCCACAAAGACCGGGGCATGTCAGGTCCCCACACTGTCAGTCATTACTGGACAGCAATTTGGGCTCAAAAACAGTCCCTTTAAGGGCTACAAAGTCATAAATGATTGGGAGAGGGATAAAAGGTTCCGGCAGGTTCCCTTTAAGGTCCCTATTGAAATGAATAGGGAAAATCTGAATAAAGACCTCCATTTCCACAACTCAGGAGACCCCACACCCTGCAGCGCCCGGATGTCAGTAAGGTACGGCCCCGATCACACTGGTCAGTCGGGGACACACTGGAAGGTTTTTTCCTTTATGTGGAAAAGCTTTTTTGTGGCACATTTTTCCCCAAATTCATGCAGAGATTCCACATAGAAATTGTCGCATTTGCTATGGTCTGCGGACGACCCCTGCAGCAGATGTGGATGGTGGTTGGATCTGAGAGCAGAATCCTTTCAAATGCGACCAGTGTGAACTGCGCCTAATTAAAGGGACAGTGCCGCATCCTCGCTGTCATTTCTCCTGGCACGGAGGCTGATGCGGTACACGTGCGGTACCGGGCGGACACATGGCGGCGTGTGCCAGCAGCGGCCATCCACATGCCAGCCCAGGACCGCTGTGCACCGTCAGCACGGACAAGGCCTCGGCTGTGGGGGCTCTGCCCCCGGCTCAGTGCTGCCCCCGTCTGTCCGCCCCGCTGCTCCCACGCTGCGCTCGTCACTGACCTTGGAGTCTCCGTTACATAGAGCCATGAGTGGCCGCGGGGTGAGCGGCAGGTCGGGATCTCTGAGCGCTCGGCTTTGGCGCCGGATAGAATGGTGGTAGAGAGTGTGTGATCCGCAGTCTCCCCGCCTCCTGCTCGTACGCCACTAGGGGGCAGCTTAGAGCTTCAACAGAACCGAGGACACTCAAGACGCCATGTCATATCCGGGAGAGACCCACTTTGCAGTTCGCTCGCTTTGGAGAAACAGTCACAGCCCTCACCACTAAGGTAAAGCCAGACATCAGGGTCCTCGCTGCACATCCGTGCTCCCAGCGCCTCGTTACTGACTGCTGCCACCAGCTGCAAGCCCGGCAGGTAGGTGCGTGCCCTCATCAAACATGGCGTCCGCTGAGTCTCGTCACGCGCGTTCCATCTGTGGGAGCCAGGCCTCGCTCAGGTACAGCGGGATTGGATTGGGAGGTTGCTGGCACCTTGAAATGTCTTCCCCAAGAAGCAAAATACCGAATACTCGGTTCCGGACAGGTTTCATGACTTGGAAATTGTTCTAGGCCGGACGATATTACCAAGCTGGCCGGTGAGAGATGGTAGTGATGAGCTGTCAGTGCCAGGTAAGAGGACAGCTGGGCTATGGGCATAACAGGGCCGAGGGACAAGTGTGGGACTATCACTCCCAGCATGTCTATATACTGCGGGAGTAGTACTAAGCACAGGCACACCAGCACACGGTGTATACACACACATTACACACGGTGTATACACACACGGTGTATACACACACATACATTACACACACGGTGTCTACACACACATTACACACACACATTGCATACGGTGTATACACACATTACACACGGTGTACACACTCAGGACCGCCTTCATCTACAATCTGGTTGTGGTGATCATCCACCCCAAGTCTAATACGTGCCGGATAACTCCTAGAGATCATGGTGTAATGTGGGTCATCCAGTTAATTGGGGTGATCCTCGACTCTGCCCTGTCTTTCAAGCCACATATCCAAACCCTTGCCTCCTCCTGCCAACTCAAAAATATTTCTCGGATCTGCGCATTCCTTGACCATGAAACTGCAAAAACACTAGTGCATGCCCTCATCATCTCCCGCCTCGACTACTGCATACTGCAACCTACTACTCTCTAACCTCCCCTCTAGCACCACTCCAGTCCATCCTACACTCTGCTGCCCGACTAATACACCTGTCTCCCCGTTATTCCCCAGCCTCTCCTCTCTGCCAAGCCCTTCACTGGCTTCCTATTGTCCAAAGGCTCCAGTTCAAAACCCTAACTATGACCTACAAAGCCATCACAACCTGTCTCCTCCATACATCTGTGACATGGTCTCCTGGTACTTACCCACACGCAACCTTTGTTCCTATCAACCTTCCTTCTCTACTCCGCTCTTATTTCTTCTTCACACAACCGCACACAAGACCTTCTCTTAGGGTGATCAATGAGTGGAACAGGCTGCCACAAGAGGTGGTGAGTTCTCCTTCAATGGAAGTCTTCAAACAGAGGCTGGATAGACATCTGTCTGGGATGATTTAGAGAATCCTGCTTTGAGCAGGGGGTTGGACCAGAAGGCCCAGGAGGTCCCTTCCAACTCTACCATTCTATGATTCTATGATTCCCGTGCTTCCCCCATGCTCTGGAATGCTCTACCTCAACACATCAGACTCTCGCCTACCACGGAGACCTTCAAAAGGAACCTGAAGACCGACCTCTTCCGACAAGCCTACAACCTGCAGTGATCCTCAGTCTACTGAACCCCCGCACGACCAGCTCTACCCTCTCCTAGTGTATCCTCACCCATCCCTGTAGACTGTGAGCCCTTGCGGGCAGGGTCCTCTCTCCTTTTGTACTTGTGTGTGCTTTGTTTTGCTCATATTTATTGTACTTGTCTATATTTGCCCGCTATAAAAATGTATAATAATATATATATATATATATATATATATATATATATATCACACACACACACTCTGTAGTTCATGTAGTTCAGCGATCACTGCACGTGTTTGGGGAACACTCGCTTGACTGCGATATTCAGGCACACAGAAACGATTGTGCACTTAAAACAGTCTGTGTTGTTTATTTTCTCCATAAACCATATGAACAAAAGGCAAACAGTCTTACATCAAACAGACGATTCCTTAATGTCCATAGTAGAGCTCCGCTCTCAGACGTGTGGGCACACCGGCTGTGCCATGTCCAGCACGCAGGCTGTATAGCCTAAACAGTCTCTCACTGACCCCGGTCAGTGTAACACGGATTCGGGTCTGTTACCTGTTGGTGTCGGCCACACCAGTTCCCGGATGCCGCTTGTCCTCAGAGGTATCCCACACACACTTTCTCACTGACCCCAGTCAGTATCACGGTTGTCAGACCGTCCACTTTTGAGGTATCTCACAGACCTCTATCCTCTGGCTCAGACTAGCCAGCACTGCGCACAGACCATTCTGTAGTGTCCAGCCTGGAGACATGGAAATCTGTCCACACTGACAGATTCCCAGCCACTACCTCGTGCTTAACACGCCTCCATTACATAGCTGTAACCCCACCCACAGGTGAGGTAACATCACATGGACTGGTCACGTGATCATGACATCACTGCAGGTCCTCAAACGCACCACCACAAGTGTATGTGTGGTTAGTCTGTCCCGCCCAGCTCTCCGACTAACCCTGTAAGCCTCTCTAGTAAAGTAAACAAAACTCTTGTGGACTACAAGCACATCCTGAGGAGCACATACAGCACCCCCTAGCTGCAGCATGGGTCACTGCATCACAACACTCTCAACACACATGAGACATCTGAGATGACATCTGACCAGTACCCGTTTATGCTTGGGCTAAAAATGTCTTAACATTGGATTCAATAGATGAACATAATATTCTTTGGGCTATTTTTATGGCATGTACGGAGGATAGACCCATTGTGGTGCATCGTCGGTACCTGCCATATTCACCAATGAGCTGGAACATTTAACCACTGTTATTTTGTGCCATCTGGTGTAGCATAAGTCACCAGTACCCAGGACAGGGGAAGTATTTTGAGCCCCCAACCATTGGACCGTCTGCCTTACTGAAAGTGCGGGTTTCGGGAGAAAATGAACTTATTTTCTCCTGGGAGCCGCCGGCTTTCAATCATGGAGACGTGCTTGGAGCGGCTACAGTCACCGTTGACAGCACAGCACTGCTCACTATACCGTGAGCGGTGGCTGGCAGCATGCCCTGGCACTGTGATTGGCAGCCAGTTGGGCAGGGCGAGCTGACAGTCAATGTTCCAAGTTCTGCTTGCAGCCACTGCTGACATTAGAGTGCGCTATGTCTGCAGTTGCATTAGTCACACCTCTACGACTGAAAGCCAGTGGCTCCCGGGAGGAAATAAGTTTGTTTTCTTCCGAGTCCACTCTTTCAGGAAGGTGTAGGGGCAGCTTTGTAACCCTATTTACTTACAAATTTACCCTATATGTGCAGGTTACTAGCATTTTCCGAGGTAACAGGTCCCCTTTATAAAGTACAACACAGTGCAGTGGAGATTCCTCACCGCTCGTCTTAGGATGATTTCACATAGAAGGTGGGGTAGAAATTTTGGACTTCCATAGAATTTGGAAATGGCAAGTAGGTGGGATATAGAGCGGTCAGTTTAACTTGGATCTGAAAGGCATCTTTTTATCTGGGTCTAAAGCCACTTTCATGGACTTATGTTCTGACTAGTGATGAGCGAATGTGCTAGGATAAGGTGTTATCTGAGCATGCTCGGGTGCTAACCGAGGGTCTTTGGTGAGCTCGAAAAATATGTTCGAGTCCATGCAGCTGCATGTCTCGCAGCTCTTAGACAGCTGCAAATCACGCAGGGATTACCTAACAACAGGCAATGCCTGCATGTGTTGCAGTTGTCTAACATTCGTGAGACATGTAGCCGCAGGGACTCAAACATATTTTTCGAGCTCACCAAAGACCCTCGGTTAGCACCCGAGCATGCTCAGATAACACCTTATCCGAACACGTTCGCTCAGCATTACTGACTTCTGACTTTGTCCTTTCTTTCCACAGATTTAACATTTCCAGAACGGAGATATTCAAAGAAAGAATAAGAAATGTCCCTCACCCAAAAAGACAGCAGACAGCGTCGCCTACATTTGCAGTTTTCTGGAATGAACAGTTATAACCAAAACTACCAAGATGAAGTGGAGGAAGGAGACAGAGAGGCGTTGTTACAGGACTCCGAAGTGCCTGCACACAGAGGACTTTCCGGTCTCAGAGGAGAGCTGGGGAATATCCTCTTACTGCTCTTCCTATATATTCTGCAGGGAATTCCTTTGGGACTGGCTGGAAGTATTCCTTTAATTCTACAGAGTAAAAATGTTAGTTACACGGACCAAGCCATTTTCAGCTTTGTATTTTGGCCTTTCAGCCTGAAGCTGCTGTGGGCACCATTGGTGGACTCTCTGTACATCAAGAGGTTTGGCCGCAGGAAATCCTGGTTAGTTCCTACACAGTACCTCATCGGGCTGTTCATGATGTACCTGTCCTTAACAGTCGATGATCTTCTCAGTGGAGAACATGGACCTGATATGTTGGCTTTAACCGCTACTTTCTTCCTGTTTGAGTTTCTGGCGGCCACTCAGGACGTTGCTGTGGACGGCTGGGCCCTGACCATGCTCTCCAGGGAAAATGTAGGTTATGCATCTACATGTAACTCTGTTGGCCAGACGGCTGGATATTTCATGGGGAACGTTCTGTTCTTAGCTCTTGAATCTGCAGACTTTTGCAACAAATACTTAAGATCTACGCCGCAGCCTAAGGGAATGGTGACACTTCCAGGTAGATTTTCTTTCACACTCGTTCTGGCTTATAGCGTTTATCAGTTCCTATATATGTGAATTGTTTGTCCACGTTCTATTGAAAAAAAGTTTAAAAATGATTCCCACCTTAGATCCACATTATATGCCATGTGTCTGATTGGGGTCTCGCCTATTGGAAGCATAGGGGTCTCCTTATCCTTGTGCTGCAAGTCAAGAAGGCCATGTCCAATGGAGAGAGGCGGTCACAGACATACACAGCTGTCAGTATTGCAGTGTGTGGGAATTAAATTTTATTTTCTAGTTTCAGAAAACCCCTTGCCCTGACTGCAGCATGTTTGTGCTTTCCTCATGTTCCCTGCTGAGTCTCCACCATTGCTCTTGCTGTCTGTTATTGTCTGCATCTCCGGACGTCACAAAAACAACGCTGCAGCCAATCAAGGAGCTCAGTGACTGCTCAAGTAGACGGCTCAGAGCCGCTCAGCTCACCGATTGGCTGCATCACTGTTGACATAATGTCAGCTCTGCAGACATCAGTAGCAGCGGAGGAGATTCGGCTCTTGATCTCGGGAAGATGAATCAGGGCTCATTCAGACGTCATTCATTTTTCTCGTATGCAAAAAAAAAACGGTCCAGGCTTCGTCAATAATTTTCATCTGCGTTTGGTCAGAGTCTGTTTGTGCCATCGGTTTCCTCTGTTTTTTCTCGTATGAAAAAAGAAAATGATGGAGGTTTTTTTTAAAGGGACTCTGTCACCCCATTTTTTGTATATCAGCTGAAGCCACCGCCATCAGGGGTTTAATATACAGCATTCTGTAATGATGTAGATAAGCCCCCAATGTAACCTGAAAGATAAGAAAAACGAGTTAGATTATACTCACCCGGGGGGCGGTCTGATACGGTTCGATGGGCGTCGCAGGTCCGGGTCCGTCACCTCCCATCTTCATGCGATGACGTCCTCCTTGCTTCTGTCGCGCACCTGCGCACTGCGGTACTTTGCTCTGTCCTCAACAGGGCAGAGCAGTGCGCCTGCGCAGGAGCGCGACAGAAGGAGGACGTCATCGCATGAAGATGGGAGGTGACGGACCTGGACCTGCGACGCCCATCGGACCGCCCCCCGGGTGAGTATACTATAACTTGTTTTTCTTATCTTTCAGGTTACATTGGGGGCTTATCTATAGCTGATATACGAAAAATGGGGTAACAGATTCCCTTTAAGCTTCTCCTATCAGTCTTAGAAAAATGGATAGCAGATGGATGGCAACTGTGTGCTTTCCAATTTCCCTATCACCCCTCATGGACCCACAGACTTGTATGGGAAATTTTGATCCATGAATCATATCAGAATTGGACATGTCTCAGTCTTTTGCAACGGACCACTCAGTCTGAGAAAATACACGGACATGTGGACAGTCCCATGGACTGTAACAGGTACGAGTTCTATCCATGAAAATACACAGAACCTGTAGGTGAAAAACTGACATCTGAATGAGCCCTAAAATGCCACAAAAACCAAAGTGCCATTAGTGAAAAATGAAATCAAGGGAAAAAGAAAGCGGTCACTAGGGAGTGCTGTGAGGGCTGCAAATAGAAAAAAGAAAAAAAAATGAAGTCCACCGCAGCTCCAGCCGCCAACCTTCTAAGAAGATATAAAATGCAGTAAAAAATGTTAACAGTCCTAGGAGCGCAGGAAATAAGACCAATACAAGGATATTAGTGTTGAAGCACAACACGTTTCAACGGTTAAACCGTCTTCATCAGGTGAAAGTTCCTGCGCTCCTAGGACCGTTATCATTTTTTGCTGCATTAGTGAAAAATGGATGAAGTTATCGGTCTTGTGATGCAGCAACACAAAGGAACATGGCCTTAAAGGGAATCTGTCAGCAGGATTTCGCTATGTATTCTGAGAGCATGATTCCAGCTATGTCACTTACTGGGGTATAACCACACCACTGATTGGCAGCTTCCAGTGTACACTATACATTATCAGCAAACTGCCAATCAGTGGTGGGGACACAGATTAGCTGGACTGTCCTGCATGTGAGACCTAGTCAGGAAGTGAAAATCTCTTGCTGATAAAACACACAAACCTGCTGACAGATTCCCTTTACGGGTCTGTTCAGACACCAATTTTTGGTCAGTGTGCAGAAAAGATGGCACAGGAGCATCAGGATGCCATCATGGATGAGGCAGTACCAGTTCAAATGTCTGACAGCTCCTGCACAGGCACATACCATGGGTGTGAACTCGTCCCAATGCTGGTTTCCGGTTTGCTGGAATAAATGGTCCCATTCTGATGGTAAGCAGGACTCTTGAAAATCATGGGGAATTAAAATTCAGTTTATATGATAAAGTTGTACTACGTTTTTTTTGCATGAAAATTAATTTTTAATTAGTGTAGAGATGAATCCTTTTTCCAGCTCACCTGTAGTCAGACCTGAAAATTCATACATCATACTGCCAATGTTTTTTACATGGTCATTTACTTTAGGTGAGCGATTATTCTACAGGACAAGTGTAAAAAAAAAAGTGCTACCTATTTGAAGTTTTCAGAATTTAAAGGGGTTGTCCACTACAATGAACACTGCTTCATAAATTCTGGGCCCCACAGAAGATATAAAAAAATATATATTTGCCCCCCCCGCGGCTGTGACATTTCAGCAATTTTGGAGCTGTTGTTCTTGATGTGACTTGACCGCTGCAGACAGTCAGAGGTGGCTGATCAGCTGCAGCTCATCGATATTCGATCTAGAGCAGCAGTGGCCTATAGATTGCGGTGTTGCGTGACCAATTCATGTAATGTCATGTAACCCACCGTGACCTGTAGTGCTGAAATCCGTGGGACGGGGCAGCTGCGGAGGTGAGAATAACTTGTTTTTATTTTCGACTGGGCCCTGAAGTGATTAAGCAGTGGTTGTCCAGTTGAACAATTCCTTTAAAAAAACTAAGATACCTATTCTGATTTGACAACTTGCTCGTCATTTGGGAATTACCGCACAGCACTCTACTACTCCCGTTATGCACTGGTGTGAACCTGGGTGTTAAAGTGATAGCGATTCTGGACAATAAATGAAAATTAGATTATTCATTATGGCTATTTCTCCTTGGCCTACGGTATATGTAGACTGAGAAATTTAAAGGGGTTTTCTACCTTTAGGGACAAAATACTTGTGTTTGGGGCTAAGATTAATTGCCTTCTATAACATCTGTATTGCACTGTCTAGTGCTGGCTGCAGAATGATTTAACTGAGAATCTGTCAGCTGGCTATGATGGGGAGTATGAACTCTTTTGTCTGGCTTTTTCTGAACTCCTCTCAACTGATTTATGACCAGTGATCACATCAACATTTTATGTTAAGAGAAACAAAGTGACTGTAAAAGCCAAACAGTGCAACAATCCAATTGCAAAAAATGATTTTTAGCCACTAATACAAACATTTAGGTTAAAAAAAGTCCCCCAGAGGTGGATAGCCCCTTTTAGGCAGTAAGATTTATCCATGCATTGAAATGCTATGTGATTTTACACATGTCACATACAGTGGGTACCGAAAGCATTCAGATCCCTGTAAATTTTTCACTCTTTGTTTCATTGCAGCCATTTGGAAAATTCAAAAAAGTTCATTTGCATTGGGGTGCAATGAACTCTGCACCCCATCTTGACTGAAAAAAAACAGAAATGTAGACATTTTTGCAAATTTATTAAAAAAGAAAAACTGAAATATCACATGGTCATAAGTATTCAGACCCTTTGCTCAGTATTGAGTAGAATCACCCTTTTGAGCTGGTACAGCCATGAGTCTTCTTGGGAATGATGCAACAAGTTTTTCACACCTGGATTTGGGGATCCTCTGCCATTCTTCCTTGCAGATCCTCTCCAGTTCCATCAGGTTGGATGGTGAACGTCCAGAGATGCTCAATTGGGTTTAGGTCAGGGCTTTGGCTGGGCCAGTCAAGAATGGTCACAGAGTTGTTCTGAAGCCACTGCTTTGTTATTTTAGCTGTGTGCTTAGGGTCATTTTCTTGTTGGAAGGTGAACCTTTGGCCAAGTCTGAGGTCCAGAGCACTCTGGAAGAGGTTTCCATCCAGGATATCTCTGTACTTAGCCGCATTCATGTTTCCTTCAATTGCAACCAATCGTCCTGTTACGGCAGCTGAAAAACACCCCCATAGCATGATGCTGCCACCACCATGTTTCACTGTTGGGATTGTATTGGGCAGGTGATGAGCAGTGCCTGGTTTTCTCCACACATACCGCTTAGAATTATCACCAAAAAGTTCTATCTTCATCTCATCAGACCAGAGAATCTTATTTATCATAGTCTGGGAGTCTTTCTTGGGATTTTTAGCAAACTCTATGCGGGCTTTCATATGTCTGGCACTGAAGAGACGCTTCCGTCAGGCCACTCTGCCATAAAGGCCCAACTGGTGGAGGGCTGCTGTGATAGTTGACTTTGTAGAAATTTCTCCCATCTCCCTACTGCATCTGTGGAGCTCAGCCACAGTGATCTTGAGGTTCTTCTTCACCTCTTTCACCAAGGCTCTTCTCCCACATTTGCTCTGATTGGCTGGACAGCCAGGTCTAGGAAGACTTCTGGTGGTCCCAAACTTCTTCCATTTAAGGATTATGGAGACCACCATGCTGTTAGGAACCTTGAGTACTGCAGAAATTCTTTTGTAACCTTGGGCAGATGTGTGCCTTGCAGGGTGGATTTGATTTAAATCAAACTGATTTAAATCACGATTTAAATCACTAGTCAGTAAGGCTTGATTTAAATCAGTGATTTAAATCAAAGTTTCTACCTAAACTAGTTCTTGCTACTTTAACATGCAAGTAGATGAAAATTTTTAGAATCACTTTTTATATTACTTTTTTCTCCCCAGTTTAATGGGTTAATCATTCATATTTGGACACCACTGTTCTGTTGTACTTAGGAAGGAGAAAAATAATCCTGACCTTAATAACAATTTAAATAGATTTATTCAACTGAAACAATAACAACATTACAGCATAAGTTATTTGCTTAAACAAACATCCATGTTTGTTAACTAATTTGGCTAAACAAAATATATATATATTTTAAGAAACTTAGACTGTCAGCCCAGCCGACACATGAAAAACTTAAATACTACTGTCCCTGCTGTCCTCTGTAGCTCACTCGTCGTCATCTTCATCATCATCTTCTTCTTTGTTCCTATTCATAATCTGGAAAAGAAAAACAAGCTTTCCTGTTTTATTGGGTCCCAACCGATTTCTCAATTTAAAATGAATGAGTCCAAAGGAAGAGAATATTCTTTCAAGGCCTGCAGAAGAAGCTACTGCTGTTAAAAGTGAAATCATTACTTGAACAGTCTCTAAATCCAAGCGCTTAAGTGACTTCCACCAGTTTACTGGTGTGACCTTCCTTAAAATATCTTCAGCAAACATATATTTCTTGAATGGTTCCCCCTTAGCTCTGAAGTTTATTATAGTTGGCATTAAAGATGGATGATTGCTGGATACCCATGTCATAGCTAACTCCTCTTCCTCAGCACTTAGGTTTTGACCCTGATATTGGATATTGACAATATTTGCCAAAAAATGAGCTGGTGTCAGTGCTTGTCCCATTCGTTTGTTTACTGCTTGTAATTTAATTCTGTCCATGTGTAGTTCTGTTTTTAAGTGTTCACTCAGTTCCTTCCAAATTTCAACAGCATGTGCAATAAAACAGCTATTTTTCTGTATTTTGTTTAAAGCTTGAGAGATGGGTTTCAGGAAGCTCAGCATATGTAAAACATTTTTCTTAAGCCCAATGTTGAGGATTTTGGCCGTGACAGTGCCATCTATTTTATCTCGATTTTCTTCACAAAGTGTCATCAGAATAGGCCAGTTTTTGATATACTGCTCAAAACAGTCCACCACAGAGTTCCATCTAACATCTTGTGGGAGCGTTAGCTTGGTTCCACCCATCCTTTTCAGAGCTGCTGCAGCAAAATAATTGTTACGGAAGTTTTTAGCAATTTCAACAGCATTAGCCTTTATTTCTGGAACACTTAAGTCTTTGGCTAAGAGGTGCAGCAAATGAGCACTGCAACCATATGTTTTTAGCTTTGTATTCCCTCCCTGCTCTTCTAAATTTCTTCTCATCTTGGATACGTTTGCAGCATTGTCAGTGACCAAACTGCGTACTAGACATTTGAATTTTTGTTCACATGTTGTTATAGCTTTTACTGCCACTTCTTGTAAGTATTCTGCTGTGTGTGCATTTCCTGACGTATCAGTTGTTTGTGCAAGGAAGACTTTACCTTCTTCTGTTGTTATACAAGCACATACAATAGGATCATTGTGGACATTACTCCACCCATCAATACTTAGGTTAACAATTTAGCTGTGTGTGCATTTCCTGACGTATCAGTTGTTTGTGCATGGAAGACTTTACCTTCTTCTGTTGTTATACAAGCACATACAATAGGATCATTGTGGACATTACTCCACCCATCAATACTTAGGTTAACAATTTTACCCTCCAGAGCTGTTGCACATTGCTCCATTTCTCTGTCATACACTTGATCCAGCAGTTTCCCTGCAACATCAGCTCTGCTGGGTGGACTGTATCCTGGTCTCAGTGACTGAACCATATTAATGAAATGTGGGTTCTCAGTCAGACGGAAAGAAGAGTTCGTTGCATAAATAAACGGCAATTTTTTTCATCAATCAACTCTTTTTTTAATCTGCTAGTTCTTATCACAAACCTATCTATGGTGGTTCCAGGAGGTAAATGTTTTTTCTTCCTTTTGGGTGATGGTGATATGTGGCTGTGGGTGTCTGATGATGATGCTGCTGCTAATGAAGCACTATCCTGGATGGATAACTCTGAAACTGTAGAACAGGATGATGGTGATCTTGGAGGTGGATAGTTTCCTGAATCCATGAATTCCCCTAAACAAAAAAAGTCAATGCTGTTATTTTATTGTTTATACAATTTCTACTTATTGTACACAACACAGCACTGCCCCAAAAGGAATATTTGTTTTTCTTCATAACTGTACCAAATGACAGTAACATGCAGTAATAATAAGAAATATAATTTTTCTCACACATGACAGTTCAGTCTTTAGAAATAGGATTCAATAAAAATGTTTACCAACCTGAAGATCCTGCCTGTTCAGAAGTGTTTCTTTGGTCATCTTCATCACCGCACTTCTCATGATGTTGCCTCATTCGCGCCACCAGGCCTTGCATCTCTTTGTTGGCGTTGCATCGTTTGCATTTTGCACGCATGCCTGCCTTACCGATAGGCGAAGGAGCTTCATTAAAATATTCCCAAACTGGGTCTCTTTTACGGCCTGCTGCCATTATAAGGAAAGAATGTAATAAACCTCAGATCGTACACACAAACAGATCCAGACTTGTCTGTCTGTGGCTATGCTGCAGTATTGTGCTCAAAGTTTCACTTTCATTTTCTTGTCTGCTTGCCCTTCCTCCTTCTCACACTTAGATTCACATTCTTCTTGTGTTGTGCAGATCTATTCCACTCCAAACAATCAGAAACATATTGTCTAACTTCTTGGACTTGGCACTGAAGGGGTTGATTCTGTATTCATATAGGTTTGTAGAACAATAGGATTAAGGTCTTTTTCTCAACTCTGTTCATGTTGTAACATTTTTGCCGTGAAGAAGAGGCTGGGACCTCTGCGGAGTCAAATTCAGTTTTGAGAACTGCGTAAGTAAAGCGAGCGTCTGTGATAATATAGGAGAGAAACTGCCCACTAATCCTACAGAAACCTCTGGAAGAGCATGGCATTGTGAATGCTACACATATACAGCCTTTATTCTACTGAGTTAAACAACTCAGCTTTATCTCATGATGGAAGAACCTTTGGATGGTAAAATATTTTCCTCAAAAAGCAGTTTATTGAAAAAAAATCCGATTTAAATCAAAAAAAATCCGATTTAAATCAAAAAAATCCGATTTTTTTGATTTTTTTAAAAAAAATCATTGATTTTTATCCACCCTGGTGCCTTGCCACAATTTTGTCTCTGAGCTCCTTGGCCAGTTCCTTTGACCTCATGATTCTCATTTGGTCTGACATGCACTGTGAGCTGAGAGGTCTTATATGGACAGGAGTGTGCCTTTACAAATCAAGTCCTATCAGTTTAATTAAACACAGCTGGACTCCAATGAAGGAGTAGAACCATCTCAAGGAGGATCACAAGGAAATGGACAGCATGTGACTTAAATCTGAGTGTCTGAGCAAAGGGTCTGAATACTTATGACCATGTGATATTTCAGTTTTTCTTTTTTAATAAATTTGCAAAAATGTCTACATTTCTATTTTTTTCAGTAAAGATGGGGTGCAGAATGTACATTAATGAGAAAAAAAGAACTTTTTTGAATTTACCAAATGGCTGCAATGAAACAGGGTGAAAAATTTAAAGGGGTCTGAATACCTTCCGTATTCACTGTATATAAGCGAGGTGACTCTTCTTCTGACCGCACTTCTTGTCCTGTCCTTTGACTGTTCGGTGTTATATCAGGGATTTCACAGATTGTATCGTAGCGGATGTATAATCCTTGGTTCTGATCTTGCAGACTTCTTGTTCTTCTGGGGAGCAGTATTTCTCGTCACCACAACCTTAGTGGCGGTGCTGAAGAAGGAACACACAAATAACAGAGTTAGCAGGGAAGAGACGGAAAGTGTGAAAGAGGCGTATGGCTTATTGCTGAGCATAGTGAGGATGCCGGCTGTCCAGAAATTCTGCCTCATGATCCTAACAGCCAAAGTGAGTACCTTACATGTATCACATTAGATTATTATTTTTTGTACATTTAGGCCAACTCAAAATATTTAGAGTTTCAGGGACCGTGTACAGACCGCGGTCATAGATCTCCTAACCCCTCCTGGCCAATGCTAGTTTCCTGAGACCCCCGGCTTGTCTGCACATCACACTCTGTACACGGACCAGGAAACGCAGACTTGTAAAGCCACCTTTAACCCCTTCAAGACCCAGCCTATTTTGACCTTAAAGACCTTGCCATTTTTTGCAATTCTGACCAGTGTCCCTTTATGAGGTAATAACTCAGGAACGCTTCAACGGATCCTAGCGATTCTGAGATTGTTTTTTCGTGACATATTGGGCTTCATGTTAGTGGTAAATTTAAGTCGATAATTTTTGCGTTTATTTGTGAAAAAAATGGAAATTTGGCGAAAATTTTGAAAATTTTGTAATTTTCAAATTTTTAATTTTTATTCTGTTAAACTAGAGAGTTATGTGACACAAAATAGTTAATAAATAACATTTCCCACATGTCTACTTTACATCAGCACAATTTTGGGAACAACATTTTTTTTTGTTAGGAAGTTATAAGGGTTAAAAGTTGACCAGCGATTTCTCATTTTTACAGCAAAATTTACAAAACCATTTTTTTTAGGGACCACCTCACATTTGAAGTCACTTTGAGGGGTCTATATGGCAGAAAATACCCAAAAGTGACACCTTTATAAAAACTGCACCCCTCAAGCTACTCAAAACTACATTCAAGAAGATTATTAACCCTTCAGGTGCTTCACAGGAACTAAAGCAACGTGTAAGGAAAAAATGGACATTTTAATTTTTCCAACAAAAATTTTCTTTTAGCATCAATTTTTTCATTTTTACATGGGCATCAGGATAAAATGGATCCTAAAATTTGTTGGGCAATTTCTCCTGAGTACACAGATACCTCATATGTGGTCATGAACCACTGTATGGGCGCACGGCAGGGCTCAGAAGGGAAGGAGCGCCATTTGACTTTTTGAATGGAAAATATGCTGGAATATTTAGCGGTTGCCATGTCGCATTTGGAGAGTCCCTGTGTGCCTAAACATTGGAGCTCCCCCACAAGTGACCCCATTTTGGAAACTAGACCCCCTAAGGAACTTATCTAGATGCATAGTGATCATTTTGAACCCCAGGTGCTTCACAAATTGATCTGTAAAAAAAAGAAAGTACTTTTTTTTTCACAAAAATTTTCTTTTAGCCTCAGTTTTTTCATTTTCACATGGGCAACAGTATAAATTGGATCCTAAAATTTGTTGGGCAATTTCTCCTGAGTACACAGATACCTCATATGTGGTCATAAACCACTGTTTGGGCGCATGGCAGGGCTCAGAAGGGAAGCAGCGCCATTTGACTTTTTGAATGGAAAATATGCTGGAATATTTAGCGGTTGCCATGTCGCATTTGGAGAGTCCCTGTGTGCCTAAACATTGGAGCTCCCCCACAAGTGACCCCATTTTGGAAACTAGACCCCCTAAGGAACTTATCTAGATGCATAGTGAGCACTTTGAACCCCCAGGTGCTTCACAAATTGATCCGTAAAAAAAAGAAAGTACTTTTTTTTCACAAAAATTTTCTTTTAGCCTCAGTTTTTTTCATTTTCACATGGGCAACAGTATAAATTGGATCCTAAAATTTGTTGGGCAATTTCTCCTGAGTACACAGATACCTCATATGTGGTCATAAACCACTGTTTGGGCGCACGGCAGGGCTCAGAAGGGAAGGAGCGCCATTTGACTTTTTGAATGGAAAATATGCTGGAATATTTAGCGGTTGCCATGTCGCATTTGGAGAGTCCCTGTGTGCCTAAACATTGGAGCTCCCCCACAAGTGACCCCATTTTGGAAACTAGACCCCCTAAGGAACTTATCTAGATGCATAGTGAGCACTTTGAACCCCCAGGTGCTTCACAAATTGATCCGTAAAAAAAAGAAAGTACTTTTTTTTCACAAAAATTTTCTTTTAGCCTCAGTTTTTTTTCATTTTCACATGGGCAACAGTATAAATTGGATTCTAAAATTTGTTGGGCAATTTCTCCTGAGTACACAGATACCTCATTTGTGATCATAAACCACTGTTTGGGCGCACGGCAGGGCTCAGAAGGGAAGGAGCGCCATTTGACTTTTTGAATAGAAAATATGCTGGAATATTTAGCGGTTGCCATGTCGCATTTGGAGAGTTCCTGTGTGCCTAAACATTGGAGCTCCCCCACAAGTGACCCCATTTTGGAAACTAGACGCCCTAAGGAACTTATCTAGATGCATAGTGAGCACTTTGAACCCCCCAGGTGCTTTACAGAAGTTTATAACGCAGAGCCGTGAAAATAAAATATTATTTTTTTTTCTCAAAAAATGATTTTTTAGCCCACTATTTTTTATTTTCACAATGGTTACAGGAGAAATTGGACCCCGAAAGTTGTTGTCCAGTTTGTCCTGAGTACGCTAGTACCCCATATGTGGGGGGGAACCACTGTTTGGGCACACGTCAGGGCTCGGAAGGGATGTAGTGACGCTTTGAAATGCCAACTTGATGGAATGGTCTGCGGGCATCTTGTTACGTTTGCAGAGCCCCTGATGCGCCTAAACAGTAGAAACTCCCCACAAGTGACCCCATTTTGGAAACTAGACACCGCAAAGAACTTATCTAGATGTGTGGTGAGCACTTTGAACCCCCAAGGGCTACACAGAAGTTTATAACGCCCGGGCATGAAAATAAAAAAATCATATTTTTTCCACAATCAGGATCTTTTAGTCCCCAATTTTTTTATTTTCGCAAGGGTAACATGAGAAATTAGACCCCAAAAGTTGTTGTCCAATTTGTCCTGAGTATGCTGATATCCCATATGTGGGAGAAAACTACTGTATGGGCACACGTCGGGGCTCGGATGGGAAGTAGTGACCTTTTGAAATGCCCACTTGATGGAATGGTCTTCGGGCGTCATGTTACGTTTGCAGAGTCACTGATGTGCCTAAACAGTAGAAACTCCCCACAAGTGACCCCATTTTGGAAACTAGATCCCCCAAGGAACTCCTCTAGATGTGTGGTGAGCACTTTGAATCTCCAAGTCCTTCACAGAAGTTTATAACGCAGAGCCGTGAAAATATAAAATTATTTTTTTTCCACAAAAATAATTTTTAGTCCCCAATTTTTTTCCCCAATGTTAACAGGAGAAATTAGAACCCGCAAAGTTGTTGTGCAATTTTTCCCGAGTACGCTGATACCTCATATGTGGGGATAAACCACTGTTTGGGCATACGTCGGGGCTTGGAATAAAGGGAGCACTGTTTGACTTTTTGAACGCAAAATTTGCAGGAATCAATGGTGGCGCCATGTCGCGTATGGAGACCCCCTGATGTGCCTAAATAGTGGAAACCCCTCAATTCTAACTCCAACCCTAACCCCAACACACCCCTAACGCCTACACACACCTAACCCTAATACAAACCCTAATCATAACCCTAACCCCAACACACTCCTAACCCTAATCCCAACTCTAACCATAAACCTAACTACAAGCCTAACCCTAATTCCAACCCTAACCCAAATTCCAACCCTAACCGTAATTCTAACCTTAGCCCTAATGCTAACCCTAACCCTAGTTCTAACCCTAAGGCTGGGTTCATATTGCGTTTTACCAGCCCGTTCAACACGTAGCGTTGACCGGCTGGTAACGGTATAGCATAACGCGATCGCGTTATGCTATACCCGCTAGCGCAGATGAATCAGCAGATAATCACCTGCGGATCAGCAGCAAAATCAGTCGCGGATCAGCAGCGAAATCCGCGCGGGATCAGCAGCAATCCGCCGCGATCAGCGAAATCCGCCGCCGGATCCAGCAGCGAAATCCGCCGCGGATCCGCAGCGAAATCCGCCGCGGATCAGCAGCGAAATCCGCGGATCGCAGCGAATCGCCGCGATCGCAGCGAAATCCGCCGCGCGATCCAGCAGCGAAATCCGCCGCGGATCAGCAGCGAAATCCGCCGCGGATCAGCAGCGAAATCCGCCGCGGATCAGCAGCGAAATCCGCCGCGGATCCGCAGCGAAATCCGCCGCGGATCAGCAGCGAAATCCGCCGCGGATCAGCAGCGAAATCAGTCGCGGATCCGCAGCGAAATCAGTCGCGGATCCGCAGCGAAATCAGTCGCGGATCCGCAGCGAAATCAGTCGCGGATCCGCAGCGAAATCAGTCGCGGATCCGCAGCGAAATCAGTCGCGGATACGCAGCGAAATCCGCCGCCGATCAGCAGCGAAATCCGCCGCCGATCAGCAGCGAAATCCGCTGCCTATCAGCAGCGAAATCCGCTGCGGATCAGCAGCGAAATCCGCCGCCGATCAGCAGCGAAATCCGCCGCGGATCAGCAGCGAAATCCGCCGCCGATCAGCAGCGAAATCCGCAGCGGATCAGCAGCGAAATCCGCTGCTGATCCGCAGCGAAATCCGCTGCCGATCCGCAGCGAAATCCGCCGCGGATCAGCAGCGAAATCCGCCGCCGATCAGCAGCGAAATCCGCCGCCGATCAGCAGCGAAATCCGCCGCCGATCAGCAGCGAAATCCGCAGCGGATCCGTAGCGATGTCCGCCGCGGATCAGCAGCGATGTCCGCCGCGGATCAGCAGCGAAGTCCGCCGCTGATCAGCAGCGAAATCCGCCGCGGATCAGCAGCGAAATCCGCCGCGGATCAGCAGCGAAATCCGCCGCGGATCAGCAGCGATATCCGCCACGGATCCGCAGCGAAATCAGTCGCGGATACGCAGCGAAATCAGTCGCGGATACGCAGCGAAATCCGCCGCCGATCAGCAGCGAAATCCGCCGCCGATCAGCAGCGAAATCCGCTGCCTATCAGCAGCGAAATCCGCTGCGGATCAGCAGCGAAATCCGCCGCCGATCAGCAGCGAAATCCGCCGCGGATCAGCAGCGAAATCCGCCGCCGATCAGCAGCGAAATCCGCAGCGGATCAGCAGCGAAATCCGCTGCTGATCCGCAGCGAAATCCGCTGCCGATCCGCAGCGAAATCCGCCGCGGATCAGCAGCGAAATCCGCCGCCGATCAGCAGCGAAATCCGCCGCCGATCAGCAGCGAAATCCGCCGCCGATCAGCAGCGAAATCCGCAGCGGATCCGTAGCGAAGTCCGCCGCGGATCAGCAGCGATGTCCGCCGCGGATCAGCAGCGAAGTCCGCCGCTGATCAGCAGCGAAATCCGCCGCGGATCAGCAGCGAAATCCGCCGCGGATCAGCAGCGAAATCCGCCGCGGATCAGCAGCGATATCCGCCACGGATCCGCAGCAAAATCAGCTGCGGATCAGCAGCAAAATCCGCTAGGAAAAAAAAAAAAAAATTCTTTATTTTTTTTATTTGTCCCTACCTATGATAAAGGGGGGGTTCATTTACTTTTTTTTATTTTGATCACTGTGACAGTTTATCACAGTGATCAAAATAAATTTTTGAACACTGGGGGGCGCACTGCGCATGCGCCGGCCGGCGGGCGCACTGCGCATGCGCCCGCCATTTTCCAATATGGCGGCGCCCATGAAGAGGCCCGGGCGGACGCCGGGCCCGATCGTGGGACATCGGTGGATCGGGAGAGGTGAGTAGGGGGGTCGGAAGGCTGGGGGGGGGGATAGGAAGTGGGGGCAGTGGACCAAAAGAGGAGGGGAGCTGTAAGTGACGGCGGTGACCGATCGCTGCCATCTTTCGGTGGCGGCGGCCGATCACCGCCGTGACTCGGTGTGGGGGGGTCAGGGCTCGGTCTCCAGCCATGGCAGATGCTATTGCAGCATCGGCCATGGCTGGATTGTAATATTTCACCAATTAAATTGGTGAAATATTACACATTGCTCTGATTGGCTGTTTCACTTTTAACAGCCAATCAGAGCGATCGTGGCCACGGGGGGGTTAAGCCAACCCCCCTGTGGTGAAGTACAAAGGGTCCTGTGCCGGCGGGTCGGGTGACCTTTCAGTGACCCCGGTCTCCCGGCCCGCAGGGACGAGATCCTTTCATGACGCCACATAGGCGTCATGGGTCGGATTGGCACAGGTTTTCATGACGCCTACGTGGCGTCATGGGTCGGGAAGGGGTTAAAGGGGTTGTCCATGATATTTATATTTTTATGAAGGCTGGGAATGCTTTAGAATTACTATTTAAAAAAAAAAGCGCTCACATATTTTATCTGCCGTCTCTCCGGTTGTCTCACCATTAAAGCTGATCATTGATTGATTGCTTACTATGGGCAACAAGGACTTGGCCTCAGAACTGTGTAAAAGACAAATAGTGAGTAGGTAAGCCTTCACATCAAGAGCACTGTGGAGTATATACTGTAGTTTTTTTGGAGTATAAGATGCAGTTAGAACTTAACAAGAAAAATCTTGCTGAAAAGTGTGTGTGTCCAGAGCAGCCCTCCTCCTTACTGATCTGGGAGTGTGGTCAGAAAGCCGCTCCTCCGCGGTCACCTAAATCACAGCGATGCGCCTCTCCTTGTCTATACTGACCTGTCTGATCAATGCAGGGTAGGAGACATATGGGTCAGTCTGCCAGACACTCCTCTGCTCCAGCGCTGCTCTCTCACATACATCTCCCCTGGCCGACGTTCCTCCTTTATCCTCTACTCCAGGGGTGATAGGGAAAGAGAGGTGACTGCTGCCACAGGGACTCTGTAGGAGCTGTGGTAAAGCAGACTGGCAGTTTTGTTACTTTGTTCCACCAGATGTAGATAGTGTGTGATTTCATGTGACGACTCAGCTCTGCTACATCTGTCCAGCACCTCCTGATTCACCTGTTGCTGTGCATTCTCTCGAGTCCCAGTAGACAGCCATTTGGCATCAGTGAAAGATGTGTATGCAAACTTTCATGCAAAGATGTCACCTAGTCACCTAGCCATAAAGCGGCAGAGCCCTGAAGTAATGTTTGTGCAGTTTGAGTGCAAAACTGCCAGTTTTTCTATAGTAACTTAGTTTGCGTTTTTTGCCACATTCTTTTATCCCTTCGCATTTTTACCACAGAAAAAGTGTTTTACAGTACCAGCAAAGTGACAAAGGTTGCTGAAATCTCAGGCGCATGCTGCTTATTTTTTCCTTGTAGATTTGAACCTTCAATTCTTTTTTCCAGATCTGCAGACTGTCAATTCATTCAGCAATTTTGCAGCGTTTTTCACCCATTCATTCAAATAAATTAGGTTAAAAGACACGTAAAAATGCATCAGTAATCCACATATTTTACGCAGCCTTTTTCCTGCCAACACTCCGGTATTCTGTGCAAAAAAATCTGCCACAAGAGTCAGAGTCTGAGTTACCTCCCCCTTTTCCTACTTAATAGATCATCATGGAAGTTTTAATTCCTATGACATATTTTTTCTTATTTTCTTTTGTCTAAACTTGAGTGCGTCCTATAGTCGGATGCGGCGCTTGGCATAGAGTATGTTACACAGGCTTCCCAGTATGATGGAGTACAATGGCACTAGTCCTGCCATCCCAAGATAGTGCATAAAGGGGCCAGAAGTGCAAAGGCTGTGTATCTGTTAAAACAATACATATTGGCTAAATGCGCTGTAAATTGGCCCCTCTGTGCTGTTTCTTAATATTCCTACTAAGTTCTTTTCTTTGCACTAGAGGAGACCATGGCTGACACCATCCTGCCTGATAGGACATGTTCACTTTGTGCTGCTGAAGGCTACATCAGAGTTTGTTCTTTCATAGCTTTAATAGGGTTAAAAAGTCTTTTGCAGAGAATTGGTCCCTCTGCACCCTGCAATCGGGGCTGCGTCCATGTTTAGCGTGTCCTTATGGCCTTTTGTTTGGTTGCGTTGTCAGCACAAGGCTAAAATAATGATAAACTAACAATGAGATCTGTTCCATTCAACAGTAACCAGTGAAAAATAAAGTATACGTATTTTACAATGTCATCCCTTCCAGTCTGTAGACAGTATGAAATAAGGGAAGAGACCCCACAGGTTCAGCACTGTGTCACTCACTGGATGCCTTGTACTTTTCATAAATTCAGTTTTACCTGTGGCAGCTCTGTACCAACTCCATCCACAACATTGCTAGCTTTCTTTCAACACTGGGTATATGCAGAAAGTTGCCACTAATGATGAAGAGGGGATTGCCATAGATGATGAATTTGAGGACTACCCCACGTAGCAGGAGCTCAACACTTGGAGAGCTAGCAGCACTGTACCATATAAAACACCAAAACTACAGTAGAAAGGCAGTTAGGTGACCCAGTGCTGGAATCTGAGTCACTGCCCTTAATTTATGCTGTTCTCAGATGGAGCAGGAAAAACCAGATAACAGATTCTGTCTTAAATGGGTAAAGCCCCAGTCATACACAGGGAGATCGCTGCTGAGTCACTAGTTTTGTGACGCAGCAGCGATCTCCCCTGCGATATCACTGTGTGTGACACTGATCAGCGACCGCCCCCCCTGCCGGATATCGCTGATTGTTGTCCAAAGGCCAGGACATTTTTTTGATCGTTGATCTCCCGCTGGCCAGCACGCATCGCTGCGTTTGGCAGGCAGGAGACCAGCGATCAGCTGGTAACCAAGGTACACATGGGGTTTCCAGGCGCCTGGAAACCCGATGTGTACGTTGGATACCAGCGCGCTGCTGCAGGGGAGCGCCTGGAAACCCGATGTGTACCTTGGTTACCAGCTCCCTGCTCCAGCGGGCTGGTATCCAACTTACACTGCAGGTAACTAAGCGACGTTACCCGCAGTGTTGCTGTCCTGATAGCTGCCTATTTGGCAGCTCACCAGCGATCATGTAGCGACACACCAGCGATCCTGACAAGTGCATATCGTTGTCGGGATCGCTGGTGTGCGCTATGTGTGACGGGGCCCTTACTCAGCCTTTTAGAATGGATAGCTTGTCCTTAGGGCAGGCTATCAATATCAAATCAGTGGGGTCCGCCTATCAGCCCCTCACCCACTCTACTGTTTAAAAAAGCTGTGGCGCTCAGTGTTAACAGCAGCTTGCCGGCTGGCGCATACTTGCCTGCGCTGTACTTTTCGCACTGCTGATGCAGGTATGGCACCGCTGTCTTAGTCACTTTAATGGAACAACAATGCAATGTCTTGTACATCGCAGGCAATTACTAACCGGCTTGCAGACTGCTGTACGCTTTCATGAGGTTCTGCAGTTTCTTCAAACAGGTGATGGGAGGGTATGCCGATAGTTACCCCCCTTACACACACACTGATCTAATATTGAGGGCATAGGGTAAAGCCCCCGTATCACACAGCGATCTCGCTAGCGAGATCGCTGCGGAGTCACTAGTTTTGTGACGCAGCAGCGATGTCTCCAGCGATATCGCTGTGTGTGACATTCAGCGACGATCAGCCCCCCTGCCGGGTATCGCTGATCGTCGCTGAATGTCCTGGACATTTTTTTGATCGCTGGTCTCCCGCTGGCCAGCACGCATCGCTGCGTGTGACAGGCGGGAGACCAGCGATCCGCTGGTAACCAAGGTACACAGCGGGTTTCCAGGCGCGGGGCTGTGCCTGGAAACCCACTGTGTACCTTGGATACCAGCGCCCTGATGCAGGGAGCTGGTAACCAAGGTACACAGCGGGTTTCCAGGCACCGCGCAGCGCCTGGAAACCCGACGTGTACCTTGGTTACCAGCTCCCTGCATCAGGGCGCTGGTATCCAACGTACACTGCAGGTAACTAAGCGATGTTACCCACAGTGTCGCTGTGCTGATCGCTGCTGAGCTGCCTGTTTGGCAGCTCAGCAGCGATCATGTAGCGACACACCAGCGATCCTGATCGTTGTCGGGATCGCTGGTGTATCGCTATGTGAGACCCGGGCATACGTTGTCAGTTTTAAAATAATCCTTTTAAATGGATTACGTAAATATGATATGGACAGAGACTAACTGGGTCTGGATTTACACATGCAAGTCTTGATGCAGTTCTTATATCTTAAACTAGAAATATAAAAAGTATAAAGGAAAGACTTGTCCCTTCTTTTCTATACTCTCATCTGTTCTCAGGTGGGAATCCCACCATCAAGCGATCCTCTGTGTACAGCAGATCATCCACCCTGACCAGTTCTATAATCCACTCCCAGTAATGATATTCACCCTGTGGATCCCCTGTGTACAGCAGATCATCCATCCTGACCAGTTCTATAATCCACTCCCAGTAATGATATTCGCCCTGCGGATCCCCTGTGTACAGCAGATCATCCATCCTGACCAGTTCTAGAATCCACTCCCAGTAATGATATTCGCCCTGCGGATCCCCTGTGTACGGCAGATCATCCATCCTGACCAGTTTTATAATCCACTCCCAGTAATGATATTCGCCCTGCGGATCCCCTGTGTACGGCAGATCATCCATCCTGACCAGTTCTATAATCCACTCCCAGTAATGATATTCGCCCTGCGGATCCCTGTGTACAGCAGATCATCCATCCTGACCAGTTCTATAATCCATTCCCAGTAATGATATTCACCCTGCGGATCCCCTGTGTACAGCAGATCATCCATCCTGACCAGTTCTAGAATCCACTCCCAGTAATGATATTCACCCTGCGGATCCCTGTGTACAGCAGATCATCCATCCTGACCAGTTCTAGAATCCACTCCCAGTAATGATATTCACCCTGCGGATCCCTGTGTATAGCAGATCATCCATCCTGACCAGTTCTAGAATCCACTCGCAGTAATGATATTCGCCCTGCGGATCCTGTGTACAGCAGATCATCCATCCTGACCAGTTCTATAATCCAGTCCCAGTAATGATATTCGCCCTGCGGATCCCTGTGTACAGCAGATCATCCATCCTGACCAGTTCTATAATCCAGTACCAGTAATGATATTCGCCCTGCGGATCCCTGTGTACAGCAGATCATCCATCCTGACCAGTTCTATAATCCAGTCCCAGTAATGATATTCACCCTGTGGATCCCTGTGTACCGCAGATCATCCATCCTGACCAGTTCTGTAATCCAGTCCAGTAATGATATTCGCCCTTCGATCCCTGTGTACAGCAGATCTTCCATCCTGCCCAGTTCCATAATCCACTCCCAGTAATGATATTTACCCAGTGGATCCCCTGTGTACCGCAGATCATCCATCCTGACCAGTTCTGTAATCCAGTCCCAGTAATGATATTCACCCTGCGATCCCTGTGTACAGCAGATCTTCCATCCTGACCAGTTCTATAATCCAGTCCGTGTAATGATATTCACCCTGTGGATCCCTGTATACAGCAGATCGTCCATCCTGACCAGTTCCATAATCCACTCACAGTAATGATATTCACCCTGCGATCCCTGTATACAGCAGATCATCCATCCTGACCAGTTCTATAATCCACTCCCAGTAATGATATTCGCCCTGCGGATCCCTGTGTACAGCAGATCATCCATCCTGACCAGTTCTGTAATCCAGTCCAGTAATGATAATCGCCCTGTGGATCCCCTGTGTACGGCAGATCATCCATCCTGACCAGTTCCATAATCCAGTCCCAGTAATGATATTCGCCCCGCGGATCCCTGTGTACAGCAGATCATCCATCCTGACCAGTTCTATAATTCTGTCCCAGTAATGATATTCACCCTGCGGACCCCTGTGTACTGCAGATCATCCATCCTGACCAGTTCTATAATCCACTCCCAGTAATGATATTCACCCTTCGGATCCCTGTGTACAGCAGATCATCCATCCTGACCAGTTCTATAATCCCTCCTAGTAATGATATTCACCCTGCGGATCCCTGTGTACAGCAGATCATCCATCCTGACCAGTTCTATAATCCAGTCCCTGTAATGATATTCACCCTGCGGATCCCTGTGTACAGCAGATCATCCGTCCTGACCATTTCTATAATCCAGTCCCTGTAATGATATTCGCCTCTGGATCCCTGTGTACAGCAGATCATCCGTCCTGACCAGTTCTATAATCCTGTCCAATGAATGATATTCCTCCTGTGGATCCCTATGTACGGCAGATCATCCATCCTGACCAGTTCCATAATCCACTCCCAGTAATGATATTCACCCATGGATCCCCTGTGTACAGCAGATCATCCATCCTGACCAGTTCCATATCCAGTCCCAGTAATGATATTCACCCTGTAGATCCCTGTGTTTACAGATCATCCATCCTGACCAGTTCTGTAATCCACTCGCAGTAATGATATTTGCCCTGTGGATCCCTGTGTACAGCAGATCTTCCATCCTGCCCAGTTCCATAATCCACTCCCAGTAATGATATTCACCCTGCGGATCCCTGTGTACAGCAGATCATCCATCCTGACCGTTCTATAATCCAGTCCCAGTAATGATATTCTCCCTGTGGATCCCTGTGTACAGCACATTATCCATCCTGACCAGTTCTGTAATCCACTCGCAGTAATGATATTCGCCCTGTTGATCCCCTGTGTACAGCAGATCTTCCATCCTGCCAGTTCCATAATCCACCCCAGTACTGATATTCACCCTGCGGATCCCCTGTGTACAGCTGATCATCCATCCTGACCCATTCTATAATCCAGTCCCAGTAATGATATTCACCCTGCGGATCCCTGTGTACAGCAGATCTTCCATCCTGCCAGTTCTATAATCCAGTCCCAGTAATGATATTCACCCTGCGGATCCTTGTGTACGGCAGATCATCCTTACCAGTTCTGTAATCTACTCCCAGTAATGAAATTCACCCTGCGGATCCCCTGTGTACAGCAGATCATCCATCCTGACCAGTTCTGTAATCCACTCGCAGTAATGATATTCGCCTGCGGATCCCTGTGTACAGCAGATCATCCATCCTGACCAGTCTATATTCGTGTCCCAGTAATGATATTCACGCTACGGATCCCTGTGTACGGCAGATCATCCATCCCGACCAGGTCTATATTCGTGTCCAGTAATGATATTCACGCTACGGATCCCTGTGTACAGCAGATCATCCATCCTGACCAGTCTATAATCGTGTCCCAGTAATGATATTCCGCTACGGATCCGCTGTGTACAGCAGATCATCCATCCTGACCAGTCTATAATCGTGTCCCAGTAATGATATTCACGCTACGGATCCCTGTGTACCGCAGATCATCTATCCTGACCAGTTCTGTAATCTACTCCCAGTAAAGATATTCACCCTGCGGATCCCCTGTGTACAGCAGATCATCCATCCTGACCAGTTCTGTAATATACTCCAGTAATGATATTCACGCAGCGGATCCCCTGTGTACGCAGATCATCTATCCTGACCAGTTCTGTAATCTACTCCAGTAATGATATTCACCCTGCGGATCCCTGTGTACAGCAGATCATCCATCCTGACCAGTTCTATAATCCAGTCCCAGTAATGATATTCACCTGTGGATCCCTGTGTACAGCAGATCATCCATCCTGACCCGTTCATATATCCAGTCCCAGTAATGATATTCTCCCTGTGGATCCCTGTGTACAGCACATTATCCATCCTGACCAGTTCTGTAATCCACTCGCAGTAATGATATTCGCCCTGTGGATCCCTGTGTACAGCAGATCTTCCATCCTCCCAGTTCCATAATCCACTCCCAGTAATGATATTCACCCTACGGATCCCTGTGTACAGCAGATCATCCATCCTGACCCGTTCTGTAATCCACTCCCAGTAATGATATTCACCCTGCGGATCCCTGTGTACAGCTGATCATCCATCCTGACCCATTCTATAATCCAGTCCCAGTAATGATATTCACCCTGTGGATCCCCTGTGTACAGCAGATCATCCATCCTGACCAGTTCTATAATCCAGTCCCAGTAATGATATTCACCCTGCGGATCCTTTGTGTACGGCAGATCATCCTGACCAGTTCTGTAATCTACTCCCAGTAATGAAATTCACCCTGCGGATCCCCTGTGTACAGCAGATCATCTATCCTGACCAGTTCTTAATCCACTCGCAGTAATGATATTCGCCCTGTGGATCCCTGTGGTACGGCAGATCATCCATCCTGACCAGGTCTATATTTGTGTCCCAGTAATGATATTCACGCTACGGATCCCCTGTGTACAGCAGATCATCCATCCTGACCAGGTCTATAATCGTGTCCCAGTAATGATATTCACGCTACGGATCCGCTGTGTACAGCAGATCATCCATCCTGACCAGGTCTATAATCGTGTCCCAGTAATGATATTCACGCTACGGATCCCCTGTGTACCGCAGATCATCTATCCTGACCAGTTCTATAATCTACTCCCAGTAATGATATTCACCCTGCGGATCCCTGTGTTACAGCAGATCATCCATCCTGACCAGTTCTGTAATATACTCCCAGTAATGATATTCACGCAGCGGATCCCCTGTGTACCGCAGATCATCTATCCTGACCAGTTCTGTAATCTACTCCCAGTAATGATATTCACCCTGCGGATCCCTGTGTACAGCAGATCATCCATCCTGACCAGTTCTATAATCCAGTCCCAGTAATGATATTCACCCTGCGGATCCCTGTGTACAGCAGATCATCCATCCTGACCAGTTCTATAATCCAGTCCCCGTAATGATATTCACGCTGCAGATCCCTGTGTACCGCAGATCATCCATCCTGACCAGTTCTATAATCCAGTCCCTGTAATGATATTCACTCTGCGGATCCCCTGTGTACAGCAGATCATCCATCCTTCCCAGTTCCATAATCCACTCCCAGTAATGATATTCACCCTACGGATCCCTGTGTACAGCAGATCATCCATCCTGACCCGTTCTGTAATCCACTCCCAGTAATGATATTCACCCTGCGGATCCCCTGTGTACAGCTGATCATCCATCCTGACCCATTCTATAATCCAGTCCCAGTAATGATATTCACCCTGTGGATCCCTGTGTACAGCAGATCATCCATCCTGACCAGTTCTATAATCCAGTCCCAGTAATGATATTCACCCTGCGGATCCTTTGTGTACGCAGATCATCCTGACCAGTTCTGTAATCTACTCCCAGTAATGAAATTCACCCTGCGGATCCCCTGTGTACAGCAGATCATCTATCCTGACCAGTTCTGTAATCCACTCGCAGTAATGATATTCGCCCTGTGGATCCCTGTGTACGGCAGATCATCCATCCTGACCAGGTCTATATTTGTGTCCCAGTAATGATATTCACGCTACGGATCCCCTGTGTACAGCAGATCATCCATCCTGACCAGGTCTATAATCGTGTCCCAGTAATGATATTCACGCTACGGATCCGCTGTGTACAGCAGATCATCCATCCTGACCAGGTCTATAATCGTGTCCCAGTAATGATATTCACGCTACGGATCCCCTGTGTACCGCAGATCATCTATCCTGACCAGTTCTATAATCTACTCCCAGTAATGATATTCACCCTGCGGATCCCCTGTGTACAGCAGATCATCCATCCTGACCAGTTCTGTAATATACTCCCAGTAATGATATTCACGCAGCGGATCCCCTGTGTACCGCAGATCATCTATCCTGACCAGTTCTGTAATCTACTCCCAGTAATGATATTCACCCTGCGGATCCCTGTGTACAGCAGATCATCCATCCTGACCAGTTCTATAATCCAGTCCCAGTAATGATATTCACCCTGCGGATCCCTGTGTACAGCAGATCATCCATCCTGACCAGTTCTATAATCCAGTCCCAGTAATGATATTCACGCTGCAGATCCCTGTGTACCGCAGATCATCCATCCTGACCAGTTCTATAATCCAGTCCCTGTAATGATATTCACTCTGCGGATCCCTGTGTACAGCAGATCATCGAATCTGACCAGTTCCATAATCCAGTCCCAGTAATGATATTCACCCTGCGGACCCCCTGTGTACAGCAGATCATCCACCCTGACCAGTTCTATAATCCAGTCCCAGTAATGATATTCACGCTGCGGATCCCTGTGTACCGCAGATCATCCAATCTGACCAGTTCTGTAATCCAGTCCCTGTAATGATATTCACGCTGCGGATCCCTGTGTACAGCAGATCATCCATCCTGACCAGTTCTGTAATCCAGTCCCTGTAATGATATTCACGCTGCGGATCCCCTGTGTACCGCAGATCATCCATCCTGACCAGTTCTGTAATCCAGTCCCTGTAATGATATTCACCCTGCGGATCCCTGTGTACAGCAGATCATCCATCCTGACCAGTTCTGTAATCCAGTCCCTGTAATGATATTCACGCTGCGGATCCCTGTGTACCGCAAATCATCCATCCTGACCAGTTCTGTAATCCAGTCCCTGTAATGATATTCACGCTGTGGATCCCTGTGTACCGCAGATCATCCATCCTGACCAGTTCTATAATCCAGTCCCTGTAATGATATTCACGCTGCGGATCACCTGTGTACCGCAGATCATCTATCCTGACCAGTTCTGTAATCTACTCCCAGTAATGATATTCACCCTGCGGATCCCCTGTGTACAGCAGATCATCCATCCTGACCAGTTCTGTAATATACTCCCAGTAATGATATTCAAGCAGCGGATCCCCTGTGTACCGCAGATCACCTATCCTGACCAGTTCTGTAATCTACTCCCAGTAATGATATTCACCCTGCGGATCCCTGTGTACAGCAGATCATCCATCCTGACCAGTTCTATAATCCTGTCCCAGTAATGATATTCACCCTGCGGATCCCTGTGTACAGCAGATCATCCATCCTGACCAGTTCTATAATCCAGTCCCAGTAATGATATTCACGCTGCAGATCCCTGTGTACCGCAGATCATCCATCCTGACCAATTCTATAATCCAGTCCCTGTAATGATATTCACTCTGCGGATCCCCTGTGTACAGCAGATCATCCAATCTGACCAGTTCCATAATCCAGTCCCAGTAATGATATTCACGCTGCAGATCCCTGTGTACCGCAGATCATCCATCCTGACCAATTCTATAATCCAGTCCCAGTAATGATATTCACGCTGCGGATCCCCTGTGTACCGCAGATCATCCATCCTGACCAGTTCTATAATCCAGTCCCAGTAATGATATTCACGCTGCGGATCCCTGTGTACAGCAGATCATTCATCCTGACCAGTTCTATAATCCAGTCCCAGTAATGATATTCACGCTGCGGATCCCTGTGTACCGCAGATCATCCAATCTGACCAGTTCTGTAATCCAGTCCCTGTAATGATATTCACGCTGCGGATCCCTGTGTACAGCAGATCATCCATCCTGACCAGTTCTATAATCCAGTCCCTGTAATGATATTCACGCTGCGGATCCCTGTGTACAGCAGATCATCCATCCTAACCAGTTCTGTAATCCAGTCCCTGTAATGATATTCACGCTGCGGATCCCTGTGTACAGCAGATCATCCATCCTGACCAGTTCTATTATCCTGTCCCTGTAATGATATTCACGCTGTGGATCCCCTGTGTACCGTCTGTGGCAGGATTTGTGTGCTCGCCTCTTCTGTGATGGCTGATTTGTTTACTCACTAGTTCTTAATAGAGACAGGGCCCTTATGCCAATTCCAATCTCCAAATGATCTGGAGAAGTAAATAAGAGGAGTAATTAGAGGTTTAGTGATGTCCCTGCAGTAGCTGCTGTCTTACTCTGCAGTAGATCCTCCTGGTGTATTTCCTACTTTCCTCAATCATTTAGTTTAGAAGCAGCTGTCAGCAGGTTCAATCTGCCCTGACCATGTTTGTAGTATCCCTGATTACTCCAGGCTATGTTTTACTCTGGTGTGCTATACTTTTCTTACACAAAAGTATAGGTTTAAAATGTGCCTTACTTAGGGAGAAGTGTCCACTGGGGGGCTCCACTAAGCTTTCTTCTAACCAGGCTATGCCTGATTGACATATCCCTATTTGTGTATGAGGGAGATCTGTTACTCCGGCTCAGCTGGGCAGGGAGAAGCCTCAGTGAAGCTGCCCACCCCCTGTCACTCCAGCTCAGCTGGTCACGGAGAAGCCTCAGTGAAGCTGCCCACCCCCTGTCACTCCAGCTCAGCTGGGCAGGGAGAAGCCTCAGTGAAGCTGTCCACTCCCTGTCACTCCAGCTCAGCTGGGCAGAGAGAAGCCTCAGTGAAGCTGCCCTCACCCTGTCACTCCAGCTCAGCTGGGCAGGGAGAAGCCTCAGTGAAGCTTTCCACTGGATACTGAATCCAGTCCGGCACTTTTTTAAAACCATATGTTGCTGTCCTCCTCTACAGCTAGTTAAAACTTCTTTTGGTGCACATACCAGTCTACTGTCAAAGTACCATCTCAATTCTCTTGCTGTTTTACCTTTCCATTCACTGTTCATGGGTCTCCTGATGTAAGCTAACAGCCTAATTTTTGCCTATGCCTTATTTGGAGCTGTAATTTGTGGGATCCTCCGGTTTCTGAGTCTGGACCAGTTAGTAAGTATGAGTTATAATACATGCCCGGCCCATCGAGTTATTCGGCCGTGCAGTGGGCCTGGCTGACTAGATACCGTGGCCTTGCTCCATACAAGTGAATGGAGCAAGGCCGCACACACTAGACAGGCCCTATAATGTATACATACCCTCCGGTCCCTAACTCCAAAACATGGTGAATCCCCGCAGCACAGAGTGCGTACAATGGGGGATTCATAAGTCTGCAGCATACGAAGTGACTGCAAACTTATTGATTTGGACAGGACAACCCCTATAATGTTTGTCTTACAGATTAGAACATTAGGTAAGACATTTCTTATGGTGAGAGTAGTCACCACGGCGTCCTTACAAATGCACAGCCATGTATGTTGTTTACGTGTCCTATGGTTGTTTTCAGCCCATCATTACTCATAATGGCAGGACAGTTTTACATTTCGTGAACATGGTAGATAAGAAACCCAAAAAAAACATTGTGAAATTGTACTTTTTTTTGCAATTTCTCTCCAGTGGGAATTTTTTTTCCTGTTTTCCAGTACACTATATGGTAAAACCAATGGTATCATTCAAAAGTACAACTCGGCCCACAAAAAACAAGCCCTCACATGGCCATATTGCTGCAAAATAAAGAAGTTATGGTTCTCGAAAGAAGGAGAGCCAAAAACGAAAATGCAAAAAATGGAGACTTGCAAGGTGGTAGAGGTTAACCGTTATCCATGTTTTTTCCAGATTGGATTTTCAGCTGCTGATGCCGTTACTGGACTTAAACTGGTAGAAAGGGGGGTTCCCAAAGAACACCTGGCCCTTCTGGCAGTGCCAATGGTTCCGTTACAAATATTACTGCCGCTGGTAATCAGCAAATACACTGCGGGGCCCAAGCCTCTCAATGTCTTCCACAGAGCCATGCCATTCAGGTGAGTGTGCAGAAACGTCAAAAATTCTAGGGCTAGTGATGTATTGATAAATCAGGCACTGAGATATTGTCATTATGTGAAGAAAAATATTGATTTACTCATCCCAGAAAACAGATTTAAAACCATTACAGTACTTTAGTGTTTATGTGCTCTGGATGTGCGCTACAATAAGTCAATGGATGGGATTTAAAAGCTCCCACTAAGTTATTCACACTTCATTACATTTTTGAGCTATTGATGGGGATCTCGGGATGCAGACCACCATCAGCTTGCAGGACATGATGGGTTGTGCCTATCATTAAAAAATTAAATGATAGACAGCTCTTAACTCTGTCTTCAGTGTTAAGCTTCCCTTTCTGAGTAAAATAAAAACTAATTTTATCAGGCCTACTACAGTACATGCAACCTATGAAGTGACCGCAGTTCAAACAGGGTCTGTTATCAGATTTTTTTGTTATATAGTTTAACGCACCCCTCCATCAAAGATTTATCCTCTTAATATGTTACAGTCTTATTATACAACCCTGTGTACTTACAATTACTCGTTTTTCCTTTCTACCCAGTTAATCTCTTTTCTGTACTCTACATAGAAATATAGAAGCAGGACATGTCTTGTCCTGCATTTATCATTCTCGAATAGAAATACCGTATATACTCATGTATAAGCCGAGTTTTTCAGCACATTTTTTTCTTGCTGAAAACGCCCCCCTTAGCTTATACATGAGTCATTGTCCCAGAAGCCAGCGGGGGAAGGGGAACAGTGGCTCACAGAAGACAGGTGCCAGCGGCTGTAACTGTGCACTCTGTTAAAGAGAAATGAATATTCACTGTGCTGGCAGTGAATATTCATTTCTCTTATAGCGCGCACAGTTACAGCCGCAGCTGCCGGGTTCCAGCAGCTGTAAAAAAAAAAAAAAAACCTCCTACTTACCCTTCTTGCGCACCCTCACAGTATCCTATTCCGGCTTCCAGCAGCTCTTGCGACGAAGCGATCACGTGTACTCTGTGAGTGGAGAGAGGTGAATATTCATTACTTGATTGAGCGGGAACACGTGATCGCCCGGCTGCTGGAAGCCGGAACAGGATGCTGCGAGGGCGCGCGGGGAAGGTAAGTGGGAGGGTTTTTTTTTATGCTTTTCTCATGGGGGGGCCATGCATTCAAGGATAGGGATGAGGAACCATGCATACGAGGACAGGGATGAGGAGCCATGCAGACAAGGACGGGGATAAGGAGCCATGTATACAAGGATAGGGATGAGGAACCATGCATACCAGGATAAGGATGAGGAGCCATGCATACAAGGATAGGGATGTGGGGACAGTGCATACAAGGACAGGGATGGGGAGCCATGCATACCAGGATAGGGAAGAGGGAGCCATGCATACCAGGATAGGGATAAGGAACCATGCATACAAGGATAGGGATGAGGAGCCATGCATACCAGGATAGGGATGAGGAGACATGCATACAAGGATAGGGATGAGGAGCCATGCATACCAGGATAGGGATGAGAAGCCATGCATACAAGGATAGGGATGAGGAGCCATGCATACAAGGATAGGAATGAGGAGCCATGCATACCAGGATAGGGATGAGGAGCCATGCATACAAGGATAGGGATGAGGGGATAATTCATACCTTATACTCGAGTCAGAAAGTTTTCCCAGTTTTTCGTGGCCAAATTAGGTGCCTCGGCTTATACTCGGGTCGACATATACACGAGTATGTACAGTAGGTCCAGCTCACTGTAATAGACATCCTTAAGTGTTCAGATCACAGGAAACGCTGTTTAAAGGTGTGCAACAATCACAAAACAGAAGAAAATCCAGCTTAACGAACTTGTGAACAAACTTCTTTATTCACTTAAAGTGCTCAGCAGAGGGTAAAACAGCATCAGCGTTGTAGGTTACATGATATGTGACATTGACGCGTTTCAGGTGGCTACGCACCCTTAATCATGATCTTCAATTTATCATTCTCATCTTCACCTCCTGCCCCAGCTTCTCCCTTCTCCTGTGCTGCCGGGGACTTTTGCAGTGACTTATGACTCATACAGGGACAATTGACCTCCTGTTTCTACATAGAGCTTAGGGCCCCGTCTCACATAGCGACGCACCAGCGATCCCGACAACGATATGAGCTTGTCAGGATCGCTGGTGTGTCGCTACATGATCGCTGCTGAGCTGCCAAACAGGCAGCTCAGGCAGCAATCAGGACAGCGACACTGCGGGTCACGTCGCTTAGTAACCCGCAGTGTACTTTGGATACCAGCCCGCTGATGCAGGGAGCTGGTAACTAAGGTACACATCGGGTTTCCTGGCGCTGCACGGTGCCTGGAAACCTGATGTGTACCTTGGTTACCAGCTCCCCTGCAGCAGCGCGCTGGTATCCAACGTACACATCGGGTTTCCAGGCACAGCCCCGCACCTGGAAACCCAATGTGTACCTTGGTTACCAGCTGATCGCTGGTCTCCTGCCTGCCACATTCAGCAATGTGTGCCTGCCAGCGGGAGACCAGCGATAAAAAAAAAAGTCCAGGCATTTCTGACACGACCAGCGATTCACAGCAGGGGCCTGATCTGTGTTACGTGTCAGACATAGCGAGATCGCTGCTGAGATCGCTGTTTCGTTACAAAACTTGTGACTCAGCAGCGATCTCGCTATGTAAAACGGGGCCCTTAGAAGGATTCAGCTAGTCTGTTTTTAATCATGTGATGTCATAGACCTAATGGAAAACAAAATAATTAGCTGGGAAAAGGGCAAAATAAGCAATTGTAAGTACACAGTGCTGTATAATATGATGACTGCAATATATTAGGAGGATAAGCATTTTGATGAGAGGAGGAGTGCTTCTTTTAGTGGTAAGATAATAAAAAATTATTTTTATCGTATACTAAAAGTCCATATGTAGATTCCTTTCTTTCAGTTTAGTAGGTACTGGTATTACAGACAAAATATATGGCACTTTAGAAAACTAACTGCATATTAATACTTCCTCACCTTTACTATTAACTTTAAAGGTTACTTATGGGCCTGGAATTTGCCTTCTTAGTTTGGTGGACCCCACATGTAAGCCATGAAGGAGGGTTCCCTCTGTACTACTACATCACCCTACTGCTGAGCTACGCATTACATCAGGTGACTGTATACTTATGGCTCTAATAATAGAGCAGCTTTTGTTTGAAATAATCTCTATACATACATCAGCACTGTGTGCACAAGACCGTACGGTACTGTGCAAACATCTTAGGCAGGTGTGGGGAGAAGTGCTGCAAAGTAATAGTTTGTGTTACCTTAATTGATAAATATAAAGTGAAATGAGCAAAAGAGAAAGCGAAAATCAATATTCTATTTGACCACACTTTACCTTTGAAGCCCGTACCTTTCCCTTTCACAGTGAGGGGGGAGATAAATGTAAACCGGCTGCTTCAGTCAGTGCCGATGCTGAGGTGGTCTAAGGAGGTATTCAACATGTATATAGTCAGAAGACTAAGCATATATAAGCCACCTTCCCTATTTCCATATTTCTTATTATTCTCTGTCTTGACCTGTCACCAGGTTTTCCCAATATACACAATGGCCACCATCTTTACCTCCTCTTTTACAGTAGTCTTATCAACCTTTTATATAAGTTTCCAAACCCCTCTGCATATCCCGAAGAAAAATATTTTATAATCCCCTCCCACAGCGCATGCCTGTCTGATGGGCTTCACTGGTCTTACTCGACGCCTCCTCTTTCCCCACAGTCCCCACCCTCCTGCCATGCTTCATGTGGATGGCACATCCTACATCATCCATATATTGTCCGCAGTCTCGCTGCTGCACAGGTGCACTTCTCTTTGCCCTGCTGAGGCCAGAGCAAAATACTGTAATGCGCATGGAACGGACAATAAAAGCCCTGGTGACCCGCAAGGAAGGCCGGCGCATGCATACTGCAGTACTTTGCTCTGGTCATAGCAGGGCCAAGTGGTATGCCTGCACAGGAGCAAGAATGGGGCTGCTCTGGGGATCACTATATACATGTCATTTACATGAAGCAGGGCAGGAGGGTGGCAAATCCCAGAGAGAGAGAGAAGGCATTGAGCAAGACCAGCGACGCCCATTGGATCAGACTGTACGTTGATGGTATGGATGCCAAGGCAATATGTCGTGTCCTGTGCAGGATACTCACCAGCAGGCTGTTACAGCTCTCTACTAGAGATGGGCGGACACCTGGGTGTTCGGGTCCGGCGGGTTCGGCCGAACAGTTACAAAAAGTTCGGGTTCTGGTACCAGAACAGTACCCGAAACCGGACCCTATTCACTTGAATAGGGGGCCCGAACATCCAGTGTTTGCTGCTCTGTCATGTGCATGACAGCGCGTCAAACACCGCTTCTGATCGGCGGTGAAATCATCCCCACCGGTCAGAGAGCCGCAGTTCCCACACTGTCAAAAGACAGCGGGAGCGCTCAGCTGTGATCGGAGGTATAAAGTTTACCTCCTGTCACTGGTGTCAGCTGATAGGACTACAGCTCCCATCATCCAACACTTGCTGCCGCTAATTACAGTGAGAGCAGGAGCGGCGGATGGGAGTATTCATCAACCGCTCCTGCACTGTAAATAAATAATTTTTAAAAAATTGGCGTGGATTCCCCTGTATTTTTGCTAACCAGCCAGGCAAAACTCACAGCTGGGGCCTGCAACCCTCAGCTGTCAGCTTCAGCAAGGTTGGTTATCAAGAATAGAGGGGTCCCCATGCTGTTTTTTCAAAATTTTTTAAATAAATAATTTAAAAAAAACGGCAAGGAGTCCCCTTCATTTTTGACAACCAACCTTGCTAAAGCAGACAGCTGGGGGCTTGTAATCTCAGACTGGTAAGGGGCCATGGATTTTGGCCCCCCAGCCTAATAATAGCAGCCCGCAGCTGCCCAGAAAAGGCACATCTATTAGATGTGCCAATTCAGGCGCTTTGCCCGGCTCTTCCCACTTGCCATGTAGCGGTGGCAAGTGGGGTTCATATTTGTGGGTTTGATGTCACCTTTGTACAGTCCGGTGACATCAAGCCCACGGCTTCGTAATGGAGAAGTGTCTATAAGACACCTATCCATTACTAATCCTATAGTTGTATGGTAAATAAAGACACAGCCAGAATAAAGTCCTTTATTTGAAATAAGACTAAACACAATTTTCCATTTTATTTAACCGCCTAATTCCAGCAAACCAAAGCCCTCGATCTCCTGTAATAAAAATAAAAAACGAAAATATACCATACCTGTCCGTCATTCTGTCCCACGCCGTAATCCATGTCTGGGGGATAAACAGTTTTCAACCTGGACGGTGCCAAAATGCGACAGTCCAGGCTGAGAACCACTGGTGACTGAACTGCTGTGAGCGCAGCCTCAGAGACCACTGGTGACGTCATAGAGGTTACCTCCTGTCAGTAAGGCTCCGTTTCCAACCCTGCTGAATTGTGGTTACCTCAGTGACATCTCCGCTAGCAGCATGAGAATTGGCGCATCTAATAGATGTGCCATTTTTGGGAAGCTGCGGGCCACTATTTTAGGCTGGGGGGCCAATATCCATTGCCCCTTACTAGCCTGAGAATACCAGCCCCGAGCTGTCTGCTTTAGCAAAGTTGGTTGTCAAAAATGAGGTGGACTCCATGCAGTTTTTTTTTTTTTTTATTGAAATAATTAAAAAAACATTGTGGGGACCCCTCTATTCTTGATAACCGGTCTTTCTGAAGCTGACAGCTGAGGGTTGCAGTACCTAGCTGTGAGTTTTGCCTGGCTAGTTAGCAAACATAAAGGGGAACCCACGTCGTTTTTTCTTTTTTTAAAATAATTTATTTACAGCAGCAGCGGCTGATGAATACTCCCAACCGCTGCTCCTGCTCTCACTGTAATTAGCGGCAGCAGGTGTTGGATGATGGAATCAGTAGTCCCATCAGCTGACACCAGTGACCGGAGGTAAACGTTATACCTCCGATCACAGCTGAGCGCTCGTGCTGTCTTTTGGCTCTCTGAGTGGCGGGGATGATTTCCCCGCTGATCAGAAGCATTGTTTGCCGCGCTGCCATGCACATGACAGCGCAAGAAACACCCGTTGTTCGGGCAGCCAAACCCGAACAGTAACGTGAACTTCCTGGTGAAGTCCGTGTTCGGTGTCTGTGCCCGAACCGCCGAACTTTACTGTTCGGGTTCGCCCATCTCTACTCTCTAGAGTATCAGTGGGGTATTATCGGTGGAGGGAGTTAACAGCTTGTTCATCCTGCAACCGCTGTATAATATTAGGCTCCAGGATTTTTATTTTTTCTTCTTGTTTTCCAGGTTGCACTGTACAGTATGTTTGTTGCAATCATGGCTTTTAATGCCAAAGTTAGTGACCCCCTTATTGGAGGGACATATATGACACTTTTAAACACAGTTTCTAATCTTGGAGGGAACTGGCCGGCTACAGTGGCTCTGTGGTTTGTAGACCACCTTACAAGTAAAGAATGTGTTGGAGCAGATGGACAGAGCTGTGCAGACCATGACGCCTCGGAGGTAAATCTATAGATGTGTTCAGAAGTTTAACAGAATAATAACTTTCTATCATATTCGTATATTTGTACATTATGATATTGTAAAAAACCAAAAATCTTCTGTTTAATTGGTCATATTAATGATACATTTCTTAGTAAAGTTTGTGGCATTTATTATACAATCGTCTAGATTGATCGATACTACAATCTTTTATTTTTAATAATGAGAATTGTGTAGTTTTCTCCATCCTTTCTGTTTTACTAGGTATTGTTCCTCTATTAAAGGAATGTGTCAGCAGAAAATGACCTATTGTTTTAGTCAGATATTTATGATACATACATTTTTTATATTGTTTAATTTTGCAATTTTTACACTCGTCACTATGTCCAATATTAAGCCAAGATCACATTAGCATATACCACCGGATGCCATCATGAGCAGAGTGTCAGTGCTCCAATCTCTTGCATGAGAATCATAACACAGGAGTGGAGGAGACAGAAAAAGTGATTTCTCCATCTCCTCCATTGCTGGCGTCCACAGTAACAGCACCACACTGGGATGACATTCGAGTGCAGTCCAATGTTCACACGTGCACACACACTTGTATGGTGAGAGCGTTCTCTGATGCACCCGCAGAATGCTGAATCGGCATGAGAAAATATTCTCAGATCTGAGCTGCCCCATAGAATAACACTGGGCCGAGTGCTCTGCAATGTTTTATCGCATAGCACTCAGCCATGTTATACACTCGTGTGAGCGAGGCTTTAGGCTCATACTTCTTGTTTTCCGCAGTCTCATGGACAACTATAGACTGAGTTTTCCAGGCATAATATGATTTGGGCAAAGGTTATACTGAAGGGAGTGGGAGGAGGGAAAGTTGTGATATCACCTATTGAGAATGGTGGATCCTGTGTATCTACTGAATTTAGAGGCGTTGTCATTGTAAACCTGTCTGTGATGATAATGAGACTGCTGAAATACTGTAATGAACAGGAAGTAAGAGTCTTGCATTAGTCTTAATGTTTAATGTGAAAATTGCAAGATTTCTGATAAATATTCAGAATCCAAAAATTCAACCTAAGTGTTTCTTTGTTGGTGTGTGCCAATGAAAATATCACATGAAGCATGATATTAACCAATATCTTTTTTTTTTTTTTTTTTCAGTTGTGTACAAAATTGGGTGGCTCCTGTGTTACCATCTTAGATGGCTATTTTATTGAATCTGTAGTATGTGTGGTCATTGGATTCTGCTGGTGGCTATTTCTGGGACCTGCATTTAAGAAATTACAGGATGAAGGGCAGACCTCATGGAAGTGTCGGCGGAGAAGTTTCTGTTAGTGAACATCTTTCTGCCACAACGGTGGATCTTAAAGTGTTTCCTTCCATTATCAGAGAGAATAGAGTAAGGGCTCCCATCTACATTACAACCACAAACTGCGCCACCATTTGGTCTGTGGATGGATGTGTATTATTTCTCTAGATTGATAAACTCATTTTCTGTGCATTTCCCTGCAGTACCTTCCTTATGGGCAAAGCACATGTCGACCACTGAGAGAAGAGCGTGCATACAGACTGGTTATTACCGATATGATGAATGCTCATTCTTCATTGTTTAGATGCTTTAAAATGGAAATTACTTGACTCGAAGGTTTTTTGCAGAGGATAAATATATATCGGCTCTCTTGACGTGTGTTGTAGTTATTACTAGTGTTCCCTAAGAAATAAAAATTTCTTACAACTGTGCATTCTGCGGTTCCCA
The DNA here is from genome assembly GCA_033576555.1 of Oophaga sylvatica. NCBI lineage: Eukaryota > Metazoa > Chordata > Amphibia > Anura > Dendrobatidae > Oophaga > Oophaga sylvatica. The sequence continues at coordinate 137,431,264 of JARQOD010000005.1, read as the reverse complement.
TTATTCCTCCTAGAAATATATGAATAAATTATAAACTGGGGGTTACTATTTAATGTGTCCCTGCTCAGTCTAACACCCACAATGCTGATTGGACACATCCACAACCAGTAACGCCCAGTTGTCAGTTTATTCCTAAATTTCTTGAGAGAATAATAGAGGATCAGCACAGTGCAGAATTATAGGAAAAGATGCTTTGGAATTGTTGTTTCATAGGGAATACGAGCATTTATGAAATCATACATGTCAATCAACAGTTGCTCTTTAAAGGGAACCTATCCCCTCCAGAAAGGCTATTTACCTGCAGATGTTGGGTCAATCTGCAGGTAAATAGCATCAAAACCATGCTTACTGGAGCAGCAGATGCAGGGAAAAATGAGCTTCTATCCTCCCTGCAGCTGCTCAGTTCTAGTCACCCACGTATTGCAATGAACGATTAGTCACCACTCACTACACAGTGTGCGCGGTTGTAAACACTCCCCGGTACATTGATTGACAGTGTCGGTGTGCTGGGGAGTGATTACGGCCGTGAACACTGTGTAGTGAGTGGTGAATGTAGCCGCCTCCTGGCACCGTCCCCTGTGACTGAAGGCGAGCTGCCGCATGGAGAATATAAGCTCATATTCTCCCTCTAGCCGCTGCAGCAGGAAGACAGGCAGGCACTAATTTAAGGCAGTTCATGTTCAGATAAACTTTTTATCTGCAAATAGGATTTCTGTATGTGATCGGTTCCCTTTGAAGTAAAATTTATGTAAAAACTAAAATTATAATTATACATTTCAAAGTTTATCTGCATAGAATTTTGCACCTAAACCTTGATAAAATGTGGGTAATGTTTTTTTAAGGTAAAAGGTAAAGAAAGATTTTTTTTTTTCTTTTAATCCAAGACACCAGCATTTTATAATTTGGAGTTTGTTTTTTTCATAGTATTGATAATGCTAAAGTTCTCTATTTCTTCGGTACTGGCTCTGTGCCCACACACATATAAGTGGGCTGGTCAGTATGTGGCTTCTACTAGCCTGACTTGTGGTAGCAGGTACTCCCATATTTCTACAGATTATATTTTCTGATTCATCAAAGCTTTCACACCAGAATTCTCGCGCAAAAGCTTTAAAAAGTTGCAAAATTTAGGCACAACTCAGAGTTGCGCCTCAAGTTTTTGACTTTTTGTGATTACGCTCCAGTTTCTCCCAGATCTGCCAAAATAGGCAAAGCTGGTTGGAAGTCGGGCAGGACATCACAGCTCCATCTACTTCATGACAAGGTTGTAGTGTTCCATACTCCAGAAATCTCACTCCAGTCCCTATCTGGAGTAAGATTTCTGTGGTAGCGCACTGAGGTACACGCCACTTGTCAGACTCTCTAGATTCATGAATTAGCAACGTCTGGCTCCAGCACGCCTCCTCGTCACGACTGGTATGACGAATACAGTCTTGATTAATCAGCCCAATATTCTGAAGAAACAGCTAAAGTAGAGACATACCATAGTCTTATCAATTATATAGGAGAAAGGACAATCTACCTAATTTATAAGAATTCATATTTAAAGAAAATATGGCAAGGACTCATGAGAAACAAATATTATTCGTTGAAAGGTCAACCAAAGAATACAACCTTTTGTGAAGAAGGTGAGTGTTAAAGTGAACTGTGAGCACGTTCCCACCATGCATTCTGGCATGAAAATAACTGTCCAAAGTGTATCTCTTGGTGCCTAATAACCCGGAATAAATAAAATAAAAGGGGTTTGTAAAGCTCCAATAAGCCACCTATTGAAAGTAACCGGACGCTTTTCTTATGATTGATGTGGATGACTTCTCCTCCATGTGTCACTCGCCCCTGGACGTAATTGCCAAACAGCAGAAGACTGGAGCATGCGCTGTTATAGGCAGAAGAATCAATGGTCCTGATGCGACTTCCAGGTCATCGGCTTCATCGTTCCCTGCTGCGGCATCTCTGCCTGTAAAGAGGCGAGCGCTCAGAAGTGATTCCTCCCGTCAGATTATGGAAAAATGAACCACACATGAGCCAGTCATATGCTGCACTGCAGAGCGTTCATGCAGCATCCCGATGATATAGGGGCATCATATACATCACTCAGGGACAGGTTTAGCACAATTTCAAAGGGCGTCTTGCACCGTCCAGACTCGCCTAGCTGACAGCTGTGACCCATGTGGCATACAGCACGGGAGACTAAAGTAGATTCAGGGATACTGGGCATTACAAGATATTAGTTTGGGAAGGTATTTTCAAGCCAGAATTCATGCTGGGAACAGTTCAGCAGAGTAAACCCTAAGGACTGGTTCTCTTAGATTATGCTTAGTCTGAACAGGAACTATTCCAGCTTGAGGCATGTCAAATTGTTGCATTTCTTCTTTCCAGAAGTGTTCTGCTGTTCTCATAATGTGACAGTACCATATGGCCATGTTTACATGAGGTATATTGACTGCTGATTTTCTGCATCAAACACACAGTACAATACAAGTGAATGGGTTTAGAACACATTTTAGCGCATGATGCAGATTATAGAATGCACAGAAAGCTTTTTTCTGCCACAGATTTCTCCTACTTTACTATAAAGGTGAAATCTGCTGTAAAATCTTGCAAATACACGTCAATACATTCCAGTTAGAGTGTTTCCAGGAATAAGTGTCTTCTGCCTCTTGGTTTGTGCTAGTTTAACCTAATAGAAAAGAACTGTTACTTCTTCTCCGCCGCTCTGACTACATCGCTCCACTTCTTCTCTGACCTTTTTTGACAGGCTGCAGCGGTAATGTCACAACTACAGCACACTCCATTGCTAAAGTCATGCACTGAACTCTATGGCCCATGTCTCCGACATCAGCAGAGTTACCGTGCTCAGAGATTGGATGCAGTGATGCTATTTGCTGTAGTCTTGATGTCACCGCTGCGCTGCAGCCAATCAAAAAAAGCTGGAGCAGGAGTGATGAGGTGTTGCTGGAGCAGCAGAGGGTGAGTAATGGCTCTTTTTACTATTTTAGCCTTGTGCAGTTATAAGATACTAGTGATGAACCCGTTCTACGCCCGGGTGGCAAGCATTTTTATAGGTACATTCTGGTATGTGCTTCCCCCCTCCTATTCTGGTATGCATGGCACCCCTCATCCCTATCCTGGTATGTATGGTCCCCTCACCCCCACCCAAATCTACTATGCATGGCACCCCATTCCTCATCCTGGTATGCAAGGTCACCTCCTGCCCAATCCTGGAATGCATGGTCCCCTCACCCCCCAATTCTGGTATGAATGGTCCCGTCACCCCCAATTCTGGTATGAATGGTTCCCTCACCCCCCAATCCTGGTATGAATGGTCCCCTCACCCCCCAATCCTGGTATGAATGGTCCGCTCACCCTCCAATCCTGATGTGCATGGTCCCCTCACCCCCCAATCCTGATGTGCATGGTCCCCTCCACCCCCCAATCCTGATGTGCATGGTCCCCTCACCCCCCAATCCTGATGTGCATGGTCCCCTCATCGCCCAATCCTGATGTGCATGGTCCGCTCACCCCCCAATCCTGATGTGCATGGTCCGCTCACCCCCCAATCCTGATGTGCATGGTCCCTCACCCCCAATCCTGATGTGCATGGTCCCCTCACCCCCCAATCCTGATGTGCATGGTCCTCTCACCCCCAATCCTGATGTGCATGGTCCACTCACCCCCAATCCTGATGTGCATGGTCCACTCACCCCCAATCCTGATGTGCATGGTCCCCTCATCCCAATCCTGATGTGCGTGGCCCTAACCCCCCCAATCCTGATATGCATGGTCCCCTCACCCCCCAATCCTGATGTGCATGGTCCCCTCATCCCCAATCCTGATGTGCATGGCCTCCTCACCCCCCCCAATCCTGGTATGCATGGTCCCCTCACCCCCCCAATCCTGATGTGCATGGTCCGCTCACCCCCCAATCCTGATGTGCATGGTCCCCTCACCCCCCAACCCTGATGTGCATGGTCCCTCACCCCCCCCAATCCTGATGTGCATGGTCCCCTCACCCCCCAATCCTGATGTGCATGGTCCCCTCACCCCCAATCCTGATGTGCATGGTCCTCTCACCCCCCAACCTGATGTGCATGGTCCCCTCACCCCCCCAATCCTGATGTGCATGGTCCCCTCACCCCCAATCCTGATGTGCATGGTCCTCTCACCCCCCCAATCCTGATGTGCATGGTCCCCTCACCCCCCAATCCTGATGTGCATGGTCCCCTCACCCCCCCAATCCTGATGTGCATGGTCCTCTCACCCCCCCACCTGATGTGCATGGTCCCTCACCCCCCCAATTTGATGTGCATGGTCCCCTCACCCCCAATCCTGATGTGCATGGTCCCCTCACCCCCCAATCCTGATGTGCATGGTCCCCTCACCCCCAATCCTGATGTGCATGGTCCCCTCACCCCCAATCCTGATGTGCATGGTCCCCTCACCCCCCAATCCTGATGTGCATGGTCCCCTCACCCCCCCAATCCCGATGTGCATGGTCCTCTCACCCCCAACCCTGATGTGCATGGTCCCCTTACCCCCCAATCCTGATGTACATGGTCCCCTCACCCCCAATCCTGATGTGCATGGTCCCCTCACCCCCCAATCCTGATGTGCATGGTCCCCTCACCCCCCAATCCTGATGTGCATGGTCCCCTCACCCCCCCAATCCTGATGTGCATGGTCCCCTCACCCCCCCAATCCTGATGTGCATGGTCCCCTCACGCCCCCCTATCCTGATGTGCATGGTCCCCTCACCCCCCAATCCTGATGTGCATGGTCCCCTCACGCCCCCCTATCCTGATGTGCATGGTCCCCTCACGCCCCCCTATCCTGATGTGCATGGTCCCCTCACCACCCAATCCTGATGTGCATGGCCCCTCCACCCCCCAACCCTGATGTGCATGGCCCCCTCACCTCCCCAACCCTGATGTGCATGGCCCCCTCACCCCCCCAATCCTGATGTGCATGGTCCCCTCACACCCCCCCTATCCTGATGTGCATGGCCCCCTCACCGCTATTAAACTGCACAGATACCCCAAAAAAAAAAAACATTTATACTCACCTTTCATCCCTGTGCTCCAGCGCTGTTCCGTTCAGCTGGACGCCGGGGGAGGAGAGCGGTGACGGAGTACGCGCATGCCCATACCGCGCGGTCCGGCGCCATATTGCTGAAGACACACTGTAAATGTGTCTTCAGCAAAATGGCGCCGGATAGCGCTATTGCGCATGCGCGATCCGACGCTCACTCCTGGTCTCCTGCACCGGGAGAAGAGAAGCGCCGTGGCAACGCTCCTCCCGGTCAGGTAAGTATGTGAGTATGGCGCCGGAGATCGCGGTATGCATCTAGTACGCATACCGCGATCTCCGGCGCCATGCAGAGTACTCACCGCTCTGGATGCCTCACTCTGTCTGGAGCCAGACTGCGCAGGCGTGTCGCGCTTGCGCAGTCTATAAAGGCTTCAGACAGAGTGACGCTCCCACCGTTATATTATAGATCTGCCTTGCCTGATGGTACAGATGAGTTTACTCTCGGATTTTCATTGTTATCTCAAAATGACTGCAAAATACTTCTAAATCCTAAACCTTGTATGCAGCATATAACAGAAAAGTCATGTAGATTGTGTAGCCCTTACACTGGCATATGCGGGAGCCCCCGAGCTCAGGAGCTCTGGCCTATGCACATGTGCTGGTATATACAACATACAGAGTGGGATATAAAGCGCTGTCATATTGACAGCTGATAACAATAACTCTAGTATTTCAGCACAAGGAGGTTGATTCTTCTTACAAGAACTGAAATGTGAACACGTTGCATAAAGCCTTTCTTATTTCTACGATTATACATCACTACTAGTAGCCTTGGTTGTACATATTTTACTCTTCCGTACTCCTCTACGGGCTGGGACCAGGAAATCCAAAGGTTATTTTACTATCATTTCTGTGTTTTGTTTGTTATGCTTTTTTAAATGTTTGTAAAAGAAATCAATTATCTTTAATCTGACATCAGCCGGACATGATTATCTTTGAAATAATTAAGAATGTTTTTGTATAAACTGGAATCATTACTTATATGATCTATTTTCCTAAATTGCTTGATTGATCACAAACAGGAAATTGCAGAGGGTGAATCTTTGTTAAAATAAATATATATAAATATTAAAGACAAAGATTGTACGTGTGGTGTGTATTATTTTTATTGTATAGGCATAAAGTGGCATATGTCCTCCATGTAATTCTATTGTAAAAAGAAAAAAAATATATAATGGAGGGAATAATATTTTTCACATGATCCTTCCTGCATAGAAAAAGCTTAGTTGACCACATAAAAAAAAAATAAAGTGAAAAAAAAAACATTCTGTCCCGACATAGGCCAAAAGGTCACTTGTCAGGAAAATATAGCCCTATGAATATACTTGATGTATGCACCTGTCTCAGTAGATACCCAAATATAGACCATTACAAATATAATCTTTTCAGAATGCTCAGCATTTTGAGAGTCCAGCTATACACCACCAGAGTGCAAGTCTATTCATGGCTTAAATTCTGTCTCCACCCATCGAGCTTGATGGACAAGCTGTTTTCACCATTATCTTGTCCTACTGCTGAATTCTGACACCTGCTCAATAGAAGTCTTAATAGCACTGCAATAAGAAAAAAAGGCAGTCTTCCTGCAGCAATTTCCATATGTAATAACAATCTCTAATGCAAAAAAACAAGTTCACCAAGGATATGTCTGCATATTTGTTTATACAGTTATATGAAAAAGTTTGGGCACCCGTTAATCTTAAGCTTAATGTTTTATAAAAATTGGTGTTTTTGCAACAACTATTTCAGTTTGATATATCTAATAACTATTGGACACAGTAATGTTTCTACTTTGAAATTAGGTTTATTGTACTAACAGAAAATGTGCAATCTGCATCCAAACAAAATTTGACAGGTGCATAAGTATGGGCACCTCACCAGAAAAGTGACATTAATATTTAGTGGATCCTCCTTTTGCAAAAATAACAGCCTCTAGTCGCTTCCTGTAGCTTTTAATGAGTTTCTGGATCCTGGATGAAGGTATTTTTGACCATTCCTCTTTACAAAACAATTCCAGTTCAGTTAAGTTTGATGGTCGCCGAGCATGGACAGCCCTCTTCAAATGATCCCACAGATGTTCAATGATATTCAGGTCTGGGGACTGGGATGGCCATTCCAGAACATTGTAATTGTTCCTCTGCATGAATGCCTGAGTAGATTTGGAGCGGTGTTTTGGATCATTGTCTTGCTGAAAGATCCATCCCCTGCGTAACTTCAACTTTGTCACTGATTCTTGAACATTATTGTCAAGAATCTGCTGATACTGAGTGGAATCAATGCGTCCCTCAACTTTAACAAGATTTCCGGTGCCGGCATTGGCCACACAGCCCCAAAGCATGATGGAACCTCCACCAAATTTTACTGTGGATAGCAAGTGTTTTTCTTGGAATGCTGTGTTTTTTTTACGCCATGCATAACGCCTTTTTGTATGACCAAACAACTCAATCTTGGTTTCATCAGTCCACAGGACCTTCTTCCAAAAAGAAATTGGCTTCTCCAAATGTGCTTTTGCATACCTCAGCCGACTCTGTTTGTGGCATGCTTGCAGAAACGGCTTTCGCATCACTCTCCCATAGAGCTTCTCCTTGTGCAAAGTGCATTGTATAGTTGACCGATGCACAGTGACACCATCTGCAGCAAGTTGATGCTGCAGCTCTCTGGAGGTGGTCTGAGGATTGTCATTGACTGATCTCACCATTCTTCTCTGCCTTTCTGATGTTCTTCTTGGCCTGCCACTTCTGGCCTTAACAAGAACTGTCCCTGTGTTCTTCCATTTCATTACTACGCTCCTCACAGTGGAAACTGACAGGTTAAATCTCTGAGACAGCTTTTGTATCCTTCCCCTGAACTGAACTATGTTGAATAATTGTAGTGCCGGCGTCCCTGCCCTCTGCTAGGCAGGGACGCTGTTCCCCTCACCCCTCTGCTCCGAGCCCGGCGTCCTCCTCCCGCTCTGCTGGCAGCGCGCGCTCCTTCCCGGCCACTGTGCTTAGGGCGCGCGCGCGCTCCCTCCCTCTTAAAGGGGCCGTGCGCGCCGTCCTAAGGAGTCCCCGGCCAATGGCCGGAGGACTTCACCATATATAAGGCACTTCCTCCAAAATGGAGGTGCCCGAGCAATGTTGTTGCACTGTTCACTACTCTGCTTCAGCCCTCAGGTTCCGTTGCCAGTTACCTGCCAGATTCCTGACAGTTCGCTGTCTGTTCCTGCCTGATATTCCGCTTACCTGCTTGCTAGCCTGAGGTCCGACGGTCTGCTTTCCAACTCCTGACAGTCTGTCTATGGACCAGCTTGCCCGCTCACCTGGGAGCGCTCACCTGTTACCTGCCTGCTAGCCTACCTGGAGGCTCCGCCGTCCAACAGTCTGCCCACCATCACCTGCCAGTCTGTCTATGGACCAGCCTGCTCGCTCACCTGGGAGCGCTCACCTGTTAGCTGCCTGCTAGCCTACCTGGAGCCTCTGCCGTCACGTGCTGTGACCACCTGCTATTCCAGAGATTCTCGCTTACTCACCTGGGAAGCACACATCTACCTTCTGCCTGCTAGCCTACCGGGAGGCTCAGCTATCACAGGTCGTACCTACCTATACCCAGAGACTGCCCCGGTCACTTGCCGTGACCTCCTGCCCGTTCTTCCAGAGACTGCCCCGGTTACCGGCTGTGACTGCCTGCCCGTCTATCCTGGTCGCCACCCGCTCCCTTACAAGGACCGCCCCCTTGTATAGCAGCTCAGAGGTTCCGCCTCCCAGACCCGTTACAGTTTGCTCGGGCCATGGAACCCGGTGGCACCCAAGCTCCCTCGCTCTCGGACCTGTGTCATGAACTGTCCCATCAGAGGTCCCAACAGGAGTCCATCCTGGGTCACCTGCGGAATGTCAATTCTCGCCTGGACACTCTGACTGCTCCACCAGCAACCACCGCTTGTGCCATGACCCGCAGTCCGGCAGCTCCGCTGCCCACCAATTCCATGGTTCCCTGTCCCGGACCCCGGCTTTCTGCACCTCCTCGCTTCGGAGGCGACCCCGCTCAGGCTCGGGGCTTCATTAATCAGTGCACCCTGCACTTTGAACTCCTGTCCCACCAGTTTAACTCCGACCGGGCCAAAATTGCCTTCATCATGTCCCATCTCACCGGGGAGGCCCTGGCCTGGCTAAATCCTCTTTGGGAGAGAGGAGACCCCCTGGTGTCCGACCTGCCTGCCTTTCTTTCGGCTTTCCAGAAGGTCTTCGACGAACCCGGACGGAAGACCTCATCTGCATCTTCTCTGCTACGCCTCCGTCAGGGAAGTCTCACCGTGGGCCAATATGCCATACGGTTCCGTACCCTTGCCTCGGAGCTGGCCTGGGATAACGACGCTCTGGTATCTGTCTTCTGGGAGGGTCTGTCCGGTCGTATTAAAGATGAACTCGCCGGTCGGGACATTCCTACCACTCTCGATGACCTAATAACTCTTGCCACCCGGATTGACCTACGGTTCCAGGAGCGTGCCAAAGAGGTCACCCGTGAGAGGAGGTTTCCACGTCTAGCTCCTACTTTTCTGGAACCCGTCACTCCCTCCGTTTCTCCCCAAGTACACTCTCCTGAGCCTATGCAGGTCGACCAGACCAAAATGGTCAAAACCCGTCAGGACTTACGCCGTGCCGAGGGGAGTTGCTTCTACTGTGGCAGTAAGGAGCACCGGATCCGTACCTGCCCGGAGAGGTCGGGAAACGCATGTGTCTAGGTTCGCTCAGAGAGGTCGACCTAGACAAGGATAAATCCTCTCCATCTCTGCTGCTGTCAGTCTCAATTCTCTGCGGGGAGAACCGTTATTTCGAACTAGCCCAACTTGACTCTGGAGCAGCCGGGAATCTTATTTCACAGTCCCTGGTAGAAAAATACCGCATTCCCACCAAACCTCTGGCTGTACCATTATCTGTCGCTGCTGTGGATGGGGGTCTCTTACCACGTCCCATCCAACTCATCACCGAATCCATAACTCTGCAGGTGGGAATGTTGCATTCTGAGAGCATCTCTTTTCATGTTCTGCCTGGACTCTCTCACGCCCTCTAACTAGGTCTACCTTGGCTCCAGAGACATGCACCCGTGCTCGACTGGCAGACCGGAGAGGTCCTTCGCTGGGGACAAGATTGTCATAAGACGTGTTTGGTTCCTGTTCATCCCGTCAGTCCTTCTCCTACCCCAACTAATCTACCTGGACTTCCGATTCCCTATTGGTCATTTGCTGAGGTCTTTAATAAAAAGGAGGCAGAGACATTACCCCCTCACAGACCATACGACTGTCCTATCGACCTGTTACCCGGTACTATGCCTCCCCGTGGGCGTATTTACCCATTGTCCGCTGCTGAGACCCGGTCGATGTCCGAATATATCGAGGAGAATTTGGCCAGGGGATTCATCCGGAAATCTACCTCCCCGGCGGGAGCAGGCTTCTTTTTCGTAAAAAAGAAGGACGGCTCTCTCCGTCCCTGTATAGACTATAGAGGCCTCAACCAGATCACGGTGAAGAATAAGTACCCCCTTCCGCTCATTCCAGAATTATTTGATCGTCTGAGGGGGGCTAGAATCTTCACCAAACTGGACCTCCGTGGGGCGTACAACCTGGTCCGTATCCGTCAAGGGGATGAATGGAAGACTGCATTCAACACCCGGGACGGCCACTATGAATATCTAGTAATGCCCTTTGGTCTCTGTAATGCTCCTGCCGTCTTTCAGGAGTTGGTCAATGACATCTTCCGGGACCTTCTCTACTCCTGCGTAGTGGTGTACCTGGACGACATCTTGGTCTTCTCTCCGGATCTCCAGACTCACCGGAGGGACGTTCGTCAGGTTCTGCTCAGGCTCAGACAGAATCACCTCTGCGCTAAATATGAGAAGTGCCTCTTTGAGCAGACCTCGCTTCCGTTTTTGGGCTACATTATTTCTCAGACCGGCCTACGAATGGATCCAGAGAAACTGTCTGCCATCGAGAAATGGCCCCGACCAGAGGGATTGAAGGCCATTCAGCGGTTCCTGGGCTTCGCCAACTACTACCGCCTCTTCATACCGCACTTCTCTTCCCGGACTGCCCCAATTTCCGCGCTCACACCGTAAGGGTACTAACCCCAAAGAGTGGACGCCCGAAGCAGAGGAGGCCTTTCTTTCCTTAAAACAGGCCTTCTCTTCCGCCTCGGTGCTGCATCGCCCGGACGGCAACAAGCAGTTCTTCCTGGAGGTTGACGCTTCCTCCTCTGGAGCCGGAGCGGTACTTGCTCAAAAATCATCTTCCGGGAGGATGGTAACTTGCGGCTTCTTCTCCAAACTCTTCTCCTCTTCTGAGCGCAATTATTCCATAGGAGACCGAGAGTTATTGGCCATCAAGCTGGCATTGGAGGAGTGGCGTTACCTACTCGAGGGGCTCTTCATCCGGTAATTATTTACACTGACCACAAAAACTTGGCTTACCTCCAGCATGGCCAGAGACTTAACCCGCGCCAAGCCCGGTGGTCCTTGTTTTTTGCTCGCTTTGATTTTGTTCTACATTTTCGCCTGGCTGACAAGAACATCAAGGCGGACGCCTTGTCCCGATCCTTCCTGGTGTCGGATCTCGAGGAGGAACCTAAGCATATCATCGATCCGCCAGAGTAATGCAGGTGGCTCCCGTGAGCCTAAATCGTCTCCCTCCCGGTAAGACGTTCGTTTCGGTACCCAATCGGGAGAGGATCCTACACTGGGGTCATTCATCTAAACTAGCTGGCCACGCCGGTCAGAAAAAGACCTTCCAGCTTATTACCCGGCATTACTGGTGGCCCACCCTGCACAAGGACGTAATAGACTTTGTTTCTGCCTGTACCTCCTGTGCCCGCAACAAAGTTCCGAGACACCAGCCTGCCGGTCGCCTCCTTCTGCTTCCTGTACCCGCTGCCCCCTGGCAGCATATAGCCATGGACTTCATAACTGACCTCCCCGTCTCTGCCGGTTGTACGGTCATTTGGGTGGTCGCTGACCGCTTTTCCAAGATGGCTCACTTTATTCCCCTGCCAGGCCTCCCGTCCGCACCCGAGCTGGCTAAAGACTTTATCCGCCACATCTTCCGTCTTCATGGCCTGCCCCGTCACATCATGTCGGATCGTGGGGTACAGTTCACCTCACGTTTCTGGAGAGCCACTTGTAAATTGCTAGACGTCACCCTGGACTTCTCCTCCGCTTACCACCCACAGTCCAATGGTCAGGTGGAGCGGATCAATCAGATCCTGACCAGTTACCTCCGGCACTTCGTTAATGCCCACCATTCTGACTGGGTGGATCTCCTGCCATGGGCCGAATTTTCTTACAACAATCACGAGAGCGAATCTTCCTCCAAATCCCCGTTTTTTGTAGTCTTCGGTCAGCATCCTCGGATCCCATTTCCCGTCTCCACCTCAGTGGACAATCCGGCTGCGGAATCTCTTGTTAACAAATTTTCCTCCATATGGGAGAGTACCCGGTCTGCATTCCTTCTGTCATCCGAGCGTATGAAAAGACATGCTGACAAAAAACGTCTGGATCCTCCTCAATTCCGTCCTGGGGATAAGGTCTGGCTCTCGTCCAAGTATGTTCGGCTCAAGATTCCTTCCTATAAGTTAGGGCCTCGGTTCATCGGTCCTCTGGAGGTCATCAGTCAGATCAACCCGGTGGCCTATAAATTGAAACTCCCGGCCAACTTGCGGATCCCTAACTCCTTCCATGTATCTCTCCTCAAACCGGTGGTACTTAACTCTTTTTCCAAGTCGACAGGTACGCCTCCTGCTCCGGTTTCAGCTGAAAACGAATTTGAGGTAGAGAACATTCTGGCCACCAAAAGGGTAAGAGGGAGGACCTATTTTTTAGTAGATTGGAAGGGTTTGGTCCTGAAGAGAGAACGTGGGAGCCTCGGGAGAACATCCATGCCCCTCTCATCCTAGCTAAATTTCTCTCTGGCCTAAAAAAGGGGGGCCTAAAGGGGGGGTACTGTAGCGCCGGCGTCCCTGCCCTCTGCTAGGCAGGGACGCTGTTCCCCTCACCCCTCTGCTCCGAGCCCGGCGTCCTCCTCCCGCTCTGCTGGCAGCGCGCGCTCCTTCCCGGCCACTGTGCTTAGGGCGCGCGCACGCGCGCTCCCTCCCTCTTAAAGGGGCCACGCGCACCGTCCTAAGGAGTCCCCGGCCAATGGCCGGAGGACTTCACCATATATAAGGCACTTCCTCCAAAATGGAGGTGCCCGAGCAATGTTGTTGCACTGTTCACTACTCTGCTTCAGCCCTCAGGTTCCGTTGCCAGTTACCTGCCAGATTCCTGACAGTTCGCTGTCTGTTCCTGCCTGATATTCCGCTTACCTGCTTGCTAGCCTGAGGTCCGACGGTCTGCTTTCCAACTCCTGACAGTCTGTCTATGGACCAGCTTGCCCGCTCACCTGGGAGCGCTCACCTGTTACCTGCCTGCTAGCCTACCTGGAGGCTCCGCCGTCCAACAGTCTGCCCACCATCACCTGCCAGTCTGTCTATGGACCAGCCTGCTCGCTCACCTGGGAGCGCTCACCTGTTACCTGCCTGCTAGCCTACCTGGAGGCTCTGCCGTCACGTGCTGTGACCACCTGCTATTCCAGAGATTCTCGCTTACTCACCTGGGAAGCACACATCTACCTTCTGCCTGCTAGCCTACCGGGAGGCTCAGCTATCACAGGTCGTACCTACCTATACCCAGAGACTGCCCCGGTCACTTGCCGTGACCTCCTGCCCGTTCTTCCAGAGACTGCCCCGGTTACCGGCTGTGACTGCCTGCCCGTCTATCCTGGTCGCCACCCGCTCCCTTACAAGGACCGCCCCCTTGTATAACAGCTCAGAGGTTCCGCCTCCCAGACCCGTTACAATAATCTTTGTTTTCAGATCATTTGACAGTTGTTTTGAGGAGCCCATGATGCCACTCTTCAGAGGAGATTCAAACAGGAGAACAACTTGCAAGTGGCCACTTTAAGTAGCTTTTCTCATGATTGCATACACCTGGCTATGAAGTTCAAAGCTCAATGAGGTTACAAAACCAAAAAAAGTGCTTTAGTAAGTCAGTAAAAAGTAGGTAGTAGTATTTAAAACAAGAAAATGATAAGGGTGGCCATACTTATGCACCTGTAAAATTTTGTTTGAATGCAGATTGTACATGTTCTGCTAGTACAATAAACCTCATTTCAAGGCAGAAACATTACTGTGTCCAATAGTTATTAGATATATCAAACTGAAATAGCTGTTGCAAAAACACCAATTTTTATAAAATATTAAGATTAATAGGGGTGCCCAAACTTTTTCATATAACTATATACACACACACACACTGCTCAAAAAATAGAGAGAACATTAAAATACCACATCTTAGATCTCACTGAGTGAAATATTCCAGTTGCAAATCTTTATTCAATGCATAGTGGAATTGAGAACAGTAAAAATATAAAAATGATCAATGTCAGTCAAGATTAATATCCCATGTAGATCTGGATTTGGAATGATACTCAAAGTCAAAGTGGAAAATCGAATTACAGGCTGATCCAACTTCAGTGGAAATGCTTCAAGACATGGAAATTATACTAAGTAGTGTGTGGCCTCCACGTGCCTGTATGACCTCCCTACAACACCTGGGCATGGTCCTGATGAGGTGGCGGATGCTCTCCTGAGATCTCCCAAACACGGATTAAAGCATCAGTCAACAACTGGACAGGCTGTGGTGCACGGAACCTGACATGATGTCCCAGATGTGCTCGATTGGATTCAGGTCTGGGAAACGGGCAGGCCAGTCCATAACATCTATGCCTTCATCATGAAGGAAACGCTGACACACTTCAGCCACATGAGACCTAGCATTGTCATGCATCAGAAGGAACCCAGGACCCACTGCACCAGCATATGATCTCACAATGGGTCTGAGGATTTCATCCTGGTACCTAATGGCAGTCAGGGTACCTCTGGCTAGCACATGGAGAGCTGTCTGGCCCTCCAAAGTAATGCCACCCCACACCATTACTGACCTGCCAAACCGGTCATGCTGGAGGATGTTGCTAGCAGCAGAACATTCTCCACGGTGTCTCCAGACTCTGTCACATGTGCTCAGTGTGAACCTGCTCTCAGTCATGGAAAGGAGTCTTCTGCTCACTGAGCAGACGCTCAATGGGATGGATGAGGGGGGGGGTGCTAGGGTGGAGCTGCAGGACACTGAAGTAGGAAGCTGGGTGACAGTTAGAAAGCGGGGTAGAGGGAAGAGCGCCAGGGAGGCTAGTCCTGATCTGGCACACCCCAATAAGTTTGCAAAGTTGGCAGATGAGGGGGTTGTCAGTACAGGGGTAGCACTGCTGCAGCCAGGCATGTCCTCTGAAAGCCAGGGGAGTGTCTGCTCCAGTAAGGGGGGAATTAGGAGAGCAGGGCAGGCCAGACAGGTGCTGGTAGTGGGGGACTCAATTATTAGGGGAACAGATAGGGCAATCTGTCACAAAGACAGGGATCGTCGAACAGTGTGCTGCCTACCTGGCGCTCGAGTCCGACACATCGCTGATCAGGTTGACAGATTACTGGGAGGGGCTGGTGAGGACCCAGCGGTCATGGTGCACATTGGCACAAATGACAAAGTTAGAGGTAGGTGGAAGGTCCTTAAAGACGATTTCAGGGAATTAGGCTGCAAGCTTAAAGCAAGGACCTCCAACGGGAGATTAGGGAGGTTAATAAGTGGCTCAAGAATTGGTGTAGGAAGGAGAGGTTTGGGTTCCTGGAGAACTGGGCCGACTTCTCAGTTGGCTACAGGTTCTATGCTAGGGACGGGCTGCACCTCAATGGGGAGGGTGCAGCTGTGCTGGGGGAGAAAATGGCTAGAAGGTTGGAGGAGTCTTTAAACTAGGGACTAAGGGGGAGGGTATTCATTTTATAGGAGGGGAAGGCAGTGCAGATAGAGACTTGGGCACAAATAATGAAATTGGGGGTGGGGGTGGCATGGGGGGTGGGGTTAGAACAGTTAATAATTTAAGAAAGAATAGAGGTTCAGAGAGATACATAAAGTGCATGTATACTAATGCTAGAAGCCTCACCAACAAAATGGCAGAATTAGAATTAATTTTGTTGGAACATAATTATGACATGGTGGGGATATCTGAGACTTGGCTGGATGAGAGCCACGACTGGGCGGTTAATTTACAGGGCTATAGTCTGTTTAGAAATTACCGTAAAAATAAGCGAGGTGGGGGTGTGTGTGTTTATATGTAAAATCATCCTTAAAACCCATCCTGCGTGATATCTGTGAATCTAATGAAGATGTAGAGTCTCTGTGGGTGGAGATTAGGGGAGGGGGGAAAAATAATAAATTACTGATAGGGGTTTGTTATAAGTCTCCTAAAATAATGGAAGCAACAGAGAATATACTCGTAAAACAAATAGATGAAGCAGCAACTCAAGGAGAAGTCATTATTATGGGGGACTTCAACTACCCTGAAATACATTGGGGAACTGAAACCTGTAGTTCCAGCAAACGTAATAAGTTTTTGGCAACTATGAGAGACAATTACCTTACACAACTAGTTCAGGACCCAACAAGAGGGGGGCACTGCTAGACCTAATATTAACCAACAGGTCAGACTGCATATCAAATATAAGGGTTGGGGGTCACTTGGGTAATAGTGATCACAAAATAATAAGCTTTCATGTATCCTTTAATAAGATGTGTAGTTGAGGGGTTACAAGGACACTAAACTTCAGGAAGGCAAATTTCCAACGGATGAGAGATGATCTTGGTGCAATAAACTGGGACGATATCCTGAGACATAAAAATACACAAAGAAAATGGGAGACGTTTATTAGTATCCTGAATGGGACCTGTGCACAGTATATACCCTATGGGAATAAACATGCTAGAATTAGGAGGAAACCACTATGGCTAAATAGAGCTGTAAGGGGCGCAATAAGGGACAAAAAGAAAGCGTTTAGGGAATTAAAGCAAGTAGGTAGTGATGAGGCATTAAATAAATACAGAAGACTGAATAAATTCTGTAAAAAGCAAATCAAGACAGCAAAGATTGAGGCAGAGAGACTCATTGCCAGAGAAAGTAAAAATAATCCCAAATTATTCTTTAACTACATAAATAGCAAGAAACTAAAAAATGATAGTGTTGGTCCCCTTAAAAATAGTCTGGGTGAAATGGTGGATGAGGATGAGGAAAAAGCCAATATGCTAAATGACTTTTTTTCAACTGTATTTACACAAGAAAATCCCATGACAGATAACATGATTAGAGATAAAAAAAAATTCTCCATTAAATGTCACCTGCTTAACCCAGCAGGAAGTACGGCGGCGTCTAAAAATCACTAAAGTTGACAAATCCCCGGGCCCGGATGGGATACACCCCCGAGTACTGCAGGAATTAAGTACAGTCATAGATAGACCATTATTTTTAATCTTTAAAGATTCCATAATAACGGGGTCTGTACCACAGGACTGGCGTATAGCAAATGTGGTGCCAATATTCAAAAAGGGGGCAAAAACTGAACCTGGAAATTATAGGCCAGTGAGCTTAACATCTACTGTGGGTAAAATCCTGGAGGGTTTTTTAAGGGATACTATATTGGAGTATCTGAAGCTGAATAACCTCATGACACAGTATCAGCATGGGTTTACGAGGGACCGTTCTTGTCAGACTAATCTGATAAGCTTTTATGAAGGGGTAAGTTCAGGACTGGACTAAGGGAATGCAGTGGACGTGGTGTTCATGGACTTCTCAAAAGCTTTTGATACAGTGCCACACAAAAGGTTGATACATAAAATGAGAACAATGGGGATAGGGGAAAATATGTGTAAGTGGGTTAAGAACTGGCTCATGGATAGAAAACAAAGGGTGGTTATTAATGGAGCACACTCGGACTGGGTCACGGTTAGCAGTGGGGTACCACAGGGGTCAGTATTGGGGCCGCTTCTCTTTAACATATTTATTAATGACCTTGTAGGGGGCATACAGAGTAGTATTTCAATATTTACAGATGACACTAAACTCTGCAGGGTAATAAATACAGAGGAGGATAATTTTATGTTACAGGAGGATTTATGTAAACTAGAAGCTTGGGCTGATAAATGGCAAATGAGCTTTAATGGGGATAAATGTAAGGTCATGCACTTGGGTAGAACAAATAAGATGTATAATTATGTGCTTAATTGTAAAACACTGGGCAAAACTGTCACTGAAAAAGACCTGGGTGTATGGGTGGATGACAAACACACATTTAGTGGCCAATGTCAGGCAGCTGCTGCCAAGGCAAATAAAATAATGGGATGCATTAAAAGAGGCATAGATGCTCATGAGGAGAACATAATTTTACCTCTATACAAGTCACTGGTGCGACCACACTTAGAATACTGTGTGCAGTTCTGGTCTCCGGTGTATAAGAAAGACATAGCTGAACTGGAGCGGGTGCAGAGAAGAGCGACCAAGGTTATTAGAGAACTGGGGGGTCTGCAATACCAAAACAGGTTATTACACTTGGGGTTATTAGTTTGGAAAAACGAAGGCTTAGGGGTGATCTTATTACAATGTATAAATATATGAGGGGACAGTACAAAGACCTTTCTAATGATCTTTTTACTCTTAGACCTGTGACGGGGACAAGGGGGCATCCTCTACGTCTGGAGGAAAGAAGGTTTAGCCATAATCACAGACGCAGATTCTTTACTGTAAGAGCAGTGAGACTATGGAACTCTCTGCCGTCTAATGTTGTAATGAGTGATTCCTTATTAAAATTTAAGAAGGTACTGAATGCCTTTCTTGAAAAGTATAATATTACAGGCTATATTCACTAGTTTCCTAGATATTGTGTTGATCCAGGGAGCTAGTCTGATTGCCGTATGTGGAGTCGGGAAGGAATTTTTTTCCCCAATGTGAAGCTTACTGTTTGCCACTTGGGTTTTTTTTGCCTTCCTCTGGATCAACATGTTAGGGCAGGTTAGGATAGGATATGGGTTGAACTAGATGGACTTAAAGTCTTCCTTCAACCTTAATAACTATGTTACTATGTTACATTGTGCCAATGTAATCTGCCAATGTTGGTGTTCTCTGACAAATGACAATCGCCCTGCACAGTGTTGGGCTGTAAGCAGACGAGTGGAGTCTTCTATAGATCCCAGAACATGTGGTTTTATGTGTTGTTGACCATACCACTTGTGGATGTCTGGCCCTTTTACCACCCTCATGGAGTCTGTTTCTGACAGTATGAGCAGACACATGGATGTTAGTGGCTTCCTGGAGATCATTTTGCAGGACTCTGTCACTGGTAGATGAACCGACCAGGGGAGGTAATCTGCTGGATCTGGTTCTGTCAAATAGACCAGATACAATTTCAGATCTACAGGTCAGGGAGCATTTTTTGGATGCAGTGACCATAACACGGTAAGTTTCAAAGTAATTTTCAATCAAACATTCAAAAGGGGAAATGCCAAAACCTGGAACTTTAAGAAAGCTGATTTTGACAAATTAAGGGAAGAGCTTAATCGTATAAATTGGGACAACGTCATGGTAACTGGGGATACGGAACATAAATGGGGCATTTTTAAGGAAATACTACTAGAATCCTGCAAAAAACTTATACCCTCTGGTAATAAAATGTCAAGGAATAAAAATAAGCCATTATTGATGAAAGGGACAGTACAAAGTGTAATAAGACAAAAACAAAGGTGTTCAGACTAAGTTTCTGTTGACTGCTACCTTGATTTGCTCCATGTCAACATTTTCAGCTCAGGCTTTTTGTTGATTCAGGGGCAGCTATAAACCTGATGGATTTTGTTTTTGCCAAACGTTGTGGTTTTCCTATGATACCCCTGCGGAAGTCTATTCCTTTGCTGGGCATTCATTCTACCCCCTTGGCGGAGAATAAACCCCAGTTTTCTACCCAGGTGATAATGCGGGTTGACCCGGACCACCAAGAGAATTGCAAATTTTTGGTGTTACATAATTAACATGACATTGTTGTACTGGGGTTTCCTTGGTTACAGACTCACAATCCTGTTTTGGATTGGAAGTCTGTGTCTGTGACCAGTTGGGGTTGTCAATGTGTTCGTACTGACACTCCTGTTTTTTTCTGCTCCCCCCAGTCTCAAGATGTTTTTGCTCCCTCCCCCCAGTCTCAAGATGTTCCTGGCTATTTGACTGATTTTTCTGATGTGTTTAGTGAGAGTAAGTATGCATCCTTACCTCCTCATAGTAGTTATGATTGCACTATTGACTTAGTACCCGGTTGTAAATTCCCCAAGAGTCGGCTCTTTAATTAGTCTGTACCTGAGCATGAGGCTATGCGATCTTACATCAAAGAGTCTTTAGAGAAGGGTCATATCAGACCATCCTCTTCACCCTTGGGCCCCAGCTTTTTATTTGTGGCCAAGAAGGATGGCTCATTGAGGCCGTGTATATTGATTATCATCTCCTGAATAAGATCACTGTTTAAATATCAATATCTGTTACCCTTGATTCTGACCTATTTTCCAGAGTGAAGGGTGCTTGTTGGTTTACCAAGCTTGACCTAGGGGGGCGTATAATCTTATTCGTATCAAGCACGGATATGAATGGAAGACGGCGTTTAATACCCCAGAGGGGCATTTTGAGTACCTTGTGATGCCTTTTGGGCTCACTAATGCCCCTTCTGTCTTCCAATCCTTTATGAATGATATTTTACGGGATTTTGTGGATAAATTTCTGATCGTTATTTGGACGATATTTTGATTTTTTCCAATGACTGGGATTCTCATGTGGAACATGTTCGGACTGTATTCCGGATTTTGAGAGAAAAACGCATTGTATGTGAAGGGATCAAATGTCTTTTTGGCATACAGAAGGTTTCATTTCTGGGATTCATTTTGTCTCCGTCTGTTATGAAATGGTCCCGGTCAAAGTTCAGGCCATTTGTGATTGGGTTCAACCCACTACATTGAAGGCTGTTCAGAGATTTTTGGGTTTTGCTAATTTTTATCGTAAATTTATAGCTAATTTTCTTGGTATTGTGAAGCCACTGACTGATTTGACCCAAAAAGGGTTTGATGTGGGAA
>JARQOD010000005.1:137290587-137410044 GCA_033576555.1 Oophaga sylvatica | reverse complement strand
GTATTATTTGGACTATTTGGGACACTGCTTCTAAACTTCCATGGAAAAGATCCAGAAAGTGCTTTAGAAATGTGACAAATTTTATATTTGGGAAATTTATGGCAAGAAACTGGAGATTTCCTAGGAGCGGCCAGCTGTGATCTAAACCCTCCAGATTTCTTCCTGCTTCTATAGTAAAGGAGTATCTCCCTCTTATTGTTCTCTGCTTTCTTTTGCTCCTCATAAGCTTCTGCTTCACAATTACTTAAAGATAAAGTTTCTACCCCAAATTGCCACATGGCTGGGAGGCTTAGAAGTGACCCCGCTGGTCCTTTGATAAAAGCTGCCTGTTTCTATGGCTTCGGCTTGGGCCAGGGGATCCAGATCAGACGTGGAAACTCAAGATGCCGCTGATCACACTGTTCCAGGTTTGATTTCCCCGGTTCATTCATCGCTTCAATAACTCCGAATTTAGTCTCGTTTGGTTCTTTTCTCTACTCTACAGATCAGAAATACCCCAAATATTGCGATACTGTGCCTTGAAGCCACGCTTCTTTTTTTTCATGTTGAAACTGGTAATCTTTAAATACTTTATCTGATTTTGCACAATGATTAAATCCAAATGTAAACAAAAATGGCAAATTATGTGAGACCCCGCAAATATGTGTAGTGTGAAGTCCAAAGGGAGAGTGCTGTAGACTTTAGTTATTAAAATTTCGGGGTAAACCTTTAACATCAGAGCGGTCGGGCTCAAGTAACAGTTGTCATTACAGCCATTGTGCTAATGATGGAGTCAGCCGTCTTATTGGTGGGGGGCTGTGGTGGGAGGTAAATCTTCAGATTAGTGTTCCTGGCAGACTTTGAACAGATAAATAATGGGGGCTGTCTTATTGCCGGTTAAGAGGCTCCTGCAAGATGTGGAAGTGGATTCACAAATTTGAAGATTTTATTCTTTAGCTAATCCCGGATGTGTTGGAATTTCTGTTCTTTCCAGAAACAGGTGGAATAAGATCACAGATCATTAGACACTTTCCTAGGGGTATGCCGCAGAAATTTATGAATCAAAAATGTGTCTCTTGGCCAGAAAAACGTTGCATTAAAAAAAAAGCTTATTTTTGCATGTATTTTTTTTCTTTTTTTTAAATCGTGAAAAACGCTGCAAAAATTCTGATAGAACTGACATGTTGAAGATTTGAAACTGCTTCAATTCTGCAAGGAAAATCTTCAAGATTTCAGAGATCTCATTAACTTTGCTGGGACATGGAAATGCATTTCTGTTGAAAAAAAAAGTACAGGAAAAACGCTGTAAAAAATGCGATGTGTGAACTTACCCTAACACCAATCAGAAAGGACAAAGTGGGTCTGACAAGTGAAATATGCACCAGACATAAAGGAAATATGTAACATTATGAGGAACATCTCACCCACCAACAAAAGAGACAGTTTCTATGGGGAACACTATCAATATATTCACTGGTGGACACAGACAGAAAAGGGCCCCTGTGCAAAAACAAATATGGGCCCTTTTCAGCTCATGAGATCATTATAATGCACAATTCCACCTGTTTTAGAGCTAGAAATGGGCCCGTTTACCTCGTGGGCCCTTGTGCGGCCGCACATGTTGAACTAATGATATGTCCACCACTGAATATATCACAAATTTCACAAATTAAAGGAGACCTATCAGATATTATATTTAGTGCTCAGTATAAATGAGTACACCCCTTTGAAAAGTAATATTTTAATCAATATCTCACTGAACATAAGAACAATTTCCAAAGTTTTGAAAAGACTTGTGCTTCATAGAACATATTTTTAACCCAAAACATGAAAATAAGGTTAATAATATAACTTTCATTACAAAATATTCAGTTTGAGGGTTAGTTACACTGCAGATTGATAGCCGATGTTTTATCGGATGGCATTCAGCCCAATTTTATACTATGGAGCAGTGCAGTGCCTCCGATGATTTGATCACACACACCCATTGTCATGTGTGCATCGCCACGAAGATCGTCGCGGTTGCACATTCTGACTTCTCACAGCTGAGTTGCTGTTTCTTTGTGTTTGGCAGTTAGGGAGTTAATTCTGTCTGTGCTCAGTTCTGGGACTGGGTGCAGTTTTCTCCCGGCTGCAATTAATTATTTGTTGATTGGTTTCCTTTAAATCTCTGGTTGTCTGTGTTGGGAGTTGCCAGTGAAATTCTTCATGCAGACCACAGATAGGATTGTATCTGTATAGACTTAAGTTAAAGAGCTCCTTAGTTGTTTTAAGCTCACCTTGCTTAGAGTTTAATATCCCAGATCATTTATGTTCCTTCTGTGTTTGAGTGTGTATGCAAGTCTGTGTTTTCTCCAGTCTGTCTTATATGTCTAATCTGTGTATTTAGCAGAGATCAGCCCATATCCCTTTGGTGGTAATCAGAATCCTTCTTAGGACTGATTACAGGGTTCAGGGACTGATAGGAGACAGGATTAGGCTGGAGACTTGGACCTCTGAACCATTATCAGTACCTCCAAGGTGAGGGATTAGTTAGGACCCCAGTTTAGGGTCAGGTTAGACCCCCGGTCCTCCTCTTTCCTGTGACAGTGTATCAAGTCCTCAAGATTAACCCTGAGTTCAACGGATATCGTGTCAGGTAAATCTATTCTATATTTACATGCTGATGTTGCTAATCTATATGTTGTATAGAGTGTTGTTCTTTTAAGAATAGTTTACTGACATCGTACACATATCATAAGACCGCGTGACATTTTCACTGGCCCGCAAAATTATTCCCAGTTGCCATGGATCCAGTAGCCCAGCTGGCTCTGCAGTTGCAGGGATTATCCATGGAGCTGACGGACATTAAGTCCAAAGTTTTGTCTCCCTCGGAGCAAACCAGATTTGAACCTAAAGTAGCTCTCCCGGACAGGTTCACTGGTGGGCGAGACAAATTTTTTACCTTCAGGGAAGCATGTAAATTGTATTTTCGGCTTCGGCCTCGATCATCAGGGAGTGAAGAGCAGAGAGTGGGAATTGTTATCTCGCTCCTACAAGGGGACCCTCAATCCTGGGCCTTCTCCCTTCTTCCGGGATCCCCGGCTCTACAGTCAGTAGATCGATTTTTTACTGCCCTGGGTTTGGTATATGATGACCCAGATCGGGTCTCTCTTGCTGAGACAAAATTACGTAAGATACAGCAGGGAGATCGTCGGCGGAGGAATTTGCTTCTGAGTTCCGTAGATGGGCCACAGATACTCAGTGGAATGACCCAGCTCTTAGGAGCCAGTTTTGTCATGGGCTTTCTGACAAATTAAAGGACGTTTTGGCTCAGTATGATTCTCCTCCATCACTGGAGGCTGCTATGGCCCTAGCTATCCGTACTGATAGACGGCTCCGGGAGAGGTGCGAGGTAACTCCGCCCCCTGTTGTTACTCCACCTACTACTAAAGTCCCTTATGTTGAGGTTCCCCTTGTCTGTTCGGAGGAGCCTATGCAGTTGGGGATTGGCGGTACGCCGCAGGACTAGAAGGTGTTTCTTCTGCGGGAAAGAGGGACATTTTGTTGGGGGATGTCCATCCCGTGCCTTGTTGAGCAAAAAGTCGCCGGAAAACTGTTAATCCCAGGTTGTGTGGTGGACGACAACCTGGGAGTATGTATTTCGTCCGCTAGTTCTTCTCAGTTCCTTGTACCAGTGGAGATGGTGGTTGGTACGAGAGTGGAGAGATTTTCTGTTCTTCTTGATAGTGGGTCCGGGGCTAATCTGGTTGACGCTCAGTTTGCTCAGGCTCAAGGTATGCATCTGAGTGTATTGGTCAAACCGATCCCTATATTCTCCATTGACGCCAGGCCTCTCGGCCAAGGTAGCTTTGTTCATGAGGTTCATAACATTGACCTTCGGGTAGGGGCAATACATAGGGAACTATTATCTTGTTATGTGTTGGAGGGTCTACCTACTCCTATTGTGTTGGGACTTCCTTGGTTGGTTAAACATAACCCTGTGATTAATTGGCAGTCCAGAGATATAAGCCAATGGGGGGAGTTTTGCAAAAGTAACTGCATGAACACAGTCATCAGTGCGGTCGTGCCTAGTACTTTGCCTCCTTTTTTGGAGGACTTTGGGGATGTGTTCTCTGAGGAGGGGTGTCAGGAGTTGCCTCCTCATCGCGTGTATGACTGCTCTATTAATTTACTTCCTGATGCTAAGTTACCTAAAGCTAGGTTATATAACCTTTCTGGTCCTGAGAGGCAGGCTATGAAAGATTATATTTCGGAAAGTCTGGCCAAAGGGCATATTAGACCTTCATCTTCCCCAGTGGCCGCGGGGTTCTTCTTTGTGAAGAAAAAAGATGGAGGCCTACGCCCTTGCTTGGATTTCCGCGAACTTAATCGGATTACTGTTCGAGATCCGTATCCACTCCCTCTGATTCCTGATCTCTTCAATCAAATTGTTGGCGCCAAATGGTTCTCTAAATTGGATCTCAGGGGGGCGTATAATCTGATTAGGATAAAAGAGGGGGATGAGTGGAAAACGGCGTTTAACACGCCGGAGGGACATTATGAGAACCTTGTCATGCCTTTTGGTCTGACTACTGCACCAGCAGTATTCCAACATTTTGTTAATGACATTTTTCGTCATCTGGTGGGGCTGTTTGTGGTCGTATATTTGGATGACATTTTAATTTACTCGCCAGATCTTGTGTCTCACCAGGAGCATGTGAGACAGGTGTTGCAGATCTTGCGAGACAATAAACTATACGCCAAACTGGAAAAGTGTGTATTCGCCGTACAGGAACTTCAGTTTTTGGGTTTCTTGGTGTCAGCCTCCGGTTTCCGTATGGACCCTGAAAAGGTGAGAGCAGTGCTTGAATGGGATCAGCCAGAGGATCTTAAGGCTCTGCAGCGTTTTCTGGGGTTTGCTAACTACTACCGGAAATTTATTTGTAATTTCTCATCTGTTGTCAAACCTCTCACTGACATGACAAGAAAAGGGACGGATTTTTCTAAATGGTCGGACAAAGCTTGCCAAGCTTTTTCCTCTTTGAAAAAATGTTTTGCTTCGGCACCCGTTCTCATCCAACCAGATGCATCACAGCCGTTCGTTGTGGAGGTGGACGCGTCTGACGTAGGGGTGGGTGCAATATTGTCCCAGGGTCCGTCCCCTGGTAAATGGCATCCGTGCGCTTTCTTTTCTAAAAAATTGTCGTCCGCCGAAAGGAATTATGATATCGGCAATAGGGAACTTTTGGCCATTAAGTTGGCTTTTGAAGAATGGCGTCACTTTTTGGAGGGGGCAGTCCACCCGGTCACCGTCATTACTGATCACAAGAACCTGCTGTATTTGGAATCTGCTAAGCGTCTGAATTCCAGACAAGCTCGATGGTCGTTGTTTTTTACCAGGTTTAATTTTGTTGTCACTTATCGCCCTGGATCTAAGAATGTTAAGGCGGATGCCTTGTCTCGCAGTTTCCCAGGGGCCGGGAAAATGGATGACCCGATTCCTATCCTTCAGGAGGGGGTGGTAGTGTCGGCTGTATGTTCTGAGCTTGAGGAGGAGGTGTTAGAGGCTCAGGGGGACGCTGTCATGGGTGCATCGCCACGAAGATCGTCGCGATTGCACATTCTGACTTCTCACAGCTGAGCTTCTGTTTCTTTGTTTTTTGGTGATGTGAGAGTTAATTTTTCCTAGCTCTTTGCTAAGGCTAGGTGCAGCCTCGCCCGGCTGCTTTTGTTTATGTTCTAATTAGTTTCCTTTATATTTCTGCCAGTCTGGGTGTTAGACGCCGGTGAAAGCATTCATATAGTTTAGCAGACTGGATCGGTTCTGGGAATACTTAAGCTAAGAGCTCCTTAGTTGTTTTACTCTTACAGCTTATAGTTTATCTCTGAGACCTAAGGTGTTCCTACTGTGTGTGAGTGTTGTATGTAAGACTTTATTTACTTTATTTCTTATCTTTCTTGTATGTCTTTCTGTTCATTAACCGTTACC
The DNA here is from genome assembly GCA_033576555.1 of Oophaga sylvatica. NCBI lineage: Eukaryota > Metazoa > Chordata > Amphibia > Anura > Dendrobatidae > Oophaga > Oophaga sylvatica. Next base: position 137,404,094 of record JARQOD010000005.1, on the reverse strand, counting down.
TGGTCATTCCCTTTGGTGGTATTCAGGGTCCTTCTTAGGACTAGAATACAGTTGGCAGGGATTGATAGGAGACAGGGTTTACGCTGGTGGCCTGGACCTCTGTACCTTTAACAGTACCTCCAGGTTGAGGGATTAGTTAGGACCCCAGTTTAGGGTCAGCTTAGACCCCGGTCACCCTCTAGCCGGAGACAGCGTATAACGGATTCCGTTTTGACCCTCTGGACATTCTGTCAGGTAAAATGTATGTTATCATATATCTATGCGCATGTTATATAGTATGTTGCCCTTTTGATATAGATTACTGACATCACATATATATATATCTGCTATACAGCGTGACATTTTCACCGGCCCATACTAAAGATTCTCCCCAGCTGTCATGGATCCAGTAGCCCAGCTGGCCCGGCAGTTGCAGGGGTTGTCCATGGAATTTGCAGACATTAAGTCCAAGGTTTTGTCCCCCCCGGAGCAAACCAGATCTGAACCTAAGGTTGCTCTCCCGGACAGGTTCACTGGTGGGCGGGACAAATTTTTTACTTTCCGGGAGGCATGTAAATTGTACTTTCGGCTGCGGCCTCGGTCATCTGGGAGTGAAGAGCAGAGGGTGGGAATTGTTATCTCGCTCTTACAAGGGGATCCTCAATCTTGGGCGTTCTCTATTCCTCCAGGCTCCCCAGATCTCCAGTCAGTGGATCGATTTTTTACTGCCTGGGTCTGGTATATGATGATCCGGATCGAGTCTCCCTTGCTGAAACAAGGTTACGTAAAATACGGCAAGGAAATCGTCCAGCGGAGGAATATTCTTCTGAGTTCCGTAGATGGGCAACAGATACTCAGTGGAATGACCCCGCTCTTAGGAGCCAGTTTTGTCAAGGGTTGTCTGACAAATTAAAAGATGTGTTGGCTCAGTATGATTCTCCTCCATCACTGGAGGCTGCTATGGCCCTCGCTATTCGCATTGATAGACGTCTTCGGGGAAGACGCGAGGTAACTCCGCCCCCCGTGATGACTCCACCTACTACTAAAGTTCCTTATACTGAGGTTCCCCTGGTCTGTTCTGAGGAACCCATGCAGTTGGGAGGGACATCATTTTGTAGGAGGGAATCAGCGGTGCGCCGCAAGACTAGAAGGTGTTTCTTTTGCGGGAGAGAGGGACATTTTGTTGGGGGGTGTCCATCCCGGACCTCTTTGAACCAAGGAGTTAACCTGGGAGTGTGTATTTCGTCCCCAAATCCCTCTCAGTTTCTCGTGCCTGCGGAGGTGGTGATTGGTACTAGAACTGAGAGGATTTCTGTTTTTCTTGATAGTGGGTCCGGGGCTAATCTGGTGGACACTCGGTTTGCCCAGGTGCATGGTATGCAACTGAGTGTATTGGCCAAACCGGTCCCTATACTCTCTATTGATTCTAGACCTCTTGGTCAAGGTAGCTTGGTACAAGCTGTTCATAACATAGATCTTCGAGTAGGGGCAATACATAAAGAGCAATTGTCTTGTTATGTGTTGGAGGGTCTGCCTGCTCCTATTGTGTTGGGACTTCCTTGGTTGGCTAAACATAACCCAGTGATTGATTGGCAATCCAGAAAGATAAGCCAGTGGGGTGAATTTTGCAAGAATAACTGCATGAGCACGGTCATCGGTGCGGTTGTACCTAGGACTTTGCCTCCTTTTCTGGAGGACTTTGGGGAGATGTTCTCAGAGGAGGCGTGTAAAGAGTTACCTCCTCATCGCGCATATGACTGCTCAATAAAGTTGCTTCCTGATGCCTTATCTCGTACTTTCCCAGGGACCGGGAGGATGGATGATCCGGTTCCTATTCCTCAGGAGGGAGTTGTAGTGTCAGCTGTATGCTCTGAGCTTGAGGGGGAGGTATTGGGGGCTCAGGGGGACGCCCCTGTGGGACTTCCAGGGAGACTGATAGTTCCAGATCAGTTAAGACTGAAGGTTACGGAGAACCGTTACAAACGGATGGCTGATAGGGGGAGAGTTTCTGGTCGAGATCTGAAGGTGAATGATCTGGTGTGGTTGTCTACCAGGAATATTAAACTTAAAGTTTCCTCCTGGAGGTTGGGTCCCAGATTCATCGGGCCGTACAGGATCAGCTCCATAATTAATCCTGTGGCATTTCGTCTGGACCTCCCTCCTACGTTTAAAATTCATAATGTGTTTCACAAGTCATTACTTAAAAAGTATGTGGCACCAGTCATACCGTCACCTCTACCTCCTTCAGTGGTGGTCAATGATAACGTGGACGGACCTTTCACACAACTCACCCGGACAGACCTGGTCATGAGGGTCCGGAGGCCCCTCGTAGAAGGGGGGGTACTGTCATGGGTGCATCGCCACGAAGATCGTCGCGATTGCACATTCTGACTTCTCACAGCTGAGCTTCTGTTTCTTTGTTTTTTGGTGATGTGAGAGTTAATTTTTCCTAGCTCTTTGCTAAGGCTAGGTGCAGCCTCGCCCGGCTGCTTTTGTTTATGTTCTAATTAGTTTCCTTTATATTTCTGCCAGTCTGGGTGTTAGACGCCGGTGAAAGCATTCATATAGTTTAGCAGACTGGATCGGTTCTGGGAATACTTAAGCTAAGAGCTCCTTAGTTGTTTTACTCTTACAGCTTATAGTTTATCTCTGAGACCTAAGGTGTTCCTACTGTGTGTGAGTGTTGTATGTAAGACTTTATTTACTTTATTTCTTATCTTTCTTGTATGTCTTTCTGTTCATTAACCGTTACCTGGTCATTCCCTTTGGTGGTATTCAGGGTCCTTCTTAGGACTAGAATACAGTTGGCAGGGATTGATAGGAGACAGGGTTTACGCTGGTGGCCTGGACCTCTGTACCTTTAACAGTACCTCCAGGTTGAGGGATTAGTTAGGACCCCAGTTTAGGGTCAGCTTAGACCCCGGTCACCCTCTAGCCGGAGACAGCGTATAACGGATTCCGTTTTGACCCTCTGGACATTCTGTCAGGTAAAATGTATGTTATCATATATCTATGCGCATGTTATATAGTATGTTGCCCTTTTGATATAGATTACTGACATCACATATATATATATCTGCTATACAGCGTGACAGACGCCCCTGCAGGACCTCCAGGGAGACTGTTTGTCCCAAATCAGTTGAGACAAAAGGTTATTGAGGCACATCATAATTCTGCTTTAGCAGGACATCCAGGGAGTAAGGCTACTTTAGATCTCCTTTCTCGCCGGTTTTGGTGGCCTAACGTTAATAAAGATGTTTTAACTTTTGTCGCGTCCTGTGGGGTTTGTGCTCGCTCTAAGACCCCTCATACCCGTCCGTCTGGGACCCTCTTACCCTTGAAACTTCCGGAGCGTCCATGGACTCATTTGTCTATGGACTTCATCACGGACCTTCCTCAGTCGTCAGGGAAGACTGTCATACTGGTGGTTGTTGACAGGTTCAGTAAGATGGCACATTTCATTGCTCTTCCTGCCCTCCCTAATGCTAAGACTCTGGCGCAGGTGTTCATTGGGGAGATTGTGAGACTTCATGGGTTGCCTTCTGATGTGGTGTCAGATAGGGGGTCTCAGTTTGTGTCCAAGTTTTGGAGGGCATTTTGTTTACGTCGGGGGATGCAATTGTCATTTTCCTCGGCTTTTCATCCGCAGACCAATGGTCAGACAGAGCGTCTGAATCAAAGCCTAGAGACTTATCTTCGGTGTTTTGTCTCAGAGAACCAGGAGGACTGGTCTTCTTTCTTGCCTCTGGCAGAGTTCGCTCTTAACAACAGGCGGAGCGAGTCCACTGGTAAGTCCCCGTTTTTTGGGGCATATGGTTTTCATCCCCAGTTTTGTACATTCAATGGGGGGGGCCCTTCTGGGGTTCCTGAGGAGGAGCGTTTCTCGTCGTCACTTGCTTCAGTGTGGAGAGGTGTATTGAATAATCTGAGTGCTATGGGGAACCGTTATAAACGTATGGCTGATAGGAGGAGAGTTTCTGGTCCAGATCTTAATGTGAACGATCTGGTATGGTTGTCTACCAGGAATATAAAACTTAAAGTTCCCTCCTGGAAGCTGGGCCCCAGATTCATCGGGCCGTACAGGATCAGTTCCATAATTAATCCTGTGGCATTTCGTCTGGACCTCCCTCCTACGTTTAAAATTCATAATGTGTTCCACAAGTCATTACTTAAGAGGTACGTGGCACCAGTCATACCATCACCTCTACCTCCTCCTCCAGTGGTGGTCAATGGTAACTTGGAGTTTCAAGTGTCAAAGATCATTGACTCACGTCTGAATCGCCGGTCCCTTCAGTACTTGGTGCATTGGAAGGGGTATGGTCCAGAGGAGAGGACGTGGGTTCCTGCGTCTGACATTAACGCAGATCGTTTGGTGCGGACCTTCCACAGAACTCACCCGGGCAAACCTGGCCCTGAGGGTCCGGAGGCCCCTCGTAGAAGGGGGGGTACTGTCATGTGTGCATCGCCACGAAGATCGTCGCGGTTGCACATTCTGACTTCTCACAGCTGAGTTGCTGTTTCTTTGTGTTTGGCAGTTAGGGAGTTAATTCTGTCTGTGCTCAGTTCTGGGACTGGGTGCAGTTTTCTCCCGGCTGCAATTAATTATTTGTTGATTGGTTTCCTTTAAATCCTTGGTTGTCTGTTTGGAGAGTTGCCAGTGAAATTCTTCATGCAGACCACAGATAGGATTGTATCTGTATAGACTTAAGTTAAAGAGCTCCTTAGTTGTTTTAAGCTCACCTTGCTTAGAGTTTAATATCCCAGATCATTTATGTTCCTTCTGTGTTTGAGTGTGTATGCAAGTCTGTGTTTTCTCCAGTCTGTCTTATATGTCTAATCTGTGTATTTAGCAGAGATCAGCCCATATCCCTTTGGTGGTAATCAGAATCCTTCTTAGGACTGATTACAGGGTTCAGGGACTGATAGGAGACAGGGTTAGGCTGGAGACTTGGACCTCTGAACCATTATCAGTACCTCCAAGGTGAGGGATTAGTTAGGACCCCAGTTTAGGGTCAGGTTAGACCCCCGGTCCTCCTCTTTCCTGTGACAGTGTATCAAGTCCTCAAGATTAACCCTGAGTTCAACGGATATCGTGTCAGGTAAATCTATTCTATATTTACATGCTGATGTTGCTAATCTATATGTTGTATAGAGTGTTGTTCTTTTAAGAATAGTTTACTGACATCGTACACATATCATAAGACCGCGTGACACCCATACAAGTTTATGGGTGCATGTGAAACATCGGACTGCACTCGGATATCATCTAAGTGCAGTCCGATGTACTCGCACATAGACAATGGAGAAATTAAGTTCTTCACCTTCTCCTCAAGTGTGCTACGTTTCTTTCATCTGCAAGAATCAGATCACACTCCAATGACACTCACCTTAAACTCTGACAGAGTTTGAGCCAAGTGTCATTAGCATATCATTGGTATAATCAGCCTGATTCTCTCACATTAAAGAATATACAGCAGTCAGGGGTGAACCTAGCCTCTCTGCTGCCTGAGGCGAACTGCAAAATGGCGCCCCCCCCGTAGTAAAATCAGTACAAATAAATCTGGTTTACTCTTTACTAGCCTAACCTGACGCACATGTAAAATACATACCCTTTTAAATAGGAATATATTTGAAACATCGATCTTTACACTTCTTTAGTGACTCCTGAGGTGAAGTGCTTACTGTAGCGCTTCTTCCCCTGCGGCCGTCCGTGTGGTACTGAAGCGGCACACAGTTGCCACACATATTACACACACGGACACGGATATCTTCACTAACGTTTTTTCCGGTACCGGAAATATCAGGATGTGTGAAACCAGCCTAAAGCCACATTCACACGTTCAGTATTTGGTCAGTATTTTACCTCAGTATTTGTAAGCCAAATCGGGAGTGGGTGAGAAATCCAAAAGTGGTGACTTGTTTCTATTATACTTTTCCTCTGATTGTTCCACTCCTGGTTTTGGCCTACAAATACTGAGGTAAAATACTGAACGTGTGAACGTGGCCTGATAGAGGGTTTCTGCTACTTCTGACTTCCCGCAGACAGAAGTTGCAGTCACAAGATGGCGCCGATAAAAGGTGGAGACGGTGACATTATACACAGGAGCTCTGTATGTAGTGTCAGTGTACAGGTAATACAGTGATCACCAGCAGGGTCGGACTGGCCCACCGGGAGATCGGAGAATCCTCCGGTGGGCCCTCCCCCCCAGTGGGCCCTCACCAGACTCCTGCCTCATTCATTAGTGCCTGCTCTGCCCTGTATTACAATTGCGTGCACTCAGCTTTGAGTGCATTATTCCATTCCTGATGCAGGCTACCTCTCTGCAGTGCTCAAACAGTAACAAGTGAAGTGCAGTGAGCGCTTTGTCATTACCTGCTGCGGCCTCTACTGATCTCATTGCGCTCACCGCTTTCTCAGCTGTGGAGCGCTGGATGAGATCAATAGAAGCCGCAGCAGCAGGTGATGAGAAAGCGCTCACATCACTTGTTGCTGAGCAGTGCAGAGAGACAGCCGCACGGGGTATGGAATAACTCACCACGCACAGCACAGCCGGCACACTCAGACTGTGAGACTGCACACAGCACAGGAGCATCTAGAATGGAGTTCATTTCTTGAGGGAAGATGTCACCGGAAGGGGCGGGGCCTCCATCAGATCAGTGAATACCTGATAGCAGGAAGCATGGATGTACTGAGGATGCTGAAGAGAAAGGAAATGAGAGGCTGCAGCGTGGAGCCCTGTGAGAAGAGGAATGAGGGGCTGCACAATGGAATGGGCCCTGTGAGTAAAAGACTGAGGAGCAGCACAATGGCCACTTGTACAGCTAGGAATGAAGACCCAGAACTCAGTGTGAGTACTCTGAGGATGCAGCTGCATAGGGAAGGTGATGAGGGGATGTGTGGAGAAGGGAGGATAGCAATGAGGGGCTGTGTGAAAAGGGAGCATGAGAATGAGGGGCTGTGTGGAAAATGGGCATGATGATTGGCTGCGTGGAAATGGGGTCATGATGATGAGGGGCTGTGTGGAAAAGGGGGGTGATGAGGGGCTGTGTGGAAAAGGGGGAATGCTGAGCTTTGTGGAAAAGGGGGGGTGATCAGGGGCTGTGTGGAGAAGGGGGGAGTGAGAAAAAGCCTCTCGGTGCGTTGGTGAGTTCACAGGGAGAAATTACTCAAAGTGAACTGCAGTGAACCCACCTCTGCACTGTGGGACTTTCTCACTGTTCTAGCGGGGATCTCACCGAGGCCACCGCAGTTTAGGGGCTCGGCTGGGAACACAGCCTTGGTGATCTGCCTTAACCTCGATGAGGTCACCGCTGGTCACTGAGGCTGTGCTCGCAGCAGCTCAATCCTGAGTGGTTCTTAGCCTGGACGGTCGCATCTTGGCACCGTCCAGGTTGAAAACTGTTTATCCCCAGACATGGATTACGGCATGGGACAGAACAACGCACAGGTATGGTATATTGTTGTTCTTTATTTTTGTTTTACTACAGGAGACGAGGGATTCAATAAAATGGGTGATGTGAGTATGGTTTAATTTAGAATCATTAAAGTAGTCTGTGTCATTCCTTCAATTAAAGACTTTATTCTGACCGGGCAAAAATCAATGGCCCCTTACCAGCCCCTTCTGCTTTAGCAAGGGTGGTTGTCAAAAATGGTGGCGGGTCTCACGTCATTTTTTAAATTATTTATTTAAATAAAAAAACAGCATGAGGACCCCTCTATTCTTGATAACCAGCCATGCTGAAGCTGACAGCTCAGGGTTGCAGCCCACAGCTGTCAGTTTTGCCTGGCTGGTTATCAAAAATACAGGGGAACCCACGTCGTTTCTTCTTTTTAAATTAATTTAGAGTGTGGGCGCCGGCTGAATGAATGAATACCACCATCAGCAGCTCCTGCTGTCGCTGTTATTAGCAGCAGCAGGCGTAGGCTGATGGGAGCAGTAGACCCATTAGCTGATGCCGGGGACCGGAGGTAAACTTTATACCTCCGATCACAGCTGCGGACACACATCATTTGACAGCGTGTGAACCTCAGCTGTCTGATCGGCGGTAATTATTTTACCGCCGATCAGAAGCAGTGTTTGCTGCGCTGTCTTGCACGTGACAGCGTGGTAAACACTGGATGTTCAGGCCCCCATTCAAGTGAATGGGGTTCGGGTACTGTTCTGGTACCCGAACCGGGACTTTTTTTTTTTAACTGTTCTGCAGGACCCAAACATCCAGGAATCCGCTCATCTCTAATCCTGCGTCTAGCGTCTGACTGGTGTGTTTCATGTGTCTGGTGTGTATGTATCCTGTGTCTAGCATGTGACTGGTGTCTATGTGTCATGTCTAGTGTGTGTATGTGGCACATGTCTAAATAATAAAGTCTTTCTGTGCTTATAGAATATCAACAGGGCAGATCAGTACACAGGAGCGCGCCAGAAGCAAGGGGAGGACGTCATCGCTAGAAGATGGGAGGCGCCGGACTCGGACCGTCACGCCCATCGGACCAGACCGCATCGGACCTCCCCCGGGTGAGTATAAATATAACTAATTTTTCTTATCTTTCAGGTTATATTGGGGGCTTATCTACAGCATTACAGAATGCTGTAGATAAGCCCCTGATGGCGGTGGCTGCAGCTTATATAAGAAAAATGGGGTGACAGAGTCCCTTTAAGCATGGTGGGCCCCTAGAATGATTTTCTCTGGTGGGCCCAAACTACTCCAGTCCGACGCTGATCACCAGTGACATTATACACAGGAGCTCTGTATATAGTGTCAGTGGCTGGTACTATGGGCACACTGACTGGTACTGAGAAAAAGAAAGAACAGAGAGAGAAAGAAAGAGGGGAAAGAAAGAACAGAGAGAGAAAGAAAGAGAGGAAAGAAAGAAAGAACAGAGAGAGAGAGAAAGAAACAGAGAGAAAGAAAGATTCTATAAAGATACTACAGCAGCCCGGCTCCCATTATCATGCCCACCTGTGCCTCCCGATGCAGGACATATCAGCATCCGCTCACATGGCCGACATCCCTGATTCCAAGGCGATCCCGCTGTCCGCGCTGTCGGAGGAGGACATGGTGATAGATCTGAAGCATTCCCTGAAGTGCCTCCATGGTTCCATCACAATCTCCTCCGGAAATTACCTATTTCCGGTCAGCTTCCAGCACATCACTTCCAGTGGAACATCACGTGTGAGTGTTAAAGTGCTCCTCGGGGCTCTGCCGTGTACTCCTGTGTCCATGGGAAAAGTAAGCTCCTGGCCGGGGCACTCTCAAAATCGGGACAGTCTCTCTGGATCTGGGACGGTTGGAAGGTATGAATGCTCCCCACCATACACTGACCTCATACATGCACGGCTCCGCACACCTCATACACACACGGTTCCACTTTGTATGCCTCGCACACATGCGACTCCGCTCCGCACACCTCGTACACATGTGGCTACGCTCCGCACATCTCGTACACACGTGGCTCCGCTCCGCACACCTTGTACACACTATCACGGTGAGGATTGCAAGAGAACTCACCAGTGCAATCTCCTGGAAGACGAGTGCAGAAGAAAGCTTCAGGCTCCTAGGAACGCAGGGTGAGCAAGGCAGGAGAGAGATGGTTTCAGGGCCTGAATCACCTGACAGTTGAGGGGCGTGGCTTCAGCTCCAGGGAGCTAGAAGCTGAGGGAAAACTCCTAGAAAGGTAACTACAGGACAAAGTTACCCAGGGGCACAGACAGAGACGTAAATCTGAACAAGCCAAGGTCAAAGCACGAGAAGACAGTATAGTACCAAGGATGAGACAGAACGATAGTCGGGGACAGGCAGAGGTCAAAACCAAACAGACAGCGAAGGTACAGAAACAGAATCCAACAAGCAGTATCCAGAGAACAGACCGAGTCAAAACCAAAGTATCAGGCAAACCAGAACACAGCACAAACACACTCAGGGGTCAACACACTCTGCCAAGGGCGAAAGTATAACTGACAGGGATTGGAGCTTCCTAGGGCTATAAGAAGCTCTCCCCGAACCAAGGAGAGGCCACAATAATAAGCCCCAGGTGTGCAGATAAGAGCTTGCACTGGGATCAAAACCTTAACCCCTAGCGTGCAGGTCAACCCTGCACTGGGATCATGACAGTACCCCCCTCTCAACGGGGGCCTCTGGACCCCCAGGCTTGCCCGGGAACCTGGCATGGAAAGCCCGAACCAGGCGATCCGCATGCATCAAACGGGCCGGCACCCAGGATCTGTCCTCCGGTCCATACCCCTTCCAATGAACCAGGTACTGTACCGATCGCTGCACCAACCTGGAGTCAACAATATGCTCAATCTCATATTCCATGTGTCCCTCAACCAAAACAGGAGCAGCAGCGGACTCGGACTCCTCCCGGACTGTGTTGTGAATGGGTTTGAGATGAGTTCTGAGCAGAGGCTCCCTCTGGTGGTTACAAGCGGTACTAGTGAGGATTGTGAGGACTGGGAATCAGGTGTTACTGATTGGTCTTATATAAGGGAGTCATTTTTTCAGTGGCTGCTGTTTTGTTTTTGTTACACCAGAGCAGTTGGAATCTATGAGATTGCAGTACCCTGACTAACCACCGCAACTAGAGGCAGCCGTGGAGCGTTCCTACGTTGGTCCTAGACGCCTCGTCACAGCCTGAGAAACTAACTACACCTAAAGATAGAAATAGGAAAGCTATCTGCCCCGGAGCAGAACCCCAAAGATAATAGAAAGCCCCCAAACATGTAATGGCGGTTAGACAAGAGGAAATACTGACACAGAAAGAAAATAGTATGAGCAAACGCTGGGGCCCAAACTATCTAAATAGAAAAGGATAGGAAGGGTACTTACTGCAATCTCAGAAAACCCTGAAAAAACACCAACTCTACTAATTTCAAAATCACCTGAGATCACACGACCTCTACCACCTAAATTAGTTCTCTGGTGTAACAAAAACAAAACAGCAGCCACTGAAAAAAAAACTGGAAAAAGCAAAAGTACAAAACACAGTGGCTGGACTAAACTGAGAGGGCAAAAGCCCCCGGAGGGGACCCTGAAGGCCCCCACAGAAGTGCAGGACAAAATGCAAAAATATAGCAAAAACACAAAATAAGAAATTGTCTTATCTGATAGCAGGAGATGCAGACACGACACAGCAGGCTACAAGGGAAACTGGAAAGAAGGATTCAGACCAGAACAATTGATCACCGGCAACCCTGATGGGAAAATGACTCCCTTATATAAGACCAATCAGTAACACCTGATTCCCAGTCCTCACAATCCTCACTAGTACCGCTTGTAACCACCAGAGGGAGCCTCTGCTCAGAACTCATCTCAAACCCATTCACAACAGGACTGCCTCAAAAGGTTTCAGTAGGGATTTATGGAAGACGTTAGGGATCTTGAATGAGACTGGAAGACACAACCTGTAAGCCACTGGATTGATCTTTTCCACAATCTTGTATGGGCCAATGAACTTGGGGCCCAACTTGGCTGATGGAACCTTCAACTTAATGTTTCGCGTGGAGAGCCAGACTTTCTCTCCAACCCGAAACATAGGACCTGGTGTTCTTTTCCTGTCAGCGAAAAACTTGTACCTGCCTTGAGACCTGGATATATTCCGCTGGACCTCCGCCCATGTATTCTTTAATCGCTGAACAGACCCCTCTGCCCCTGGACACCCAGAATCCAAACGAGAAAACTCACCAAAATGAGGACTAAAACCATAGTTGATCAGGAAAGGAGACATACCAGTAGATTGGCTCACCCGACTATTGAAGGCGAATTCCGCCAAAGGCAGTACATCACACCAGTCATTCTGTCTTGCAGAAGTCAGACATCTGAGGATCTGTTCCAGAGACTGATTAGTGCGTTCGTCTGACCATTGCTCTCAGGATGGTATGCAGATGAAAAAGACAGAGACATCCCCAATTTCTTGCAAAAAGCACGCCAAAACTTTGCCACAAACTGCACTCCACGATCAGACACCACATTCAGGGATACCCAATGCAACCGGATAACATGCTGTACAAACAATCTGGACAAAGTCTCAGCTGAGGGTAGTGCGGATAAGGGTACAAAATGAGCCTGCTTCGAAAACCTGTCCACCACTACCCATACCACCGTATTGCCCTTGGATGGAGGAAGATTAGTAATAAAATCCATGGACAAGTGAGTCCATGGCCTTTCGGGAACTGCCAAGGGCATCAGTTCCCCAGCCGGCCGGCTATATGAGTTTTTAGAACGAGCGCAGACCCCACAACCAGAAACAAATTTTTTTATGTCAGAGCTAAGAGTAGGCCACCAAAAGATCCTAGCCACCGCCCGACGTGTGGCAGATATACCAGGGTGAGCACTGAGCTTGGATTCATGGAATTCCTGGAGGAGTTTAAGCCGAAGCTGCTCTGGGACAAACAACTTACCCCCTGGCTTGGCAGCAGGGGCCAGAGACTGGGCCCTCTCAATCTCCTGTTCCAACTCAGACGAGACCACTGCCAACACAACCCCAGGGTGAAGAATGGAGGAAGGTGGCTCAGGGGGAGACACCGGATGAAAACTGCGAAATAAGGCATCAGCCTTGATATTCTTTGACCCCGGACGAAACGTAATAGTAAACTGAAAACGGGAAAAAAAAAGTGACCAACGGGCCTGTCTGGGTGTTAGTCTCTTAGCAGACTCAATATATGATAAATTTTTGTGGTCAGTAATCACAGTAACCGAGTGACTGGCCCCCTCCAAAAAGTGCCTCCATTCTTCAAACGCTAACTTGACCGCAAGAAGCTCTCTATTGCCAACATCGTAATTCCTCTCAGCAGCAGAGAATTTCCTGGAAAAAAAAGCACATGGCCTGAGGTTGGTCAGAGTGGCAGGACCTTGGGACAACACAGCACCCACCCCCACCTCAGAGGCGTCCACTTCCACAATAAATGGTTTGGACGGATCTGGCTGTACCAACACCGGAGCAGTCATAAAGCATTTTTTCAGACTAGCAAAGGCCTCTTTTGCGAGCGAGGACCCAATTTTTCACATCCGAACCTTTGCATGTTAAATCAGTGAGTGGTTTGACCACCAGCGAAAACCCCCGAATAAATTTTCGGTAGTAATTGGCGAACCCCAAGAAGCACTGGAGCCCTTTAAGATCTCGGGTTGTACCCAATCCGCAATGGCCTGCACCTTCTTGGGGTCCATACGAAAACCCTCACAGGACACAATCAATCCCAAAAAAGATAATTCTTGAACAAAAAACACACACTTCTCCAATTTAGCAAACAGATGATTTTCCCTAAGTCTTTGGAGAACAGTTTGCACATGATTCATATGAGAATGACTGTCGGGGAATATATCAGAATATCATCTAAGTAGATAACAACAAAACGACCAATGAGATCAGAAAACACCACGTTGATGAAATTCTGAAATATGGCGGGAGCATTGGTAAGACCAAACGGCATGACTAAATTTTCAAAAAGTCCCTCGGACGTGAGGAACGCAGTTTTCCATTCATCCCCCTTCCTGACCCTTATCAAATTATATGCTCCCCGAAGATCCAGTTTAGAGAACCATTTTGCCCCTGATAGTTGGTTACATAAATCAGGAATCAATGGAAGGGGATACGTATTTCGTACAGTAATCTTATTTAATTCACGAAAGTCGAGACAGGGACGTAGACCGCCATCTTTTTTCTTCACAAAAAAGAACCCAGCCGCCACAGGTGAAACTGAGGGACGTATGTGTCCCTTGCGAAGACTTTCAGCAATATAATCCTTCATAGCTAAGCGCTCAGGTCCAGACAAATTAAACATGGAAATTAGTCGTTGGCACAACTGCTGTGGAAAGACTGTGGTGCCAGAGTAGGATCCCAATCCGTGCAGTATTGCAATATAATCTCGGCACACACCAGTGATGTATAGTGATGAAGATTTAATCAAGGATATAAGTACATACAACACAAACGTTCGGTCAAGCATGACCTTCATCGGTGTACAGAATATGTACTATAAATCAGGTGCAGAGAAGCAAAAGGCTATACCACAAGCCTCAGGGCTGTGGAAAGAGCGCAATGGCGTTATGGTGAGGGCAGAGTAAGATGGCTAAGACGCGGTATACCACCGCTTGTCAGAGACTTAGCCATCTTACATACACGTTTGTGTTGTATGTACTTATATCCTTGATTAAATCTTCATCACCAGACAAATTAAACAGGCGGGCTTTAGGTAGTTTAGCCCCCGGGACTAGCTAGATGGCGCAGTCAAAGGGTCTATGTGGCGGCAACGTCTCGGCCTCGCTTTCTGAGAACACATCTTCGAAGTCCTTCAGGTACTCCGGAATACCTTCCAGCTCGACAGATGACACAGACACAGATTTAACAGGTTTAACCAGCAGTGCAGATTCATAACATAACTTAGAATCATTAAACCCCCATTGAACAATCTCCCCCGTTTTCCAGTTAATAACTGGGTTATGGCGTTGTAACCAGGGCATGCCCAACACCAACCCTGCTGGTAGATTGTCCAGAACAAAACAACTTAATTTTTCCTCGTGAGCAGCGCCCACTCTGAGCAAAAACAAGTCAGACATAAAGAGAATTCCCTCTTTTGTGAGGGGGGAGGAGTCAATGGCCACCACCTTGATCGGAGTCTTAAGCCTAGCTGTCCCTATCTTGCAGCGTGTGACCAATTGAGAGTCAATCAGATTGATGGATGACCCGCAGTCCACAAAGGCTGTAGAGGAAAAAGAACAACCATCCACTAACAGTTCCACATGAAGCAACACCTTAGAGAACGAGGAAAAGTGTACCTGAGGGTCTGAGTAGTCTCCTCGCTGACTACCCAGACCTAGTCGTTTCCCGCCGACCGGGTTGAGGACGGGCAGACAGGACACTCCTTTTTCCAATGTCCAGCTTTACCGCAGTAGAAGCACAACTGTTCTTCCCGACGGCGTTTTCTCTCCTTTTCCTTCAGAGTGATAGCGCCCACATCCATGGGCTCAGAGACAGTCTCTTTTCCACTGGGAACAATGTAGTCTCCACCTGCATCACCCCTCTGGCCCGCAACCTGCGGTCCATCCGGACGGCCTGGGTCATGGCGTCCTCGAGCGAGTTAGGTGGGGGGTGTAACGCCAAAGCATCCTGCAACCACTCGGACAAGCCTCTGCGAAATAGTCCTCGGAGGGCGGCGTCCTCCCAAGAAATCTCTGCGGGCCAGCGGCGGAACTCAGTACAAAACCACTCGGCCGAGTGCTTCCCCTGACAGACACTCATCACCATGTCCTCTGCCAATCGCACTCGGTCAGGCTCATCATATATGTGCCCGAGGGCCTCAAAGAATGCATTCACCGACACTCTCTCAGGGGCAGTGGGAGGAAGGGAAAATGCCCATGCTTGTGGAGACCCTCTTAATAAAGACATGATGACCCCTACCCTCTGACTTTCATCCCCAGAGGACCGTGGTCTCAAACTAAAGAAAAGTTTGCAACCCTCCATGAAGATCCTAAACTCCTTTTTGTTCCCAGAAAAGAAGTCAGGCAGTTTAACAGGTGGTTCTGAGGACACCAGCGCAACATCACTCGCCATAGCCCTCAGAGAACCAGCAGATAAAGCCCCCTGCACAGTCTCAGAAACCTGCCGCTGTGAACACGACAGCGCTTGCTGTTCCAGAGATAAATCTTGAAACATCTGACTCAGATTTTTCATCTGTTCGGACAGCGACTGTATGGGATCCATAACTCTCTGCACAACCTGCGCCCTAAACACAGCCGTGAAGCAAAAAAAAAAAAAAAAAAACTTAGTGGTCAGTTATAATATCACGGTGAGGATTGCAAGAGAACTCACCAGTGCAATCTCCTGGAAGACGAGTGCAGAAGAAAGCTTCAGGCTCCTAGGAACGCAGGGTGAGCAAGGCAGGAGAGAGATGGTTTCAGGGCCTGAATCACCTGACAGTTGAGGGGCGTGGCTTCAGCTCCAGGGAGCTAGAAGCTGAGGGAAAACTCCTAGAAAGGTAACTACAGGACAAAGTTACCCAGGGGCACAGACAGAGACGTAAATCTGAACAAGCCAAGGTCAAAGCACGAGAAGACAGTATAGTACCAAGGATGAGACAGAACGGATAGTCGGGGACAGGCAGAGGTCAAAACCAAACAGACAGTGAAGGTATAGAAACAGAATCCAACAAGCAGTATCCAGAGAACAGACCGAGTCAAAACCAAAGTATCAGGCAAACCAGAACACAGCACAAACACACTCAGGGGTCAACACACTCTGCCAAGGGCGAAAGTATAACTGACAGGGATTGGAGCTTCCTAGGGCTATAAGAAGCTCTCCCCGAACCAAGGAGAGGCCACAATAATAAGCCCCAGGTGTGTAGATAAGAGCTTGCACTGGGATCAAAACCTTAACCCCTAGCGTGCAGGTCAACCCTGCACTGGGATCATGACACACACGCTGCTCCGCTCCGCACACCTCGTACACACGTGGCTCCTCTCCGCACACCTCGTACACACAGGGCTTAGCACACCTCATACACACGCGGCTCCGCATACCTTGTACACACGCGGCTCCGCATACCTTGTACACACGTGGCTCCACTCCGCACACCTCGTACACACAGGGCTCCGTAAACCTCGTACTCACAGGGCTCCGCACACCTCATACTCACAGGGCTCTGCACACCTCATACAGGGCTCCGCACACCTCGTACACATGTGGCTCTGCGCCGCACACCTCGTATACACGTGGCACCGTACACTTCATACATGCAGGGCTCCATTCCGTACACCTCGTACAAACTTGGCTCCACTCCGCACACCCCATACACACACGGCTCCGCTCTGTACACCTCGTACACACACGGCTCCACTCTGTACACCTCGTACACAAGCGGCTCCGCTCTGTACACCTCATACGCACACGGCTCGGCTCCGTACACCTCGTACACACATGGCTCCGCTCCGTACACCTCGTACACACACGGCTCCACTCCGTACACCTCGCACACACGGCTCTGCTCCGTACACCTCGTACACACACGGCTACGCTCCGTACACCTCGCACACACGGCTACGATCCGTACACCTCGTACACACGGCTCTGCTCCGTACACCTCGTACACACCACACAGCTCTGCTCCATACAACTCGCACACATGGCTCCGCTACGTACACACCACACAGCTCTGCTCCGAACAACTCGTACACACGGCTCTGCTACATCCACACTGTAAACCCCTCCTGACACCTCACATATAAACTTACCCGCTCATCCAGGACCATGACAACCAGCACAGCAGAGTCCTGCACACGGAGGAGCCTGACCATGTGACACCTAACTCCTCCCCTCCTGTGACCTCATCACAGGTCCTGCTTGCACATTTACAGAGCACGGCACAGCAATGGTAAATGCTGGCTCTGAGAAGCTGGACAGCTGGGAAGGTGAGGAAGGGGTGCTTGGGGGGCGTGGTGGCTTCTCTCACTGCGGACACATGGTGTCCCGACCGTGACAGCAGGTGGGAGGAATAGAATCGGGACTATCCGCTCAAGTCGGGACGGTTGGGAGGTATGTGTGACCAGCTGATGCAGGAGCCAGGAGATAAGAATATGCCGTCCCCCCACTCTTCAGAGATGTGCCGCCTGAGGCTGAGTGCTCAACTCGCCTCATGATAGGTGCGCACCTGACGGCAGTGTGAGTGAACCTTCACTTAAACTAGCTGATACAAAAAATGTATAAACCCCACATCAAAAACAAGTACATCTAGTATTTTGTATGACCTCCATGATTTTTAAGGACAGCATCAAATCTTCTAGTTATGGAATGAACAATTTGGTGACATATTGCAGCATCTATCTTTTTCATTCTTCAAGAACAACCTAAAAGATTAGAGCCTGGATGGTGTCACGCGGTCTTATGATATGTGTACGATGTCAGTAAACTATTCTTAAAAGAACAACACTCTATACAACATATAGATTAGCAACATCAGCATGTAAATATAGAATAGATTTACCTGACACGATATCCGTTGAACTCAGGGTTAATCTTGAGGACTTGATACACTGTCACAGGAAAGAGGAGGACCGGGGGTCTAACCTGACCCTAAACTGGGGTCCTAACTAATCCCTCACCTTGGAGGTACTGATAATGGTTCAGAGGTCCAAGTCTCCAGCCTAACCCTGTCTCCTATCAGTCCCTGAACCCTGTAATCAGTCCTAAGAAGGATTCTGATTACCACCAAAGGGATATGGGCTGATCTCTGCTAAATACACAGATTAGACATATAAGACAGACTGGAGAAAACACAGACTTGCATACACACTCAAACACAGAAGGAACATAAATGATCTGGGATATTAAACTCTAAGCAAGGTGAGCTTAAAACAACTAAGGAGCTCTTTAACTTAAGTCTATACAGATACAATCCTATCTGTGGTCTGCATGAAGAATTTCACTGGCAACTCCCCAAACAGACAACCAAGGATTTAAAGGAAACCAATCAACAAATAATCAATTGCAGCCGGGAGAAACTGAACCCAGTCCCAGAACCGAGCACAGACAGAATTAACTCCCTCACTGCCAAACACAAAGAAACAGCAACTCAGCTGTGAGAAGTCAGAATGTGCAACCGCGACGATCTTCGTGGCGATGCACACATGACAGTACCCCCCCTTCTACGAGGGGCCTCCGGACCCTCATGGCCAGGTCTGCCCGGGTGAGTTCTGTGGAAGGTCCGAACCAACCGATCTGCGTTAATGTCAAACGCAGGAACCCACGTCCTCTCCTCTGGACCATACCCCTTCCAATGCACCAAGTACTGAAGGGACCGGCGATTCAGACGTGAGTCAATGATCTTTGACACTTGAAACTCCAAGTTACCATTGACCACCACTGGAGGAGGAGGTAGAGGTGACGGTATGACTGGTGCCACGTACCTCTTAAGTAATGACTTGTGGAACACATTGTGGATTTTAAACGTAGGAGGGAGGTCCAGACGAAATGCCACAGGATTAATTATGGAACTGATCCTGTACGGCCCGATGAATCTGGGACCCAGTTTCCAGGAGGGAACTTTAAGTTTTATATTCCTGGTAGACAACCATACCAGATCGTTCACATTAAGATCTGGACCAGAAACTCTCCTCCTATCAGCCATACGTTTATAACGGTTCCCCATAGCACTCAGATTATTCAATACACCTCTCCACACTGAAGCAAGTGACGACGAGAAACGCTCCTCCTCAGGAACCCCAGAAGGGCCCCCCCATTGAAAGTACAAAACTGGGGATGAAAACCATATGCCCCAAAAAACGGGGATTTACCAGTGGACTCGCTCCGCCTGTTGTTAAGAGCGAACTCTGCCAGAGGCAAGAAAGAAGACCAGTCCTCCTGGTTCTCTGAGACAAAACACCGAAGATAAGTCTCAAGGCTTTGATTCAGACGCTCTGTCTGACCATTGGTCTGCGGATGAAAAGCCGAGGAAAATGACAATTGCATCCCCCGACGTAAACAAAATGCCCTCCAAAATTTAGACACAAACTGAGACCCCCTATCTGACACCACATCAGAAGGCAACCCATGAAGTCTCACAATCTCCCCAATGAACACCTGTGCCAGAGTTTTAGCATTAGGGAGGGCAGGAAGAGCAATGAAATGTGCCATCTTACTGAACCTGTCAACAACCACCAGTATGACAGTTTTCCCTGACGACGGAGGAAGATCCGTAATGAAGTCCATAGACAAATGAGTCCATGGACGCTCCGGAAGTTTCAAGGGTAAGAGGGTCCCAGACGGACGGGTATGCGGGGTCTTAGAGCGAGCACAAACCCCACAGGACGCGACAAAAGTTATAACATCTTTATTAACGTTAGGCCACCAAAACCGGCGAGAAAGGAGATCTAAAGTAGCCTTACTCCCTGGATGTCCTGCTAAAGCAGAATTATGATGTGCCTCAATAACCTTTTGTCTCAACTGATTTGGGACAAACAGTCTCCCTGAAGGTCCTGCAGGGGCGTCCCCCTGAGCCTCTAATACCTCCTCCTCAAGCTCAGAACATACAGCCGACACTACCACCCCCTCCTGAAGGATAGGAATCGGGTCATCCGTTTTCCCGGCCCCTGGGAAACTGCGAGACAAGGCATCAGCCTTAACATTCTTAGACCCAGGGCGATATGTGACGACAAAATTAAACCTGGTAAAAAACAACGACCATCGAGCTTGTCTGGAATTCAGACGCTTAGCAGATTCCAAATACAGCAGGTTTTTGTGATCAGTAATGACGGTAACCGGTGGACTGCCCCCTCCAAAAAGTGACGCCATTCTTCAAAAGCCAACTTAATGGCCAAAAGTTCCCTATTGCCGATATCATAATTCCTTTCGGCGGACGACAACTTCTTAGAAAAGAAAGCGCACGGATGCCATTTACCAGGGGACGGACCCTGGGACAATATTGCACCCACCCCTACGTCAGACGCGTCCACCTCCACAATGAACGTTGTGATGCATCTGGTTGGATGAGAACGGGTGCCGAAGCAAAACATTTTTTCAAAGAGGAAAAAGCTTGGCAAGCTTTGTCCGACCATTTAGAAAAATCCTCCCTTTTCTTGTCATGTCAGTGAGAGGTTTGACAACAGATGAGAAATTACAAATAAATTTCCGGTAGTAGTTAGCAAACCCCAGAAAACGCTGCAGAGCCTTAACATCCTCTGGCTGATCCCATTCAAGCACTGCTCTCACTTTTTCAGGTCCATACGGAAACGGAGGCTGACACCAAGAAACCCAAAAACTGAAGTTCCTGTACAGCAAATACACACTTTTCCAGTTTGGCGTATAGTTTATTGTCTCGCAAGATCTGCAACACCTGTCTCACATGCTCCTGGTGAGACACAAGATCTGGCGAGTAAATTAAAATGTCATCCAAATATACGACCACAAACAGCCCCACAAGGTGACGAAAAATGTCATTAACAAAATGTTGGAATACTGCTGGTGCAGTAGTCAGACCAAAAGGCATGACAAGGTTCTCATAATGTCCCTCCGGCGTGTTAAACGCCGTTTTCCACTCATCCCCCTCTTTTATCCTAATCAAATTATACGCCCCCCTGAGATCCAATTTAGAGAACCATTTGGCGCCCACAATTTGATTGAAGAGATCAGGAATAAGAGGGAGAGGATACGGATCTCGAACAGTAATCCGATTAAGTTCGCGGAAATCCAAGCAAGGGCGTAGGCCTCCATCTTTTCTCTTCACAAAGAAGAACCCCGCGGCTACTGGGGAAGATGAAGGTCTAATATGCCCTTTGGCCAGACTTTCCGAAATATAGTCTTTCATAACCTGCCTCTCAGGACCAGAAAGGTTATACAACCTAGCTTTAGGCAACTTAGCATCAGGAAGGAGATTAATAGAGCAGTCATACACGCGATGAGGAGGCAACTCCTGACACCCCTCCTCAGAGAACACATCCCCAAAGTCCTCCAAAAAAGGAGGCAATGTACTAGGCACGACCGCACTAATGACTGTGTTCATGCAGTTACTTTTGCAAAACTCACCCCATTGGCTTATCTCTCTGGACTGCCAATTAATCACAGGGTTATGTTTAACCAACCAAGGAAGTCCCAACACAATGGGAGTAGGTAGACCCTCCAACACATAACAAGATAATTGTTCCCTATGTATCGCCCCTACCCGAATATCAATGTTATGGACCTCATGAACAAAGCTACCTTGGCCGAGAGGCCTGGCGTCAATGGAGAATATAGGGATCGGTTTGGCCAATACACTCAGAGGCATACCTTGAGCCTGAGCAAACTGAGCGTCAACCAGATTAGCCCCGGACCCACTATCAAGAAGAACAGAAAATCTCTCCACTCTCGTACCAACCACCATCTCCACTGGTACAAGGAACTGAGAAGAACTAGCGGACGAAATACATACTCCCAGG
The DNA here is from genome assembly GCA_033576555.1 of Oophaga sylvatica. Taxonomy (NCBI): domain Eukaryota; kingdom Metazoa; phylum Chordata; class Amphibia; order Anura; family Dendrobatidae; genus Oophaga; species Oophaga sylvatica. The sequence continues at coordinate 137,382,218 of JARQOD010000005.1, read as the reverse complement.
TTGTCGTCCACCACACAAACCTGGGATTAACAGTTTTCCGGCAACTTTTTGCTCAACAAGGCACGGGATGGACATCCCCCAACAAAATGTCCCTCTTTCCCGCAGAAGAAACACCTTCTAGTCCTGCTGCGTACCACCAATCCCCTCCTACGAAATGATGTCCCTCCCAACTGCATAGGCTCCTCTGAACAGACAAGGGGAACCTCAACATAAGGGACTTTTGTAGTAGGTGGAGCAACTACTGGGGGCGGAGTTACCTCACCCCTCTCCCGAAGCCGTCTATCAGTACGGATAGCTAGGGCCATAGCAGCCTCCAGTGATGGAGGAGAATCATACTGAGCCAAAACGTCCTTTAATTTGTCAGAAAGCCCATGACAAAACTGACTCCTAAGAGCTGGGTCATTCCACTGAGTATCTGTGGCCCATCTACGGAACTCAGAAGCAAATTCCTCCGCCGGACGATCTCCCTGCTGTATCTTACGTAATTTTGTCTCAGCAAGAGAGACCCGATCTGGGTCATCATATACCAAACCCAGGGCAGTAAAAAATCGATCAACAGACTGTAGAGCCGGGGATCCCGGAGGAAGGGAGAATGCCCAGGATTGAGGGTCCCCTTGTAGGAGCGAGATAACAATTCCCACTCTCTGCTCTTCACTCCCTGATGATCGAGGCCGAAGCCGAAAATACAATTTACATGCTTCCCGGAAGGTGAAAAATTTGTCTCGCCCACCAGTGAACCTGTCCGGGAGAGCTACTTTAGGTTCAAATCTGGTTTGCTCCAGGGGAGACAAAACTTTGGACTTAATGTCCGTCAGCTCCATGGATAATCCCTGCAACTGCAGAGCCAGCTGGGCTACTGGATCCATGGCAACTGGGGATAATTTTAAGGGCCAGTGAAAATGTCACGCGGTCTTATGATATGTGTACGATGTCAGTAAACTATTCTTAAAAGAACAACACTCTATACAACATATAGATTAGCAACATCGCATGTAAATATAGAATAGATTTACCTGACACGATATCCGTTGAACTCAGGGTTAATCTTGAGGACTTGATACACTGTCACAGGAAAGAGGAGGACCGGGGGTCTAACCTGACCCTAAACTGGGGTCCTAACTAATCCCTCACCTTGGAGGTACTGATAATGGTTCAGAGGTCCAAGTCTCCAGCCTAACCCTGTCTCCTATCAGTCCCTGAACCCTGTAATCAGTCCTAAGAAGGATTCTGATTACCACCAAAGGGATATGGGCTGATCTCTGCTAAATACACAGATTAGACGTATAAGACAGACTGGAGAAAACACAGACTTGCATACACACTCAAACACAGAAGGAACATAAATGATCTGGGATATTAAACTCTAAGCAAGGTGAGCTTAAAACAACTAAGGAGCTCTTTAACTTAAGTCTATACAGATACAATCCTATCTGTGGTCTGCATGAAGAATTTCACTGGCAACTCCCCAAACAGACAACCAAGGATTTAAAGGAAACCAATCAACAAATAATCAATTGCAGCCGGGAGAAACTGAACCCAGTCCCAGAACCGAGCACAGACAGAATTAACTCCCTCACTGCCAAACACAAAGAAACAGCAACTCAGCTGTGAGAAGTCAGAATGTGCAACCGCGACGATCTTCGTGGCGATGCACACATGACAGATGGAGAGTTTTGTTTAGCTTTTCTCTTCAGAAATCCCCATTGGTGTTCAGTTGGGTTAAGATCAGAAGACATACTTGGCCACTGAATCGCTTTCACCCTGATCTTCTTCAGAAATGCAACAGTGGCCTTAGCTGTATGTTTAGATTCATTGTCATGTTGGGAAAGTGCACGTGTACCAAGGGCGTGGGGTAATGGTAGCATCCACTCTTTCAGTTTAGAGTTATACACCTGTGCATTCATGATACCATCAACAAAAATGTAGCTCCCTGACACCAGCAGCACTCGCAACTCAACATAAGGTCACTTTTCTTTGTACTCACAACCTTTGCTATGATTTTGGTTTTGAAGCCATTAGCTCCCAAATCATTTATGGTATTTTGGTTTAATAACTCCCGAGTATTAAGTCCCAGTAGTCTTTATATTTTTCAGCATGGGATCTGTAGGTGGGCTTCTATGTGCATGGGCTGTAGGAGAGGATTTATTCAAGGATGACAAACATGCATGTCATTTCTGTGTAAGGAGGTTGGGAGTATTAACCCTTGAATTGCTTGCATTGATTGAAGTGTGTTAATGCATGTCTGTCATATACTGTATGATGTTATGTACTTGTGTTATTTATACCATGTATGAGTAAGGGAGGTATAAATATAGCTAGGTAGTGCATCCTTGGGGGTAGTGTGAGGACGTCCACATTCCTGGGCCCTGGGCATAGGGTAGGAAGAAGAGGGGACCAGCAACCCCTGAAGAAGCCGGTGAAGAAGTCATCGTGGGAAACGTGAGCCCAAAGAGAGTGGGTTTACGTAGCAGTAGTCCAGTGGAAGATCCACTGTGGGAACGCTCAGTAGAAGAGGTCGTGCTGAAGCGTAGCAGCAAGTGGGCCATCAGAAGTATCCGGGCAGGATAACCAAAGAGGGGTGGACGACCTAGTAGATGTGTCTTTCTTATGCTGGATTGAAGTGTCTCCAGGGGAAGAGATCGAAGTGCCGTTTTCACCGGGCTCCTCGTCCCGTCAATACTCAGTTGTCCATTCTGTTGTAGCAGAGAAGAAGAGGCAGAATTGTGAAGAATGTATTGCTGGTATCAGTTAAGACGTGCTTATGGTGTCTTGGATGTGCTGTGTCCAGAGGAAAATAAAGCAGAACTGTTTGACGTGATTCTGGACTCTGACTTTAATTGCTCTGTACGCTCCCTCACGGGAGGAGAACACCCTAGAAGAATGGAGACTACAGAGGTAAAACACCACCTAGCTTCCAGTGTATTGGTCCCGCGGCCGTCCCTTTACATCTGCATGGAGTTTGTATGTTCTCTTTGCGTGGGTTTCACCGGGTACCCTGGTTTCTTTCCATGCTCTAGCACTGGGGAATAAATAGCGCTATATAAGTGAGTAAAATAAATCATGCATCAGAAAACCAACAGCTCAGCACACCTGTAAAGGGTTCATCCAGGTTGCTCGGCAGCTTGAGCAGAGCTGGTCAATATATTCCAGTAAGAGAAAAGCCAGCACTCCATCCTTATTAAAAAAGTCTCAGTGTTTATTGCAACTTTATCCCATAAATGCTAAAACCAGTGAACACAGCTCATCAAACAGCTGACACGTTTCGGAAGTAAACTTCCTTATTCATAGTTATTTGACAAAAAAAAAAATCACCCTTAAAAGCAGTAAGTGGGACCCCACATGTCATGGATTCTCCAATCAGGAAAAAGTACATGGTAAGTATGTAAAACTCACATTACTGATAAATATAATTAAAAATAAACATAATAGTGAATATAACAAAATTAAAAATATGGAAATATAAAAGCATTTTAATAATAGTAACATACTAATAATGGGAGGTCAAATTCTGTTGTGAATTAGGACTAATAATTGTCTTATCTGCAATACAAAAATTCAGTGGGCTTCCCTGCTAAGAAGTAATCTCTTAGGGTCCCGTCACACTCTTCAATGTCCCAGCGATCCCACCAACGATACGACGTGGATGGGATCGCTGGGACATCGTTAGCTGATCGCTGGTGAGCTGTCACATGGGCAGACTCACCAGCGATCAGGACCAGTGAACACGCTGGTATCCAATGTACACATCGGGTAACTAAGCACCGCGCACCTAGTTACCCGATATGTACCCTAGATACCGGCTCTCAGATTCTGCTGTAGAGCGCTGAGAGCCGGTATCCAATGTACATATCGGGTAACTAAGCACCGCGCGGCACCTAGTTACCCGATATGTACCCTAGATACCGGATCTCAGCGCTCTACAGCAGACGCTGGGAGCCGGTAACCAGGGTACATATCGGGTAACTAGGTGCCGCGCGGTACTTAGTTACCCGATATGTACATTGGATACCAGCTCCCAGCTTGCTGATCATTGGTCTCCCACTGTAATGTATGTAGTACAGTTCATATAGCGTCTTGTGCTTGGGTGCGATGAAAACACAGGAGTCACAGGTTTGATATAGAAAAGTCCTGTATTACTTCATACAAATTGGCAGAAATAGTCACACAGTTTGCAGACACAGAAGCAGGAGACACAGCAGGCCAGAGTAATCCAAGCTCAGCAATCACTCTCCAATACAGATTCAGGATCTTCTTCTCTGTTACCGTAAGTCCATGCAAACGTGGGTCTTTCAAAGAGCAGGGTTCAGAGTCCACAAGTGCTTCAGAGTTCCTCAGTAGGAATAGCTGGAGTACAAGGTCCAAGGCTTACAGGAGTCAAGTCACAGGTTCACTGCAGGCTAGATTCTGAAGCACTGATTGCTCAGCTGTGGCTGCTTAAGAAGCAAAAGAGAGATCAGGGCGGGAACATGCAAGCCGGAAACTCCATTTTGACTGAGGGCAAGATAGCTGCAGCAAGACAGAAAGTAAAATGGCTGACGAACAAACTGAGTTTCAGGAATATATACATAGAACCTTACATTACTCCCCCCTTAAGGACAACCTCCGGATGACCTCAGACCAGGCTTGTGTGGGTACCTCTGATGAAACTGACGGAGCAAGCGAGGAGCATTAACGTTATTGACCGGTTCCCATGAGTTGTCCTCCACTGGGTAGCCCTGCCATTTAATCAGATATTGTAACTGATTTCTATACAACCTGGAATCTAAAATCCTTTCCACCACAAATTCTTCCTGACCATCGACTAGCACTGGGTCAGGGCAAGGAGAGGAACGTCCAGGAAACGTATTGGGTGTCGCAGCCTTTAGTAGGGATACATGAAAGACAGGGTGGATTCTCATAGTTCTGGGCAGTTGAAGACGACAAGCAACGGCACTTATAATTTTACTGATTTTATAGGGTCCAATGTACTTATGTCCCAACTTAGACGATGGAATCCTTAACTTAAGATTTCTGGTTGACAGCCAGACCAAGTCTCCTACCTTGAAAGCTGGTGCAGGTTTACGAAATTTATCTGCTGCTTTCTTGTACCTTTCTTGAGCCGATTCCAGATTTTCCTTTAGAAGATCCATATTCTTCTGTAAAGACGTGATTCTTTCAGCCACTGCTGGTAAAGGCGTTTCTATGGGAAATCGTGGTAGAATGTTAGGATGATAACCTAGATTAGAGTAAAAAGGAGACTGTTTAGTGGAGGCACTCTGAGAGTTGTTATACGAGAACTCAGCTAATGGAAGTAGATCCACCCAATCATCCTGTAGGTGGCAGATAAAGCAGCGGAGATACTGCTCCAGGGTTTGATTGGTTCGTTCGGTCTGTCCATTAGTCTGGGGATGAAAAGCAGAAGAAAGGTTTACTTTAATGTCCAATGCTGCACAGAAATTTTGCCAAATCCGAAATAACCTCATCCGGTACTCCATGTAAGCGAAACACATCTTTAATCATCAAATCTGATGTCTGTTTTGCAGTGGGTAAGCCGACACAAGGGATAAAATGAGCTGCCTTTGTTAGACGGTCAACCACCACTAGAATGGTGTTCTTCCCCTGAGAGGTTGGTAACTCCACAATGAAGTCCATAGAAATGGATCCCCACTGGCGGGACGGGGTGGGAAGAGGCTGTAACAGACCAGTTGGTGAGGAGCGAGGTGTTTTGCATCTTGCACAGACCTCACATGAAGTGACATAATTCAAAACATCCTTCCTGCAAGTGAGCCACCAAAAGAAACGAGAAAGAAATTCCTGTGTCTTTAGAATTCCTCTATGCCAAGCTATCTTGGAATCGTGAATAGTTGCAATACTCTTAATCTGACTGTTTCAGGAATATACAGACGTTGTCCCTGAATCCACACACCATTCTTAAAGACAAGACTTACGTCCCTTGGGGTTGTGCCAAAAAGGAATCCGCATGGTATGCTTCCTTGATGTCCTTAAGTAGGTCTTGATTATGAATTACTCCTAGGAATCTAGAGTCAGGAAGAATAGTCTTAGGAGGAGTAATTGGACGTGTCTCTGCTGAGTAAATCCTAGAGAGTGCATCAGCCTTTCCATTGCGCGATCCTGGTCTATAAGAGATGATAAAATTAAATTGGTTTAAGAAAAGATTCCAGCGAGCCTGGCGAGGAGTCAGGCACTTAGCCGACCTGATAAACTCAAGGTTACGATGGTCTGTCAGGACGACTATTTGCTGTGCAGCTCCCTGAAGAAGGTGTCTCCATTCTTTGAAGGCGGCAATAATGGCCAACAACTCTCTATTGCCCACATCGTAGTTCCTCTCAGCCGAAGACAACTGCTGGGAAAAGAAGGCACAGGGATGCAAGACATTCTTCTCACCTGTTCTCTGAGAGAGTATAGCTCCAACGGCACAGTCTGAAGCATCCACCTCTATTATGAAGGCAAGCTCGGGGTTGGGATGTACTAGGATAGGTGCAGTGGTAAATTTATCTTTTAGACGGGAAAATGCTTCCTGGGCTTGGGGAGTCCAGGAAAACCTAGACTCTTTCCGGGTAAGTTGAGTGATAGGTGACACTACCTCAGAGAAATTTCTAATGAAACGTCTATAGAAATTGGCAAACCCGATGAAGCGCTGTACCTCCTTCACATTTCTAGGACTTGGCCAATCCTTGATGGCTTGGGTTTTGCTTCCATCCATACTAATTCCTTGTGTAGACAGTACATACCCCAGAAATTGAATTTCGGTCCTATGGAATTCACACTTTTCAAGTTTGATGTAAAGATGATTTTGTCTTAGACGTTCCAAGACCATTCTCACATGTCCATGATGTTCCTCTGTGGAGTTAGAAAAAATTAGAATATCATCCAAATAAATTACCACGAATGTATCTAGGAGATCCCTGAAGATGTCATTCACCAAGTGTTGGAAAGTGGCTGGGTCGGTACTCAGACCAAAAGGCATAACTAGATATTCAAAGTGTCCATAGCGTGACCTGAATGCAGTCTTCCATTCATCCCCAGGTCTAATACGGACTAAGTTATAGGCCCCACGAAGATCTAGTTTAGAAAATATTTTGGCATGTCGCACTCTCTCCAATAACTCAGGGATTAAAGGCAATGGATAACGGTTTCTAATAGTAACCTTATTGAGTTCCCTATAGTCTACGCATGGTCTCAGAGATCCATCTTTCTTCTTTACAAAGAAGATGGGTGCACCTGCAGGAGATGAAGAGGGGCGTATGAAGCCCTTGGCTAGATTTTCATCTATGTAATCCTTTAAAGCCTTTAGCTCGGGCCCCGCCAGGGGGTAGATCTTACCAAAAGGTATCTCTGCTCCAGGCAATAATTCAATTGGACAATCATATGGACGGTGAGGAGGAAGCTGGTCAGCGTTCTTCTTGTCACATAAATCCACATAGTCCTGGTATACAGCTGGTAGTTCAGGGACTGACATGATTCCTTTAGGAACAGAGCAAGCTGAAACTTTTGGACTCATCTGTTTCTCTGGAAAGTAAAATATTTAGACTTGAGAGTCCTCAGTGGTTGATACCTTTTAATGGCTAACTGAAAAGATGGTAACAAATTGCAAGCTTTCGAGACTACTCAGGTCTCTTCATCAGGCATAGACTAATACAACATCTGAAGAATCAGATGGAATCTCTGGAAAGTGTAATTCCTTGGTCTCCCAGTTAATGGTAGGATTCTGAGCCTGCAGCCATGGTAGCCCTAGAATAATGGGAAAGTGGGGAGAAGAGATAAGCATAAAGGACAGTTTCTCTTGATGATCTTTACCCATAAGAACCTTCAAAGGCTCTGTTTCCTGATCCACTGGTCCAGAGGTCAGCAGGGAGCCATCCACAGTTTCCATCTGTACTGGAGTAGCCTTCTTCACTGAACGTATCCCCTGTTTCAGAGCAAAGGAGACATCCATAAAATTTCCACTTGCCCCTGAGTCGATCATAGCAGAGCTAGACACCCAAGCTGAGTCAACCCAGAGTTTGATGGAAAGAAAGCAATGAGAATTGTTTTTCTTACAACTCAGCTGGGACACCGCTGAGGAAACTTGAAAAATGGCAGCGTTTACACAGTCAACGTCCTCAGAGGTAACGGAGTTTAAGTCCGAGAAATCAAGATCTGTTGCTGCAGATCTCTCTGGAGCCTGAGGCTCGGACCTGACAGATCCCCTCTCGCAACACTCACAATGAATGAGTGCTGCAGTAGTCTTACGAGAATGGCTGGGGCAGTTTATAATGAAGTGCCCTGACTTACCACAATAGAAACATAGATTCTCCTTAAAACGATGTTCCTTGCGTGCATCACTAACCCGTCGTTGTAAAGAGTCTACCTGCATGGGTTCAGGTTCCCGTGTAATGCAAGCCGGAAACTCCATTTTGACTGAGGGCAAGATAGCTGCAGCAAGACAGAAAGTAAAATGGCTGACGAACAAACTGAGTTTCAGGAATATATACATAGAACCTTACACCCACTGTCACACGCAGCGATGCACGCTGGCCAGCGGGAGACCAACGATCAAAAAATGGTCCAGGACATTCAACGACGATCAGCGATACCCAGCAGGGGGGCTGATCGTCGCTGCGTGTCACACTAAGCGAGATCACTGGCTAGGTCGCTGTTGTGTCACAAAATCGGTGACGCTTCAGCGATCTCGCTTAGTGTGATGGGGCCTTTAGGATCTCAATTTCTCACACCTACATTAACCTTTTCTATGCCAATGGCTTTCGGACAGTATTAGGCCTCTATCACATGTCACTGTCACGCTGTTACTGCATACAGGAGGTCTGGGGTCTATGCTGACCCTAAGCTGGGGTCCTGACTAATCCCTCTACCTGGAGGTACTGTTAATGGTACAGAGGTCCAGGCCACCAGCGTAATCCCTACCTCCTGAGGATCCCTGAACATCAGTGATCCAGTCCTGAGAAGGACCCTGATCACACACCGGGGACTGGTAGGTATATGCCTAAACACAGTAATAAACGAACGAGACAGTACAAGGGGTAAACTAAAATCCACCTTGCATACAAAAATCACACCACAGGAAACAGAGGGGACACCAACGGGTACGGAGATAAATGATAAAGCGAGGAGGGGGAAAAGACCACACAGGTAGTCTTAACTTCAGCCTTCACCATACAACGATCCGCTCTGCTGGTCTGCATGAATGCTTTCACCGACACTTCCCCAGCAGACAGGCAGGTATTTGAAGGAAACCAATTATCACAACATTAATTGCAGCTGAGCGAGGCTGGTCTAGTCCAACACAGAGAGAGGAAGAATTAACTCCCTCTCTGCCAAAAAACACCCAGCACCGGAAACTCAGCTGTGAGAAGTCAGGGTGTGCAATTGCGACGATCTTCGCAGCGACACACCCGTGACAGTACCCCCCTTCTACGAGGGGCCTCCGGACCCTCAGGGCCGGGTTTATCTGGGTGAGTAGTATGGAAGGCCCGAACCAATCGGTCTGCGTTAATATCCGACGCAGAAACCCACGTCCTCTCCTCAGGACCATACCCCCTCCAATGAACAAGGTACTGAAGGGACCGGCGATTAAGACGTGAATCGATGAATCTCGACACCTGGAACTCCAAGTTACCATTGACCACCACAGGAGGAGGAGGTAAAGGTGAAGGTATCACCGGCGCCACATACCTCTTAACCCCTCTCTGACATTAGACGTACTACCCCGTCCATAAAACCCGTGCCATTCTGCCCATGGACGGGTGTTGTGAATGGGTTTGAGATGAGTACTGAGCAGAGGCTTCCTCTGGTGGTTACAAGCGGTGCTGGTCTGTCCAGTAAAGATTGTGAGGACTGGGAATCAGGTGTTACTGACTGGTCTTATATAAGGGAGTCACCTTCCCATCAGGGTTGCCGGTGATCAATTGTTCTGGTCTGAATCCTTCATTCCTGTTTCCCTTGTAGCCTGCTGTGTCGTGTCTGCATCTCCTGCTAACAGATAAGACATTTTCTTCTTTTTGTTTTTTGTGCTATATTTTTGCATTTTGTCCTGCACTTCTGTGGGGGCCTTCAGGGTCCCCTCCGGGGGCTTTTGCCCTCTCTGTTTAGTTCAGCCACTGATGTTTGTACTTTTGCTTTTTCCAGTTTTTTCAGTGGCTGCTGTTTTGATTTTGTTACACCAGAGAACTAATTTAGGTGGTAGAGGTCGTGTGATCTCAGGCGTTTTTGAAATTAGTAGAGTTGGTGCTTTTCAGGGTTTTCTGGGATTGCAGTAAGTACCCTTCCTATCCTTTTCTATTTAGTTAGTTTGGGCCCCAGCGTTTACTCATACTATTTTCTTTCTGTGTCAGTATTTCATCTTGTCTAACCGCCATTACATGTTTGGGGGCTTTCTATTATCTTTGGGGTTCTGCTCCGGGGCAGATAGTTTTCCTATTTCTATCTTTAGGTGTAGTTAGTTTCTCAGGCTGTGACGAGGCGTCTAGGACCAACGTAGGAACGCTCCACGGCTGCCTCTAGTTGTGGTGGTTAGTCAGGGTACTGCAATCTCATAGATTCCAACTGCTCTGGTGTATTGCCTTTTTACCTGCACTCCTCAGCTACCGAAACATAACAGTATCACCGGCCCAAAAATTTAAAATTGTATGGTACTCACAGAAGGGAAAAAATATTGTGAAAGAAAAAAGGTTGTCAGAGTTGTCAGAGATATTTTTCTGTTTGTGTTTTTTTTTTTTTTTTCCCCTCTGTATCTCTGGGTGCTGGGGAGGATCTTTTCTCTCAATGGAGTTTGCACAGCTGTATGGCCGTGTGGATCAGCTTGCCGCTGAGGTTCGGAGTATTGCTATCTATCTTGCTGGGTTGCCTGTTGTGGAACCTAGGATTCCCATGCCAGATTTGTTTTTAGGGGATCGAGCTAAGTTTCAGAATTTCAAAAATAATTGTAAATTGTTTTTTGCCTTAAAATCTAAGTCCTCAGGGAACGCAGCGCAGCAGGTTCAAATTATCATCTCTCTCCTGCGCGGCGATCCTCAGGATTGGGCTTTTTCCCTGACACCTGGGGATCCTGTTTTGAGTGATGTTGATGCATTTTTTCAGGCTTTGGGGTTATTGTACGATGAGCCTAATGTCACTGATCAAGCTGAAAAAGCCTTGTTGGCATTAAATCAAGGGCTTTATGACGCTGAGTTATACTGTCAGAGATTCCGTAGGTGGGCAGTCCTGACCAAATGGAATGACGACGCTTTGGCAGCCCTTTTCCGGAAGGGTCTGTCAGATAATGTAAAGGATGTTATGGTGGGATTCCCTGTCCCCTCTGGTCTCAATGATTCTATGTCATTAGCTATTCAAATTGACAGACGTTTGCGTGAGCGGAGAAGTATGCGTGGAATAGTGTTGCCTTGTGAACCAGCTTCTGAACCCATGCAGTGTGTTAGAGTGGTGTCTGGGGCACAGCGTCATGAGTTTTGAAAGCGCAATGGGTTATGTTTCTACTGTGGTGATGCCTTTCATGCTATTTCAGTCTGCCCTAAGCGGGGAAGACGTTTTGCACGCTCAGTTGTCTTGGGTAGTATTCAGACTAAGTTTTTATTAACTGTCACTCTGATGTGCTCTCTGTCCTCATTTTCTGCTCAGGCTTTCGTTGATTCTGGAGCAGCTATTAACCTGATGGATTATGATTTTGCTAAACGTTGTGGGTTTCCCTTGATACCCCTACAGAAGTCTATTCCCCTACTGGGGATCGATTCTACCCCTTTGGCTGAGAATAAACCCCAGTTTTCTACTCAGGTGATAATGAGGGTTGAACCTGATCACCAGGAGTGCTGCAAATTTTTGGTTCTGTATAATCTGCATGACATTATCGTGCTGGGTTTCCATTGGTTACAGTCTCATAATCCTGTTTTGGATTGGAAATCTGTGTCTGTAACCAGTTGGGGCTGCCAATGTGTTAATACCAACACTCCTGTTTTTTCTGCCTTCCCCCAGGCTCAGGATGTTCCTGACTTTTTGATTGATTTTTCTGATGTGTTTAGTGAAAGTAAATCTGCATCCTTGCCTCCCCATAGGAGCTATGACTGCGCTATTGAATTAGTGCCGGGTAGTAAATTCCCTAAAGGTCGCCTTTTTAACTTGTCTGTACCTGAACATGACGCTATGCGGTCTTATATCAAGGAATCATTGGAGAAGGGTCATATCAGACCATCCTCTTCACCCTTAGGTGCCGGTTTTTTCTTTGTGGCCAAAAAGGATGGTTCATTAAGGCCGTGTATTGATTATCGTCTCTTGAACAATATTACTGTGAAATATCAATACCCGTTACCCTTGATTTCTGACCTGTTTTCCAGGGTGAAAAACGCTACTTGGTTTACCAAGCTTGACCTCAGGGGGGCGTATAACCTTATTCGCATTAAGCACGGGGATGAATGGAAGACGGCATTCAATACCCCTGAAGGGCATTTTGAGTACCTAGTGATGCCCTTTGGGCTCACTAATGCTCCTTCCGTCTTCCAGTCCTTCATGAATGACATTTTCAGGGATTTTGTGGACAAATTTCTGATTGTTTATTTGGATGATATCTTGATTTTTTCTAATGACTGGGACTCTCATGTGAAACATGTTCGAACTGTGTTCCAGATTTTGAGAGAGAATGCTCTGTATGTGAAGGGATCAAAGTGTCTTTTTGGCGTACAGAGGATCTCATTTCTGGGATTCATTTTGTCCCCATCTGTTATTGAAATGGACCCGGTCAAGGTTCAGGCCATCTGTGATTGGGTCCAACCTACTTCATTAAAGGCTCTTCAGAGATTTTTGGGTTTTGCCAATTTTTATCGTAAATTTATTGGTAATTTCTCGGTTATTGTTAAACCATTAACTGATTTGACCAGAAAGGGTTCTGATGTGGTGAATTGGCCTCCTGAGGCAGTCTCTGCATTTCAGGAACTTAAGCAGAGATTCACTTCTGCTCCTGTTCTACGGCAGCCTGATGTTTCTCTGCCATTTCAGGTGGAGGTTGATGCCTCTGAAATTGGGGCAGGTGCCGTTTTGTCCCAAAAAGATCCAGAGACCTCTAAAAGTAACCCTTGTGCCTTTTTCTCTCAAAAATTTTCTTCTACTGAACGTAATTATGACGTGGGTAATCGGGAGTTATTGGCCATGAAGTGGGCTTTTGAAGAGTGGAGACATTGGCTGGAGGGAGCCAAACATCAGGTGGTGGTCCTTACAGACCATAAGAATCTGGTCTATCTGGAATCTGCCAAGCGACTCAACCCTAGACAGGCCAGGTGGGCCTTGTTTTTCACATGTTTTAATTTTGTGGTTTCCTTTCTTCCTGGCACTAAGAATGTTAAGGCGGATGCCCTCTCGAGGAGTTTCCTTGTGGACTCTCCTGAGTTATCTGATCCTTCTGTTATTTTGAAAGAGGGTGTAGTTCTTTCCGCCATCTCGCCCAATTTGAGACTTGCTCTGGAGGGGTGTCAGGAGGATAGGCCCGAGTGCTGCCCTGTTGGAAAATTGTTTGTCCCGGACCAGTGGAAGAAGAGTGTGATGTCTGAGATTCATTGTTCCGCATTGGCTGGGCATCCCGGAATTTTTGGTACCAGAGACTTGGTTAGTCGGTCCTTTTGGTGGCCTACCTTGTCTCGTGATGTCAGGGAATTTGTGCAGTCCTGCGGGACTTGCTCTCGCTCCAAGCCTTGCTCTCGCTCTAGTGGTTTGTTGATGCCATTGCCTGTGCCTAAGAGACCATGGACCCATATCTCTATGGATTTCATTTCCGACCTTCCTGTTTCTCAGAGAATGGCCACCATCTGGGTAATTTGTGATAGGTTTTCCAAAATGATACATCTTGTGCCATTACCTAAGTTGCCTTCCTCCTCTGAATTGGTGCCGTTGTTCCTTCAGCACGTGGTTCGTTTACACGGCATTCCTGAGAACATTGTGTCTGACAGAGGAGTCCAGTTTGTTTCCAGATTTTGGAGGACTTTTTGTTCTAAACTGGGTGTTCAATTGTCTTTCTCCTCGGCATTTCATCCTCAGACCAATGGTCAAACTGAGAGAACAAACCAGACATTGGAGACTTATCTAAGATGCTTTGTGTCTGCTGATCAGGATGACTGGGTCTCTTTTTTGCCTTTGGCTGAGTTTGCTCTTAATAATAGGGCTAGCTCTGCCACTTTGATGTCTCCGTTTTTCTGTAATTCTGGGTTTCACCCTCGATTTTCTTCAGGACAGACAGAGGCTTCTGTCTGTCCAGGTGTTGACTCTGTTGTGGAGCGTATGCAACAGATTTGGGACCAGGTAGTGGAGAGGTTGTCCCTCTCTCAGGAGAAGGCCCAGCGGTTTGCTAACCGGCATAGAACTGATGGTCCTCGGTTTAAAGTGGGGGACTTGGTCTGGTTGTCCTCAAAGAATATTCCTATGAGAGTAGCATCTCCTAAATTTAAGCCTAGGTTCATTGGACCTTATAAGATCATGGAGATTATTAATCCTGTTTCTTTTCGTTTGCTTCTTCCAGGGACATTTAAGATCCATAACGTGTTCCACAAGTCCTTGTTGAAGAGGTTTGTTGAGCCAGTGGTTCCTGCTGCTGTGCCTCCTGACCCTGTTTTGGTTGAGGGCAATCTGGAGTATGCGGTTGAGAAAATATTAGATTCTCGTTTTTCTAGACGGAAACTCCAGTATTTAGTTAAATGGAGAGGTTATGGTCAGGAAGACAATTCTTGGGTGTTTGCTTCGGACATCCATGCTAGGAGACTTATCCGTGCGTATCATAGAACTCATCCTGACCGACCTGGTTGCTCAAGTGAGGGTTCGGTGACCCCTCCTCAAGGGGGGGTACTGTTGTGAATGGGTTTGAGATGAGTTCTGAGCAGAGGCTTCCTCTGGTGGTTACAAGCGGTGCTGGTCTGTCCAGTGAAGATTGTGAGGACTGGGAATCAGGTGTTACTGACTGGTCTTATATAAGGGAGTCACCTTCCCATCAGGGTTGCCGGTGATCAATTGTTCTGGTCTGAATCCTTCATTCCTGTTTCCCTTGTAGCCTGCTGTGTCGTGTCTGCATCTCCTGCTAACAGATAAGACATTTTCTTCTTTTTGTTTTTTGTGCTATATTTTTGCATTTTGTCCTGCACTTCTGTGGGGGCCTTCAGGGTCCCCTCCGGGGGCTTTTGCCCTCTCTGTTTAGTTCAGCCACTGATGTTTGTACTTTTGCTTTTTCCAGTTTTTTCAGTGGCTGCTGTTTTGATTTTGTTACACCAGAGAACTAATTTAGGTGGTAGAGGTCGTGTGATCTCAGGCGTTTTTGAAATTAGTAGAGTTGGTGCTTTTCAGGGTTTTCTGGGATTGCAGTAAGTACCCTTCCTATCCTTTTCTATTTAGTTAGTTTGGGCCCCAGCGTTTATTCATACTATTTTCTTTCTGTGTCAGTATTTCATCTTGTCTAACCGCCATTACATGTTTGGGGGCTTTCTATTATCTTTGGGGTTCTGCTCCGGGGCAGATAGCTTTCCTATTTCTATCTTTAGGTGTAGTTAGTTTCTCAGGCTGTGACGAGGCGTCTAGGACCAACGTAGGAACGCTCCACGGCTGCCTCTAGTTGTGGTGGTTAGTCAGGGTACTGCAATCTCATAGATTCCAACTGCTCTGGTGTATTGCCTTTTTTACCTGCACTCCTCAGCTACCGAAACATAACAGACGGGATAGTACGTCATAGGCGATCAGCTGAGCTCCTGAGGCCCTCAGACCAGCGCGATGTGATCGCGCTGTTCTGAGGGCTTCCTCCCTCCCAGGACCCGGATCCAAGATGGCGCCGGGGTCCTGGAGGGAGGCGGCTTCCTCAGTGCCTGCTGAGAGCAGGCACTGAGAAGCCTGCTACACTGCCTGAGCGATCGCTGGTGTGACAGAGTGCTGTGCACACTGTCACACCAGCGATTTGATAAAATACAGTGATGTCCCACCCTGGGACGAAGTAAAAAAGTTAAAAAAATAAAAATAAACATGTTATAAAAAAAAATCCAAAATAAATAAAAAAAAATTAAAATATTCCCCAATAAATTCATTTCTTCCTGTAAATAAAAAAAACAAAACAATAAAAGTACACATATTTGGTATTGCCGCATCCGTAACGACCCCCCCTATAAAACTGTCCCACTAGTTAACCCCTTTAGTGAACCCTTAAAAAAAAAAAAAAAAAACGAAGCAAAAAATCAATGCTTTATCATCATACCGCCGAACAAAAAGTGGAATAACGTGCGATCAAAAAGACCGATATAAATAAACATGGTACCGCTGAAAACGTCATCTTGTCCCGCAAAAAACGAGCCGCTAAACAGCATCATCAGTGAAAAAATAAAAAAGTTATAGCTCGCAGAATAAAGCGATGCAAAAATAATTATTTTTTATATAAAATTGTTTTTATTCTATAAAAGCGCCAAAACATAAAAAAAATGATATAAATGAGGTATCGCCATAATCGTACTGACCCGAAGAATAAAACTGCTTTATCAATTTTACCACACGCGGAACAATAAAAACGCCTCCCCAAAAGAAATTCATGAATTGCTGATTTTTGTTCATTCTAACCTCCCAAAAATCGAAATAAAAAGCGATCAAAAAATGTCACCTGCTCAAAAATGGTACAAATAAAAACGTCAACTCGTACCGCAAAAAATAAGACCTCACATGACTCTGTGGGCCAAAATATGCAAAAATTATAGCTCTCAAAATGTGGCGATGCAAAAAACTATTTTTGCAATAAAAAGCGTCTTTTAGCGTGACAGCTGCCAATCATAAAAACCCGCTATAAATAGTAAATCAAACCCCCCTTTATCACCCCCTTAGTTAGGGAAAAATAATAAAATTAAAAAAATGTATTTATTTCCATTTTCCCATTAGGGTTAGGGTTAGGGTTGCGGCTAAAGTTAGGGTTAGGGTTGGCGCTAAAGTTAGGATTAGGGTTAGGTTTGGGATTAGGGGTGTGTTAGGGTTAGGTCTGTGGTTAGGGTTGGGACTAGGGTTAGGGGTGTGTTGGGGTTAGGGTTGGAGTTAGAATTGGGGGGTTTCCGCTGTTTAGGCACATCAGGGGCTCTCCAAATGTGACATGGCGTCTGATCTCAATTCCAGCCAATTCTGCGTTGAAAAAGTCAAACGGTGCTCCTTCACTTCTGAGCTCTGCCATGCGTCCAAACAGTAGTTTATCCCCACATATGGGGTATCAGCGTACTCTGGACCCCAAGAGTTATTGTGCAATTTGTCCTATTTCTTCTGTTACCCTTGGGAAAATAAAAAACTGGGGGCGAAAATATCATTTTTGTACAAAAAAAATTATTTTTTTGTTTTTACGGCTGTACATTATAAACTTCTGTGAAGCACTTGGGGCTTCATAGCGCTCACCACACACCTAGATAAGTTCCTTGTGGGGTCTATTTTCCAAAATGGGGTCACTTGTTGGGGATTTCCACTGTTTAGGCGCATCAGGGGCTCTCCAAATGCGACATGACGCCCCCAGACCATTCCATCAAAGTCTGCAATCCAAAACGTCACTACTTCCCTTCCGAGCCCCAACGTGTACCCATACAGTAGTTTTCTCCCACATATTGGGTATCAGCGTACTCAGGACAAATTGGGCAACAACATTTGGGGTCCAATTTCTCCTGTTAACCTTGTAAAAATAAAATATTGGGGCGAAAAAATCATTTTTGCAAAAAAAAAAAAAAGATTTTTTATTTTTACGGCTGTGCGTTATAAACTTCTGTGAAGCACTTCGGGGTTCAAAGTGCTCACCACACATCTAGATAAGTTCCTTGTGGGGTCTATTTTCCAAAATGGGGTCACTTGTGGGGATTTCCACTGTTTAGGCGCATCAGGGGCTCTCCAAATGCGACATGACGCACCCAGACCATTCCATCAAAGTCTGCAATCCAAAACGTCACTACTTCCCTTCCGAGCCCTGACGTGCGCCCATACAGTAGTTTTCTCCCACATATTGGGTATCAGCGTACTCAGGACAAATTGGACAACAACTTTTGGGGTCCAATTTCTCCTGTTACCCTTGTGAAAATAAAATATTGGGGGCGAAAAAATCATTTTTGTAAAAAAAAAAAGGATTTTTTATTTTTACGGCTGTGCGTTATAAACTTCTGTGAAGCACTTCGGGGTTCAAAGTGCTCACCACACATCTAGATAAGTTCCTTGTGGGTCTATTTGCCAAAATGGGGTCACTTGTGGGGGGTTTCCACTGTTTAGGCGCATCAGGGGCTCTCCAAATGCGACATGACGCCCCAGACCATTCCATCAAAGTCTGCAATCCAAAACGTCACTACTTCCCTTCCGAGCCCCGACGTGTGCCCATACAGTAGTTTTCGCCCACATATTGGGTATCAGTGTACTCAGGACAAATTGGACAACAACTTTTGGGTTCCAATTTCTTCTGTTACCCTTGTGAAAATAAAATATTGGGGGTGAAAAAATCATTTTTGTAAAAAAAAAAAAAGATTTTTTATTTTACGGCTGTACGTTATAAACTTTAGTGAAACACCTGGGGTTCAAAGTTCTCACCACACATCTAGATAAGTTCCTTGAGGGGTCTAGTTTCCAAAATGGTGTCATTTATGGGGGTTTCCACTGTTTAGGCAGATCAGGAGCTCTCCAAACACGACATGGCGTCCAGCCAATTCTGCGTTGAAAAAGTCAGACGGCGCTCCTTCCCTTCCAAACTCTGCCATGCACCCAAACAGTGGTTTACCCCCACATATGGGGTATCAGCGCACTCAGGACAAATTGCACAATAACTTTTGGAGTCTTGTTACCCTTGGAAAAAGAAAAATTGGGGTGAAAAGATCATTTTTGTGGAAAAAATATGATTTTTAAATTTTACGGCTCTACGTTATAAACTTGTGTGAAGCACTTGGGGGTTCAAATTGCTCATCAAAAATCTAGATAAGTTCCTTAGGGGGTCTAGTTTCCCAAATGGGGTCATTTGTGGGGGGTTTCCACTGTTTAGGCACATCAGGGGCTCTCCAAATGCAACATGGCATCCAAACTCAATTCCAGCCAATTTTGGTTGGAAAAAGTCAAATGGTGCTCCTTCCATTCCGAGCTCTGCCGTGCGCCCAAACAGTGGTTCCCCCCCACATATGGGGTATCAGCGTACTCAGGACAAATTGTACAACAACTTATGTGGTCCAATTTCTCCTGTTACCCTTGGGAAAATAAAAAATTAGTGACTAAAAGATAATTTTTGTGGGAAAAAAAATAGGATTTTTTATTTTCATGCCCGGGCATTATAAACTTGTGTGAAGCACTTGGGGGTTCAAAGTGCTCACCAAAGATCTAGATAAGTTCCTTAGGGGGTCTAGTTTCCAAAATGGGGTCACTTGTGGGGGGTTTCCACTGTTTAGGCTCATCTGGGGCACTGCAAATGGAACATGACCCCCATTAACGTCTGCATTCCAAAACGTTACTACTTCCTTTCCAAGCCCTGCCGTGCGCCCAAACAGTTTCCCCCCCACATATGGGGTATCAGCGTACTCAGGACAAATTGGACAACTACTTTTGGGGTCCAATTTCCTTGGGAAAATTCAAAAATTTGGGACTAAAAAATCATTTTTGTGGAAAATTGATTTTTTTTTTTTCACACCCAGGCTTTATAAACTTTTGTGAAACACTTGAGGGTTCAAAGTGCTCACAACAGATCTAGATAAGTACCTTAGGGGGTTTAGTTTCCAAAATGGTGTCACTTGTGGGGGGTTTCCACTGTTTAGGCGCATCAGGGGCTCTCCAAACGCGACATGGCATCCAATCTAAATTCCAGCCAATTTTAGTTTGAAAAAGTCAAACGGCGCTCCTTCCCTTACGAGCTCTGCCGTGTGCCCAAACAGTGGTTTTCCCCCCACATATGGGGTATTGGCGTACTCAGGAGAAATTGCATAACAACCTTATCTGTCCATTTTCTCCTTTTACCCTTGTGAAAATAAAAAAAAGTTTGTAAAAGATAATTTTTGTGGCTAAAAAGTAAAATATTCATTTTTTCCTTCCACGTTGCTTTAGTTACTGTGAAGCACCTGAAGGGTTAATAAACTTCTTGAATGTGGTTTTGAGTACCTTGAGGGGTGCAGTTTTTAGAATGGTGTCACTTTTGGGTATTTTCTGCCATATAGACCCCTCAAAGTGACTTCAAATGTGAGGTGGTCCCTAAAAAAAATGGCTTTGTAAATTTTGCTGTAAAAATGAGAAATCGCTGGTCAACTTTTAACCCTTATAACTTCCTAACAAAAAAAAATTTGGTTCCAAAATTGTGCTGATGTAAAGTAGACATGTGGGAAATGTTATTTCTTAACTATTTTGTGTGATATATTTCTCTGTTTTAAGGGAATAAAAATTCAAAGTTTGAAAATTGCAAAATTTTAAAAATTTTCGCCATATTTGCGTTTTTTTTCAAAATAAAAGCAAGTTATATCGAAGAAATTTTACCACCAACATGAAGTACAATATGTCACGAGAAA
This sequence comes from Oophaga sylvatica, assembly GCA_033576555.1. Lineage (NCBI taxonomy): Eukaryota > Metazoa > Chordata > Amphibia > Anura > Dendrobatidae > Oophaga > Oophaga sylvatica. Next base: position 137,361,741 of record JARQOD010000005.1, on the reverse strand, counting down.
ACAGTCTCAGAATCGCCAAGATTCGTTGAAGCGTTCCAGAGTTATAACCTCATAAAGAGACAGTGGTCAGAATTGTAAAAATTGGCCCGGTCATTAACGTGCAAACCACCCTTGGGGGTGAAGGGGTTAAGCAACGATCTGTGGAACACATTATGAATTTTAAATGTAGGAGGGAGGTCAAGACGGAATGCAACCGGATTAATTATAGCACTGATCTTGTATGGCCCGATGAACCTGGGACCCAGTTTCCAGGAGGGAACCTTAAGTTTTATATTTTTGGTAGACAACCATACTAGATCGTTCACACTTAGGTCCGGACCAGACACTCTCCTCTTATCAGCCATACGTTTGTAACAATTCCCCATAGTACTCAGATTATTCAGCACTCCTCTCCACACTGAAGCAAGTGACGACGAAAATCGTTCCTCCTCAGGAACCCCAGAAGAGCCCCCCCTATTGAAAGTACAAAACTGGGGTGAAAACCATATGCCCCAAAAAACGGGGACTTACCAGTGGACTCGCTCCGCCTATTATTTAGAGCAAATTCCGCCAGAGGCAAGAAAGAAGCCCAGTTCTCCTGGTTCTCTGACACAAAACACCGGAGATATGTCTCCAAGCTCTGGTTCAGACGCTCTGTCTGACCATTGGTCTGCGGGTGAAAAGCCGATGAAAATGACAACTGCATCCCCCGCCGTGTACAAAATGCTTTCCAGAATTTGGACACAAACTGAGACCCCCGATCCGACACCACATCGGAGGGTACCCCGTGAAGCCTTACAATCTCCCCAATAAACACCTGCGCAAGAGTTTTAGCCTTAGGAAGAGCAGGAAGAGCGATAAAATGTGCCATCTTGCTGAACCTGTCCACTACAACGAGTATGACTGTTTTACCCGAAGATGGCGGGAGGTCCGTAATGAAGTCCATAGACAGATGAGTCCACGGACGCTCCGGAATCTTCAAAGGTAAGAGGGTCCCCGACGGACGGGTATGTGGGGTCTTAGAGCGCGCACAAACCTCACAGGACGCGACAAAAGTTAACACCTCCCTATGTAAGTTAGGCCACCAAAACCGGCGCGAGAGGAGATCCTCAGTTGCTTTACTCTCTGGGTGTCCTGCCAAAGCAGAATTATGGTGTGCCTCGATCACCTTTTGTCGCAACTGATTTGGAACAAACAGTCTCCCTGGAGGTCCTACAGGGGCGTCCCCCTGAGCCTCCAATACCTCCTCCTCAAGCTCAGAGCATACTGCCAACACCACCACCCCCTCCTGAAGGACCGGAACCGGGTCCTCCGTATTCCCAGCCCCTGGGAAACAGCGAGATAAGGCATCCGCCTTAACATTTTTTGACCCAGGACGATATGTGACGACAAAATTAAACCTGGTAAAAAACAACGACCACCTAGCTTGTCTGGGATTCAGACGTTTAGCGGACTCTAAATATAGCAGGTTTTTGTGATCGGTAATGACGGTGACCGGGTGGACTGCCCCCTCCAAAAAATGACGCCACTCCTCAAAAGCCAACTTAATGGCCAAGAGTTCCCTATTGCAGACATCATAATTCCTCTCAGCGGACGACAATTTTTTAGAGAAGAAGGCGCACGGATGCCATTTACCAGGGGACGAACCTTGTGACAATACTGCTCCCACCCCTACCTCGGAAGCGTCCACCTCAACAATGAACGGCTGTGACGCATCAGGTTGAATAAGTATGGGTGCTGAAGCAAAACATTTTTTCAAAGAGGAAAACGCTTGACAAGCCTTGTCAGACCACTTTGAAAAATCCGTCCCTTTTTTAGTCATGTCTGTGAGAGGTTTAACTATGGACGAAAAATTACGAATGAACTTCCGGTAGTAGTTAGCAAACCCCAGGAAACTTGTAATGCCTTAAGATCCTCTGGCAGATCCCACTCAAGAACTGCCCGCACTTTCCCAGGGTCCATACGAAAACCGGATGCTGACACCAGGAACCCTAAAAACTGAAGTTCCTGTACGGCGAACACACACTTCTCCCATTTGGCGTACAGTTTATTATCCCGCAAGATCTGTAACACCTGCCTAACATGCTCCTGATGAGACACAAGATCCGGCGAGTAAATTAAGATATCCAGATATATGACCACAAACTGTCCCATTAGGTGGCGAAAGATGTCATTTACAAAGTGTTGAAACACCGCCGGGGCAATACTCAGACCAAATGGCATGACGAGGTTCTCATAATGCCCCTCCGGAGTGTTAAACGCCGTCTTCCACTCATCCCCCTCCTTCATCCTAATCAGATTGTACGCCCCCCTGAGATCCAACTTAGAGAACCATTTGGCACCCACGATCTGATTGAAGAGATCGGGAATAAGTGGGAGCGGATACGGATCTCGGACCGTAATCCGATTAAGCTCACGGAAATCCAGGCAAGGGCGTAGGCCTCCATCTTTTTTTTTTCACAAAGAAGAACCCCGCGGCCACCGGGGAAGATGAAGGTCTAATATGCCCCTTAGCCAGACTCTCTGAAATATAATCCTTCATGGCCTGTCTCTCAGGACCAGAAAGGTTATACAACCTAGATTTCGGTAACTTGGCCTCAGGGAGCAGGTTAACAGAACAGTCATACTCGCGATGAGGAGGTAGTTCTTGACACCCTTTCTCCGAGAATACATCCTCAAAGTCCACCAGAAATGGAGGTAAGGCCCTAGGAGCGACCGCCCCAATGACCGTATTCATGCAGTTTTTATTACAGAATTCACTCCATTGGCTTATCTCTCTGGATTGCCAATCAATAACCGGGTTATGCTTAGTTAACCAAGGAAGGCCCAGCACTATAGGAGTGGGGAGACCCTCCAACACATAACAAGACAACAGTTCTTTATGTAACGCCCCCACTTGAAGATCTATGTTATGCACTGCTTGCAAAAAACTTCCCTGACCGAGAGGTCTGGGTCGATCGAGAATATGGGGACGGGTTTAGTCAACACACTCAATCGCATACCTTGAACCCGGGCAAAGCGAGCATCCACCAGGTTAGCCCCGGAACCACTATCCAAAAGAACAGATATCCTCTCAGTTCTCGCACCCACCACCACCTCCGCCGGTACGAGAAACTGAGACGACTTAGGGACGAAATACTTACTCCCAGATTGCCGTCCACCACACAATCTGGGATCAATAGTTTTCCTGGCGACTTCTCACTCTGCAAAGGACGGGATGGACACCCCTAATAAAATGTCACTTTTTTCCACAGAAGAAACAACCTCCTGTTTTGTGGCGCCCCACCGATCCCCTCCCCCGGAATGATGTCCCTCCTAATTGCATAGGCTCCTCTGGACTGACCAGGAGAAGCTCCATATAAGGGACCCTTGAGGAAGGTGGAGTCATCACAGGGGGCGAAGTTACCCCGCACCTCTCCCGAAGACGTCTGTCAATACGAATAGCAAGGGCCATAGCGGCTTCCAGTGACGTGGGAGGGTCATACTGTCGCCAGCACATCCTTTAATTTGTCAGATAAACCTTGACAAAACTGGCTCCTAAGAGCCGGGTCATTCCACTGGGTGTCCGTGGCCCATCTACGGAACTCCGAACAGAATTCCTCTGCCGGACGATCTCCCTGCTGGATCCTACGTAACTTAGATTCAGCAAGGGAGACCCGATCCGGTCATCATACACAAGACCCAGAGCCGTAAAAACCCATCCACTGACTGGAGAGCTGGGGAGCCCGGTGGAAGAGCGAACGCCCAGGATTGGGGGTCTCCTTGTAGGAGCGAGATGACAATCCCCACCCTTTGTTCCTCACTCCCAGATGACCGGGGTCGCAGCCGGAAGTACAATTTACATGCCTCCCGGAAAGCAAAAAACTTGTCCCGCCCCCCAGTGAATCTGTCAGGGAGAGCTACTTTAGGTTCAGGTCCGGCCTGCTCCGGGGGGTACAAAACCTTGGCTTAACGTCCGCCAGCTCCATGGACAGACTCTGCAACTGCCGAGCTAGACTGATTACTGGATCCATGGTGACTGGAGAAAATCTTTAGTGGGTCGGTGAAAATGTCACACTGTTACTGCATACAGGAGGTCTGGGGTCTATGCTGACCCTAAGCTGGGGTCCTGACTAATCCCTCTACCTGGAGGTACTGTTGATGGTACAGAGGTCCAGGCCACCAGCGTAATCCTACCTCCTGAGGATCCCTGAACCTCAGTGATCCAGTCCTGAGAAGGACCCTGATCACACACCGGGGACTGGTAGGTATATGCCTAAACACAGTAATAAACGAACGAGACAGTACAAGGGGTAAACTAAAATCCACCTTGCATACAAAAATCACACCACAGGAAACAGAGGGGACACCAACGGGTACGGAGATAAATGATAAAGCGAGGAGGGGGAAAAGACCACACAGGTACTCTTAACTTCAGCCTTCACCATACAACGATCCGCTCTGCTGGTCTGCATGAATGCTTTCACCGACACTTCCCAGCAGACAGGCAGGTATTTGAAGGAAACCAATTATCACAACATTAATTGCAGCTGAGCGAGGCTGGTCTAGTCCAGCACAGAGAGAGGAAGAATTAACTCCCTCTCTGCCGAAAAACACCCAGCACCGGAAACTCAGCTGTGAGAAGTCAGGGTGTGCAATCGCGACATCTTCGCAGCGACACACCCGTGACAGTCACTGCGTCAGTGCGTCCGGTACGTATGGTGACAGTTTTCACACGTACCGGAGACACTGACACTCGTAGACCCATTCAAATGAATGGATGTGTGCACATGTCAGTGTGTTTCCACGGACCGTATGTCTGTGGGCAAAACATGCTGACATGTTCGTTTTTTACCGGCAGCATAGTCCGCAAAATGTCCCGCACATGTGCACACGGAGAACACACATTGATGTAGCGCTTCTTCCCGGCCGCCGTCCGTGTGGTACTGATGCGGCACACGGTAGCCACATGTGTGCTGCAAATATCCCATACACGGACACATGGACATAGATATCTCCGGTACCGGTTGTGAAACCGGCCTTACAGTGTGAACTTGAGCAAAAATATCTGGATACCACAAAAATATTTTTCCCTTCTTTTTACTCACAGTTAGAAAATGCCCCCATATCTTTTTTTATATAACTGAATTTTATTAAGTTTTTCAAAATAGTATTACAGAAAAGAAAGAACCACTATCCTTCAATACATGAACATGTTTCTTAACTCAGCTGTCTGTTCGGTCAAAAATGACCGAATTTGAAATTTGATTTTTTTTTAAAATATTCATTATGCGGTTCTGAAACTTGTGGTTAATTGACTTTTCCTGATTTGAGGGGTTCTTACTATGTTTTTTTTTTTAAAAAAAAGACCGATATTTTTTATACTAATCTCCAGCCATTTTTTGAGGAAAATAAAGGAGTTTTAATCTAATTTTGGACTATATATTGCATCTACTACTATTTATCAATTTATCTAGGTCCTTTTGGTCCATTACACATACATACATTTTCAAAGTACGATACTGCAGATGGATTCGCTTCCAGTATAGTTATGTGTAAAAATTTTTTGCTGCATCTTATTTAGGCTGGTTTCACATTTTGCGTTCAGGAGGGCTGCGGATGGCTGCCTACTTCCTCCTTTCTTCCTTCCTGAAGCTCCGCCTACGCTCCACCTACTTCTGTATGCGTTCTGCGTTTCCCTGCGTACCTATCTTAAATATTGGGTACGCAGGGACAGGCGTTGTATGCGGATGCGTCCGCATGTGGCGATTTGACGTGTACGGTGACTGTCACGGGTGTGTCACTGCGAAGATCGTCGCGATTGCACACCCTGACTTCTCACAGCTGAGTTTCTGGTGCTGAGTGTTTTTCGGCAGTGAGGGAGTTAATTCTTCCTCTCTCTGTGCTGGACTAGACCAGCCTCGCTCAGCTGCAATTAATGTTGTGGTAATTGGTTTCCTTCATATACCTGCCTGTCTGCTGGGGAAGTGTCGGTGAAAGCATTCATGCAGACCAGCAGAGCGGATCGTATTGAGAAGTCTAAAGCTAAGAGTACCTGTTGTGGTTTTCTCCTCTCCTCGCTTTATTATTTATCTCCTTACCCGTTGGTGTTCCCTCTGTAGTGATAGATATGTATGCAAGGTGGTCTTTTATTTTACCCCTTGTACTGTCTCGTTCGTCTTATACTGTGTGTGAAGGCAGTTACCTTCCTGTTCCCTGTGGTGGTAATCAGGGTCCTTCTCAGGACTAGATTACAGTGGTTAGGGATTCACAGGAGATAGGGTTACGCTGGCGGCCTGGACCTCTGTACCATCAACAGTACCTCCAGGTAGAGGGATTAGTCAGGACCCCAGCTTAGGGTCAGCATAGACCCCGGTCCTCCTGTATACAGAGACAACTTGACATTTTCACCGACCACACTAAAGATTCTCCCCAGCCACCATGGATCCAGTAGCCAGTCTAGCTCAGCAGTTGCAGAGTTTGTCCATGGAGCTGAGGGACGTTAAGTCCAAGGTTTTGTACCCCCGGAGCAAGCCAGACCTGAACCTAAAGTAGCTCTCCGGACAGGTTCACTGGAGGGCGGGACAAATTTTTTGCTTTCCGGGAGGCATGTAAATTGTACTTTCGGCTGTGACCTCGGTCATCTGGGAGTGAAGATCAAAGGGTGGGAATTGTCATCTCACTCCTACAAGGGGACCCCCAATCCTGGGCGTTCTCTCTTCCCCCGGGCTCCCCGGCTCTCCAGTCAGTGGATAGATTTTTCGCAGCTCTGGGTCTTGTATATGATGACCCGGATCGGGTCTCCCTTGCTGAAACTAAGTTACGTAAGATACAGCAGGGAGATCGTCCGGCAGAGGAATTCTGTTCGGAGTTCCGTAGGTGGGCCACGGACACCAGTGGAATGACCCGGCTCTTAGGAGTCAGTTTTGTCAAGGTTTATCTGACAAATTAAAAGATGTGTTGGCGCAGTATGACCCTCCCATGACACTGGAAGCCGCTATGGCCCTTGCTATTCGTATTGACAGACGTCTTCGGGAGAGGTGCGGGGTAACTTCGCCCCCTGTGATGACTCCACCTTCCTCAAGGGTCCCTTATACGGAGGTTCCCCTGGTCAGTCCAGAGGAGCCTATGCAATTAGGAGGGACATCATTCTGGGGGACGGGATCGGTGGGGCGACACAAAACAAGAAGTTGTTTCTTCTGTGGAAAAAAGGGACATTTTATTAGGGGGTGTCCATCCCGTCCTTTGCAGAGTGAGAAGTCGCCAGAAAACTATTGATCCCAGATTGTGTGGTGGACGGCAATCTGGGAGTATGTATTTCGTCCCTAAGTTCGTCTCAGTTTCTCGTACCAGCGGAGGTGGTGGTGGGTGCGGGAACTGAGAGGATATCTGTTCTTCTGGATAGTGGGGCCGGGGCTAATCTGGTGGATGCTCGCTTTGCCCGGGTTCAAGGTATGGATTGAGTGGGTTGGCTAAACCCGTCCCCATATTCTCGATCGACGCCAGACCTCTCGGTCAGGGAAGTTTTGTGCAAGCAGTGCACAACATAGATCTTCAAGTGGGGGCGCTACATAAAGAACTTTGTCTTGTTATGTGTTGGAGGGTCTTCCCACTCCTATAGTGCTGGGCCTGCCTTGGCTAACTAAGCATAACCCGGTTATTAATTGGCAATCCAGAGAGATAACCCAATGGAGCGATTTCTGTAATAAAAACTGCATGAATACGGTCATTGGTGCGGTCGCTCCTAGGGCCTTACCTCCATTTCTGGTGGACTTTGAGGATGTATTCTCGGAAAAAGGGTGTCAAGAACTACCTCCTCATCGCGAGTATGACTGTGCTGTTAACTTGCTCCCTGGGGCCAAGTTACCGAAATCTAGGTTGTATAACCTTTCTGGTCCTGAGAGACAGGCCATGAAGGATTATATTTCAGAGAGTCTGGCTAAGGGGCATATTAGACCTTCATCTTCCCCGGTGGCCGCGGGTTCTTCTTTGTGAAGAAAAAAGATGGAGGCCTACGCCCTTGCCTGGATTTCCGTGAGCTTAATCGGATTACGGTCCGAGATCCGTATCCGCTCCCACTTAGTCCCGATCTCTTCAATCAGATCGTGGGTGCCAAATGGTTCTCTAAGTTGGATCTCAGGGGGCGTACAATCTGATTAGGATGAAGGAGGGGGATGAGTGGAAGACGGCGTTTAACACTCCGGAGGGGCATTATGAGAACCTTGTCATGCCATTTGGTCTGAGTATTGCCCCGGCGGTGTTTCAACACTTTGTAAATGACATCTTTCGCCACCTAATGGGACAGTTTGTGGTCATATATCTGGATGATATCCTAATTTACTCGCCAGATCTTGTGTCTCATCAGGAGCATGTTAGGCAGGTGTTACAGATCTTGCGGGATAATAAACTGTACGCCAAATGGGAGAAGTGTGTGTTCGCCGTACAGGAACTTCAGTTTTTAGGGTTCCTGGTGTCAGCATCCGGTTTTCGTATGGACCCTGAGAAAGTGCGGGCAGTTCTTGAGTGGGATCTGCCAGAGGATCTTAAGGCATTACAACGTTTCCTGGGGTTTGCTAACTACTACCGGAAATTCATTCGTAATTTTTCGTCCATAGTTAAACCTCTCACAGACATGACTAAAAAAGGGACGGATTTTCAAAGTGGTCTGACAAGGCTTGTCAAGCGTTTTCCTCTTTGAAAAAATGTTTTGCTTCAGCACCCATACTTATTCAACCTGATGCGTCACAGCCGTTCATTGTTGAGGTGGACGCTTCCGAGGTAGGGGTGGGAGCAGTATTGTCACAAGGTTCGTCCCCTGGTAAATGGCATCCATGCGCCTTCTTCTCTAAAAAATTGTCGTCCGCTGAGAGGAATTATGATGTCGGCAATAGGGAACTCTTGGCCATTAAGTTGGCTTTTGAGGAGTGGCGTCATTTTTTGGGGGGGGCAGTCCACCCGGTCACTCTCATTACCGATCACAAAAACCTGCTATATTTAGAGTCCGCTAAACGTCTGAATCTCAGACAAGCTAGGTGGTCGTTGTTTTTTACCAGGTTTAATTTTGTCGTCACATATCGTCCTGGCTCAAAGAATGTTAAGGCGGATGCCTTATCTCGCTGTTTCCCAGGGCTGGGAATACGGAGGACCCGGTTCCGGTCCTTCAGGAGGGGGTGGTGGTGTTGGCAGTATGCTCTGAGCTTGAGGAGGAGGTATTGGAGGCTCATGGGGACGCCCCTGTAGGACCTCCAGGGAGACTGTTTGTTCCAAATCAGTTGCGACAAAAGGTGATCGAGGCACACCATAATTCAGCTTTGGCAGGACACCCAGGGAGTAAAGCAACTGAGGATCTCCTCTCGCGTCGGTTTTGGTGGCCTAGCTTACATAAGGAGGTGGTGAGGAATGAGAATTCCTTTAACCTTAAGTTACTTTCAAATCTGAAAAAAAATATATTGATTTTTTGGATGTTACATTATGTGTGGCGGAAGATGGCTCTATTGAAACTGATTTATATCGAAAAGAGACATCTGTTAATTCTCTTTTGCATGCCTCCTCTGCACATAATTCATCCGTAATTAAGGCCATCCCAGTTGGCCAATTCTTGAGAAATAGACGGACATGCTCGACCCTGACCCGCTTCGAGCGACAGTCCGTCATACTTGCTGAGCGTTTTAGGGATAGAGGTTATAGTAACCGTTCTATTAAGGCAGGATATAGACGTGCTAAGTGGACTAGGAGAGAGGATCTTTTGGTAACAGCAGAAAGGAAAAATTTGAAAAATCCAAATGAGCTGAGATTTATTTCTACCTCTAATTGTCGTTGGGACCAGATCCGAGACATATTAAACAAACATTGGTCTGTGTTGCGAACAGATGCCGTGTTGGCGACAAATCTACCACGACTACCCGCATTGACACAACGTAGAGGTAGAAATCTTAGAGATCACTTAGTGAAAAGCCACTATGTGGCGAAATCACAGCCTTTTTTTCACATATCTAATCCAAGAATGGGATGTTTCCCATGTGGCTCTTGTGTCGCGTGCCCTAATATCCTTAGATGTGGGACCTTCAAGAAATCTGATGGAGCAGAGAATATACGATTCGTGATTACATTTCTTGTAACACCACACACGTGGTATATTATGCCACATGTCCCTGCCCCTAATATATGTGGGCCTCACATCTAGGGAACTTAAAATTAGGACACGCGAACACGTACGTGACATTGCAGCAGCCAAGGAAGTTGTAGATGTTACCACACTAAAAACGTTACCTCGGCATTTCCACTTATGTCACGGATCTGATCCCAGTGGACTTAAAATCAGAGGTATTGATAGAGTTAGAGGTGGTGTCAGGGGGGCAACTTGAATCGCATTTTGGCCCAACGTGAATGTAGGTGGATTGTCACCCTTGACACAGTTACACCTAGGGGCCTAAATGAGAAGTTGACATTTGTGCCATTTTTGTAATGAGGACGTCTTTCCAGATATGCTATGTCCACCGCAGTTCAGTGCGCCATGCTCAGTGTATGTTTAGAGATTGTTTATATGTGAACTCCACCACGTTTTAATTAGTTATTTTTAACATATGTCATTTCTTCAGTTTTTCCCTTAGTTCTTTAGTGTTGGTGTGTTGATTTATGGAGATTCCTCATATAATGATGTTCATCTTGTGGGATTCATCTTGATTGGACACTTTGAAAAAGATTTTCATCACTCAAGATTATGAAGATATTTAAATGATATATAATAATTTAGATTCTGGGCACTTTAATATTACACTTTTATATGTTGCATTATAATATTAATTTGTCTTACACACAGTTTTATGTATGCTCATGGTCCTTATTATTTAATATATATATATATATTTTCTTTCTTTTTTTACTATTATAATTTATATTATTTATTTTTATTTATTATTGTTTTCATTTATAATATATGTGATGGCATATTTATTGGTTTGTCCTTCACTAGTATATTCACCTTTCACGGTTGTTTCACTGTAATTGTGGTTCTTAAGGACTCTCCCAAGATGTCCACTGTTTTGGTCTCCTATAAAATGGCCGCTGTGGTGCGCGCATGCGCCGTACTCGCGCGCCTCCTCTATCTTCCCTTCGGGCTGTCGATTATGCTACAGGCGCATATTAATGACGTCACGAGGCGACATTTCGCCATGATGCACGTGGAGCAGCGACGGCCAGGGGGAAGGAGGTGGCATGTGTTGGGCGTGTGATGTCAGACGCATGTGCGCCGCTACACACCGGTACTATTTTAATCCCAATTATGGTTAGCATATATATCCTGGGGTTTTGACATTCTGGCATCCCCTTTTGAGAAAGCACTGTCGCGAAACGCGCGTCAGGGGGTTGCCGGGGACGCACAGTCCGAACCAGTTAATATGGGTGAGAACCAATGACCAGACATTTTGATGCTTATTATGTTGTATTATGACTACTAATGGGCTATTTGTGGCCTAATGAGTCTTGTGCTATATATTTATATGTAGTGATATGCACCAATTTGCACACTATTTAAGTGACAAACTATATTCCTGATATACCCTGGTTACTTATGTGTCTGTGCTACCCCTGCTTGCTATACCCGCAGTTTTTTTGCCTCCATATTTTATCTCTGTATTGTAGGCCACTATTTGTTGGCATATTGTTGTTTATTAATAAAGCCTTTGTATTTTTATAAAATGATGATGTCCTTACTCCTTTCTTTTGGTGTATACTCACCCAGATAAACCCGGCCCTGAGGGTCAGGAGGCCCCTCGTAGAAGGGGGGGTACTGTCACAGGTGTGTCGCTGCGAAGATTGTCGCGATTGCTCACCTGACATCTCACAGCTGAGTTTCTGGTGCTGGGTGTTTTTAGGCAGTGAGGGAGTTAATTCTTCCTCTCTCTGTGCTGGACTAGACCAGCCTCGCTCAGCTGCAATTAATGTTGTGGTAATTGGTTTCCTTCATATACCTGCCTGTCTGCTGGGGAAGTGTCGGTGAAAGCATTCATGCAGACCAGCAGAGCGGATCGTATTGAGAAGTTGTCACGCGGTCTTATGATATGTGTACGATGTCAGTAAACTATTCTTAAAAGAACAACACTCTATACAACATATAGATTAGCAACATCAGCATGTAAATATAGAATAGATTTACCTGACACGATATCCGTTGAACTCAGGGTTAATCTTGAGGACTTGATACACTGTCACAGGAAAGAGGAGGACCGGGGGTCTAACCTGACCCTAAACTGGGGTCCTAACTAATCCCTCACCTTGGAGGTACTGATAATGGTTCAGAGGTCCAAGTCTCCAGCCTAACCCTGTCTCCTATCAGTCCCTGAACCCTGTAATCAGTCCTAAGAAGGATTCTGATTACCACCAAAGGGATATGGGCTGATCTCTGCTAAATACACAGATTAGACATATAAGACAGACTGGAGAAAACACAGACTTGCATACACACTCAAACACAGAAGGAACATAAATGATCTGGGATATTAAACTCTAAGCAAGGTGCTTAAAACAACTAAGGAGCTCTTTAACTTAAGTCTATACAGATACAATCCTATCTGTGGTCTGCATGAAGAATTTCACTGGCAACTCCCAACACAGACAACCAGAGATTTAAAGGAAACCAATCAACAAATAATTAATTGCAGCCGGGAGAAAACTGCACCCAGTCCCAGAACTGAGCACAGACAGAATTAACTCCCTAACTGCCAAACACAAAGAAACAGCAACTCAGCTGTGAGAAGTCAGAATGTGCAACCGCGACGATCTTCGTGGCGATGCACACATGACAGTACCCCCCCTTCTACGAGGGGCCTCCGGACCCTCAGGGCCAGGTTTGCCCGGGTGAGTTCTGTGGAAGGTCCGCACCAAACGATCTGCGTTAATGTCAGACGCAGGAACCCACGTCCTCTCCTCTGGACCATACCCCTTCCAATGCACCAAGTACTGAAGGGACCGGCGATTCAGACGTGAGTCAATGATCTTTGACACTTGAAACTCCAAGTTACCATTGACCACCACTGGAGGAGGAGGTAGAGGTGATGGTATGACTGGTGCCACGTACCTCTTAAGTAATGACTTGTGGAACACATTATGAATTTTAAACGTAGGAGGGAGGTCCAGACGAAATGCCACAGGATTAATTATGGAACTGATCCTGTACGGCCCGATGAATCTGGGGCCCAGCTTCCAGGAGGGAACTTTAAGTTTTATATTCCTGGTAGACAACCATACCAGATCGTTCACATTAAGATCTGGACCAGAAACTCTCCTCCTATCAGCCATACGTTTATAACGGTTCCCCATAGCACTCAGATTATTCAATACACCTCTCCACACTGAAGCAAGTGACGACGAGAAACGCTCCTCCTCAGGAATCCCAGAAGGGCCCCCCCCATTGAATGTACAAAACTGGGGATGAAAACCATATGCCCCAAAAAACGGGGACTTACCAGTGGACTCGCTCCGCCTGTTGTTAAGAGCGAACTCTGCCAGAGGCAAGAAAGAAGACCAGTCCTCCTGGTTCTCTGAGACAAAACACCGAAGATAAGTCTCTAGGCTTTGATTCAGACGCTCTGTCTGACCATTGGTCTGCGGATGAAAAGCCGAGGAAAATGACAATTGCATCCCCCGACGTAAACAAAATGCCCTCCAAAACTTGGACACAAACTGAGACCCCCTATCTGACACCACATCAGAAGGCAACCCATGAAGTTCACAATCTCCCCAATGAACACCTGCGCCAGAGTTTTAGCATTAGGGAGGGCAGGAAGAGCAATGAAATGTGCCATCTTACTGAACCTGTCAACAACCACCAGTATGACAGTCTTCCCTGACGACTGAGGAAGGTCCGTGATGAAGTCCATAGACAAATGAGTCCATGGACGCTCCGGAAGTTTCAAGGGTAAGAGGGTCCCAGACGGACGGGTATGAGGGTCTTAGAGCGAGCACAAACCCCACAGGACGCGACAAAAGTTAAAACATCTTTATTAACGTTAGGCCACCAAAACCGGCGAGAAAGGAGATCTAAAGTAGCCTTACTCCCTGGATGTCCTGCTAAAGCAGAATTATGATGTGCCTCAATAACCTTTTGTCTCAACTGATTTGGGACAAACAGTCTCCCTGGAGGTCCTGCAGGGGCGTCCCCCTGAGCCTCTAACACCTCCTCCTCAAGCTCAGAACATACAGCCGACACTACTACCCCCTCCTGAAGGATAGGAATCGGGTCATCCATTTTCCCGGCCCCTGGGAAACTGCGAGACAAGGCATCCGCCTTAACATTCTTAGATCCAGGGCGATAAGTGACAACAAAATTAAACCTGGTAAAAAACAACGACCATCGAGCTTGTCTGGAATTCAGACGCTTAGCAGATTCCAAATACAGCAGGTTCTTGTGATCAGTAATGACGGTGACCGGGTGGACTGCCCCCTCCAAAAAGTGACGCCATTCTTCAAAAGCCAACTTAATGGCCAAAAGTTCCCTATTGCCGATATCATAATTCCTTTCGGCGGACGACAATTTTTTAGAAAAGAAAGCGCACGGATGCCATTTACCAGGGGACGGACCCTGGGACAATATTGCACCCACCCCTACGTCAGACGCATCCACCTCCACAATGAACGGCTGAGATGCCTCTGGTTGGATGAGAACGGGTGCCGAAGCAAAACATTTTTTCAAAGAGGAAAAAGCTTGGCAAGCTTTGTCCGACCATTTAGAAAAATCCGTCCCTTTTCTTGTCATGTCAGTGAGAGGTTTGACAACAGATGAGAAATTACAAATAAATTTCCGGTAGTAGTTAGCAAACCCCAGAAAACGCTGCAGAGCCTTAAGATCCTCTGGCTGATCCCATTCAAGCACTGCTCTCACCTTTTCAGGGTCCATACGGAAACCGGAGGCTGACACCAAGAAACCCAAAAACTGAAGTTCCTGTACGGCGAATACACACTTTTCCAGTTTGGCGTATAGTTTATTGTCTCGCAAGATCTGCAACACCTGTCTCACATGCTCCTGGTGAGACACAAGATCTGGTGAGTAAATTAAAATGTCATCCAAATATACGACCACAAACAGCCCCACCAGATGACGAAAAATGTCATTAACAAAATGTTGGAATACTGCTGGTGCAGTAGTCAGACCAAAAGGCATGACAAGGTTCTCATAATGTCCCTCCGGCGTGTTAAACGCCGTTTTCCACTCATCCCCCTCTTTTATCCTAATCAGATTATACGCCCCCCTGAGATCCAATTTAGAGAACCATTTGGCGCCAACAATTTGATTGAAGAGATCAGGAATCAGAGGGAGTGGATACGGATCTCGAACAGTAATCCGATTAAGTTCGCGGAAATCCAAGCAAGGGCGTAGGCCTCCATCTTTTTTCTTCACAAAGAAGAACCCCGCGGCCACTGGGGAAGATGAAGGTCTAATATGCCCTTTGGCCAGACTTTCCGAAATATAATCTTTCATAGCCTGCCTCTCAGGACCAGAAAGGTTATATAACCTAGCTTTAGGTAACTTAGCATCAGGAAGTAAATTAATAGAGCAGTCATACACGCGATGAGGAGGCAACTCCTGACACCGCTCCTCAGAGAACACATCCCCAAAGTCCTCCAAAAAGGAGGCAAAGTACTAGGCACGACCGCACTGATGACTGTGTTCATGCAGTTACTTTTGCAAAACTCCCCCCATTGGCTTATATCTCTGGACTGCCAATTAATCACAGGTTATGTTTAACCAACCAAGGAAGTTCCAACACAATAGGAGTAGGTAGACCCTCCAACACATAACAAGATAATAGTTCCCTATGTATAGCCCCTACCCGAAGGTCAATGTTATGAACCTCATGAACAAAGCTACCTTGGCCGAGAGGCCTGGCGTCAATGGAGAATATAGGGATCGGTTTGACCAATACACTCAGATGCATACCTTGAGCCTGAGCAAACTGAGCGTCAACCAGATTAGCCCCGGACCCACTATCAAGAAGAACAGAAAATCTCTCCACTCTCGTACCAACCACCACCTCCACTGGTACAAGGAACTGAGAAGAACTAGCGGACGAAATACATACTCCCAGGTTGTCGTCCACCACACAACCTGGGATTAACAGTTTTCCGGCGACTTTTTGCTCAACAAGGCACGGGATGGACATCCCCCAACAAAATGTCCCTCTTTCCCGCAGAAGAAACACCTTCTATTCCTGCGGCGTACCGCCAATCCCCTCCTACGAAATGATGTCCCTCCCAACTGCATAGGCTCCTCCGAACAGACAAGGGGAACCTCAACATAAGGGACTTTAGTAGTAGGTGGAGTAACAACAGGGGGCGGAGTTACCTCGCACCTCTCCCGGAGCCGTCTATCAGTACGGATAGCTAGGGCCATAGCAGCCTCCAGTGATGGAGGAGAATCATACTGAGCCAAAACGTCCTTTAATTTGTCAGAAAGCCCATGACAAAACTGGCTCCTAAGAGCTGGGTCATTCCACTGAGTATCTGTGGCCCATCTACGGAACTCAGAAGCAAATTCCTCCGCCGGACGATCTCCCTGCTGTATCTTACGTAATTTTGTCTCAGCAAGAGAGACCCGATCTGGGTCATCATATACCAAACCCAGGGCAGTAAAAAATCGATCAACAGACTGTAGAGCCGGGGATCCCGGAGGAAGGGAGAATCTCCCAGTTTCATTTCATGCTGGTCACAGGTTTATTTTACCTGTCTTCATTATTTTATGAAGACATGGCTTTTTCCTTAACATGGCTTTCTTAATCAAGCCAATCATATTAGCTGCTCATTTATTTCTATGCGGCTTTTTCATCTAGGTTAATTGTTACATTCATTCTTATTGATTCATGAGTTTTTGTTATGCATTTTTGTTACTGGTATTTATTGTTGTTATCTTCGTTGCATATACAACTTATCTGGGTGGTCTAATGTGTTCAAGTTTCACTGTCTGTATTATCTGACATGATCTTATAATTTGCTCTATTTTGCTATTATCTGCAAATTCATTGAACTGCACACCTGTTTCTGTTTTAGCCAGCGCTAATTGGGAGTTTTGTAAAGTGGATCCTTACATGGATCTTTTTGAGTCTCATTATGGACCGTTCCTGGTCCTTTTTAATTGTTTTTAACTTTATCCTGTTTTTCAGTGTGTTTCTTTTGTATCAATAAAACTTGATTATATTTTCATATATACTTAATTAGTATTATTTTTGAGGTTGATCGTGACTTTATACACACTGCCTTTCTCTCTGTTTGTTCCATATGTTCACCACAGTGTGTCGTCATAGATCCCTTCCAAAACATTTTTTGTGGTGCCCTCAAATCTTCCTTTTTGCATCATATACCAAACCCAGGGCAGTAAAAAATCGATCTACTGACTGTAGAGCCGGGGATCCCGGAGGAAGGGAGAAGGCCCAGGATTGAGGGTCCCCTTGTAGGAGCGAGATAACAATTCCCACTCTCTGCTCTTCACTCCCTGATGATCGAGGCCGAAGCCGAAAATACAATTTACATGCTTCCCTGAAGGTAAAAAATTTGTCTCGCCCACCAGTGAACCAGTCCGGGAGAGCTACTTTAGGTTCAAATCTGGTTTGCTCCGAGGGAGACAAAACTTTGGACTTAATGTCCGTCAGCTCCATGGATAATTCCTGCAACTGCAGAGCCAGCTGGGCTACTGGATCCATGGCAACTGGGAATAATTTTATGGGCCAGTGAAAATGTCACGCGGTCTTATGATATGTGTACGATGTCAGTAAACTATTCTTAAAAGAACAACACTCTATACAACATATAGATTAGCAACATCAGCATGTAAATATAGAATAGATTTACCTGACACGATATCCGTTGAACTCAGGGTTAATCTTGAGGACTTGATACACTGTCACAGGAAAGAGGAGGACCGGGGTCTAACCTGACCCTAAACTGGGGTCCTAACTAATCCCTCACCTTGGAGGTACTGATAATGGTTCAGAGGTCCAAGTCTCCAGCCTAACCCTGTCTCCTATCAGTCCCTGAACCCTGTAATCAGTCCTAAGAAGGATTCTGATTACCACCAAAGGGATATGGGCTGATCTCTGCTAAATACACAGATTAGACATATAAGACAGACTGGAGAAAACACAGACTTGCATACACACTCAAACACAGAAGGAACATAAATGATCTGGGATATTAAACTCTAAGCAAGGTGCTTAAAACAACTAAGGAGCTCTTTAACTTAAGTCTATACAGATACAATCCTATCTGTGGTCTGCATGAAGAATTTCACTGGCAACTCCCAACACAGACAACCAGAGATTTAAAGGAAACCAATCAACAAATAATTAATTGCAGCCGGGAGAAAACTGCACCCAGTCCCAGAACTGAGCACAGACAGAATTAACTCCCTAACTGCCAAACACAAAGAAACAGCAACTCAGCTGTGAGAAGTCAGAATGTGCAACCGCGACGATCTTCGTGGCGATGCACACATGACAGAAGTCTAAAGCTAAGAGTACCTGTTGTGGTTTTCTCCTCTCCTCGCTTTATTATTTATCTCCTTACCCGTTGGTGTTCCCTCTGTAGTGATAGTTTTGTATGCAAGGTGGTCTTTTATTTTACCCCTTGTACTGTCTCGTTCGTCTTATACTGTGTGTGAAGGCAGTTACCTTCCTGTTCCCTGTGGTGGTAATCAGGGTCCTTCTCAGGACTAGATTACAGTGGTTAGGGATTCACAGGAGATAGGGTTACGCTGGTGGCCTGGACCTCTGTACCATCAACAGTACCTCCAGGTAGAGGGATTAGTCAGGACCCCAGCTTAGGGTCAGCATAGACCCCGGTCCTCCTGTATACAGAGACAGCGTGACAGTTACCGCATAAAAACGCAAAAATAAAGGTGTTACAGCATATGGATGTAGCCAGGCCCTGTGTCTTTGATTGTCTAACCTCCCCTGGTGTGCTAGCCAATTGTTAATTTATCCCAAACCAGTTCCCACAATTCCTCTCACCTAATCCTCTACTCAGTCCTATATATTTAGTAGCATCCTAAGGGGGGCATGCGTGTGGGGTCTGGCACACGTCTGCCTGCAGCAAAGTATCAAGAAGCTGCAGTTATTTCAACGGCAGGAGTCAGGACCCCACACTATGTATCTGTCTCTTTTTGGGTATGTCTGCTGAGTGAGCACTTCTTATTACTTGGATGAAGCTTTTCTATTAACCCTCCTACTCCTTCACAATGTTTACATATGCCCTCACAGTGTTTGCTTCATTAATCCTCACTCTCCTTCGCTATCCCCAAACCCCAGCACCCTCTAACCAAATAATCATCTCTCCTTCCCTCTTACCTCCCCACCTGACCTCCTCTGCTGACCTGCTCCTCAACCTCAAATCTGTCTTAATAAAACATAAAACAAGCCGCCCACTCTCCTTCTCCCACCTGCTCTCCCTTTCTCTGCTTCTCCTCACTGCTCGCGACATATCTCCTAATCCTTGACCCCCATAGCTCATACCTCCCATTACTACCCCTTCCTACCGCTCCCTATCTAATAAGAACTACCGCAATCTTTCCAATGTAAAACCCGTGCCATTGACACCCACCCCCTGCTCCCTCTCTCTGGAGCACTATCGAATGCCCGCTCCATCTGCAATAAGCTTCATGTGATCCATGACCTCTTTCTCTCTCACAATCTTGCCTTCCTCAGCCTCACAGAAACATGGCTGACACCCTCTGACACCGCCTCAACTGCTGCGCTTCGTTACAGCGGCCTCCACTTCACCCAGACTCCTCGCCCTGGCAACAGACATGGTGGAGGAGTGGGTATTCTCCTTTCTTCTAACTGCACCTTTAACCCAATCCCACCTCTTCCCTCTCTAATACTCTCCTCTTTTGAAGTCCACTCTGTCCGCATCTACTCTCCCTCCAACCTCCAAGTGGCCGTCATATACCAACCTCCGGGCCCGACCACTGCCTTCATGGACCAATTCTCTACCTGGCTTCTTCACTTTCTTTTCACTGACATCCCCACTATCATCATGGGTGACTTCAACATCCCCACTGATACCCTTAAGTCAGCAGCCTCCAAACTCCTGTCCCTTACTTCATCCTTTGGACTTACTCAGTGGTCCTTCTCAGCCACACAGACAGATGGACATACATTAGACATGGTCTTCACCCGCCTCTGCTCTCTATCTAACTTCACCACCTCCCCTCTCCCTCTATCCGACCACCAACTACTCACTTTCTCATCCCTGTCCTCCTCTCCTGTCACCCATGTCCAGCAACATGCACACCCCCGCAGAAACCTCACACACCTAGACACTTACATGCTCTCTGACTCTATTCTACCACTGTCATCCATATTCTCCACCACACAGACAGTGCCATTGCTTTCTACAATGCCACTCTCGCATGAAATCTTGAAGTGGTTGCCCCTCTAGTTCATGGCAGAGTGCGACATACCAACAGACAACCCTGGCACAATAACACCACTAAAAAGCTCCGGCAAGAGTCCAGGATTGTAGAGCAGCGTTGGAAGAAAACAAATTCGCAAGACGATTTTACTGCATTCAAACAGGCAACATTCGCTTTCAAATCTGCCCTCACCTCTGCTAAACTGGCCTACTTCACAACCCTCGTATCTTCCCTCTCCTACAACCCCAAATAGTTATTCAAAACTTTTAACTCCATCCTTCGCCCACCACTGCCCCCTCCAACTTCCCTCATCTCTGCTGAGGACTTTGCCACACACTTCAAAAATAAGATTGACCAAACAAGGCAAGTCTTCATTGTTCAACCACCACAACCCCTTTGTATACCAGACCAATGTCCAAACCCCATAACCTCCCTCTCCAACATCACTGAAGGGGAGCTTAATTGCCTCCTCTCCAAATCGCACCTCACAACCTGTGCACTCGACCCCATCCCATCCCACCTCCTCCCCAACCTCACCACCCCTATTATCCCATCCCTAACCCATCACTAACTTCCGGTACCTTCCGTTCTGCTTTCAAACATGCCACGATCACGCCTATCCTTAAAAAGCCAACCCTCGACCCAACCACTATGTCCAGCTATCGCCCAATATCGCTGCTCCCATTCGCTTCCAAACTCTTGGAGCAGCACATCCACGCTTAACTTTCCTCCCACCTCTCATCTAACTTGCTCTTTGACAATCTACAATCTGGTTTCCGCCCCCATCACTCCACTGAGACAGCCCTGACCAAAATTACTAATGACCTACTTACAGCCAAAGCTAACAGACAATACTCTATACTCCTGCTTCTAGACCTATCCTCTGCTTTCAACACAGTTGACCACTGCCTCCTACTACAGATCCTCTCCTCATTTGGCATCAGAGACCTCGCCCTATCCTGGATCTCCTCATACCTTTCCAACCGCACATTCAGCGTCTCCCACTCCCACAATACTTCCTCATCCCACCCTCTCTCTGTTGGAGTCCCCCAAGGCTCTGTTCTAGGACCCCTACTCTTCTCAATCTATACACTTGGCCTGGGGCAACTCATAAAGTCCCACGGATTCCAATACCACCTTTATGCTGATGACACTCAGATCTACCTCTCTGGCCCACACGTCACCTCTCTGCTGTCCAGAATCCCGGAATGTCTATCAGCCATATCCTCCTTCTTCTCCTCTCGCTTCCCAAACTCAATGTGGACAAATCTGAACTCATCATCTTTCCCCATCTCACAGATCTTCCTTACCTGACCTATCTATCCCCCGTACCGGAAGTTCGCTGCCTCGGAGTAACCCTTCACTCTGCCCTGTCCTTCAAACTGCACATCCAAGCTCTTTCTACCTCCTGTCGCCTCCAGCTCAAAAATGTTTCCAGAATCCGTCCTTTCCTCAACCCTCAATCTACTAAAATGCTTGTGCATGCCCTCATCATCTCCCGCCTCGACCACTGCTACATCCTTTTCTGTGGCCTCCCTGCTAACACCTTTGCACCTCTCCAGTCCATCCTTAACTCTGCTGCCTGACTAATTCATCTCTCTCCTCGCTACTCCTCCGCTTCTCCCCTCTGCAAATCTCTTCACTGGCTCCCATTCCCTCAGCGCATCCAGAATCCAGTACCAATAGCCCAAACGTAGTCAAAAACTACTTTTGAGTCACAGTTCAAAGCTCAGAAAGGAATAAGCGCCATATTGGAGTTCATATTTTGCTGGAATGATGTCATGTCACATTCGCAGAGTTTATGAGGTGCCAGAACAGCAGAACCCCCCCATAAGTGACCCCATTTACAAATTACACTTCTCAATTAATTCATATAGGAGTGCAATGAGCATATTGACACCACAAGCGCCTCAAAGAATTTTATATTGATGTGCAGTGAAGAAAAATTTATATTTTTACCACAAAAAATTAGTTTAGCCCGATTTTACATTTTCACATGGGGAAATTGGTAAAAATGTCATTAAAATTTGTCATACAATTTCTGCTGAACGTGTCGTGTCATTGTGTAGCCCTGGTACACAATACCAGGAGGATGAGTGGAGAGGTAAAGGTTAAGTGTTCTTCATGTCATCATGTACCTTCAAACACGCCCAGTAGGGGTGTGGAAAGGAGTGTCAGTAGGAGAGTGTGTCCAGACTTAGGAGAGACAAGACGTCTTTAGGGACTCTGCTCTATCTTCAGCTTCAAATTGTGGAGTCTAGTATAGGTACTTTAACGTACCCGAGCCTAGTCAAAGCTGTGCCCACTGGAGACAGGCTGAAATATCTCCTGAGAACTGAGCAAGTCGAAGGGCAAAAGTGGAAGAAAGCAAGGAAGTGCTATAGGTGAAGAATACCTGCACGAATCTACCGGTTACTGGGGACCGAAGGATCATCTTTGTTTCAAGCAAGGTGATAAGATAGCCAGAAATCTACCGGACCCTAGGTCGCGGCGGATAAGCCCATACAGTCAGTACGTAACTGGGGTCAGAGGAAGTGAGGACCGTAAGTCAGTGCACGACAATATAGGAAATCATCTTTCTCACAAAAAAGGCTCCAACCACAACACTGATCGGGCAGAACAGCTAAAGATAAGCTGGAATCATAGAGAGGACTATGCTTCAGGCTGGTCGTACTCAGCTTCATTGGAGTTAAAGGAGGCCCCTAACTTGCTTAATCGTTTGCCTCAAAGCTCATCCTCCATCAACCCCATCAGCCTCCCTGGGACCTGCTTTACCATTCTGCAAGTAAAGGTATGGAAAGACTTTGACTGTGTGAGACTGAGTTATTACTGCATGCCTGCACAATCCCTACCTAACTACCGACCTGAGGGAAGAGTCCCACCTGTAGGGGACCCGTCATCTAGCTGCCTCACCATCCCCTCAGAGATCTACAGCAGCGCTGGTACTAATTACCAGAATACTACAGGTGGCGTCACGAACTGTATATAGTTATCCCCTGTAAATATTCCCAACAACAACATACGCCAGACCGCCCGGGCCACAAACCGAGCCACAGCTACCTGTGACAAAATCCCCATAGACTTCTACGGGCTCGGCTCTGAGTACCCCATTGCCCTGGTAACCCACAATTGTGGTGGCGGGTCGACACAACAACTTGGCGTCACGAACAGGATACGAAACTCGCAGAATTGCGAGCCCTGCGTGCCTATGTAACTGTTTGAGTGAAAAAGACTGTTGCTGTTGTTTGGCGCCAAATACCGCCATATTTGCCGCCAGATTCGCGCCTAAAGCGTTGGAGAAGAAGGAGGGCGTACCTGAAAGAGCGCGCAAAGTCTTGGACACGCCCCCGGCTCTGACTCATCGGAAGGTCCTGCGACAGGAAGTGAACGCTCTGACATCAGAGCGCCTGCGACGAAGGTCCTATTCTCACTGCGGTGCCTGAGAAGTAGCAGCGTCTGAAACCGGTAGGCTCCGTTTAACCAAGGGGGCGCTAAGATGTCACAACAACAGGCTGACAGTGCGGCCCCGGCCGGAGGGCTTAATCCCGCACCGTCTGGTATTGTAGCGCCAGATGGAGGCGCAGGCCCAGCACCTAGTCCGGTAGTCCCGATCATGCCACTAACGCTTCCATATATGCCTGGGGCGAAATGGCTTCCCCAGTACAGCGGTGAGCCAGGCACATTATCAGGCTTCAAGCGGAAGTTAAGCAGCCTATTGGAAATGTACTCCATGCCTGAGAAACAAAAAGCTGCTGTGTTAATAGGGCAGTTAACTGGCGCTGCTGAGAGGGAAGTGGAGACTTGGGATACCGTTGATCTGGAGTCGGTACCTGCGATTTTTCTTAAACTAAATGCCATATTTGAAGACCGCACAGAAACGGATCTCCGGATGGCCTTCTATCACTGTTCACAGCAGCCAGGTGACAGCATCCGGGACTATGCTTGCCGATTGCAAGGAGCCCTGAAAGCACTCAAGCAAATTAACAATTTAAATGCTCTCCATGAGAATAAAATGTTGAAAGAACAGTTTATACAGGGATTGAGATCCCCAGAGGAACGCAGAACTGTGAATTGGTGGTCCTTAGATCATCCGGATGCTACCTTTGATGCCCTAAAGGACATGGCAATAAAAGGGCTGCGGCCCCTGGGCAAACCTGAGGTGGCCACTCAACATCATCAGGGTGAAGTCACTCCGGAACCGGCAGTAACCCCCTGTTCCCCGCTAGTGGCTGAAGCCAAAGCGCAGGTGACATCTCCTAGTGAATTGGACTGTCTGCGCTCAGAGGTGCGCCAGCTGACTAAAAATCTGGCTGCTGTTATGAGTGCCCTGCAACTGCGGAAAGAAGAGGAAGGAAAAATCTTGCTAGCGGACTGCCCAGAAGACGTCCCGTGGATGCACCGGAGAAGAAAGAAGACGTCGCCCCCCCGGAGG
This sequence comes from Oophaga sylvatica, assembly GCA_033576555.1. Lineage (NCBI taxonomy): Eukaryota > Metazoa > Chordata > Amphibia > Anura > Dendrobatidae > Oophaga > Oophaga sylvatica. The sequence continues at coordinate 137,336,953 of JARQOD010000005.1, read as the reverse complement.
AGGACAACGCCACCCCCAGGAGCAACCTCTGATCACACACCCTTCTCGTCGAGAGATCGTCTGTTTTCGCTGCAACCGAAAAGGTCATTTGTCTCCACAGTGTCCTTTAAACGGGCAGAACCTGGGTCCAAGGGCCAACACCCAGGAGAATACCCGCCAGGCCCCCTAGACTGGAACCGCAGGTATGTGGGCGGGCGACCCTACCTGTCCATTATTTTAGATGGGATTGCTGTTCCAGCATTGCTAGACACTGGGTCTCAAGTCACCCTCATACCAGATGCCCTATATACCAAGTACTGGTCAATGGACGATCTTAAACCCCCGAGCCTTGACTTTACCGTGTATGCTTCTAATGGTCTTCCTGTAGAAGTACTTGGAACAAAATGTGTAGATGTAAAGGTGGGAAGAGAGGAGTTGAAAGACCAGGGACTTCTGGTAGTGAAGACTGTAAATGAGGAGAATGGTCTAAATATAATATTGGGTACTAATGTTATTGGTAATTGTTTGGAAGAAGTAGTGTTCTTGCTCCAACAGCTCGCTGAGATTGCCCGACCAAGGCAGAGAGGAGTCATCCAAAGAGAGATCCGGGCCCTGGTGTGTCAGCAGCAAGCGAAGCTTACCGACGGCGAAATTGGTAATGTACGGGTCACTGACTCAGTTCCTATTGTGATACCCCCAATGAGTGAAATGATCATTTGGTGCAGGGCAGCCATAGGTCTGAGAGGACAGAATTACCAAGCTGTAGTAGAACCCCACCATTCAGAACATAGACCTACACTTATGACTGCTAGAGGAGTAGTAGAAGTGGTGAATGGGAGAGTACCTGTACGGCTTCTCAATTGGGGAGATGATGAGGTAAATTTACCCCGTTATGCAACCATTGCTAAACTTCATGCTGTCGACAATAATTCCATTCTCCCGGCTGAGTCCTTAGACTCCTGTCAAATAGAGAGAGACAATGACCCAGCAACTCAGGTGGCGGAATGGTGTCAGCAGCTCCATGTTGGGACGGACACCACTCCCGCTCACCAGAAGCAAGGGGTATTACGGGTGGTGCAAGAGTACGCCCAAGTGTTTAGCAAAAATCCACTTGATTTTGGGATCATTAAGGGAGTACAACACCATATCCCTACAGGCAATCATCCTCCCATCAAAGAGCGGTATAGGCCCATACCTCCAGCTCATTATCAGAAGGCTAAAGAAATGTTGAATGATATGAAGAAAGCTGGGGTGATAAGGGATAGTTGTAGTCCCTGGGCAGCCCCTCTAGTTCTGGTTAAAAAGAAAGATGGTAGTATGAGAATGTGTGTGGATTACAGGCAGGTGAACCGCATAACACACAAGGATGCATACCCGCTACCACGCATAGAGGAATCATTAGCTGCTCTGAAAACGGCTAACTACTTTTCTACCCTTGATCTGACTAGTGGTTACTGGCAAGTGGCTGTGGCTGAGGAGGATCGTGAGAAAACGGCTTTCACCACCCCAATGGGGCTCTGTGAGTTCGACAGAATGCCGTTTGGGCTCAGTAGTGCCCCAGGAACATTTCAGAGAGTGATGGAAAACTGTCTGGGACATCTCAATTTTGAAACCGTGCTGCTATACCTAGACGACGTTATCGTGTATTCCAAGACATATGAGGACCATCTGAAGCACCTGGCAGAAGTGTTTGAGTCCCTGTCCAGGTACGGGATGAAGTTGAAACCCTCAAAATGCCATCTACTCAAGCAGAAGGTACAATACTTGGGGCACATCGTCAGTTCGGAAGGAGTAGCGCCGGACCCAGAGAAAGTCACTGCCATCCAGAAGTGGCCGGAGCCGAAAAACCTTAAGGAAGTGCGACAGTTCCTGGGACTAACGGGTTACTACAGGAGATTCGTGAAAGATTACACGAAGAAGGCAGCTCCTTTACAGGACCTCCTGGTAGGACAATCCCTGAAGAGCAGAAACCCTCCCTTTAATTGGGGTAAAGAACAGGCTGAAGCATTCCAAAAGATGAAAGAGATCCTGACAGGTGATGAGATCTTAACCTATCCTGATTACAGCCAACCGTTCCTGTTGTACACCGACGCCAGTAATGAAGGGTTGGGAGCCGTTCTCAGTCAGAAGCAGAATGGCCAAGAAAAAGTCATCGCTTATGCTAGCAGAAAACTCAGGCCAACTGAAAGGAATCCGGAAAATTATAGCAGCTTCAAGCTGGAGTTTCTGGCGCTGGTCTGGGCCATTACTGAAAGATTTAAGCACTATCTGGCCTCCAATAAGTTCACGGCGTACACAGACAACAACCCGTTAACGCACCTGGAAACCGCCAAGCTGGGTGCCATGGAGCAGCGATGGATGGCTCGGTTGTCCAATTACCAGTTTACTATCAAGTACCGGCAGGTCGAAAGAATGCTAATGCTGATGCGTTGTCCCGTATGCCGCATGACTCTGATACGGAAGAAGAATCGGACGACCTGGAAGAAATTGAGCTACCCGCGTTCCATCGAAATGGGGTAGTCCACGAGCATCAAGTCCACAGAAAGCAAAATGGTGCAACATTAAATCCTTTACCCATCACAGCTGGAAAGAGACTCAGGACAGTGATCCAGTGGTCAGCCACATCAAGGAGTTGTTAAAGCAAGAAGGCTCCTCCTTGGAAAAGGATGCACCTATGCCCGCCAAGCTCCTGTGGAACGAGAGAAGCAGGTTGTTCCTGTACCGTGAGAAGTTGTGCAGAAGATACGTCAACCCCAGAACCCATGAAATGGTCTGGCAAATCGTGGTCCCCAAGGCAGACGTCCCAATGGTGTTGGAAGCGTACCACGATCAAGCAGGACACTTTGGCTGGAGGAAGCTGGAGACCCTGTTGAGATGCCGGTTCTACTGGGTAGGGATGCGCAGCTCCATCGAGAGGTGGTGTCGGAACTGTGGACCCTGTGGTCTCAGAAGAAAGGACTACGGAAGTCAGAAGGCCCCCTGCAACCTATCCGGACGACTCGTCCCCTGGAGATTGTGGCCCTGGACCACGTCAAATTGTCGCCGAGTAGATCTGGATACTCATACGCCTTGACCATGGTGGACCATTACTCCAGATTTCTGGTAGTCGTTCCAGTGAAAGACCAGACCGCAGTGACGGCCGCGAAGACCTTTCAAGCAAGCTTCTGCAGACCGCATGGGTATCCCGAGCAAGTCTTAACCGATCAGGGACCTGCTTTTGAAGCCGATTTATTCAAGGAATTCTGTCATATGTACGGGTGCAAGAAAATAAGAACAACACCATATCACCCTCAAACCAACGGTCTTTGTGAAAAGATGAACCATATTGTCCTTGACTTGTTGAGATCCATACCGTTGGAAGACAGGAATCGATGGCCGGATTTACTACCTGATTTGGTTGATTTGTATAATCATATACCTGTAAGCTCAACTAACTGCACTCCAGCCTATCTGATGAGAGCAAGGCCTGGAAAACTACCAATGGACCTAGAACTTGGAGGGGTAGAACCGGAGGCAGACGACGCTGTTGAGAACTGGGACGTCAATCGGCAAGAGCAATACAGAAGAGTACAAATCTGTGTAGAGGAAAGTCTTAATAAGGCACGGGAGAAACAGGAAAATGTTTACAACCGAAATGCTACTGCCAAGCCTCTGATGCCTGGAGAGGTAGTATTAAAAAGAAAAAGAAAGATGCACAAACTGGATAATCAGTGGGAGCAAGAACCCTACGTCATACAAGATTCTAAATACGACAACAGAAAAGTTTGTGTCGTCAGTAAAGACGGAGGAAAAACAATAACCACTGTGTCTAGAGACCATTTGAAACTATGTCCGGAACCCTTGAAACGTTGCGACAAGAACCCTGTCTTCAATCAAAGAGAGAAAAAGGAAGAGGTTATACACACAGATCTGGGAGATTTTCCTGCGGATTGGCCCCGACTGGGAGATGCTGTGATAATTCCAGTGTTGCAGTTTTATAAGCCACAAGAGGACGTTCTATCTCCAGTTGTGCCTGTAGTGCCAGTTGAACCTGCTCAGGAGTTACCCCTTCCAGCAACACCTCAACCTGTAGAACCTCAAGATGGATCATCTGAAGCAGCGCCCCATACTATGGGATCCCCTGGTGAAGCTGACTCACACCGCCCAGCCATCAGTACACTTGCCAGATCCATGGAAAGGTTAAGGCAGTTCTATAGTTTGCCGTTACGCAGTGCAGACAGATCGCAACTTGTTATACCTGAAACTACACCACGTAGATCAGAAAGAATCACAAAAGGGAAATTACCCATTAGATATCAGCAGTGATTATAACGAATTTATGTGAACATTGAAAAGTCTATATATATAAATGTGTTTTTCCCTATTATGTCTATGTCTTAACAATGGACTCAGAGGCTGAGGACTGAGCCAGCCCAAAAACTGTATCCTGTAAATAGTTGCACTAAAGTGCCTTCTTAATGGTTTCACATGAAACCTTGACTCACCTCTGAACCAAAAACCCGTGTGGTGTGGCACTGAGTGAGGTCTGCACTTGGATGTCCTGCAGCCCACCCAGGACCCACGTTGAAGGTTTGGTGCGGGTCCTTCACAAGTATCTTGTAAATTTATTTATTGAATACTACTTGTATTTTTCTATAAAGTTTGTAACGTTTAAGGTATTCTTACCTCCCGGATGGGAAGATGTTATTGTTCCAAATGTTATTGCATAAACAAAATTTTTCTGTCTTTTGTATTCCACAGCCCGGGAGTGCTGTCATTTACCATGGGGGAATGTGTAGCCCTGGTACACAATACCAGGAGGATGAGTGGAGAGGTAAAGGTTAAGTGTTCTTCATGTCATCATGTACCTTCAAACACGCCCAGTAGGGGTGTGGAAAGGAGTGTCAGTAGGAGAGTGTGTCCAGACTTAGGAGAGACAAGACGTCTTTAGGGACTCTGCTCTATCTTCAGCTTCAAATTGTGGAGTCTAGTATAGGTACTTTAACGTACCCGAGCCTAGTCAAAGCTGTGCCCACTGGAGACAGGCTGAAATATCTCCTGAGAACTGAGCAAGTCGAAGGGCAAAAGTGGAAGAAAGCAAGGAAGTGCTATAGGTGAAGAATACCTGCACGAATCTACCGGTTACTGGGGACCGAAGGATCATCTTTGTTTCAAGCAAGGTGATAAGATAGCCAGAAATCTACCGGACCCTAGGTCGCGGCGGATAAGCCCATACAGTCAGTACGTAACTGGGGTCAGAGGAAGTGAGGACCGTAAGTCAGTGCACGACAATATAGGAAATCATCTTTCTCACAAAAAAGGCTCCAACCACAACACTGATCGGGCAGAACAGCTAAAGATAAGCTGGAATCATAGAGAGGACTATGCTTCAGGCTGGTCGTACTCAGCTTCATTGGAGTTAAAGGAGGCCCCTAACTTGCTTAATCGTTTGCCTCAAAGCTCATCCTCCATCAACCCCATCAGCCTCCCTGGGACCTGCTTTACCATTCTGCAAGTAAAGGTATGGAAAGACTTTGACTGTGTGAGACTGAGTTATTACTGCATGCCTGCACAATCCCTACCTAACTACCGACCTGAGGGAAGAGTCCCACCTGTAGGGGACCCGTCATCTAGCTGCCTCACCATCCCCTCAGAGATCTACAGCAGCGCTGGTACTAATTACCAGAATACTACAGGTGGCGTCACGAACTGTATATAGTTATCCCCTGTAAATATTCCCAACAACAACATACGCCAGACCGCCCGGGCCACAAACCGAGCCACAGCTACCTGTGACAAAATCCCCATAGACTTCTACGGGCTCGGCTCTGAGTACCCCATTGCCCTGGTAACCCACAATTGTGGTGGCGGGGGTCGACACATCATATGCAGCTGTACAGTACTGCTTAGCCACATAATGAGACTTGGGTGGAACGGAGCGCTACTTGCCTCCTGGAGCACAGATTTTCCAAGAATAGTTTGCAGACTCTACATACAGAGCCACTAAGGCCTCTTTCACACATCCATTTTTTGACTTCAGGCATGATTCGGCGTGTTGCTAAAAAAACGGATCCGGTACCGGATGCGTTTTTTTTACCATTGACTTTCATTAGCGCCGGATCGTGCCTGATGTCATTGCGTTGTATCCGTTTTTGTCCGGATCCGGCGGAAATGTACACTCCGGCGGCCGGACAAAACGGTGCATGTAACGTTTTTTTTGTTTACCGGAGCCGCCTGATAGTGCCTGAAGCGGCGCATCAGGCGGCTGGAAACAATAGAAGTGAATGGAATCGGATCAGATTTTTGTGCAATCCGTGAAAAGTCTGATCCGGATTCTGGAAATCATGGACTACTACTACTACTACTACTACTACTACATTTTCCACTGTCTCCGGACATCCAAAACCCTCTTTTTCCGGGTTCAAAAGTTCAGGTCGGATCCAGCAAAAAAACTGATTCATTGCATCAGTTTTTTTATTTCAGTGCCGGATCCGTCCCTTCAGGTGTTCGACGGATCATGCCTGACACAAAAAAACGGATGTGTGAAAGAGGCCTTAGTTCCAGAAAAGCAGAATCTCCCTTCAGGTGATGGCATTTTGGAAATGACATCCCTCTGGGAATTTACAGGTTTAGTGACGACTAACTCTATGGGGGTTTTCCAGAAACAAGCAGCAGTGGTTGTTCGTGAGTGAAAATTGCAAATATGCCATTGTAGTGTCCGTACATTGTAGTGCTCAGTACATTGCAGCGCACATACATTGTGCCCAGCTCGTGCTTCTGGAGACATGGACCCTGTATATTAGGCGGGCTTTCATCACTATAGAAATGCCAAAAGTGGATGCTAAATGTGGTTTAGGCACACTGTGGGGGATCAGAAGGGAGGAGGCATTTGGATAGGGGAGCGCAGAATGTGCTGGATTAATTTGGGGGGCAAGGAGACATATCGCTCTTCCAGAGGTATGTTAAACCAGTAATGTGGACGTCCCCTATATTTCCATTGACAGATGATGTACCTGAGTGGCAACTTCTACGGCCTGCTGGCCACATGCGGCCCGCCGAGGACATTTATCCGGCCCCTGGGCCTGGCCGATGAGGCGGAGAGGAAAGGCGATGTGCGGCCCTCAGTATGCAGCACACACAGACGACGTGATTGTCATCACGCCGCCTGCGCAGCCTGATGACATCACGCCGCCTGTGCCAGAAGAAGACGGAGTCGAGCGGGCGCCTCTACAGAGCAGCAGGGGACATAGGTGAGTACTGGTATTTTTTTTTTTAACGCTGAGTCCAGTCTATTATGCCAATTGGGGACATATGCTACCTATTGGGGACATTTACCTGCCTATTGGGGACTATGCTGCCTATTGGGGACATTTACCTGCCTATTGGAGACTCTCGCACCACACCAGTCTGAGCCTGAGGTAAAAGTGGAGTTCCACCAATATGGGCACTGGTGAGGCTGGAATGCTATGGACTGGCAAGACTGCATTGATGGGCACTGATCAGACGGCATTGATGGGCGGTGCAGTCTGTATGTCTCTGTCAGGGCTGCCACTAGGAATTTCGTGGGCCCCATACTGGCAAAATTTATGGGGCCCCCCTTGAGACTCCGCCCAGGCTCCACCCCCAGTTCCACCTCCACCCTAGTCTCCTCCACACCACACGAACCTTCCAAAATCCCTCCGCCTTTTCTTGGAGAAACTCCACTTCGCGGGATTTCCGTTACAGACAGACAGAATTAGACGATTATATAGTAGATAGCTATTGGGGAGTCAAAGGGGGAAGGAATAATTTTACAATCATTCCTTACCCCATCCCCCCCTTTCACTCCTCAATAGCAATGTATAACTACAATCACGTACTGAAATAGTGGACAAACTAATACATGGACTTGTTATTTACTCACTCAGCCGATGTTGCCTCCGCGCCCACCACCCAGTCAAGAAGAATTTAATGGTCGTCTCAGCCTGCCCACCACTGCCGCCTCAGCCTGCCCACCAAATAAATGGAAAGTTTATATTACAGCATGTATAATCACTTAGTATACGTTACAAAAAATTATCTTTATTGGTATTTATTAAAAACCTATAAATTATAGAACATAAATACACCTCAAAACATAACTAAGTGATTATGTAAAAGAACTAAAATAAATAAAATAGGAGTCAAGAGTAAAGGGGTGATCATCCCATTTATTTATTTTACTCACTTTTATAGCAGTAATCTTTCCAAAACACTTTAGGGTATGTTCCCACGGTCACTAAATGCTACGGTAAAGTAGACCTCTTAAGGAACTTATCTAGATGTGTGGTGAGCACTTTGAACCCCCATGTGCTTCACAGAAGTTTATAATGTAGAGCCGTAAAAATAAAAAAAAAAATTTTTCACAAAAATTATCTTTTCACCCCCAATTTTTTATTTTCACAAGTGTAACAGGAGAAACTGGACCCCAAAAGTTATTGTGCAATTTGTCCACAGTATGCCGATCCCCCAATATGTGGGGGAACCACTGTTTGAGTGCATGGCAGAGCTTGCAAAGGAAGGAGCACCGTTTGACTTTTTCAACGCAGAATTGGCTGGAATTGAGATCAGACACCATGTCGCGTTCAGAGAGCCCCTGATGTGCCTAAACAGTGGAAACCCCTCAATTCTAACTCCAACACACCCCTTACCCTAACTATAGGTCCAACCCTAATGGTAAAAAGGAAATAAATAAATTTTTTTATTTTATTATTTTTCCCTAACTAAGCGGGTGATAAAGGGGGGTTTGATTTACTATTTATAGCGGATTTTTATGTTTGGCAGCTGTCACGCTAAAAGACGCTTTTAATAGTAAAAAAAATTTTTTTGCATCATCACATTTTGAGAGCTATAATTTTTCCATATTTTGGCCCACAGAATCATGTGAGGTCTTGTTTTTTGCGGGAAGAGTTGACGTTTTTATTGCTACCATTTTTGGGGAAGCTGACATTTTTTGATCGCTTTTTATTCCAATTTTTGGGAAGCAGAATGAACAAAAACAGCAATGAATGAATTTCTTTTTTGGGGGGAGGGGGCGCATTTATACCGTTCCGCGTGTGGTAAAATTGATAAAGCAGCTTTATTTTTCGGGTTAGTACGATTACAGCGATACCTCATTTATATATTTTTTTTTTATGTTTTGGCGATTTTATACAATAAAAACTATCTTATATAAAAAATAATTATTTTTGCATCGCTTTATTCTCAAACCTTTACTTTTTTATATTTTTGTCAGTGATGGAGCTATATGTCGGCTTGTTTTTGGCAAGACAAGATGATGTTTTCAGTGGTACCATGTTTATTTATATCCATCTTATTGATTGCGTGTTATTACCCTTTTTTTCCGGCGGTAGATTAAAGCTTTGTTTTTTTGCCTTTTTTTAATGGTGTTCACTAAAGGGATTAACTAGTGGGACAATTTTATAGGTTGGGTCGTTGCGGACGCGGTGGTGATACCAAATATGTGTACTTTTAGTGTTTAGATTTTTTTATTCAAAGATTGATTTAATGATGGAATATTGATTTTTTTTATATATAATTTTACAATTATTTATTTCTTTTAACTTCTATGTTTTACACTGTGTCCTGCCCTGGGGGCCCTGTTGGTGGATGCTGCAGGCCCCCCTGCCTGCCCTGGGCCCTGTTGGAATGATGTGTGCGGCCGGCCCCCCTGCCCCTGTTGCTGGATGCTGTGCCTGCGGGCCCATCCTGCCTGCCCAGGGGGTCCTGTTGGTGGATGCTGCGGGCCCCTCCTTCCTGCCGTGGGCCCAATTGGAATGATGCGTGCGGCTAGCCCCCCCTGCCCCTGTTGCTGGATGCTGTGCCTGCCTGCCTCCTCTTGCCTGCCCTGGGGGCCCTGTTGGTGGATGCTGCGGGGCCCCTACTGCCTGCCCTGAAGGCCCTGTTGGTGGATGCTGCGGGCCCCTCCTACCTACCCTGGGCCCTGTTGGAATGATGCATGCGGCCGCCCCCCCTCTCTGTTGCTGGATGCTGCGCCTGCGGGCCCCTCCTGTCTGCTCTGGGGACTCTGTTGGTGGATGCTGTGGGCCCCTCCTGCCTGCCCTGTTAGAAAGCTGCGTGCGGCCGCCCCCACTGCCTGCCCTGGCCCCAGGGCCCCTATTGCTGGATGCTGCGCCTGCCCTGCGTGCCCTTCCTGCCTGCCCTGGGGACCCTGTTGGTGGATGCTGCAGTTGGCCGGCCCCCCCTGGCCCCAGTTGCTGGATGCTGTGCCTGCCCTGCGGGCCCTTCCTGCCTGCCCTGGGGACCCTGTTGGTGGATGCTGGCCTGGGCCCTGTTGGTGGTGCGTGGGGTGGATGCTGGCCCTGCGGCGGCTGTGCTGCTGGCCGGGCCCTGCTGTGGCTGTTCCCCAACTCTGAGGACTGGTTTTTCCAGCAGGACAATGCGCCATGCCACACAGCTAGGTCAATCAATGTGTGGATGAAGGACCACCCCATCAAATCCCTGTCATGGCCAGCCCAATCTCCAGACCTGAACCCCATTGAAAACCTCTGGAATGTAATCAAGAGGAAGATGGATAGTCACAAGCCATCAAACAAAGAAGAACTGCTTAAAGTTTTCTACCAGGAGTGGCATAAAGTCACCCAGAAGCAGTGTGAAGACTGATGGAAAGCATGCCAAGACGCATGAAAGCTGTGATTAAAAATCATGGTTATTCCACAAAATATTGATTTCTGAACTCTTCCTGAGGTAAAACATTAGTATTATTGTTTCTAAATGACAATGAACTTGTTTTCTTAGCATTATTTGAGGTCTGCAAGCACTGCATTTTTTTGTTATTTTGACAATTTCTCATTTTCTGAAAATAAATACATTTATTGCTTGGAAATTCAGAGACATGTCAGTAGTTTATAGAATAAAAGAGCAATTTACATTTTACTCAAAAAATATACCTATAAAGAGAAAATTAGACAAACTGAAAATTTTGCAGTAGTCTCTTAATTTTTGCCAGAGCTGTATAATATTAGTGACATACAATATGACATATAATATTAGTGACATACAATAGACATATAATATTAGTGACATACAATATGACATATATATATTAGTGAATACGATATAAGACATTTAATATTAGTAACATAAGATATGAGACATATATAACATTAGTGACATATGATAGTCCACATCGGTCACACATAGTGGCACAGGTGCCAGTGGTGGGGTCAGTGCTGGAGAGGAGGAAGTCCCGGGCCGGCCGTGAGGAGGAGGTGCGGCTGCAGGTGCGGGGCGGCTCCAGTCCTCCGCTCCCAGCTCCGGGATTTCCCGTCCTTTTTCTCCGCTCGCAGTTTGAACTGGATGAGAGCTGGTGGCGGCAGCGGCTGAGAGCGGGCACCGGGATGTGACTCCTCCGTCCTGACCACCGCGCCGGAGCCGCTCCTACACGTGTGAGGTGAGTGCGAGCACCGGAGCCGGCCTGTGTGACCGAGGACTAATGTGGGGCTCAGCCGGTAATATGTGACCCTCCACCTGTTCATAGGGCACTACAACTCCCGAGGTGCACTGACAGCGGCCATGCTGGAAGTTATAGTCCCATTGTTTCTGTATGGGATGAGCTGTTGTCATATGCACTAATAGTCGCTATGCTGGGAGTTGTAGTCACTCTGTATGTGATGAGTTATTCTCAGGTGCACTGACAGCTGCCATGCTGGGAGTTGTAGTCCCACTGTTTCTATATATGATGAGCTGTTTTCATGTACATTGTCAGCGGCCATGCTGGGAGTTGTAGTCCTGTTTCTCTGTGATGATCTGTTCTCACGTGCACTGACAGCAGCAATGCTGGGAGTTGTAGTCCCACTGTTATGTGATGAAGTTGTTCTCACGTGCACTGACAGCAGCCATGCTGGGAGTTGTAGTCCCACTGTTATGTGATGAAGCTATTCTCACGTGCCCTGACAGCAGCCATGCTGGGAGTTGTAGTCCTGTTTCTCTGTGTGATGAGCTGTTTTCACATGCACTGACCAATGACAGCAGCAATGCTGGGAGTTGTAGTCCTGTTTCTCTGTGTGATGAGCTGTTCCCTGCTCCATGTGTCAGATTTGCTTTGGGTGATCACATCTGTTTACTGTAAATCTTCCCTGCCCCATTATTAGGGAGCTGGAGGGGGCGGCACAGGCGGATGATGGGGCTGATCTCTACACAATGTGTTTAGTCCCTTCTAAATCTCTACAACTTTGAGACTTTTCTCTTGATTCCAAGCTAAGGATCACAGACCGGGACCCCAGAAGACATGACAGCCCTGGATCTGCCATAGACTTGGGATCTCAGTCCCTGATGCCGTCAGTGGTCCCTGACATCTGCCTTGGGGACTTTCTGACCGCCTGGTCCTTTGTTCCCTATGAAGATGATCGGTGCCATATGTCCGTGACTGATTATCCCCTGACCCCGACTGACTGCGATAATGGAGGAATCAGCAGGAGCCGTCTATGGGCAATTTATTATGGTCAAGGACTGATAGTAACGATCCTCCTGGGTGACAGTGTCGGTGTATACTGTATGGATCCCAGAAAGATATAGACAGCAGGGGGGTCCATACTGGATCCTTATCTCCCCCAACAATCATCTGTCGGGCGGCTCCCATGCTATAAGACTGTCATCTGAACCCATCGATATTGGTGGGTTTGGGGAACATTGGTCTAAGGTCAAACTTGATGGACCTTTTTGGCGTTAGCGCATCACTGGTTGCACCATGACCCTATTTGATTACATTGCGCTATGTGACATAGCGGGGTCTTTGGCCAGTTGTAGCCCACCCTAAGCATGCTGTATGAGTTACTGACTACTTTCCCAATGTTACATCCTGTCCTCACCACCATATTACTATAGACGTGGTCTGGATACAACCGTGGAGGAACGGTCACTATTGTAGCTCCTTAAACACTGTAACGTGTGTTCTGGGGCTTCTCCCAGCAAAGCGTCTACAAAGGATGGGATCAGATTCCCGGAGCCTTGTGTGCGGACAAGGGTGCACTGTACTGCTCCGTAATGCATTATTAAAGCTCAGCTCCCAGGGTCGGGGCTTCCAATTAGGAAGCCTTTATGTTTTATTCAGTGATGTGGCCTTCACCGCTAATCTCAGGCTCAGGCTTATTAGGCTTTACTGCCACAGCAAAGTTCTGAACTCATTCAAAGTTCAGGTTTGGGTTGTGCAGATCCTAACAACATATGTGTCTGCTGACTTTGATGGCTTCCCTGCTCCTCACTGTATAATAAAACACACTAGTTAAAAAGGGATTGGGAGGAGGGCAAACTTTAGAAGCTGGGAGATTCTCAGCACTAGTGTTGTTAGGAGGGAGGAACAAAAGCTTTATGGGAAGTGAAGCAGGTCTGATTGTGAGCGCGGCTGTCACAGTGGGGTGCTCACACCACCCTACAACACTGCCAGCCCGCCCCGTACATTGTTCATCAATTACGGCAAAAATGTCCTCAGAATCCACTGTACTTATCAACATACACAAGGAAAATGACGTCTGAACGTGAGATGTTGGCACGTGGTTCAGATATGAATGTGCAATCATTAACGTAACACAGAAGCCACAGGGAGTAGGAGACATCCGCCCTCTCACCTGGAGACGGAGCGGAGACTCGCCCTCTCCTGGAGACGGAGCGGAGACGTCCGCCCTCTCCCTGGAGACGAGCGGGAGACGTCCGCCCTCTCCCTGGAGACGGAGCGGGAGAACGGTCCGCCCTCTCTCCTGGAGACGGAGCGGGAGACGTCCGCCCTCTCTCCTGGAGACGGAGCGGGAGACGTCCGCCCTCTCTCCTGGAGACGGAGCGGGAGACGTCCGCCTCTCTCCTGGAGGAGCGAGACGTCCGCCCTCTCTCTGGAGACGGAGCGGGAGACGTCCGCCCTCTCTCCTGGAGCGGAGCGGGAGACGTCCGCCTCTCTCCTGGAGACGGAGCGGGAGACGTCCGCCCTCTCTCCTGGAGCGGAGCGGGAGACGTCCGCCCTCTCTCCTGGAGGACGGAGCGGGAGACGTCCGCCCCTCTCCTGGAGCGGAGCGGGAGACGTCCGCCCTCTCTCCTGGAGGCGGAGCGGGAGACGTCCGCCCTCTCTCCTGGAGGCGGAGCGGGAGACGTCCGCCCTCTCTCCTGGAGCGGAGCGGGAGACGTCCGCCCTCTCTCCTGGAGGCGGAGCGGGAGACGTCCGCCCTCTCTCCTGGAGCGGAGCGGGAGACGTCCGCCCTCTCTCCTGGAGCGGAGCGGGAGACGTCCGCCCTCTCTCCTGGAGGCGGAGCGGGAGACGTCCGCCCTCTCTCCTGGAGCGGAGCGGGAGACGTCCGCCCTCTCTCCTGGAGGCGGAGCGGGAGACGTCCGCCCTCTCTCCTGGAGGCGGAGCGGGAGACGTCCGCCCTCTCTCCTGGAGGCGGAGCGGGAGACGTCCGCCCTCTCTCCTGGAGGCGGAGCGGGAGACGTCCGCCCTCTCTCCTGGAGGCGGAGCGGGAGACGTCCGCCCTCTCTCCTGGAGCGGAGCGGGAGACGTCCGCCCTCTCTCCTGGAGGCGGAGCGGGAGACGTCCGCCCTCTCTCCTGGAGGCGGAGCGGGAGACGTCCGCCCTCTCTCCTGGAGGCGGAGCGGGAGACGTCCGCCCTCTCTCCTGGAGGCGGAGCGGGAGACGTCCGCCCTCTCTCCTGGAGGCGGAGCGGGAGACGTCCGCCCTCTCTCCTGGAGGCGGAGCGGGAGACGTCCGCCCTCTCTCCTGGAGGCGGAGCGGGAGACGTCCGCCCTCTCTCCTGGAGGCGGAGCGGGAGACGTCCGCCCTCTCTCCTGGAGGCGGAGCGGGAGACGTCCGCCCTCTCTCCTGGAGGCGGAGCGGGAGACGTCCGCCCTCTCTCCTGGAGGCGGAGCGGGAGACGTCCGCCTCTCTCCTGGAGGCGGAGCGGGAGACGTCCGCCCCTCCTGAGCGGAGGAGGTCCGCCCTCTGGAGGCGGAGCGGGAGACGTCCGCCCTCTCTCCTGGAGGCGGAGCGGGAGACGTCCGCCCTCTCTCCTGGAGGCGGAGCGGGAGACGTCCGCCCTCTCTCCTGGAGGCGGAGCGGGAGACGTCCGCCCTCTCTCCTGGAGGCGGAGCGGGAGACGTCCGCCCTCTCTCCTGGAGGCGGAGCGGGAGACGTCCGCCCTCTCTCCTGGAGGCGGAGCGGGAGACGTCCGCCCTCTCTCCTGGAGGCGGAGCGGGAGACGTCCGCCCTCTCTCCTGGAGGCGGAGCGGGAGACGTCCGCCCTCTCTCCTGGAGGCGGAGCGGGAGACGTCCGCCCTCTCTCCTGGAGGCGGAGCGGGAGACGTCCGCCCTCTCTCCTGGAGGCGGAGCGGGAGACGTCCGCCCTCTCTCCTGGAGGCGGAGCGGGAGACGTCCGCCCTCTCTCCTGGAGGCGGAGCGGGAGACGTCCGCCCTCTCTCCTGGAGGCGGAGCGGGAGACGTCCGCCCTCTCTCCTGGAGGCGGAGCGGGAGACGTCCGCCCTCTCTCCTGGAGGCGGAGCGGGAGACGTCCGCCCTCTCTCCTGGAGGCGGAGCGGGAGACGTCCGCCCTCTCTCCTGGAGGCGGAGCGGGAGACGTCCGCCCTCTCTCCTGGAGGCGGAGCGGGAGACGTCCGCCCTCTCTCCTGGAGGCGGAGCGGGAGACGTCCGCCCTCTCTCCTGGAGGCGGAGCGGGAGACGTCCGCCCTCTCCTGGAGGCGGAGCGGGAGACGTCCGCCCTCTCTCCTGGAGGCGGAGCGGGAGACGTCCGCCCTCTCTCCTGGAGGCGGAGCGGGAGACGTCCGCCCTCTCTCCTGGAGGCGGAGCGGGAGACGTCCGCCCTCTCTCCTGGAGGCGGAGCGGGAGACGTCCGCCCTCTCTCCTGGAGGCGGAGCGGGAGGCGTCCGCCCTCTCTCCTGGAGGCGGAGCGGGAGGCGTCCGCCCTCTCTCCTGGAGGCGGAGCGGGAGGCGTCCGCCCTCTCTCCTGGAGGCGGAGCGGGAGGCGTCCGCCCTCTCTCCTGGAGGCGGAGCGGGAGGCGTCCGCCCTCTCTCCTGGAGGCGGAGCGGGAGGCGTCCGCCCTCTCTCCTGGAGGCGGAGCGGGAGGCGTCCGCCCTCTCTCCTGGAGGCGGAGCGGGAGGCGTCCGCCCTCTCTCCTGGAGGCGGAGCGGGAGGCGTCCGCCCTCTCTCCTGGAGGCGGAGCGGGAGGCGTCCGCCCTCTCTCCTGGAGGCGGAGCGGGAGGCGTCCGCCCTCTCTCCTGGAGGCGGAGCGGGAGGCGTCCGCCCTCTCTCCTGGAGGCGGAGCGGGAGGCGTCCGCCCTCTCTCCTGGAGGCGGAGCGGGAGGCGTCCGCCCTCTCTCCTGGAGGCGGAGCGGGAGGCGTCCGCCCTCTCTCCTGGAGGCGGAGCGGGAGGCGTCCGCCCTCTCTCCTGGAGGCGGAGCGGGAGGCGTCCGCCCTCTCTCCTGGAGGCGGAGCGGGAGGCGTCCGCCCTCTCTCCTGGAGGCGGAGCGGGAGGCGTCCGCCCTCTCTCCTGGAGGCGGAGCGGGAGGCGTCCGCCCTCTCTCCTGGAGGCGGAGCGGGAGGCGTCCGCCCTCTCTCCTGGAGGCGGAGCGGGAGGCGTCCGCCCTCTCTCCTGGAGGCGGAGCGGGAGGCGTCCGCCCTCTCTCCTGGAGGCGGAGCGGGAGGCGTCCGCCCTCTCTCCTGGAGGCGGAGCGGGAGGCGTCCGCCCTCTCTCCTGGAGGCGGAGCGGGAGGCGTCCGCCCTCTCTCCTGGAGGCGGAGCGGGAGGCGTCCGCCCTCTCTCTCCTGGAGGCGGAGCGGGAGGCGTCCGCCCTCTCTCCTGGAGGCGGAGCGGGGAGGCGTCCGCCCTCTCTCCTGGAGGCGGAGCGGAGGCGCTCCGCCCTCTCTCCTGGAGGCGGAGCGGGAGGCGTCCGCCCTCTCTCCTGGAGGCGGAGCGGGAGGCGTCCGCCCTCTCTCCTGGAGGCGGAGCGGGAGGCGTCCGCCCTCTCTCCTGGAGGCGGAGCGGGAGGCTTCGTCCTCTCCTCTCCTGGAGGCGGAGCGGGAGGCGTCCGCCCTCCGTCCTGGAGCGGGAGGCGTCCGCCCTCTCTCCTGGAGACGGAGCGGGAGGCGTCCGCCCTCTCTCCTGGAGACGGAGCGGGAGGCGTCCGCCCTCTCTCCTGGAGACGGAGCGGGAGGCGTCCGCCCTCTCTCCTGGAGACGGAGCGGGAGGCGTCCGCCCGCTCTCCTGGAGACGGAGCGGGAGGCGTCCGCCCGCTCTCCTGGAGACGGAGCGGGAGGCGTCCGCCCTCTCTCCTGGAGACGGAGCGGGAGGCGTCCGCCCTCTCTCCTGGAGACGGAGCGGGAGGCGTCCGCCCTCTCTCCTGGAGACGGAGCGGGAGGCGTCCGCCCTCTCTCCTGGAGACAGTGCTTGGCGGAGATTACATTTTTATTAGTGATTAGACCTTTAGTCCAGACTTTTTCTTTATCTCTGTTTTTAGAGCTTGTTCACACATTGTGTATTTGTCCTGGTGTCCCCACATACATGTATGTATGTGCACATACCCTTATTGATGAAGGGGCATGCTGGAGTGAGACGCTTCTGATCCATTAGGGGGCGCGTGTCTTCGGAGCGTGGGATAAGTGGCGTGTACCGTGTATATAAAGGGAACATTTAAACAACAGAATATACCGTAACTGCCAAGTAAATCAAACTTCTGTGAAATCAAACTGTCCACTTAGGAAGCAAACCTGATTTGACAATTTCACATGCTGTTGTGCAAATGTAATAGACAACAGATGGAAATTGTTGGCAGTTATCAAGACACACTCAATAAAGGAGTGGTTCTGCAGGTGGGGACCACAGACCACATCTCAGTACCAATGCTTTCTGGCTGATGTTTTGGTCACTTTTGAAAGTTGGTTGTGCTTTCACACTCGTGGTAGCATGAGACGAACTCTACAACCCCACAAGTGGCTCAGGTAGTGCAGCTCATCCAGGATGGCACATTAATGCGAGCTGTTTCAAGAAGGTTTGCTGTGTCTGTCAGTGTAGGGGTTCCAGAGGCTGGAGGTGCTACCAGGAGACAGGCCAGTACACCAGGAGACGTGGATGGGGACGTAGGAGGGCAACAACCCAGGAACAGGACTGCTACCTCCGCCTTTGTGAAGGAGGAACAGGAGAAGCACTGCCAGATCCCTGCAAAATGACCTCCAGCAGGCCACAAATGTGCATGTGTCTGCACAAATGGTTAGAAACCGACTCCATGAGGATGGTCTGAGTGCCTGACGTCCACAGATGGGGGTTGTGCTCACAGCCCAACACCGTGCAGGATGCTTGGCATTTGCCACAGAACACCAGGATTGGCAAATTCGCCACTGGCACCCTGTGCTCTTCACAGATGAAAGCAGGTTCACACTGAGCACATGTGACAGAGTCTGGAGACGCCGTGGAGAGCGATCTGCCTATAACATCCTTCAGCATGACCCGGTTTGGCAGTGGGTCAGTAATGGTGTGGGGTGACATTTCTCTGGAGGGCCGCACAGCCCTCCATGTGCTCGCCAGAGGTAGCCTGACTGTCATTAGGTACTAGATGAGATCCTCAGACCCCTTGTGAGACCAAATGCTGGTGCAGTTGGCCCTGGATTCCTCCTAATGCAGGACAATGCCAGACCTCATGTGGCTGGAGTGTGTCAGCAGTTCCTGCAAGATGAAGGCATTGAAGCTATGGACTGGCCCACCCGTTCCCCAGACCTGAATCCGATTGAGCACATCTGGGACATCATGTCTAGCTCCAACCACCAACGTCACGTTGCACCACAGACTGTCCCGGAGTTGGCGGATGTTTCACTCCAGGTCTGGAAGGAGATCCTTCAGGAGAGACCATCTGCCGTCTCATCAGGAGCATGCCCAGGCTTTGTAGGGAGGTCATACAGGCACGTGGAGGCCACACACACTACTGACCATCATTTCCTTGTCTTGAGTCTTTTCCACTGAAGTTGGATCAGCCTGTAATTTGATTTTCCACTTTGATTTTGAGTATCATTCCAAATCCAGACCTCCATGGGATATTAATTTTGATTTACATTGATCATTTTTATGTTTTATTGCTCTCAACACATTCCACTATATAATGAATAAAGATTTACAACTGGAATATTTTGGGATTTTAGTGTTCCCTTTATTTTTTTGAGCAGTGTACTTATAATTTTAGCTCAGACTTGACTGACACCAAAATTTACGACTTTTGAAAGCTTTATTTTGCAAAACTACTGTAATAAAGGCTGTGATAAATTGGGCTTTTAATGTGTGCACGTACCTTTTAAGATATCTTCCTTTAGATATTTTTGGAGAATCTTGTAAACTTTGTTGTGCAATTCCCCTGTTATTTCCACCTGGAGATAAAAGACAATGACAATGTCTGCCATCCTCCAATACTGAGACAGTTGATGAAAAGTCACCACCTCTGTATAGTTCAATGAAAAGTAGTGATGCTCTGCCCCAGCACTCCTCTACGCCATTGGTGTCCTCCTCTAGATGGCGCCACTCTGTGGTTGTAAAGTAGTGCGTTCTCCTTCCATTTCACACATCTGTCACCTGCTTAATGAAGGACATGGATCCACCAGTATGTCAAGTAAATCCAGAGTACAGTATTTTATTAGATATATTCATGAGCAGAGCATAAAACGACGGCTCAACATTAAAAATGATAGCTGACACTTTTACTTCAACACTTTGGAATCGACCACCATGTCACCCGCTGATCTGTAAGCCCAACCAGGATTTTGACCCACAACATAGACTTCTTTGGCCCATGACTGTGTTGTGGGCAGAATCTTGGGGTAGGTCGATAGAACTGAAAGTGACATTTACTGATTCTAACACTTAAAACTCATGTTATCTTTTTTTTTTTGTGAATAAATTCAGTAAATTCCTCTGGTTTTGGATCTGTACTGCGTCCTTTACTGCAGGTGTCCATGGCTGGATGTGTGTGACAGGAGAACTGACTGTTCCATGAGTGCAGAGTGGCGCCATCTGGAGGAGAACACCAGTGACATCCGGGACCGTTGGACAGAACGGAGACTATTTGACATTTGCACCTCTACCCCCTGCAGTGTATAGGGAGGCGAGTGATCATATCCCGACTTTTCATGTACTGATTGTGTCTGAGTGTTGGCTCTCTGTGCTGTCTTCGTTTTTTATTTAGCGTCTTATTTGATCCTAGGACTCCTCTCATAGTTTTGTAGTAACTGCACTGTGATACCAGGATCAATGTGGTACA
Source organism: Oophaga sylvatica (assembly GCA_033576555.1). Lineage (NCBI taxonomy): Eukaryota > Metazoa > Chordata > Amphibia > Anura > Dendrobatidae > Oophaga > Oophaga sylvatica. Next base: position 137,316,727 of record JARQOD010000005.1, on the reverse strand, counting down.
GGACATATAACTGTTTACATCCTCCTGGAGATGTGTGAATACGTTTCTAGATGTTACTATGGCTCTTGTCAGTGAGCCATGTGCTTCTGCCCTCTGACACCGTCCTGTCAGTGTGCTAGCACCATTGGATGCCAGTCTAAACGCGCCATCCCTATAAACAGTTGGTGTAGATCTTCACATGTTGTGAGGAACATCTACGATACTTACAGTTCCAGGTTTTATTTGAGGTCGATAGCCATTTTACGGTCTACCCATTCTTTAAGCCCGGCTTACTTTTAAGTGTCCAATTTAGATTTTATCCGAACTGACTGTGGGTGGCATCTCTGTTCGGTAAATGTTTCATATGGAGCCATCTACAGTAAGAATACAGACACCAGTCAGCCATTACATTGAAGCCTAATATTGTGTAGATCTTTTGGTGACATCCCAACGGCTCTGACATATATTAAGGAATGGACTCTGCAATCACTTTTGAACGCGCCTTACTGTATGTGGTGCCTAGATTTTAGGAGCAAATCCTCTAAATCCTGTAAAGACCAACGTGTCAAAGTGGGGTGTATTAATCTTGGACTTGTTTGTCCAGCACATCCCACAGATACCTGATCGGATTGAGATCTGGGGACTTTCGTCAAGTCCTTATCTTGTTCCTTCAACCATTCCCAAATAATTTTCCAAATTCAGAAGGACATATTGTCATGCGATAGAAGTGATGGGAAAGAAAACCTGACTTGTCAGACCACAGCATCTTCTCCCATTGCTCTATGGTCCATTCTGATGCTCATTGTAGATGCTTCCATGGTAGCCGGTCAGTCTGCAGCAAGGTGTGATGCCCTGCGTGATCGGACATTTCAATCATAACCAGCATTTAGTGTAAAAGTAGGTCTTCTGTAGGATAGGACCAGATAGTCTAGCCATCATCCTGCATGCTCATCAATGTGCCGTGGGAACGTATTAACCTTTTACCAGGTCACTGGTTGTCCTTCATTGTAATGGTTTTGGTAGATCCTAACCACTGCAAAGAGGAAACTACAAAAGACCCTCCGTTTTAGAGATTCTCTGACCCAGTCATCTAGTTAACACAACATGGCACTTGTCAGGGTCGCTCAATTCCTTATATTTCCCACCAAGATAAAGGCTCCTAACACATCAACCTCAAGAAGTGACTATTCATTAGCTGCTCAGTATGTCCCACCCCTTGATAGGTACCTTTGTAACTAGATAGCCAATGTCATTTCCTTCCGTCATTGGTTTCTACATTCTGGCTAGTGATATGGAGAGATGTCACTTGAAAATAATGATACTGCGAGCTGAGAAGATGACCATTTTCCTTGATGATAGTTTTGATGGAAAATGACCGTCCCCGGTACAGGGCAGTTTCAGTTTTTGACACCAGAGATTTTTTACACTAAATCCAGCCTGTGTTATTGGACTAGACGAGAACGGTGCTCAGATCCTACTGATAAGGAGATTTCGCATGTTGGCTTATCTAAGGATGGATTTACACCAATTAACTGAGAAGCTAATAAGCTGTAAATGAAGAAGCCAATTCCACAACTGCAGGAGCCCGATGTCGTATCGTACCTGGCAGCATAAGTTCTGCTGACCAATGGAAAATATCACAAGGTAAAGGCTGTACCCTACGTATGGGGAGATCCGTGACCGCTGATAGCTGATTTGTGGCCTCCACACTCCTTATGGACTTCTCTCTGTAGCGGGATCACTGGATCACATTTCTGGTCACTACCTGAGGAATAAATATGTTTTGGGCCGGGAATTACACGAGCGGCTTTTGATACAGTTTGTTTTCCAGCTAAATCCATGTAGGTGCAATCATGATTGTGTATTTTCTGTATCTACATGTCTAGAATAATAAAACAAATGGCAAAAAATAACAAATATCTCTTTAGTAAGGCAAAACAGACCCTGAGAGGTCATGAAACAATTAGCCTTTTCTGCTAAAATCACAGTGCCCTCCTAGCTTGTGTACGCACACAATATAAACTGCTGGGAGCTGGTTATTTGTGTGGTTCAGCCCTCCCCCTCTTTCTTCTGCCCCTTCTCCCTTCTTTCGCCTAAAATCAAACTGGACGTTCCTGCCTGTCTTTTCATGTGGTGGAAGAACTTCATACATCTGTAAGGAGCGATCTTTCCGGACTACTTGGGTCCTCATCAGGCATGGTAAAACAAAATATATAAAGATGCACATATAGGGCCCGATTCAGCAAAGCTTTTACTGTAGTATTGTTGCATAAAGAGCTGTGAAAAGATGCAAAATTGTGTCACTACTCAAGTAAAAATAATGTGTTCTTTTTGGCTTTGCAATTTTCACACAGCTTTGACAAAGTGGGCGACTCTGGAGCAGGACAGGGGAGTGGCAACTGCCACTCAAAAATTCATGTTAAGCAGCAGCATTAGCTACACCACTAATCTTACTCCAGCAAATACTGGAGTAAGATTTGTGGCTATGCGCACACGGTTCTCTTCTGACACTCCCAATTTAAGAAGAGGTGTGCTACTCTTCATGAATCTGGAGTGTCTGACTCCAGCACGACATGTGTCGTGTCCATAATTATACAAGCATATATCTTTTATTTCAGCTATTTTGTTATACCGTGCCTCATGAGGAGACCTAAGCAGTATAGAAAGCTCACTGTGTAACATCACTTATTTTTGTTAGCCATTAAAAGCTATCATAACTAAAAGATTCTCATGATAACCCGGGCCCAGGGACTCTTTCGCTGGTCCTTACGCTAGGGACGCTCTAACTATCCCTTCTCCTCAGGTTACTTCTGATGGTGAAGATGCTGGGGCCACATACCTTGCTGAACTTCTGAATCGGCCCTTATCTGTCCCCTCTCCCACCCAGGGAAGTGGGGAGGAATAGTGTATATACATACACAAATCATACAAAATATGCACTCACAGACAGAGGGAAACCCCGGAACGATAAGGAAGGTAAACAAAATAAGAGAGAATATGCACACAGCTAAAACGCCAATCAACAATCACAGAGCAATTCTCCAAAATGCCTTTACCAACACCGAATCATCACCAGGTAGTACAGTCATGGCCAAAAGTTTTGAGAATGACACAAATATTAATTTTTACAAAGTCTACTGCTTCACTTTTTCTAATGGCGATTTGCATATTCTCCAGAATGTTATAAAGGGTGATCAGCTTAACAGCAATTACTTGCAAAGTCAATATTTGGCTAGAAAATGAACTTTATCCCCCAAAACACATTTCAACATTATTGCAACCCTGCCTTAAAAGGACCAGCTAACCTCTTTTCAGTGATTGCTCCATTAACACAGGTGTGGGTGTTGATGAGGACATGGCTGGAGATCAATCTGTCATGATTAAGTAAGAATGACACCACTGGACACTTTAAAAGGAGGCTGGTGCTTGGCATCATTGTTTCTCTTCTGTTAACCATAGTTATCTCTAAAGAAACACGTGCAGTCATCATTGCAATGCACAAAAATGGCCTAACAGGGAAGAGTATCGCAGCTAGAAAGATTGCACCTCAGTCAACAATCTATCGCATCATCAAGAACTTCAAGGAGAGAGGTTCCATTGTTGCCAAAAAGGCTCCAGGGCACCCAAGAAAGACCAGCAAGCGCCAGGACCGTCTCTTAAAAGTGTTTCAGCTGCGGATCAGGCTACCAGCAGTGCAGAGCTTGCTCAGGAATGGCAGCAGGCAGGTGTGAGTGCATCTGCACGCACTGTGAGGCGGAGACTCTTGGAGCAAGGCCTGGTCTCAAGGAGGGCAGCAAAGAAGCCACTTCTTCTCCAGAAAAAACATCATGGACAGACTGATATTCTGCAAAAGGTACAGGCAGTGGACTGCTGAGGACTGGGGTAAAGTTGTTTTCTCTGATGAATCCCCTTTTCGATTGTTTGGGACATCAGGAAAACGCCTCATTCGGAGAAGACAAGGTGAGCGCTACCACCAGTCTTGTCTCATGCCAACTGTTAAGCATCCTGAAACCATTCATGTGTGGGGTTGCTTCTCAGCCAAGGGAATCGGCTCTCTCACAGTCTTGCCTAAAAACACAGCCATGAATAAAGAATGGTACCAGAATGTCCTCCAAGAGCAACTTCTCCCAACCCTCCAAAAGCAGTTTGGCGATCAACAATGCCTTTTCCAGCATGATGGAGCACCTTGCCATAAAGCAAAGGTGATAACTAAATGGCTCAGGGAACAAAACATAGAGATTTTGGGTCCATGGCCTGGAAACTCCCCAGATCTTAATCCCATTGAGAACTTGTGGTCAATCATCAAGAGACGGGTGGACAAACAAAAACCTAAAAATTCTGACAAAATGAAAGCATTGATTGTGCAAGAATGGACTGCTATCAGTCAGGATTTGGTCCAGAAGTTGATTCAGAGCATGCCAGGGAGAATTGCAGAGGTCCTGAAGAAGAAGGGTCAACACTGCAAATATTGACTTGCTGCATTAACTCATTCTAACTGTCAATATAAGCTTTTGTTACTGATATGTTTGCAATTATATTTCTGTCTGTGATAAAAACATCTGTCAAACACACATAAAAACCAGAGGGCAGCAGATCATGTGAAAATATAATATTTGTGTCATTCTCAAAACTTTTGGCCATGACTGTACAAGACTAAAGGCCCCGTCTCACATAGCGAGATCGCTAGCGACCTCAGCAACGATCTCGCTATGTCTGACACGTACCAGCGATCAGGCCCCTGCTGTGCATCGCTGGTCGTGTCAGAAATGCCTGGACTTTTTTTTATCGCTGGTCTCCCGCTGGCCAGCACGCATCGCTGCGTGTGGCAGGCAGGAGACCAACGGATCAGCTAGTAACCAAGGTACACATCGGGTTTCCAGGCGCGGGGCTGTGCCTGGAAACCCGATGTGTACGTTGGATACCAGCGCGCTGCTGCCGGGGAGCTGGTAACCAAGGTACACATCGGGTTCCAGGCACCGCGCAGCGCCTAGAAACCCGAAGTGTACCTTGGTTACCAGCTCCCTGCATCAGCGGCTGGTATCCAACGTACACTGTGGATTACTAAGCGGCGTTAACCGCAGTGTCGCTGTCCTGATCACTGCCTGAGCTGCCTGTTTGGCAGCTTAGCAGCGATCATGTAGTGACACACCAGCGATCCTGACAAGTGCATATCATTGTCGGGGTCGCTGGTGCGTCGCTATGTGAGACGGAGCCCTTAACACTGGCAACCTAGATTTCCAGAGACAGGTGTCTATATAGGAAAGGGGAGTGGCCAATACTGAACAGCTGAGATAATCTAAGCAGGAAAGCTCTAAGCTGAGCAGTTTAACCCCTGCACTGCTAACAGAAACCTGTGCCATTTAATATTTTAATATGAATGTGAAGTGCTTCTGGTCAATGTGTTTGTGGAAACAGACCCTGCGTGAGAATTGTTTGGTATCAAAACTTTTTTCCTTTATACTTTGTGACTTCTATTGCTATCTGAGAAACTATAGTTCCCAAAGCGCCATTTGTCATCTACCCGCTGCCTGTACTTTCCCTGTCCTCTCCTCTGCTCCACCATGGGTGCTACCCTTCTAAAATCTCCTCTGCTATTAAAAGAACCATGGTAGAAAAACCCGAAACCCTATTGTTTTCATATTTTATTAAAATGGAAATCTGCTCTGCCCTACTGCCCAGGAACTTCAGCTCTTTCTCATAAAAATGTTTTCATTTGTTGTTCAGCTGTTGGCTTTTGCATATTCTCGGCTACTGCTGTAACACAGTGGAGCGGTCCTCGGAGAACGCAGGCAAGCGGCTTTGTACTGGGACTTACAGCTGTCCTTGCCCTGCATGGCCGCCCTGTGCATGTGTGGTTCAGGGACAGCGAGCGCTGACAATAAAACAGGGCTTAACTGCGCATGCTGTACCGCCGAAACAAAACTACCGGGGCAGGTGTCTGGTAGCAATGGAAGTATGACAACCTCTTAACAAAAGTTATTTGGGGAAAAATGAAAGGGAATCAATCGGTCACCTATTTTTAGCATTACAGAATGCTGTAGATAAGCCCCTGATGGCGGTGGCTGCAGCTTATATACGAAAAATGGGGTGACAGATTCCCTTTAATATAAGGCCGGATTCATACATCAGGGTCTGATTTTCATTAACATTGCTTTATTCGATTTTTCGTCGGTGTATCAGTTTGTACCATTAGTGATTTTTCTGTCAGGGAAAAATAAATAAATTGCGAAGCTTCTCTAATCCATTACAATGTTAAAGGGAATCTGTCAGCAGGTTTTGCTATGTAATCTGAGAGCCGCATAATATAGGGGCACAGAGACTGATCCAAGGATGTGTCACTTGCTCAGCAGCTTACTGTATTGTGTGTTTTATCACCAGGAGATTATCACTGCGGGACTAAAGCCCCCGTCTCACATAGCGATCTCGCTGCTGAGTCACCAATTTTGTGACGCAGCAGCGAGCTCCCCAGCGATATCGCTGTGTGTGACATTTAGCGACGATCAGCCCCCCTGCCAGGTATCGCTTATCGTCGCTGAAAGGCCAGAACATTTTTTTGATCGCTGGTCTCCCGCTGACTGGCACGCATCGCTGCGTGTGACAGGCGGGAGACCAGCGATCCGCTGGTAACCAAGGTACACAGCGGGTTTCCAGGTGCGGGGCTGTGCCTAGAAACCCGCTGTGTACCTTGGATACCCGCTCCCTGAAGCAGGGAGCTGGTAACCAAGGTACACAGCGGGTTTCCAGGCACCGCGCAGCGCCTGGAAACCCGATGTGTACCTTGGTTACCAGCTCCCTGCATCAGGGCGCTGGTATCCAAGGTACACTGCGGGTAACTAGGCGATGTTTCCCGCAGTGTCGCTTGTACTGATCGCTGCCTGAGCTGCCTGTTTGGCAGCTCAGCAGCGATAATTTAGCGATACACCAGCGATCCTGATCATTGTCGGGATCGCTGGTGTATCTGTGTGACCCAGCTGCGCTTGGTGCCACATGTACCCAGGAGGATGCACAGAAAGGTAATTCACAATCACCCAATATTCATTCACACTTCACATTTCCCTATAGTGCCACCAGAGGGAGCCCTGTAGAGTATATAAGGGTGTGGAGAGACGCAGCAGTAGACATTTTGAGACATTCCAGCCAGTCTGAGCCAGTGTTGATTTCCTGTCAGAGCAGAGCTCAGAGCAGACGAGATTCCTGTCAGATGAGACAGAAACAGAGAGACAAACTGATACCTCAGAACGTGCTGACTGTTAGTTCCCTAGGGAAGTGGAAAGTGACTCTCGGAGTGTGCACAGATCAGTCTGACGGAAGGTCCTGATAGCTGCTTTGGACAGAGCCTAAGAAAGAAGTGAAGGAAGGGGAACTGCAGTACTTGTAACATCGAGCAAACTGAGGACTGTTAGAGAGCGGTGAAGAGAAGGAAGCTGACACCTACTGTTGCCTGTGCTTATGTTAAAGGTGTGAGTAGGGCGACAGGCGAGTGGACAAAGAGAGAGAGTGACTGAGGAGAAATAGCAACGATAGCTGACCTCCACTCTGCACAACCGGACACCGGGTCCGAGCTTGCTAGAACCTTCACGGCTAGTGGGAGAAACCGGAGACCCTGCTGGACTTCAGGTCCAGAGGGGCCCTTCAGTGCTGATACGTAACCAGGGTCAGGAAGAACAGGAGTCAGGCCTGATCAGCCATAGAGGACTTAGTTCTGTCCAAAAGAAGGCTCCACCACAATGTCAGCCGGGCGTAGCTGTTCTACACGGAGTTAAACTTAGCTTCATGCAAGTTAGAAACTCACACACATCAAGAAGTAAGGAGGCCTTAAACCTACTCAGTGATTACTGGACGTGCATCCTCCACCCTGAGCAGCCTCCCGGGACGTGCCTGCAAATATCACCAGTAAAGGTATGGAAAGAGACTGACTTGTGTGTGTCTGCCTTATTGCCTGCACCCCTGCACCGCCATATACCTCGAGGGATCAGTCTTACCTGTGGAAGACTTAACACCTTGCTGCCCAGTTACAACCCCTCAGAGGATTCACCCTGCAGCGCTGGTCACCCTGATCAGAAACCACAGGTGGCGTCACGAACATTTCTAAATCCCCTGTAAATATCCCCCTTTGAATGAGCGCCCAGGGCAACGGACCGAGCTGTGCTACCCGTGACCTCTCCCCCATTGAAGTGAACGGGCTCGGTGCCGAGTACCCCATAAGCCCTGGTACGTGCGACTCATCTTGCTATGTGAGACCCAGGCTTAAGTGTTACATTCAAACCTGTCCAGCTAATCGGCGTAACCCTGCCTCCACCACCGATTGGTAGCTTGCTGCCAATCACAGGTGTGGGCGGGGTTATGCACAAATTAGGATTCTGATCAGTGCCTAATCTGTAGCAGAAAAAAACAGGAATTCTGTCAAAACTACACCAAGCAGGCCAGAAAGTGATACATTGCTGGAATCAGGCTCTCTGCCTCTACATCATGCTGCTCTCAGACTACATAGCAAAAACCTGCTGACAGATTCCCTTTAATAACTAACTGCTCTGGAATTGGTGTCAGTGCTGATTTTTTTTTTCACTGACATATAGACTTGGTAATTTTTATCTGTGACTCATAAACTTTCATATGGGAACACCCATTCTTTAGGGTATGTGCACATGACATTTTAGGCTATGTTCACATGTTGCATTTTTGCTGCTTTTTTTTTTCCGCAGGTAAAATCTGCTCTTGGCTGTAAAGAAGCTTCTCACAAAAATAATTTTTTTCTGCTTTTTTTTTGCTGTTTCCTGTGTAGGTTAATGAAGTTTAGTGGCACAAAAAAGCATGATTCACCTTCCAAATGCAGAAAAAACTGATACCTGCGTTTTTTGCACTTGCCCAGTATTTCCTATGGGTAAAAAAAACACTGAAAGAAGTGTCATGCTGCAGTTTTCCAAATCTGTCAGGAAAAAAAAACAATGTGTGTGCATGAGATTTCTGGATCCTCAGTGTTTGAAGCAAAAAACGTTTTAGGAAAATGCTGGAGCGTTTTTTCCTGTAGCGTCTTCATTGACGTCTTTTTGGATGTCTTTCAAGCGGGAACTGCCTGTGAAATGGTCAGGTCACTTCTTTTACTGCTTCTTAGCTAGCGAAGTCTGAAATGATTAAATACAGACTGAATATATGGACGGCAGGTCGCTGTGACATTGCAGGTGTAGGTTCGCTGTTTTTAGCATTTTTTTAAGTGCTTTCTCAGATGGACTCTGCTTGATAACTGCGATGTGCACTTACCATTTACATATAATGCCCACTGTGCCATCAGGTATATTTTGGAATGCCCTTTTCTTCCTATAAATATTAGGAAATCCTTTGTAAATGGTAGACAAGCTGCTGCTTTGCTCTAACTGGCCTGACATTTTATATGAATCTCTTCTACATTAGTCATTTCTTCCACAGTAATAAATTCAGTTTGTATTTTATAGAAGTTCTTTAAAATAAAATCCCGCATTATCCAATGTCCGCCCCTCCTGTACACTGGCCGGCCCGTTCTGCACATCCTCTGTTGTTAGTCGGGGTTTGGGCCACGCAGGAATGTGGGCGATTCGTGCCGTCAGCGGGGTAATATGGAAGAGAGTCTAAAGGGCTTAAATGAGATTTGCGCACAGTGCAGACTAAGGCACAGAACATGTCAATGACAAGGTAATGACCTAACAATAAAGACCCAGGTATCCACCATGTCTGACTATGGCGTTCTCTCTCTTGGATGTGGGGAAGGTAAATGTGTTTATTGCTGGTGGCCGTATTCACCTGTATTGTAGATCATCCTCGGACAGAGCAGATGCTGACACAAGGTAACAGGCAGGGCTGGATTTGGATACTGGAACAGGCAGTATGGACTCTGGATCACTAACCTGGACTGACACAATTACAGGTTCTAGTACTGATGGAACTGTTACAGTTTGGGTACCGCCGGTGCGGCTTCAGGATTCAGGCACCGTGGAGCGACTTCAGGATTCAGGCACCCTGGAGCGACTTCAGGATTCAGGCACCCGTGGAGCGACTTGAGGAATCAGGCATCCGTGGAGCGACTTCAGGATTCTGGCACCCGTGGAGCGACTTCAGATCAGGCACCTGTGGAGCGACTTCAGGATTCTGGCACCCGTGGAGCGACTTCAGGATTCAGGCACCCGTGGAGCGACTTCAGGATTCAGGCACCCGTGGAGCGACTTCAGGATTCAGGCACCCGTGGAGCGACTTCAGGATTCAGGCACCGTGGAGCGACTTCAGTATTCAGGTACCCTGGAGTGACTTCAGGATTCAGGTACCCCTGGAGCGACTTCAGGATTCAGGTACCCCTGGAGCGACTTCAGGATTCAGGCACCCGTGGAGCGACTTCAGGATTCAGGCACCCGTGGAGCGACTTCAGGATTCAGGCACCCGTGGAGCGACTTCAGGATTCAGGCACCCGTGGAGCGACTTCAGGATTCAGGCACCCGTGGAGCGACTTCAGGATTCAGGCACCCGTGGAGCGACTTCAGGATTCAGGCACCTGTGGAGCGACTTCAGGATTCAGGCACCCGTGGAGCGACTTCAGGATTCAGGCACCCGTGGAGCGACTTCAGGATTCAGGCATCCGTGGAGCGACTTCAGGATTCAGGCACCCGTGGAGCGACTTCAGGATTCAGGCACCCGTGGAGCGACTTCAGGATTCAGGCACCGCTGGTGCGGGTTCAGGTACTTCACAGATCACAGGGACTGGCTAGGGACAATACCACACAGGAAACTACAACAGGTTCGGGTTCAGACTCTGGCTACACAAGGACCAGGGGTTCAGGTCCAGGCCACAGAAGGGTACAGGGACCTGGAAACTCACTAGTTGCACCAACACTAACAAAGGAGAACATTGCTCAGGCTCCTCCCTACTGGGGAGGGTGCCCTTTATACTAAATGCCTCCCAGCTACTGGCTGGGGACATTTTCACAATGCGCACGCTGCCCATAAGAACAGGGGAGTGCGCACGCACTAAGCGTGCCGCTGGGAAACCTGTGCAGAGGAAGGAAGCAGGAGACACTGGGAGCTCACCGCGCGGGCAGGTGCTATGTCGGCGTCCCTGCTTGGACTATGCAGGGGCGCCGGCCCTAGTGTTACACCTTATATGTGCACTTCCTGACCTGAGGTCTTCTGTACGGCATAGAGAATATGCACACTTCTGCGCTGTTGCTATATATTGTACTGGAACTCCTTCCTCTTGGCCTCCATAGCGTCTCTTGACATTTCAGTAGGCGTCTTGTCAGTGCACCACTCATCCATTTTAGTCAGGTCAGATGGATGGGAAGGTTATATCGTCTGTATACAAACTTCCCTCTTGCAAGTAAGTAAAATACAGGCCACATATTCAACAGTGTGGTATCTCCGTCAGACACCTGATCTATCTGTGGTATCCCACAAAGTGGCCATTTGTATGGGATACCGGATATATAGTGTGTTGTCATATAAATGCTGTGAATGTTTATGGGGACTGGGCATTTTAAATACATTGTCAGACCTGCTGACAGGCAGCACTAAAAGGGTTTATTTTCTCCTCCCAGGCTTGATCTGGTGACCCAGCTCTGTTTTAAGATGTAAGTATCCAGAACTGGGTATTGGTGCTATGTGAATTCTTGTTAATGATGAGAATGTAAAATGATGATTTCTTCATGCAGTGTGCACCTTATATGATGACCGTGTATATTTAAAGGGAATCAGTCATGCAGAAAATGGTGTCTGATCAGCAGGCCGGTGTTATGGAGGAGGAGGAGTTGAACAAATTGTTATGAATTTTTGTGGGAATAGTTTCAGTAAAACTTATAGTCCAGTGGGCGGTCCTACTCAGTGACTGACAGTCCTTTCTATGACTGTGCATGCAGAAATAGCTGCTAATCACTTATAGGACCTTCTCCTAGACTCTAATACATACAAACTCTAGGGATTTCAGTGAATAAAATACAAGGCTGAGTTCACATGAGTGCATGTGGAGCTCCCGCCAGGGCGGTGGGGATACTCCGTACCAGGCCGCTTCTTAAAGGGGCAGTGTCACTGCAGCAGTGACCCGGTCTGTGTCCCTGGGCGTCCAATAAAAGGGGTATTTACAAGGGAATAAAGTTTAAAGTAAAGTGTTCGTGACGCCACCTGTGGTACTTGGCAATAAAAGATGTTAGCCGGCGCTGCAGATGCAGTCCTCTGGGACAGTTGGTAAAGCTCCCCACAGGTGGAGCTAAGTCCCAGTGCAGAGGTAATATAAAATAGATGGTAACGATGGCAAGGGATGTTGCAGTGCTGAGTGAGTGTTGCAGGAAGACCTTGAGAGGCGCAGTTTCCAAAGCTTTACTCATGGTTCTTGTATACACAGATGCCCGCGTGGTGCCGTGTCCTCCAGGTGAGGGGTCCAGCAAATTCCCCGGTAGATTGGGATACACCTTTCCAGGACTCCCTTTAATATGTTCCTTTCTCGGCCGTCTCACTGTGCTCATTTTCCACCTTTCGTTCCTGTCCAGCACCTCACAGTCAGTGTCCCAAGCCAGTAGCCGCGGACCTTGTCGGGTGATGTCCTCTCTGCGTCCCCTTGCTCCCCTTATGGCTACCTTTTCGAGGAAGATAACTGTGGCTTGTAGCTGAAGCACCTAAAGGTGCCCCTGCCTCCGGCTTGCTAGCTGAGTCTTGAAGTTCACCACTAGGCTTGGGGGCCGGTACCCCACTGCGACCTGGTCCCTCCACTATTGGATCGGGCCCCACGGATGGACTACTCACTATACGTGTTCCTAGGACCCCTTCTATTTCAGCTTGAGCTCCCCTCACACACTCTGACTCTACAGTCTCGTTCCTGCTCTCTAAGCTTTACTCCCCTCCTTCTACTCTCTCCACCCACTCCCCAAAACCCCTCACTACCCTTCCTGGGATGAGACCATCCTACCTTAGTGTACGTCCAGGGTGCCCTGCTGCTATAGTCTGTGTTGGGTGCAGGTGTTAGTCATGGGTGGTGCTCCCTCCTTACCTCAGAGTGGGGTACCACACCTCTGGATGACGTGCAGTACCTCTTTGGTGACTGGACCCTCAGGGGCGCCACACATGCAAAATCATTTGTTTTATGTCCAGAAAAAAATGTTGATTTTTGCTTCATCTGTATTGTCATCCGTTTGTCCCTGATTGCACATCCACATGGTATCCATTTTTTTATATGAACAATTTACTAAAAAATAAAGGGCCAAATACAGTGTCCGATCTTTAATATTTGTAATGTATCCATGAAAAAACGAAACCCATACGTAATCTGCTTTTTACGCACCCATTGACTTGTAATGGGCGAGTCTGGAACAGAATATCCTTCAAAAGTGGCGCATGCTGCAGTTGTTTACATGCCGACCATTGGTCCGTGTGTAAAACCACCGTGTGAACTATCACATTGCATCACTCGCATTGGGCAGTGTGCTGTCTGTATGACACCAGTTTTGCATACGGACATTTAATACTTTGATCTAAATGAGCCCTATACTGAATTTTCTCCAACAAACTGATACATCATTCTGCACACAGATCGGGCGTCACATACAGTGTCACAGGCTCCTTTTAAATTCCTGCCTGGTCGGCTTTGTGCTCTTTTACTGCCATGTTGGATTTTAGTGTGGCGTTTTTATGATCTCTACAGTTAGGTTCAAAATACTCTCTGATGTGTAAGAAGAATGTCCACCCCAAAATGAATCTGGTCAAAGAACAGAGAAGCTGGGCAGATAAAATTGGGCATATACTTTAGATCTCACCCAACCTCTCCATAGGCATGCATGCTCACCTCCGGGGAGAGTGCATGTGTTTACAGTGGGGACCAAAGGGATTCAGGTTTGTAATTCAACATGCCAATTATTCTCTACCTCCAAATCATTTTTCATGGTTTTCCCTTACAATTTAGGTGGTCGGCTGGCTCAGTTTATATTAACTTGAAGATTATGAGCTCCTTTCATGATTTTTTTTTTTTTTTACTTACGAACCTATTGCCATTTTTCAGTCTTGTTGTGGACATCACAGAGAAGCCATAATGGTCACTTCATATAATCTTCGATACTGGTAATTCAGCATTACCCACCATAAAGCCAATTCAAAAGTGACAACCAATATGGCTTCATTACGAAAACAATCCAAAAAGTATAAAACTTGACTGAGCACATGTCTCCTGTGTCTTGCACTCGCTGACAATAATCTGGGCGTGTTCACCATGTCACTTGAAGGTTTCTTTGTGGAAATAGATTTTAGCTCTTAATTAAACAAGCTTTGTTTGCCTACAAGGTAACATTAGAATGGTGCGCCTCTGTCTGCGCTCTTTCTGCGCCTCTGTCTGCGCCTCTGTCTGCGCCTCTGTGAGTCCTGCGCCTTTGTCTGCGCCTCTGTGAGTCCTGCGCCTCGGTCTGCGCCTCTGTGAGTCCTGCGCCTCTGTGAGTCCTGCGCCTCGGTCTGCGCCTCTGTGAGTCCTGCGCCTCTGTGAGTCCTGCACCTCTGTCAGCACCTCTGTGAGTCATGCGCCTTTGTCTGCGCCTCTGTGAGTCCTGCGCCTTTGTCTGCGCCTCTGAGTCCTGCGCCTCGGTCTGCGCCTCTGTGAGTCCTGCGCAGGGTGGATTTGATTTAAATCAAACTGATTTAAATCACGATTTAAATCACGATTTAAATCACTAGTCAGTAAGGCTTGATATAAATCAGTGATTTAAATCAAAGTTTCTACCTAAACTAGTTCTTGCTACTTTAACATGCAAGTAGATGAAGATTTTTAGAATCACTTTTTATATTACTTTTTTCTCCCCAGTTTAATGGGTTAATCATTCATATTTGGACACCACTGTTCTGTTGTACTTAGGAAGGAGAAAAATAATCCTGACCTTAATAACAATTTAAATAGATTTATTCAACTGAAACAATAACAACATTACAGCATAAGTTATTTGCTTATGTCATACACTTGATCCAGCAGTTTCCCTGCAACATCAGCTCTGCTGGGTGGACTGTATCCTGGTCTCAGTGACTGAACCATATTAATGAAATGTGGGTTCTCAGTCAGACGGAAAGAAGAGTTCGTTGCATAAATAAACTGGGCAATTTTTTCATCAATCAACTCTTTTTCTAATCTGCTAGTTCTTATCACAAACGTATCTATGGTGGTTCCAGGAGGTAAAGGTTTTTTCTTCCTTTTGGGTGATGGTGTTATGTGGCTGTGGGTGTCTGATGATGATGATGCTGCTGCTAATGAAGCACTATCCTGGATGGATAACTCTGAAACTGTAGAACAGGATGATGGTGATCTTGGAGGTGGATAGTTTCCAGAATCCATGAAGAATTCCCCTAAACAAAAAAAGTCAATGCTGTTATTTTATTGTTTATACAATTTCTGCTTATTGTACACAACACAGCACTGCCCCAAAAGGAATATTTGTTTTTCTTCATAACTGTACCAAATGACAGAAACATGCAGTAATAATAAGAAATATAATTTTTCTCACACATGACAGTTCAGTCTTTAGAAATAGGATTCAATAAAAATGTTTACCAACCTGAAGATCCTGCCTGTTCAGAAGTGTTTCTTTGGTCATCTTCATCACCACACTTCTAATGATGTTGCCTCATTCGCGCCACCAGGCCTTGCATCTCTTTGTTGCATCGTTTGCATTTTGCACGCATGCCTGCCTTACCGATAGGCGAAGGAGCTTCATTAAAATATTCCCAAACTGGGTCTCTTTTACGGCCTGCTGCCATTATAAGGAAAGAATGTAATAAACCTCAGATCGTACACACAAACAGATCCAGACTTGTCTGTCTGTGGCTATGCTGCAGAATTGTGCTCAAAGTTTCACTTTCATTTTCTTGTCTGCTTGCCCTTCCTCCTCCTCACACTTAGATTCACATTCTTCTTGTGTTGTGCAGATCTATTCCACTCCAAACAATCAGAAACATATTGTCTAACTTCTTGGACTTGGCACTGAAGGGGTTGATTCTGTATTCATATAGGTTTGTAGAACAATAGGATTAAGGTCTTTTTCTCAACTCTGTTCATGTTGTAACATTTTTGCCGTGAAGAAGAAGCTGGGACCTCTGCAGAGTCAAATTCAGTTTTGAGTACTGCGTAAGTAAAGCGAGCGTCTGTGATAATATAGGATAGAAACTGCCCACTAATCCTACAGAAACCTCTGGAAGAGCATGGCATTGTGAATGTTACACATATACAGCCTTTATTCTACTGAGTTAAACAACTCAGCTTTATCTCATGATGGAAGAACCTTTGGATGGTAAAATATTTTCCTCAAAAAGCAGTTTATTGAAAAAAATCCGATTTAAATCAAAAAAAATCCGATTTAAATCAAAAAATCCGATTTAAATCAAAAAAATCCGATTTAAATCAAAAAAATCCGATTTTTCCCATTACGTCCCTCAGGACAGCACCATGGAGGACGTCCTCCCTTGACCTATAGCGGGACAGGATCACAGAGAGGTTAAAAGGCCCCTCCCACCTCCACCCTCCAGTGTTTTTCCTGTCCCTACAGGGGACGGTTGTATGAGAGGTTGCTCCAGGAGTGGAGCGAAGATAGAAGGTGGACGTTTTACAAGACCCAGGGGGATCGTGCTGCTGGTCCAATCCTTCCCCTGTCAAGTAGCCCGGGGCTGAAACTCTCCTGGGGGGAGTACCTCAGCCACAAAGACCAGTGAGTGGATGAAGCTCCTGGGTAGAGCCGCTTCCTCCTCAGTGGAGGCTCTCGGCTCTGACACTGGCCAACATTCCAGCGCAAGATACCGGAAGTCGTGCGGGGGAGCCATGGCGCTTCTGGTGACGTCAGGGCGCCGGAGCTAGAGGCCAGCGTGCGTTCCATGGTTGAACGCGGAGGTGCAGAACGAGACAGGCAACAGACAGGTTTCCTGGATCTCGGGGGGCACAAGAGAGGAAATCACTGGCAGTAATGCAGCATTCCTGGCGGGACGCCGCTTCCCTCCATGCTGGGCTCTCGGCGTTACCAGCTCCCCCTGTCTTTTTAGCAGGTATGGAGCCAGCACAGGTGAGTGCATCATGGAATGTGTTGATGGCCTAGGCCTCTGGACTGATGCTAGTCTCATGCCTTTGTGCCAAAGCTGAGCATAGAGCCTCATATGCTGAGGTGTGTTTCACATGTATGCAGTCAGGCCTTGGACCTCTAAGCTATGATAAGGCCATATGTCCAGGCTACATCTCATGATTTGACTTCAGTTAAGGTACTGCCACACTAAACAATCCCGCTAGCGATCACAATAACGACGCATACTAATGCGATCGCTAGCGGGATTGTTTCTATATCGCTAAATGCTGCCGCATTTAGCGATATAGTTAACGACGCTATCGCCGTTAGCGATCTTCTTAACGACTTTAGCGGTACAAAAGTACCGCTAAATCGCTAAGAAAAGGTGCCACACAGCGATTAGATACTTACCCAGCGGGAGCGCCGACGAGAAAATAGGGTCCGGAACGATTCCAGCGACGAGCGAGATCACAGCAGGAAGCTCGTCGCTGGAAGCTGCCGCACTGAACAACATCGCTAACAGGATCGCTAAATAGTGACGTTTTTTAGCGATCCCGTTAGCGATATTGTTTAGTGTGGCATACCCTTTAGTTGCAACTTAACTACTCCATCCATAGGAGGACGCATAGTGTTAATGCAGCACATCGTCTCCATGAAGACTGCCCTCCAGCTGTGGTGCATTAATTAGCTCCTTCGGGTGGGGTCAGTCTGACAATTGAGAACTACTATTCAGGCTTGAGATTTATCTGGAACTCTGAGAGATTGCTCTCTTGGCTCTAACTGGGACCTGGTCTCTTGTTTGGACACCTTCAAGCATGGTATAGCAGTTGTACTGCAGCATAGTGCCTCTATGCATCATATTGAGTGCCTCCGTGCATCATATTGAGTGCCTTTGTGCATCATATTGCATCAGAGTGCGACATCATAGCGCTTCATAGTGCCTTTGTGTCATGTTACATCATATATCATATTGCATCATTGTTCCTCAATGCATCTTATTGAGTGCCTCTGTGCATTGTACTGCATCATAGTGCCTCTATTCATCATTTTGAGTGCCACTGTGCATTGTACTGCTTCATAGTGCCTCTATTCATCATATTGAGTGCCCCTGTGCATTGTACTGCATCATGGTGCCTCTATTCATCATATTGAGTGCCCCTGTGCATTGTACTGCATCATGGTGTCTCTATTCATCATATTGATTGCCCCTGTGCATTGTACTGCATCATAGTGCTTCATAGTGCCTTTGTGTCATATTACATCATATATCATGTTGTCTCTATGCATCATATTGAGTGCCTCTGTGCGTGGTACTGCATCATAGTGCTTCTATGCATCATATTGATTGCCTCTGTGCACCATATTGCATCAGAATGCTTCATAGTGCCTTTATGTGTTATATTACATCATTTATCATATTCCATCATTGTTCCTCTATGCATCATATTGAGTGCCTCTGGGCATCGTATTGCATCATAGTGCCTCTAGGCTTCATATTGAGTGTCTCTGTACATCACATTGCATCATAGTGTTTCTATGCATCATATTGAGTGCCTCTGTACATCACTTTGTATCATAGTGCCTCTATGCATCATATTTATTGCCTCTGTGTATCATATTGCATCAGAGTGCTTCATAGTACCTCTATGCTTCATATAACATCATATTGCATCATAGTGCCTCTATGCGTCATATTACATCATAGTGCCTCTATGCGTCATATTACATCATGGTGCCTTTGGGCATCATAGTACTTCATAGTGCCTCTATGCATTATATTACATCATAGTTCTACATAGTACTTCTATGCATCATATTACATCATGTTGCATCAGGGTGCATCTTGGTGTTTCATAGTGCCTTTGTGCAGCAGATTGCATCATGGTGCTTTATAGTGCCTCTATGCATCAGGTTGCATCAGGGTGCATCATACTGCATGGGTGTCTTTGTGCATTATGTTGCATCATATTACATCATAGTGTCTTTGTGCATCAAGGTGCATCATAGTGTCTATATGCCTCATAGTGTCTTTCTGCATTACATTGCATTATATTTCATCATGGTGTCTTTGTGCATCATTTTGCATCATATTACATCATAGTGTCTTTCTGCATCATATTGCATCATAGTGTCTTTGTGAATTATACTACATCATAGTGTCTTTGTGCATCAAGGTGCATCATAGTGTCTATATGCCTCATAGTGTCTTTCTGCATTACATTGCATTATATTTCATCATGGTGTCTTTGTGCATCATTTTGCATCATAGTGTCTTTCTGCATTACATTGCATCATATTTCATCATAGTGTCTTTGTGCATCATATTGCATCATAGTGTCTTTCTACATTATATTGCATCATATTACATCATAGTGTCTTTCTGCATCATATTGCATCATAGTGTCTTTGTGAATCATACTGCATCATAGTGTCTTGGTGCATTTTATTGCATCATACTGCATCATAGTCTTTGTGCATTATATGCATCATATTGTAAGTCCGCAAGGACTGGGTTCTCTCCCTTCTGTATCACTCTGTCATTGGAAATTTGTTTACTGTAGACTATATCTATAACTTTGTGTGTAGCCCCTTCTCATGTACAGCACCATGGAATTAATGCCGCTATAATAATATTGCATCATAGTGCTTCTGTGCATATCGCGTCATAATGCTTCAGTGCCTCGAGATGTGTCATTCGTGTGTCATAGTACCTCAGTGCTTCATAGTACATCGGACATTGTGGTTTTGTGCCTCTGGCTTAGACCTTCTGACTTGTGCCTTATTGCGTCGCCGTACATTGTATGGTCGGCCCACCACTTCACATTTGTCTCGGGCCAACTCCGGTTATAGAATCCTCATATTTTAGGACCCAGGTCCAGCTTCGGTTGCTTCATTCCTTGCAACTGGGCTTAGCCAGACGAACAGCTATGCCTGAATTGGCCTAGTAACTTAGCATTTCTTCAGGATTGGAACAGAACTCTCAAGTGAGTTACTGCCTTGAGGATTAAAGGCAAGTCTCTTCCATAGTTGGCTTTAAAGGGAGACAGACTTCTCTGGGGCTCATCCTATAAGTGGACATACTACTGTGCTGAAAGCAGGAAATCTCATGAGGTGGAAGAAAAGAATCCTTCCCGACTCCACATATGGCAGTCGGACTAGTTTCCTTGATCAACACCCGGTAAACAGATTCTTGACCCCTAAATCCGTTGTATTACGTTTACCAGGGACGGCATTACTGCCTTTGTACTTTATGGCAAATCGGCGGCACTGTCATGTGGCAGAAGATCCCATACCCACTGCTCGTACAGCAGTCAGGGCTCCTAATGTAAAAGAATCTGTATCCAGGACTCTGACAGTTGTGGCCTCATAGTCCTTCTGACTCACAGTAAAAAATCTCCCTCTCGAGGGGAAGGAAACTACTTCCCTCTAGTTTTAGAATATGGTTCCTCCCACCAGGGCAGTCGGGGTGTATAAACATCTCTAAGAAAATTGCCTTTTACGATATAATATATAAATAAGTTGGCACATACTGTATATATAATGTCGTAGCTAATAACTCATATAGAGACAGTCAAATATCCTGTGTCAAAGGATTTTTACCAACATCCTCCCCCCCCCCCCCACCGCTTACTGTCATCGATTCCAGAGTCCAGACTCCCCGTGTCTAACATCAGTAAAGCAAGAGTGGTGATCCATATCTTCCTTTTAACACTTCTACCGAGAAGCCCAATGTTGGTACTAGCAGGAGATATTACCTGCCAGATGGAGTATTTCCTTAGTTCCAATAATATCCAACCCTTACTGGGGGTTGAGACCTCTAAGTTTTCGGAGTAGACATGATCTCCAGAATGAGTAGGGTACATACATCCCAATGCTCTGCCATTTTCCATGTACTAACTGTTATTTGGCTTGATCTTTCAGCAGTCCAGGGTCTCTGTCCTGCAGGTCTCCTCGTAGTATGGTAAGCCGGTCTCTAACCAAGGTTTAATCTGAGCCCAGGAGGACCAATGAAGGAACAGTCCTGTGTTGTTAAGCACATCCAGCCGATTACTGGTCTGTACAGTCCTCATTGTGTGGTGACTGTAACTATCACAATATTTTTGCTGGGCAATAAGATTTTTAAGGCTATTCTGTGGCTGCGGTGTCTATATCTATCACAATAACTGTAATTCTCTGCGGTTCATTAGTGGTATTGGGGTACAACGGCTGTGTTTCACTCTCCGTCTCTGCGGCATATCTTGTTTTACCACATTCATACTGGAATTGGCCATTATAAACATATATCGGACACTCACTACTGTGATTATCTTTACGAATTTCTTTAGATATCTATATTTCTTTTTGATCTTTCAGATCATTTCTATATCTAACCTGGTTCTTACCTGGGACTTTGGTCCTTGAGCTTCTGTTCCCACCCTGGGATATTTCTTTGGTATTCTCCATGGTGCTGTCCTGAGGGACGTAATGGGAAAAGGAAATTAGACCTACCGGTAATTCTATTTCCAGGTAGTCCCTCAGGACAGCACCCTTAATTCCCTCCCTTATGTTTCTCTTTAGGCTTGCAAGGGATCAATCTTCGGCGGATGGTCCGTCGAGTTGCCAAGGCTAGAGATAAAGAAGAAGTTGTTCAATGGTTTCTTACATACGCGTTTGTAAGGGCGCGTTTAGACCATTTCCTGCCATCCTTCGGTGGTACTTTGAAAAAACACTGGAGGGTGGAGGTGGGAGGGGCCTTTTAACCTCTCTGTGATCCTGTCCCGCTATAGGTCAAGGGAGGACGTCCTCCATGGTGCTGTCCTGAGGGACTACCTGGAAATAGAATTACCGGTAGGTCTAATTTCCTTTTTTGATTTTTTTAAAAAAATCATTGATTTTTATCCACCCTGGTCCTGCGCCTCTGTGAGTCCTGCGCCTCTGTCGGCACCTCTGTGAGTCATGCGCCTTTGTCTGCGCCTCTGTGAGTCCTGCGCCTCGCTCTGCGCCTCTGTCAGTTCTGCGCCTCTGAGTCTTGCGCCTCGCTCTGCGCCTCTGTGAGTTCTGCGCCTCTGTGAGTCCTGCGCCTCTGTGAGTCCTGCGCCTCTGCCGGCACCTCTGTGAGTCCTGCGCCTTTGTCTGCGCCTCGCTCTGCGCCTCTGTGAGTCCTGTGCCTCGCTCTGTGCCTCTGTGAGTCCTGCGCCTCGGTCTGCGCCTGTGAGTCCTGCGCCTCGCTCTGCGCCTCTGAGTCCTGCGCCTCGCTCTGTGCGTCTGTGAGTCCTGCGCCTCGCTCTGCGCCTCTGTGAGTCCTGCACCTCGCTCTGCGCCTCTGAGTCCTGCGCCTCTGAGTCCTGCGCCTCGCTCTGTGCGTCTGTGAGTCCTGCGCCTCGCTCTGTGCGTCTGTGAGTCCTGCGCCTCGCTCTGCGCCTCTGTGAGTCCTGCGCCTCGCTCTGCGCCTCTGAGTCCTGCGCCTCTGTGAGTCCTGCGCCTCGCTCTGCGCCTCTGAGTCCTGCTCCTCGGTCTGCGCCTCTGAGTCCTGCGCCTCGGTCTGCTCCTCTATGAGTCCTGCGCCTCAATCTGCGCCTCTGTGGAATATCGTGAACCTCCCTCAGACCATGCACTGAGATTAGAGAATCCCAAAACAAAGAAATACAGGGTGGACAATGACTAACGGGCCCATGTTTTCCTTGTGTGGCTGTGTAAGGGTCCTTTCACATTGCGCTCTTGTCCACATTCGTTGGTCCTGAACCTCCGTAAAATGGGATTCGTGTGTATGCGGCGATGGAGCCATAGACTATAATGGTGCAGACAGAGGGAACGTGCGCTGTGACAGGCATAATTTTTGGGCGTGTATGACTACTGTCTACTACGTCTGGGTGTCTGCCTCCAGTAGGCTTACATGGCCAAAAAGCGCAATGTGAAAGCACCCGGAGACCCAAGGTATCCTTTCTTGCCATTTAAGCGGAACATTTGTGGACATCGTTCGGCGTTCACTGAATCTGTGGCTGATGGAAAAGCAAATTAGACAACCGTGTGTTCATTCTGACACTCATTCCAAACAGAATAGAACATCTAGCTGTAGATCAAGATAAAACCACAATGTTTATTATTGATTAAGTGGTATTAAGACGGATGACACTGATGGAAAACTCTGATGGTAGACACGGATGACACTGATGGAGAACACTGATGGTAGACACGGATGACACTGATGGAAAACACTGATGGTAGACACTGATGGAAAACACTGATGGTAGACACGGATGACACTGATGGAAAACTCTGATGGTAGACACGGATGACACTGATGGAAAACACTGATGGTAGACACGGATGACACTGATGGAGAACACTGATGGTAGACACGGATGACACTGATGGAGAACACTGATGGTAGACACGGATGACACTGATGGAAAACACTGATGGTAGACACAGATGACACTGATGGAAAACACTGCTGGTAGACACGGGTGACACTGATGGAGAACTCTAATGGTAGACACGGATGACACTGATGGAGAACACTGATGGTAGACACGGATGACACTGATGGTAGACACGGATGACACTGATGGAAAACACTGATGGTAGACACAGATGACACTGATGGAGAACACTGATGGTAGACACGGATGACACTGATGGAGAACACTGATGTTAGACACGGATGACACTGATGGAAAACACTGATGGTGGACACGTATGACACTGATGGTAGACACGGATGACTGATGGAAAACACTGATGGTGGACACGTATGACACTGATGGTAGACACGGATGACACTGATGACACACTGATGGTAGACACGGATGACACTGACGGAAAACACTGATCGTAAACACGGATGACACTGATGGAGAACACTGATCGTAGACACGGATGACACTGATGGAGAACACTGATGGTAGATACGGATGACACTGATGGAAAACACTGATGGTGGACACGTATGACACTGATGGTAGACACGGATGACACGGATGACACTGATGACACTGATGGTAGACACGGATGACTGATGGAAAACACTGATGGTGGACACGTATGACACTGATGGTAGACACGGATGACACTGATGAAACACTGATGGTAGACACGGATGACACTGATGGAAAACACTGATGTAAGACACGGATGACACTGATGAAGAACACTGATGGTAGACACGGATGACACTGATGGAGAACACTGATGGTAGACACGGAGACACTGATGGAAACACTGATGGTAGACACGGATGACACTGATGGAAACACTGATGGTAGACACGGAGACACTGATGGAGAACACTGATGTAGACACGATGACACTGATGGAAACACTGATGGTAAACGGATGACACTGATGGAAAACACTGTGGTAGACACGGTGACACTGATGGAAACATGATGGTAGACACGGATGACACTGATGGAAACACTGATGTAACAGTGCACTGATGAAACTGATGGTAGAACGGTGACTGGACATGATGGGAACTTGAGACACTGAGAGAACACTGATGTAAGATACACTGGAAATATGGTACGTGCCTATAAAAGATGTAGAGGTGACAGATGAACATGAGTAACACGGATGACATGATGGAAACACTATGAACACGGTCACTAGAAACATGATTAGACACAACATGAGGCATGTGGTAGACACGATACACTGATGGAACACGTGACACGTGAGCACGATGGAACAGGAGACTGTGAGAACCTTGGTCACGTGACACTGTGGAGAACGGTGACACATGAGACACTGTGAACACGGATGACACTGAGGAACACTGATGTAACACGATATGAGACACTGAGTAACACGATACGATGAACCGAGTAACGTTGATCCACGTGACACGATGAAATGATGTAGACACGGATGACACTGATGGAAACACTGATGGTAGACACGGATGACACTGATGGAAACATGTGGTAGAACGGATGACATGATGGAGAACACTGATGGTAGACACGATGACCTGATGGAAACATGATGGTAACACGGTGACAGTGTGTAGACACGATGACACTGAGAACACTGATGTAGACACGATGACACTGATGGAACCTGATGGTAGACACGATGACAGATGGACCTGGAAACTGATGTAACACGGAACCTGATGAAACATGATGGTAGACACGGATGACACTGAGGAAAAGTGGTGACACGTAATGGAACATGTGGAGACAGACTGAGAACCTGATGTAACCGGAGACACTGATGGAAACACTGATGGTAACACGATGCACTGGAATGTAACACGATGACACTGATGGAAACATGATGGTAGACACGGTGACACTGATGGAAACACTGATGTAGACACGTGACACTGATGAGAACATGATGGTAGACACGGATGACACTGATGGAAACACTGATGGTAGACACGATGATGAACACGAGACGACATGATGGTAGACACGGATGACACTGATGGAAACTGATGTAGACACGGACACTGACACTAGTAATAGGAAACCTGATGGTAAAAGAGACACTGATGGAAACACTGATGTAGACACGATGACACTGATGAGAACACTGATGGTAGACGGATGACACTGATGGAAAACACTGAGTAGACACGATGACACTGTGGAAACACTGATGGTAGACACGGATGACACTGATGGAAACATGATGTAACACGTGACACTGATGAGAACACTGATGGTAGACACGGATGACATGATGGAAACCTGATGAACAAGGACACGATACACTGATGGAGACTGATGTAGACACGTGCACGATTGAGAACATGATGTAACACGGATGACACTGATGGAAACACGAGTGACAGGATGACACTGATGGAAACACTGATGGTAGACGATACTGAGGAAACACTTACAGTGACATGATGACATATGGACACGATACTGAAACACTGAGTAACGGCGGGGAACATGAAGGACACGGGGACATGATGTAACGATGACACTAGGAACATATGGTAACGTACATGTGGAACTATTAGACACGGACACTGAGAACACTATGACACGGACATGATGGAAAGAGGAGAACCGAGAACACGATGAACCGATGAATGATGAACACGGTGCAGATGAAACATGAGGAGACAATGATGATGAAACATGTGGAACCGGACCTGATGGAACATAGTAGACGTGACATGATGGAACCTTGTGACA
>JARQOD010000005.1:137277261-137290487 GCA_033576555.1 Oophaga sylvatica | reverse complement strand
CACTGATGGTAGATACGGATGACACTGATGGAAAACACTGATGGTAGACACGATGACACTGATGGAGAACACTGATGTAGACACGGATGACACTGATGGAAAACACTAATGGTAGACACGGATGACACTGATGGAGAACAATGATGGTAGACACGGATGACACTGATGGAGAACACTGATGGTAGACACAGATGACACTGATAGAGAACACTGATGGAAACACTGATGGTAAACACGGATGACACTGATGGAGAACAATGATGGTAGACACGGGTGACACTGATGGAGAACACTGATCATAGACACGATGACACTGATGGAGAACACTGATGGTAGATACGGATGACACTGATGGAAAACACTGATGGTAGACACTGATGGAAAACACTGATGTAGACACGGATGACACTGATGGAAACACTGATGGTAGACACGGATGACACTGATGGAAAACACTGCTGGTAGACACGGTGACACTGATGGAGAAACCTAATGGTAGACACGGATGACACTGATGGAGAACACTGATGGTAGACACGGATGACACTGATGGAGACACGTATGACACTGATGGAAAACACTGATGGAAGACTGGATGACACTGATGGAGAACACTGATGGTAGACACGGATGACACTGATGGAGAACACTGATGTAGACACGGATGACACTGATGGAAAACACTGATGTGGACACTATGACACTGATGGTAGACACAGATGACACTGATGGACACTGATGGTAGACACGGATGACTCTGATGGAAAACACTGATGGTGGACACGTATGACACTGATGGTAGACACGGATGACACTGATGACACACTGATGGTAGACACGGATGACACTGATGGAAAACACTGATCGTAAACACGGATGACACTGATGGAGAACACTGATCGTAGACACGGATGACACTGATGGAGAACACTGATGGTAGATACGGATGACACTGATGGAAAACACTGATGGTAGACACTGATGACACTGATGGAGAACACTGATGGTAGACACGGATGACACTGATGGAAAACACTGATGGTAGACACGGATGACACTGATGGAGAACAATGATGGTAGACACGGATGACACTGATGGAGAACACTGATGGTAGACACAATGACACTGATAGAGAACACTGAAGGAGAACACTGATGGTAAACACGGATGACACTGATGGAGAACAATGATGGTAGACACGGGTGACACTGATGGAGAACACTGATCATAGACACGGATGACACTGATGGAGAACACTGATGGTAGATACGGATGACACTGATGGAGAACACTGATGGTAGATACGGATGACACTGATGGAAAACACTGATGGTAGACACTGATGACACTGATGGAGAACACTGATCGTAGACACGGATGGCACTGATGGAGAACACTGATGGTAGATACGGATGACACTGATGAAAACACTGATGGTAGACACTGATGACACTGATGGAGAACACTGATGGTAGACATGGATGACACTGATGGAAACACTGATGGTAGACACGGATGACACTGATGGAGAACAATGATGGTAGACACGGATGACACTGATGGAGAACACTGATGGTAGACACAGATGACACTGATGGAGAACACTGATGGAGAACACTGATGGTAAACACGGATGACACTGATGGAGAACACTGATGGAGAACACTGATGGTAAACACGGATGACACTGATGGAGAACAATGATGGTAGACACGGGTGACACTGATGGAGAACAATGACGGTAGACATGGATGACACTGATGGAAAACACTGATGTAGACACGGATGACACTGATGGAGAACACTGATGGTAGACACAGATGACACTGATGGAGAACACTGATGAAGAACACTGATGGA
Source organism: Oophaga sylvatica (assembly GCA_033576555.1). Lineage (NCBI taxonomy): Eukaryota > Metazoa > Chordata > Amphibia > Anura > Dendrobatidae > Oophaga > Oophaga sylvatica. The sequence continues at coordinate 137,288,626 of JARQOD010000005.1, read as the reverse complement.
GAACACTAATGGTAAACACGGATGACAGTGATGGAGAACAATATGGTAGACACTGGTGACACTGATGGAGAACAATTATGGTAGACACGGTGACACTGATGGAGAACACTGATGGTAGATACGGATGACACTGATGGAGAACACTGATGGTAGATACGGATGACACTGATGGAAAACACTGATGGTAGACACTGATGACACTGATGGAGAACACTGATCGTAGACACGGATGACACTGATGGAGAACACTGATGATAGATACGGATGACACTGATGGAAAACACTGATGGTAGACACTGATGACACTGATGGAGAACACTGATGGTAGACACGGATGACACTGATGGAAAACACTGATGGTAGACACGGATGACACTGATGGAGAACAATGATGGTAGACACGGATGACACTGATGGAGAACACTGATGGTAGACACAGATGACACTGATGGAGAACACTGATGGAGAACACTGATGGTAAACACGGATGACACTGATGGAGAACAATGATGGTAGACACGGGTGACACTGATGGAGAACAATGACGGTAGACATGGATGACACTGATGGAAAACACTGATGTAGACACGGATGACACTGATGGAGAACACTGATGGTAGACACAGATGACACTGATGGAGAACACTGATGAAGAACACTGATGGAGAACACTAATGGTAAACACGGATGACAGTGATGGAGAACAATGATGGTAGACACTGGTGACACTGATGGAGAACAATGATGGTAGACACGGTGACACTGATGGAGAACACTGATGGTAGACACGGATGACACTGATGGAGAACACTGATGGAGAACACTGATGGTAGACACAGATGACACTGATGGAAACACTGATGGTAAACACGGATGACACTGATGGAGAACACATGGTAGACACGGATGACGCTGATGGAAAACACTACATACACACTATGGTAGACGCAGACACTCGGATGGCACAAGTACCATTTTTTCTTGTACATTTTTAAACGCGGACATGTGAAGGAGATCTAACACTGGTAAGAATTCTGGACAACAACAAAAAACATATGTTCTATGTATTTTTTGTTTATCTTGCTAATGTTCAACATTTGCTCATACCTGATTACAGTATCCTGTAGTGATAAAAACGATGTGATTGAATACCATTTATAACCAGTATACGTGCCCATGACTGCTACATTTTTATACAAAAATAAGTTACTTCCTCTGGCACATAACATACTTATAATATGTATTAATGGAGCAAGATATCACATCTAATCGGGCTTAGCCTCTCTCCATGCCAAATAAGATCTCATACTTGCACCGTGGCTCCAAATTGAGATTGTGATTTGGATTTTATCCTGTTATATTTCAAGGCTCAATAAAGGGTCGATATTGACTTTTAGGATTGCTACTTCCAATAGGTGGCACTAGAGTTCAAGTCCCCTTCCTCTCTGAAGAGACAATTTGCATATTTAATTTCCCAGAGGAGCGTGCAAGGCGTTTGTCTCCTCATACCGGTATCCCAGACCTGGCATGTCACTCTCCACAAGGAGAAACCTTACTCCTTAGATTTGTTGGAACTAAACTAAATTACATTACAAAAATACAACTAAATAGTGAAAACCGCAAATCGTCATATTTCTGTGTAAAAATTGCCTCCAAAATATGTTTCAACACTTGTGTCTTGGACACATATATACATAATTTTTTTTTTTACTATGGACCTAAAAACGAACAAACAAGCAATGCTAACAGAAGCAAGTACCTGCCTGTTGTACCTGGCATCGGCTCAGAGTGTGGTGTTACCTGCCTGTTGTACCTGGCACCGGCTCATAGTGTGGTGTTACGTACCTGTTGTACTTGGCACCCTCTTAGAGTGTGTTGTTACCTACCTGTTGTACCTGGCACCCACTTAGAGTGTGATGTTACCTGCCTGTTTTACCTGGCACCCGCTTAGAGTGTGGTGTTACCTGCATGTTGTACCTGGCACAGGCTCAGAGTGTGGTGTTACCTGCTGTTGTACCTGGCACGCTCATGTGGTGTACCTGCTGTTGTACCTGCACTGGCTCAGTGTGGTGTTACCTGCCTCTTGTACCTGGCACCGACTCAGAGTGTGGTGTTACCTACCTGTTGTACCTGGCACCCGCTTAGAATGTGGTGTTACCTCCTGTTTACCTGGCACCGGCTCAGTGTGGTGTTACCTGTCTGTTGTACCTGGCACCCACTTAGAGTGTGTGTGTTACCTACCTGTTATACCTGGCACCCGCTTAGAGTGTGATGTTACCTGCCTGTTGTACCTGGCACCCGCTTAGAGTGTGGTGTTACCTGCCTGTTGTACCTGGCACAGGCTCAGAGTGTGGTGTTACCTGTCTGTTGTACCTGGCACCGAGTCAGAGTGTGGTGTTACCTGCCTGTTGTACATGGCACCCGCTTAGAGTGTGGTGTTACCTGCCTGTTGTACCTGGCACCCCTTAGAGTGTGGTGTTACCTGCCTGTTGTACTGGCACCCCTTAGAGTGTGGTGTTACCTGCCTGTTGTACCTGGCACCCGCTTAGAGTGTGGTGTTACCTGCCTGTTGTACCTGGCACCCGCTTAGAGTGTGGTGTTACCTGCCTGTTGTACCTGGCCCCCGGGCTAGAGTGTGGTGTTACCTGCCTGTTGTACCTGGCACCTGGATCAGAGTGTGGTGTTACCTGCCTGTTGTACCTGGCACCGGCTCAGAGTTGGTGTTACCTGCCTGTTGTACTTTGGCACCGGCTCAGAGTGTGGTGTTACCTGCCTGTTGTACCTGGCACTGGCTCAGAGTGTGGTGTTACCTGCCTGTTGTACCTGGCACCGGCTCAGAGTGTGGTGTTACCTGCCTGTTGTCCTGGCACCGGCTCAGAGTGTGGTGTTACCTCCTCTTGTACCTGGCACCGGCTCAGAGTTGGTGTTGCCCCCTCTTGTCATTGGCATCGGCTCAGAGTGCAGTGTTAAACCTGACTGTATAGTACCTGGCAACTTAATTACAGCTCAGAGTTGAGTGTTACCTACCTGTTACCTGCACCGCTTAGAGTGTGTGCTACCTGCTGTTGTGCTGCACGGCTCGAGTTGTGTTACCTTCTTTTACTGGCACCGGCTCAGAGGTGGTGTTGCCCACCTTTGTGCCTTGCATCGCTCAAGTGCAGTTGCCAAAGAGACCTGGACGTCCATCTACAATATATGCTAACTTCCACATTACAACAACGTAAATCCATAACGTGAAAGCTTTGCCTGTTCACCGTAGCCATGTTAATATATGTTGACTCTAAGCCCAGAACGTCTGAACACCCAGACAGCACCATATGTGATGGATTTGGGAACTTTGAAGATTTACTGTCAGTGACAAGTACGGTACATTGAGTTTAATTGTACAGTGATAGTGATATACTGAATTAGGTAAAATGTAACATATGCGCTGAGAATACTTGTGTTATTAGGGTAAGTACAACCTCATTTTAATGTTCACGTTTTTCGCAGTTAACTGTTTGTGTCTAAATGAGTTCTTAACAATATTGTCTGTATAGCGATACATTAAAGGGGTTGTCCGGTCCTAATCTATAAGTCTACCGTCACTCTGTGTGACTGCAGACTTCTGAATCCCCCCTTTTGCACGCACTGTGTGCTGCGGGGATTCGCCACTGTCTGAGTGGGTACTGGAGGGTATGTATGAGTCATACATACTTCCGACCTGTGAGCGCAGCCTCGCTTCCATACATTTGTAAGGAGCGAGGCCGCGTCTTCTAGTCAACTACACCCAGTAGACTGCTGCGTCACTAGATGGCTCGCGCTCGCTCAATACATGTGTCTATAGTGAGGCCCCGCCAACTAGACGGCTTCTGCCCAGGAGTATGTATAACTCATGCATATTCTCTGGACCCAACTAGGGAACCGGCGAATCCCTGCAGCGCACAGTGTGTACGATGGTGGTGATTCATAAGTCTGCAGTTACACAGAGTGGAAAGTTTTTAATTATTTATTTTTTTGTGTGCGAAAGAACATATTTGCACACAATAATTCCTAGATAAGCCCTGGATAACCCCTGGAATCCCTCTGTTTGGTCCGGGCTCCGGCGCTTGAGCCCACACATTTCCGGGCACATGACAGCTGATCTATACAGCTGATATGTGCCCCCACAGAACTGGTTGGGATTGTTACATCTCTCCTTCAAGGGATCTTCAATCCTGGGCCTTTTCACTTCCACCAGACTCTCCAGTCAATTGATGTTTTTTTTGAGTCTCTTGGCCTCGTGTATGATGATCAGGACCGTGTCTCCCTTGTTGAGTCTGAAGCCCCGCCACACTAAGCGAGATCGCTGAAGCGTCACAGATTTTGTGACGCAACAGCGACCTAGCCAGCGATCTCGCTTAGTGTGACACGAAGCGACGACCAGCCCCCTGCTGGGTATCGCTGATCGTCGTCGAATGGCCTGGACCATTTTTTTTATCGTTGGTGTCCCGCTGCCCAGCGCGCATCGCTGCGTGTGACAGCGGGAGAACAACGATCAGCAAGCTCCCAGCGCCATCCAGCAGAAGCTGGGAGCTGCTATCTAGGGTACACATCGGGTAACTAAGCGTGGCGCAGCGCTTAGTTACTTTATGTGTACACTGGATACCGGCTCCCAGCGCGTGCAGCAGAAGCTGGGAGCTGGTATCTAGGGTACACATCGGGTAACTAAGCGCGGCGCAGCACTTAGTTACCCGATGTGTACACTGGATACCAGCGTGCTCGCTGGTCCTGATCGCTGGTGAGTCTGCCCATGTGACAGCTCACCAGCGATCAGCTAACGATGTCCCAGCAATCCCATCCACGTCGGATCGTTGGTGGGATCGCTGGGATATTGAAGAGTGTGATGGGACCCTAAGCTACATAACCAGCAGAGAGACAGGATGGCAGAAGAATTTTGCTCAGAGTTCCGTAGATGATTTACTGACACCCAATGAAACGATCCTGCTCCGTTTTGTCAGGGCTTGTCTGAAAGATTAAAAGAAGCACTAGCGCTTTATGAAACTCCTGAGTCGTTAGAGGCCACCATGGCTCTAGCCATACGCATTGATAGATGCCTCAGGAATAGACCTGTTGTGACTCTGCCTCCCATGATACTCCTTAAAACCGAGGTTCTCCCTGTGTGCTTTAAAGAACTGATGCAGTTAGGAGTGGCTTCTCCTTGGTATGAGTCTCTTACAGTTCGCTGCAAAATAGGGTTGTGTTTTTTCTTTGGTCAAAAAGGGCATTTCTTCTGTCCTTCTTTATCAAAAGCCCAAAAAGCCGTTGGAAAACTTTTAACCCCAGGGTGTGTGGAGGATAGCAGCCTGGGTGTACCGTATATATCTCCTACGCATGTGTATCTCAGTTTTTCGTACCCACAGAAGTGGTTATTGGTATAAAAACTGAGAAAATATCTATCCCATGGATAGTTAGGCGGGAGCCAATATGTTGAATGCTTGGTTTGCACAAGACCTTGGTCTTCCCTGTAATACTCTGGCGAAGCCCATACCCATATTTGCAATTGACTCTGCACCTCTCGGTCAGGGAAATTTTATGAAAGTAGTACATTAAGTGAACCTGCGCATAGGGACTTTTTCTTGTTATATCTTGAAAAGTCTCCCTACTCCTATTGTGTTGGGTCTTCCCTGGTTGACTAAGCATAATGCAGTCATAAGGTACTGCCACACTACACGATCCCGCTAACGATCTCGTTAGCGTCGCATACTAATGAGATCGCTAGCGGGATCGTTTACAATATCGCTAGTGTCCGCCACATTTAGCGATGTCGTTAAGGACGCTGTCGCGGTTAGCGATCTCCTTAACGACTTTAGCGGTACAAAAGTACCGCTAAATCGCTAAAAAAGGTGCCACACTCAGCGACATATACTTACCCAGCGGGACGCCGACGATCAGAATAGGGTCCGGAACGATCAGGACGACGGACGAGATCACAGCAGGGGCCATGTCGTTGCTGCATGCCGCACACAACAACATCGCTAACGGGATCGCTAAATAGTGACGTTTTTTAGCGATCCCGTTAGCGAGTGTTTAGTGTGGCATACCCTATAGACTGGCAGGCGAGAGGGATAATTAAAGGGAATCTGTCACTCCATTTTTCGAGTATAAGATGCGGCCACCGCCATCAGGGGCTTATCTACAGCATTCTGTAATGCTGTAGATAAGCCCCCGATGTCACCTGAAAGAGAAGAAAAATGAGTTATTATACTCACCCAGGGGCGGTCCGATGAGTGTCGCGGTCCGGTCTGGCGCCTCCCATCTACTAGCGAAGACGTCCTCTTCTTTGCTTCCTGTCGCGCTCCTGCGCAGGCGCACTGCTCTGCCCTGTTGAAGGCAGAGCAGAAATACTGCAGTGCGCAGGTGCCGGGAAAGGTCAGCGAGGTCCGGTGCCTGCGCAGGAGCTGCGACGGGAAGCAAAGAGGACGTCTTCGCTAGAAGATGGGAGGCGCCGGACCAGACCGCGACGCCCATCGGACCGAACTTCCCCTGGGTGAGTAAAGTATAACTCGTTTTTCTTCTCTTTCAGGTAACATTGGGGGCTTATCTACAGCTTTACAGAATGCTGTAGATAAGCCCCTGATGGCTGTGGCCGCATCTTATACTCAAAACTATGTACTATTATCTCTAGTGTCTCCGCTAAAAACATTCTATCTTTTCTGTCTGATTTTGAGAACTGCCTCCACATCTTGTGTATGATTGCCTTGTGAACTTGCTTCCGGGTGCAAGGTTGCCCAAGACCAGATTATACAATCTGTCTGGTCCTGAGAGACGGGCCATGAAAGACTATATCTCTGAGACTTTTTTCAAGGGACACATTAGACCCTCACCTTCACCTGTAGCAGCGGGGTTCTTCTTTGTTAATAAGAACCTGCGTCCCTGTTTGGACTTTCATGAGTTAAATCTGATTGCTGTTCGGGACCCATATCCCCTCCCACTCATATATGATTTTTCCAATCATATTATTGGGGCAGAATGCTTCTCCAAGTTGCTCAGGGGAGTTTATAATTGATTAGGAGGGGATAAGTGGAAGATGGCATTTAATACCCCAGAAGGGCATTATGAAAATCTTGTCATGCCTTTTTGGTTTGACTAATGCTCCCACCGCGTTACATTTTTGTTAATGACATCTTCCGTCACCTCGTGGGTAGATTTGTAGTAGTGTATCTTGGCGATCTTTTAATCTATTCCCTTGGTTTCAAGTCTCATCAGGTACATGTCAGGCAGGTGTTAGAGGTTCTACAGGATAATAAACTGTATGCCAAGTTGGAGAAGTATGTATAAGCTGTACAGGAGGTTCACTTCTTAGCTGTCCTAGTGTCAGCCACAAGTTTCCGCATGGATCCTGTTAAGGTTCGGGAAATCTTAAAAGCATTTCAACACTTTTTGGGGTTTGCGAACTATTGTCAGAAATGTATCTGAAACTTCTTGTCTATTGCCAAACCCCTCACTGACATGAATAGGAAAGGTACCGACTTCTCGAGGTGGTCCGACTTCACTTTTCAGGCATTTTCTTCCCTGAAGAGATGTTTTTTACCGCTGAACCAGTACTCTTGCAACCCGATGCTTCTCAGCCATTTATTGAGGTTGATGCTTGGGATGTGGGGGTTGAGGCTGTATTGTCCCAAGGTTTGTTGCCTGGTAAATGCCACCCATGTGTCTTCTTGTCTAAAAAGTTGTCATTGGCCGAAAAAAACATGATGTAGGCAATAGGGAACTTTTGGCCATTAAATTGGCATTTGAGGAATGGTGTCATAGTCATCACTGATCCCAAAAACTCGATGTACCTACAATGTGCTAAACATTTTAATTTCAGGCAAGCTAGATGGTCTTTAGTTTTTCACCAGGTTTAATTTTGTGGTCACTTACCGTCCTGGGATTAAGAATGTTAAAGCGGATGTTTTGTCTGGGAGTTTCGCTGGGGATGGGAGTACTGATGATGCTGTCCCTATTTTAAAAGAAGGGGTGATCGTCTCCGTAGTGTGTTCTGAACTTGAGGGTGAGGTATTGGAGGCTGAGAGGAACACCCCTGCTGGTCCTTCAGGGAAATTTTACCATTGCCTTCAAAATTTTAAGATGCAGATGTACATCATAACTCGGCTCTGGCTGGTCACCCAGGTAATAAGGCAACCTTGAACTTCCTTTCTCATCGTTTTTGGTGGCCAAGGTTTCATAAGGATGTAGTTGACTTTGTGTCCTCCTGTTGTGTCTGTGCACATTCCAATATCCCGCATACTTGTCCGTCTGTGGCTCTTTTACCATTAACCATTCCCAACCGTCTATAGATCTCATTACGGATTTTCCTTCGTCCTCTGGTAAAACTGTTATCTTAGTTGTGGTGGATAAGTTAAGTAAAATGGCGCATTTTATTGCTTTACCTGCTCTTCCTAACGCCAAGACACTGGCTCAAACGTTTGTCACTGAGGTCATGAAGCTTCACGGGGTTCCCTCTGATGTGGTGTCAGATCGGGGACTCAATTTGGAGGGCGTTTAAATCTCATTTATGCAAGCATCTATCCTTTTTTTCGCATTCCTTCCTCAAACTACTGGCCAGACTGAACCCCTAAACCAAAGTTTGGACACTTACCTCAGATGTTTTGTGTCAGATAACCAGGAGGATTGTTTGTGTTAAACAATTGTTGTAGTGAGTCCACTGGTAAGTCGCCAGTTTTTTGGCACATATGGCTTCCATCCACAATTCTGTATCTTCAGTAAATATGAGTCTTCTGGGGTTCCTGGGGTGGAACAATTCTCTTCTTAGCTTTCATCTGTATACGAAGGTGTTCAGAATAATTTAAAGATCATATTGGACAAATACAAGGTAAGAAGCGATTGGTAGTGAACGATTTAAAGGGAGTCTGTCACCCCATTTTTAAAGTATAAGATGCGGCCACCGCCATCAGAGGCTTATCTACAGCATTCTGTAATGCTGTAGATAAGCCTCCGATGTCACCTGAAAGAAGAAAAACGAGTTATATTATACTCGCCCAGGGGCGGTCCGCCGTCCGGTTCGGTCCGATGGGCGCCGCGGTCCGGTCCGGCGCCTGCCCATCTTGCAGCGAAGACGTCCTCTTCTTTGCTTCCCGTCGCGGCTCCTGCACTGGCGCACTGCTCTGCCCTATTGAGGGCAGAGCAGAGTACTGCAGTGCGCAGGAGCCGGGAAAGGTCAGCGAGGTCCTGCGCACTGCAGTACTTTACTCTGCCCTCAACAGGGCAGATCAGTGTGCCTGCGCAGGAGCCGCAACGGGAAGCAAAGAAGAGGACGTCTTCGCTGCAAGATGGGAGGCGCTGGACCGGACCTTGACGCCCATCGGACCAGACGGCGGACCGCCCCTGGGTGAGTATAATCTAACTCGTTTTTCTTATCTTTCAGGTGACATTGGGGGCTTATTTGCAGCATTACAGAATGCTGTAGATAAGCCCCTGATGGCGGTGGCCGCATCTTTTACTCGAAAAATGGAGTGACAGACTCCCTTTAATATGGCTGTCCAACAAAAATATTAAACTTTATTGGTAAGGTGGTCTTCTTAATCAACCCTGTAGCTTCTCGTCACAAGCTTCCGCCGACTCTCAAGATCCATAATGTCTTTCACAGGTCTTTGCTCCAAAAATTGTTTGTTGATATGATCCTTTCATTTGACCCATCCAGATAAACCTGGCCCCGAGGGTCCTGTGGCCCCTCGCAGAAGTGGGGGTACTATCACGAGTGTGTCATGTCCTCCTGGGAGTCTGGGGTGAGAAGATCACTTCATTTTGTGAATTGCAGATTTTCCATTTAGCCTGTGTGTTTGTGTCCCATATTAAATTGATTTGGTTTCCTTCGGTGCTGAAGAGGTCAACGACCCTTTCTATGCTGGTCAGAAACTTGCACCTCCATTTTCAGTTGCTTTTGGTCTGGTCATTACCTGTCCCCATAAAACCTGGCCAGACCTTTTCTGTCTTGCCAGTGAAAGCTTCGTTTTCTAGCTCCTTGGAGACGCTGTGCTGAATAGGAGATTGTTGTGTGCTGTTTTTGGGTGTATGCTTTCCTCATTGTCCTATTTCCATTTGGTTGATACATTCCTTTCCTTCCCTATTTACCTCTTTACCTTTTGTGAGTGTTTGTATGTTTTGTTGCTTTCTGTTATTATTTGTCTTTGTGTCTTGTTTACATTATCTTTCTGTCCCAGGCCTCCATGGTGTGTGAGGGGACAGATCAGGGTTTAATGGGAGCATACTAAGGTTGGAGACTCAGGCCTCTTTACCTTCAAGAGTTCCCCCGGACAGGGATAGTTAGGGTCCCAGTTTCAGGGTCTATTTGAGGCCCCCTTCCTACCGAAGACGTCTCAGCGCGTGACACATGAGCGTATAACACTGCCAAGTGCTGTCTGATGTTTTATTTGATGGCACTCAGACCAGTGTTATACTATGGGGCAATGCAGATGTGCAACTTTTTTTTCTCATGCCGATTCAGCATGATTAAATCACACCTCGCCACTTGTGCGCTTGACCAATCCATCCCACCCCTTCTCCCCAAACCCCACCCTACACTTATCCCATCCCTAACCCATTCTTCAACCCCCACAACTTTTGTACCTTCCCCTCTGCTTTCAAACATGCCACAATCACACCATCCTCAAAAGCCATCCTTGACCCAACGTATGGCCAACTTCGCCCCTACTTTGCTCCCATTTGCTTCCAAACTCCTTGAGCACACATCCACACTGAACCACCACTTTGCATATAAAATTGCTCTTCGGAAATACAAAAGCTTCCGTCCCCCCCATTCCACTAACGCCCGACTAAACTCTAACCCCACTTTGGCCCGTTTTTACACTTCAGTTTTTTTCTCAGTCAAAATCCGTTGTTAGCAGAAAACAAAAGGTCCACGGGTTTGCCTGCCGGATCCTTTTTTTCCTCCTAGACTTGTTTAGCGACGGAATTTGCGGGTGGCCTTCCGTTGCATTTTCGTGTGTGGGTCCGTATAAAAAGACTGTCCCTGGGGGAAAAAAAACGTCCATAGGGGCGTTTTTTTGCCGTCAAAAAGACGGACGGGGAGGGTCCGCTTGCGCCGCATCTGGTAAATGGACGCCTCTGACCCACGGAAAACCAGTAACTGGTCGTTTTTTTATACGAGCAGCCCAAAAAAAGTTTTTCCCTTTCCTAAATTTAACCCCAGAAAATATCTCTCTCTCCCTCTCTCCTGTCCCACCACACTTTTCTCTCTCTCTTCTCTCTCCCTTCCCCTCCCCATAACAGAGTTCAAAGTTTTTTTTTCGCAGCCCTTAAAAGGGGCTGCTGCACAGTTTTTTGCAACTGCAACAACCCTTTTTTCCCGCTTTTCGGATTCTGATGAACCAAAAAAACTGAA
>JARQOD010000005.1:137221252-137277161 GCA_033576555.1 Oophaga sylvatica | reverse complement strand
TTTTCCCCGACGACGGAGGGAGGTCCGTAATGAAGTCCATAGATAGATGAGTCCATGGACGCTCCGGAACTTTCAAAGGCAAGAGGGCCCCAGACGGACGGGTATGTGGGGTCTTGGAGCGAGCACAAACCCCACAGGACGCGACAAAAGTTTCTACCTCTTTATTTAAGTTAGACCACCAAAACCGGCGTGAAAGGAGATCAACAGTTGCTTTACTCCCTGGGTGTCCTGCTAAAGCAGAATTATGATGTGCCTCGATAACTTTCTGTCTTAACTGATCAGGAACAAACAGTTTCCCTGGAGGTCCTACAGTGGCGTCCCCCTGAGCCTCCAATACCTCCTCCTCAAGCTCAGAGCATACAGCCGACACTACAACTCCCTCCTGAAGGATAGGAACCGGGTCATCCGTCTTCCCGGCCCCTGGGGAACAACGAGATAAGGCATCAGGACGCAATTTTATTGAGCAGTCATATGCGCGATGAGGAGGTAACTCTTGACACCCCTCCTCTGAGAACCCATCCTCAAAGTCCTCCAAAAGAGGAGGCAATGTTCTAGGCACGACCGCACTGATGACCGTGTTCATGCAGTTACTCTTGCAGAATTCACCCCACTGGCTTATCTCTCTGGATTGCCAATTAATTACTGGGTTATGTTTAGCCAACCAAGGTAGTCCCAACACAATAGGAGTAGGAAGACCCTCCAACACATAACAAGACAATTGTTCTTTATGTATTGCCCCTACTCAAAAGTCTATGTTATGAACAGCTTGTACCAAGCTACCCTGACTGAGAGGTCTGGCGTCAATAGAGAATATAGGGACCGGTTTGGCCAATACATTCAGTTGCATACCTTGCACCTGGGCAAACCGAGCGTCCACCAGATTAGCCCCGGCCCCACTATCCAAAAGAACAGAAATCCTCTCAGTTCTCGTACCAACCACCACCTCCGCAGGTACGAGAAATTGAGACGGATTTGGGGACGAAATACATACTCCCAGATTGTCGTCCACCACACAACCTGAGACTGACAGTCTTCCGGAGACTCCTTTGCTCAATGAGGCACGGGATGGACACCCCCCAACAAAATGTCCCTCTTTCCCACAAAAGAAACACCTTCCCGTCTTGCGGCGCACCGCCGATCCCCTCCTATAAAATGATGTCCCTCCCAACTGCATAGGTTCCTCAGAACAGACCAGGGGATCCTCAAAATAAGGGACTTTATTAGAAGGAGGTGGAGTCATCACAGGGGCGGAGTTACCCCACACCTCTCCCGAAGCCGTCTATCAATGCGGATAGCAAGGGCCATAGCGGCCTCCAGTGACGGAGGAGAATCATACTGAGCCAAAACATCTTTTAATTTGTCAGATAACCCTTGACAAAACTGGCTCCTAAGAGCTGGGTCATTCCACTGAGTATCTGTGGCCCATCTACGGAACTCAGAAGAAAATTCCTCCGCCGGACGATCTCCCTGCTGTATCTTACGTAACTTTGTTTCAGCAAGGGAGACCCGATCCGGGTCATCATATACCAGACCCAGGGCAGTAAAAAATCGATCTACTGACTGGAGATCCGGGGAGTCTGGAGGAAGAGAGAACGCCCAGGATTGAGGGTCCCCTTGTAAGAGCGAGATGACAATTCCCACCCTCTGCTCTTCACTCCCCGATGACCGAGGCCGCAGCCGAAAGTACAATTTACATGCCTCCCGGAAAGTAAAAAATTTGTCCCGCCCACCAGTGAACCTGTCCGGGAGAGCAACCTTAGGTTCAGATCTGGTTTGCTCCGGGGGAACAAAACCTTGGACTTAATGTCCGTCAGCTCCAAGGACAACCTCTGCAACTGCAGGGCAAGCTGGGCTACTGGATCCATGGTAGCTGGGAGAATCGTTAGTATGGCCGGTGAAAATGTCACGCTGTATAGCAGATATATATATATGATGTCAGTAATCTATATCAAGTGGGACAACATTCTATATAACATATGCATAGGTATTTGATGGCATAGAATTACCTGACAGAATATCCAATGGGTCAATACGGAATCTGTTTTACGCTGTCTCCGGCTAGAGGTGGACCGGGGTCTATGCTGACCCTAAACTGGGGTCCTGACTAGTCCCTCTACCTGGAAGTACTGTTAAAGGTACAGAGGTCCAGGCCGCCAGCGTAAACCCTGTCTCCTATAAATCCCTGACCACTGTAATCTAGTCCTTAGAAGGACCCTGATTACCACCACAGGGAATGAACAGGTAACGGTTAAAGGACAGTAAAGACAAATAAGAAAGACAACGAATAAAGTAAATACTGTCATACAACACTCAAACACAGAAGGAACACATAAGGTCTCGGAGATAAACTATAAGCAGGAAGAGGGAAAACCAACAAAGGAGCTCTTAGATTAAGTCTTCTCCGAACCGATCCAGACAGCTGGACAACATGAATGCTTTCACCGGCATCTAACAAGCAGACTGGCAGGTATATAAAGGAAGCTAATTAGTACATAATCAAAAGCAGCCGGGCGAGGCTGGACCTAGTCTTAGCAAAGAGCTAGGTAAAATTAACTCCCTCACTACCATACACAAAGTAACAGCAATTCAGCTGCGAGAAGTCAGAGTGTGCAATCGCGACGATCTTCGTGGCGATACACCCATGACATGGGATTAGGGTTAGGGGTGTGTTTCGGTTAGGGTTGGGGTTAGAATTGGGGGGTTTCCACTGTTTAGGCACATCAGGGGCTCTCCAAACATGACATGGCGTCTGATCTCAATTCCAGCCAATTTGGCGTTTAAAAAGTCAAACGTTGCTCCTTCCCTTCTGAGCTCTGCCATGTGCCCAAACAGTAGTTTACCCCCACATATGGGGTATCAGTGTATTCAGGACAAATTGGACAACAACTTTTATGGTCCAATTTCTCATGTTACCCTTGGGAAAATAAAAAATTGGTGACTTAAATATCATTTTTGTGGAAAAAAAATAGGATTTTTTATTTTCATGCCAGGGCAAAATAAACTTAGCTGAAAAATCCATCCTGTCTGGCCTATGCTTCAACTGGTGGGTTCAGTCCATCTGCCTTGTTCACATTTACGTCACTTGACAAGTGAAAAGGTTTTTAATATTAGAGTAGGACTGTCCCACAAAGGGTTGCCTTGACGTGGCGGGATGGCTTGTACATTCTTTTGATCAAAATTATGTTTACCAAATACCCTTATTATTATTATTACAACTTCATGCATGTTTTGCAATATTTTTTATTTTGTTTTATTTTAGGATATTTGTTTCTTGTTTTTTTTCTCTGTTTAATGGTCATGTGTTTGATATGCATTTACATTTTGCACACACCTCAACTTACTTTTTCAGTTCAGACCCAGTTTTTCATTTAGTTCTTAGTGCATCTTGTGCATATAAGGGTGTGACCGCCCTGCTTTTGAGCTGAAAAATCCATCCTGTCTGGCCTATGCTTCAACTGGTGGGTTCAGTCCATCTGCCTTGTTCACATTTACGTCACTTGACAAGTGGAAAGGTTTTTAATATTAGAGTAGGACTGTCCCACAAAGGGTTGCCTTGACGTGGCGGGATGGCTTGTACATTCTTTTGATCAAAATTATGTTTACCAAATACCCTTATTATTATTATTATTACAACTTCATGCATGTTTTGCAATATTTTTTATTTTGTTTTATTTTAGGATATTTGTTTCTTGTTTTTTGTTTTCTCTGTTTAATGGTCATGTGTTTGATATGCATTTACATTTTGCATACACATCAACTTACTTTTTCAGTTCAGACCCAGTTTTTCATTTAGTTCTTAGTGCATCTTGTGCATATAAGGGTGTGACCGCCCTGCTTTTGAGCTGAAAAATCCATCCTGTCTGGCCTATGCTTCAACTGGTGGGTTCAGTCCATCTGCCTTGTTCACATTTACGTCACTTGACAAGTGGAAAGGTTTTTAATATTAGAGTAGGACTGTCCCACAAAGGGTTGCCTTGACGTGGCGGGATGGCTTGTACATTCTTTTGATCAAAATTATGTTTACCAAATACCCTTATTATTATTATTACAACTTCATGCATGTTTTGCAATATTTTTTATTTTGTTTTATTTTAGGATATTTGTTTCTTGTTTTTGTTTTCTCTGTTTAATGGTCATGTGTTTGATATGCATTTACATTTTGCATACACATCAACTTACTTTTTCAGTTCAGACCCAGTTTTTCATTTAGTTCTTAGTGCATCTTGTGCATATAAGGGTGTGACCGCCCTGCTTTTGAGCTGAAAAATCCATCCTGTCTGGCCTATGCTTCAACTGGTGGGTTCAGTCCATCTGCCTTGTTCACATTTACGTCACTTGACAAGTGGAAAGGTTTTTAATATTAGAGTAGGACTGTCCCACAAAGGGTTGCCTTGACGTGGCGGGATGGCTTGTACATTCTTTTGATCAAAATTATGTTTACCAAATACCCTTATTATTATTATTATTACAACTTCATGCATGTTTTGCAATATTTTTTATTTTGTTTTATTTTAGGATATTTGTTTCTTGTTTTTTGTTTTCTCAAAATAAACTTGTGTGAAGCACTTGGGGGTTCAAAATGCTCACCACAGTTCTAGATAAGTTCCTTAGGGGGTCTAGTTTCCAAAATGTGGTCACTTGTGGGGGTTTCCACTCTTTAGGCACATCAGGGACTCTGCAAACTGAACATGACACACATCAAAGTCTGCATTCCAAAACTTCATTACTTCCTTTCCGAGCCCTGAAGTGCACCCAAACAGTATTTCTTCCCCACATATGGGGTATCAGCGTACTCAGGACAAATTGGACAACAACTTTTGGGGTCCAATTTCATTGGGAAAAATCAAAAATTGGGGACTAAAAAATCATTTTTGTGGATTTTTTTTTTCACACCCAGGCATTATAAACTTTAGTGAAACACTTGGGAGTTCAAAGTGCACACAACAGATCTAGATAAGTTCCTTAGGGGGTCTAGTTTCCAAAATGGTGTTACTTGTGGGGGGTTTCCACTGTTTAGGCACATCAGGGGCTCTCCAAATGTGACATGGCATACAATCTCAATTCCAGCCAATTTTGGTTTGAAAAAGTCAAATGGTGCTCCTTCACTTCCGAGACCTGCCGTGCGCCCAGACAGTGGTTTTCCCCCACATATGGTGTATCAGCGTTCTGAGGAGAAATTGCACAACAACTTTTTCTGTCCATTTTCTCCTTTTACCCTTGTTAAAATAAAAAATTGTTTGTAAAAGATCATTTTTGTGACTAAAAAGTTAAATGTTCATTTTTTTCCTTCCAAGTTGCATCAGCTCCTGAGAAGCACCTGAAGGGTTAATAAACTTCCTGTATGTGGTTTTGAGTACCTTGAAGGGTGCAGTTTTTAGAATGGTGTCATTTTTGGGTATTTTCTGCCATATAGACCCCTGAAAGTGTCTTCAAATGTGAGGTGGTCCCTAAAAAAAATGGTTTCAAAATTGTGCTGATGTAAAGTAGACACGTGGAAAATGTTTTTTAGTAACTATTTTGTGTGACATATTTCTCTGTTTTAAGGGAATAAAAATTCAAAGTTTGAAAATAGCAAAATTTTCTCCATATTTCCTATTTTTTTCATAAATAACCACATGTTATATTGAAGAAATGTTACCACTATCATGTGTTAGGGGTCGAGTTCCCGATTCTGCACAAGGGGAATCTGGAACCATCCCTGCTGCGGTCTCCCATCCGTCTCCGGCTGCAGTGGAATCTGCTCAGCAGAGACGTCAGTCCCAGCGTGTCGCCCAGTCTAACATTGTGCAGAGGATTACTGCTGCCTCTCCAGGTTCTGCCATTGTAGCCAGTACTGGTCAGCGGCGAGCAGACGTCTTTGGGGCTAAGTCCTGCGTTTCTCCATCTGAGCATGCCCAGGGCAAGATCTCCCATTGGAGATCAGGGGTCACATGCGCGGTTACAGCAGCGGCTCCCATTGGTCCGCCAGGAAGGTCCTGAAATGGCTTGTGTTCTGGAACAGTTTCTCATTGGTCCTTTTCTGGAAGGTTCTGTAGCTGCTGCTATAAAAGGTGCGCATGGCCGTTCGGCGCTAGTATCAATTGTGTTATGTGCTTTGCGCCAGTGTGATCATGCATGCATGTGGTTAGGGCTCGGCTGAAATAAGTCCCTAGAATACCGGCACCTCCGGTGAGGAGATTTGTATGCACATGTTCAGGGCCTGGCTGAAATAAGCCCCTAGAATACTGGCTTCTCCGGTGAGGAGTTGCATGTTTGCGTTGCTTACTGCATGACCACGAACTGCTATCCACACAGCAGTTATCTGTGTATCCCTGTGGTGTTAACAGGACAGTCTCTAGCTCTGCATCTCTACCTCAACGACTCTGTGGTGTAACAGAGTTCACTTATACCGCCATATAGTGCCACAGCATCTATGTTTGCGACTCTGTGAAGTAACAGAGTTCACTTATACCGCCATCTTACTAGCAGCAGGCTCTGCCTGCACGGTGGACCCCGGGCTGCGAACGCACCTATTATTTATATTTATTTGGTGCGTTCCGCCAGCCCTAACAATCATGAAGTACAATATGTCACGACGAGAAAACAATCTCAGAATCGCTAAGATCCGTTGAAGCGTTGCAGAGTTATAACCTCATAAAGAGACAGTGGTCAGAATTGTAAAAATTGGCCCGGTCATTAACGTGCAAACCACCCTTGGGGGTTAAGGGGTTAAAGAGCAAGATTGTAAAGTAGAAGAATATAGGAATAAAGGCCTGACCTAAACTGTACATGTTCATTCAGCCTAAACTGGTCCGGACTTTTCATATGTTGATATTTCTATAATTTGCATTTTTATTTAGAAGATTTTCCATTCTCAGCAAGATATTTAAAGTAGATCCCATGAATGGGTAAAGTTTATACTATAGGATACATAGCTGAATTTTCAGAGAAGAGGCAATATATAACCAGAGCAAGATTTGTGAGAGGAGAGTGTAGTTTATTTGTATAGATAAAACCAGGGGTGGGATTCAAATTTTTAACAACAGGTTCTGTGTTTGTGCGTCGGAAAACCACACCCATTTTAAGTCACACCCATTTTTAAGCCACACCCATTTTTAAAGCCACACCCATTCACACACACCTTTTCCTCAAACATATAAGTAGGGGCGCAGTCAGTTGAAAAACAATAAATTGGAATGGGATCAGAACAGCGCACATTCTGGCCAGCGGCTCTCCTGACCCGAGTGTGACAGCTGCATATATTTCTATATATATATTTCTATGCAGCTGTTTCACTTGACTGACCGGCTGGCCAGGCTGTGCACTACATTCTGATTAAGAAGTCTCTTTCTAGTCTCATACTGAACTGAAGATTAAACTATAGTATTATGTAGCTGGGACTTACAGTTCTACCTTCTATCCAGAAATACAATATACAATAATTAGTGATGAGTGAACGTACTCGGATAAGGTGTTATCTGAGCATGCTCGGGTTCTAACCGAATGTCTTCTGCATGCTCAAAAAATATGTTCCAGTCCCCGCGGTTGCATGTCTCATGGCTGTTCGACACCCGCAACACATGCAGGGATTGCCTAACAAACAAGCACATTTGCTCATCAATAATAATAATAATGTATTTATTTCTCTAAGGATAGGGTCACACGACCGTATTTTGTCTCATCCGAGAAAATCGTTCTGATTAAGCTAATCACACTCTGATCGGAGTTTGATCAGAGTGTGCTCACAGCGTGCTCCGATTTTCGCGGATGTGGAGAAGGTGGAAATAAAAAGTTCCCCATCTTCTTCATTCTGTAAAGCTGTGAAAATCAGACTGCACTCAGATGTCATCCGAGTGCAGTCTGATTTTTTTTTTTTCACGGACTCACTGATTTGCCTGGCTGAGTGCGATCCCATAATCGGATGCAACTCGTGCGTGCTGCCATTTTTTCTTCTGACCAAAAATACGATTGTTTGGATCAGCCTAAAGTCGATACTACATAATATCTGAATAATAAACGTGTGTCTAATATCTAGACAAATGGGGAGATGCTGGGACTTATACTAGTGATTGTAATAATAGAACATATTTATTGTATTACCTGCAGTAATCTCTATAGATCAGATGCCAATATGCAATGCTGGGACTTACAGTTCCCCCACCACCACTGCATGTACAGTACCTAAGGTACGATATAGGTATTACTGTCATCTTTATAAAGCAGACCGTATAAAAAGCCGCAGGATGTAAATGTGACTCTATACACCTGGGTACATACAAGTGGATTGCAAGCTTCTCGGTAATAATGTCTAAGAAGGCACCAGGATCTGGGAGCTGGTGGTCTGTCTCCAGCTGGGAGGCTTTCTACAGCTGTGCCCTACAGACAGCTCTGAGCATAGACCTCAAGCTCTCCAGAGAAGAAGACAATGCAGGGGGCTAGAAGAACTGCTCTTCCATGGAGGCCTTACTACTCTGACCGGCGTCTATTTATCATAGATAGACGCCGGTCAGACCACCTCAGTCCACACAGACACACTCCTCCAGCTCCACTCCAGGGCCCAGGCAGCGCCGCAGCTCAGCTCACACAGTACCTCTCTCCTCTCCGGCTCCGCCTCGTGACTAAAGAAGATGGCCGCGGCCGCGCCGCTACCCAATCGCTGCACTGCAGAGATCAGTCCGCGGGGGCTGGGGCTGGCGGCGTGTTGCGGTGCTGCAAGTTGGCTGCAAAATAGTACCAGACATGGGCGTACCCAGGATCAAAACTAGGGGGGCAAGCCAATGTCGCATCTTATACAGGTTACATCATATACACTGTACATTATCCTGCATATTAGGTATGGAGCGTTAGAACTGTTGTATATTGTATAATACAGCAGTGTATGCGACACTACGCTGTATATACCATATATTATACATGGCAGTCGCGCTCATGTCAGGAGCGGTACCAGCAAGTCCGAGGATTGCAGTGCGATCCTCGCATGAGTTATACGGCCGTCTGTCTATGCCCTTGTTATAATAATACTGAAATATTAATCTATTATTAAAGTATTAAGGAGCTCACAAGTAAAAAAAAGCCCCTTACCTCCCCTGTCCCCCACCCACACCACAACAGCCCATCATCTCACATGCACCCCTTAGTGTTCTGTCCCACTGACCCCACAATACCCCCATTCTCTCACATGCACCCCTCAGTGCTCTGTTGCCCCTCCCCACAATACCCCCATCCTCTTACATTCAACCCCAGTGACCTGTCCACCCTCCCTCACAATACCCCGTCCTCTCACATCAACCCCTGTGCGTCAGCCCCCACAATATCCCCATCCTCTCACATTAACCCCCCCGTGCCCTAGCCCCCACAATACCCCATACTCTTACATTCACCCCAGTGCCCTGTACCCCTCCCCCACAATACCCCATCCTCTCACATTAACCCCCCAGTGCCCTAGCCCCCACAATACCCCATACTCTTACATTCACCCCAGTGCCCTTTATCCCTCCCCCACAATACCTCCATCCTCTCACATTAACCCCCCAGTGCCCTAGCCCCCACAATACCCCCATCCTCTTAAATTCACCCCAGTGCCCTGTATCCCTCCCCCACAATACCCCATCCTCTCACATTAACCCCCCAGTGCCCTATCCCCCACAATACCCCCATCCTCTTACATTCACCCCAGTGCCCTGTACCCCTCCCCCACTGTACCCCCATGCTCTCACATTCCCCCACAGTGACCATGACATGCCTGAGCTGAATGAATTTAATAAACCGGATTACTTACCGGTAATGCTCTTTTATAGAGCCCACGACAGCACCCACTGAGAGGGGATCCGCCTCTAGGAACAGGAAACCTACAGAGAAATAAAAGGGGCGGCCCCCCTCGCTCCTCAGTTGGTTTACAGAGAATGAGAGGAACCGCCACACAAGTTTCAGTTAATTTGCACCATAACATGTTTAACAATATATACATATTTACACTGCTAGACTATATATAGCCAATATAATCAATCCTTCACCAAACAGGATGCACCGTGTATACCACAAGTAGGGGAGGGAAGTGAGTGGGTGCTGTCGTGGGCTCTATAAAAGAGCATTACCGGTAAGTAATCCGTTTTTTTCTCTTCGCCACGACAGCACCCACTGAGAGATTTTCAGAGACAATTATCTGGGAGGGACCACCGTGTCAAGGATCGATCTACCAAACACTAAATCTGATGAGGAGGATAGATCTAATCTATAGTGTTCATAGAAGGTAGAAGGTGAAGCCCAGGTTGCGGCCTTACATATAAGGTCTATCGGGACATCTGCTCTTTCTGCCCAAGAAGACGATATGGCCCGTGCGGAATGTGCCTTCACGCCCTGTGGTGGAATTTTCTTTTTTGCCACATACGCCAATGCTATTGCGTCTCTAATCCATCGAGATAGCGTGCTTTTCGTTACTCCTGAACCTTTGCGGCTGCCCTGGAAAGAAACAAAGAGAGCCCTGCTCTTCCTCCAGGGGCTAGTCCTATCTAGATATGCTAAGATTGATCTTTTAACATCTAAGGTGTGGAATTTCTCTTCCTGTGGTAATGAGGGGTTGTCATAAAAGGAAGGAAGATAAATTTCTTGAGATCTATGAAATTTAGTTGATACTTTAGGAAGATAAGACGGGTCAGTTTTTAATACTATCCTGTCAGAATATATAGATAAGAAAGGAGGATCTATTGATAAGGCGTGGAGATCACTCACTCTTCTTGCTGAGGTCAAGGCTACCAGTAAAACGGTTTTTAATGAGGCATATTTTATTGGAACTGACTGAATGGGTTCAAATGGACTTTCTGTTAAGGCGTCTAGGACTAAGTTTAAGTCCCAAGATGGCATTTGAGGTATATGGACTGGTTCTGCTCGATGGCATGCTGAGATAAACCGAGCTACCCATTTATTGCCTGCTATGTCATGACTATATAGGGCACCCAGGGCCGATACCTGGACCTTAAGAGTATTTACCGATAGGCCTAATTCATGCCCTTTTTGTAAAAATTCTAGAATAGCTGGGATAGGTACTTCACTAGATAGACGTACTGAATGAAAAGACAGAAATTTCCTCCAGACTCTGGCATATATATTAGTAGTGGACTCCTTCCTGCTATTTAGGAGCGTATTAATCAGTCCGTTCGAAAAACCTCTTAGTTTTAATAACTGCCTTTCAAATTCCATGCCGTGAGGCGCAATCCTTTGACCTGAGGGTGATAGAAGGGCCCCTGTGAGAGAAGGTCCCGGTCCCAAGGGAGGATCCATGGATCCGAAATCGACATGGCTCTCAGCCACGAGAACCATGGCCTTTTGGGCCAGAACGGGGCTATCAGGATTACTCTCGCTCTTTCCTCTCTTATTTTCCGGATGACAATCGGTAACAGAATCATTGGAGGAAAGGCATAGGCCAAGTGGAATGTCCACGGGATCTGCAAGGCGTCGAGAATGTCCGGATTGTCCTGCTTGAATAAGGAGGCGAACCCTTTTACCTGCCTGTTGTTTCGTGTAGCAAACAGGTCTATATCTGGTGTGCCCCATTTGAACGTTATTCTTTTGAAGATGCAATGATTGAGTATCCATTCCCCTTGATGTAGGGTATGACGACTTAGAAAATCTGCCTTGACATTGTCTACTCCTCTGACGTGCAGGGCCGACAGGGATAGGAGATGACTTTCTGCCAATGTTAAAATTTTTTCTGCAATAAACGTGAGTGGCATTGATCGTGTACCTCCTTGGTGGTTTAGGTACGCTACTGAGGTGCTGTTGTCCGACAAGATCCTTGTATGAGTCCCTTGCAGCTGCGGAAGGAAATTACATATGGCATGATATATAGCTTTTAGCTCTCTCATGTTTGATGAATCCTCTGACTCTGACCTAGACCACTGTCCCTGCGCCACATTATCCTCCCAATGAGCCCCCCACCCCAAAGGGCTGGCATCTGTGGTTACTATATTTGAGGGAACCACTATCCATGGAACACCTCCCGACAGATTATCTGAATCTAGCCACCAAGTTAGGAAACTGATTACCTCCGGGGTCAGGGATATTTTATTTTCTAACTGTCCCTGTAATCTCTCTTCTTGCTGCAGGATTAATCTTTGCAGTTTCCTGGTATGAAATTGGGCCCACCGAACTGCCGGAATACATGAGGACAAAGAGCCCAGCAAAGACATGCCTTCTCTTAGAGATAGAATAGGATTCTGTATTACCGTTTGTACCTTATTAATTACAGTTAATTTCTTTGCCTCTGGTAGCCGACATTTCTGACTTACTGAGTCTAGATGAAGGCCTAGGAACGTCTGACAGGTTACCGGCCGTAGCCTTGATTTTTCCCAGTTGATCAGCCAACCTAAGTTCTGTAGGGATGAAATTACGTCAGACAGCCTGTGCTCACATTGTTGGAATGAATTTCCTACTATTAGCAGATCATCCAGGTACGGAATTATTAGTGTGTCTCTTACTCGTAAATACGACATCACCTCCAGCATCAGTTTTGTGAAGACGCGTGGTGCCATAGATAGCCCGAATGGCATTGCCGCAAACTGCAGATGACAGATTTGGCCTTTTAATGTGACCGCCACTCGGAGAAAGCGTTGATGCGAGACATGTATTGGTAGATGATAATATGCATCTTTGAGATCCACGACCACCATGTAGCTTCTGGGAAATAAGAGTTTTATCGCTGATCTTATAGACTCCATTTTGAAGGTTCGGGTTTTCAAAAAGGTATTCAGTTTTTTTAGATTAACTATGGTTCTAAATGAACCGTCTGGTTTAGTTACCAGAAATAAAGGAGAGTAAAAAGCCTTTCTCTCTTTGATTTACCGGAACCTCTACTAACACTTTCTTGGATAGTAGGTCTTTAATCTCTAATTCTAACGCCTCTTGTTGAGCCTGGGATTTTAGAGAAGTCAATAGAAAGGAGTCCGAAGGATTCCGGACAAATTCTAATATTAGTCCTGATTTTATAATGTTAATGGCCCAGGGGTTAGATGTAATTTGCTCCCACTGATAACTGAAGTGTAATAGTCTGCCACCCACCGGTAAGTTGGTACTAGCGGAACTTATCTCCCGATCTGAAGGGACGTTTACCAAATAGGTTTCCCTTTTGTTTGAAATCCCTGTTATTCCAAGAATTCTGGGACTTATAATCCTTCCTTCTGTTAAACGATGGTCTCCTGAATGCCCTCCTGTAGGATGGAACGTATGGATTAGGGAAGCCTTTTTTCCTTTCTCCTGCTTTGGTTAAGATATCATCCAAAACTGCACCAAACAGGTACTCACCCTGACAGGGTATAGCGCAGAGTTTTGATTTAGCTTGCGTATCCCCCTTCCATCCTTTCAACCACAACGCCCTTCGGGCTGCATTGGTTAATCCTGCTGTTCTTGCCGCTAGGCGGAGAGAATCTACTGAGGTGTCTGAAAGAAATGCTGCTGCACCTCTAATTAAAGGAATGGAGGACCGTAGCTTGTCTCTGGAAAGGCCCTTCTTTATATTTTCCTCCAGCTGATCTAACCATACTAACATGGCCCTGCCTGTACAAGTGGCCGATATTGCGGGTTTAAATGCCCCTATACACGACTCCCAGGACCTTTTTAGGAGTGCATCTGCTTTACGGTCTAGGGGATCTGACAAAATTCCAGCATCCTCTACTGGTAATGATGACTTGCGGGAGGTTGACGCTACAGCAGCATCCACCTTGGGTGCTTTCTCCCAGGAGGCCAGGTCCTTATCATCAAAGGGGTATCGTCGTTTTGACGCGGCTGGCATATAACCTTTCTGCCCTTGTTTTTCCCACTCTTTCTTTACTAATTCCTTAATAGCCGGATCTATTGGGAACACTCGCCGTTTGCGTTGGGAGATACCCGCAAACATGATCTCCTGAGGAGTTTTAGGGTCTTTTGTATCCGATAATCCCATAAGGGTATGCCACACTGAACAATATCGCTAACGGGATCGCTAAAAAACGTCACTATTTAGCGATCCCGTTAGCGATGTTGTTCAGTGCGGCAGCTTCCAGCGACAAGCTTCTCTGTGATCTCGCTCGTCGCTGGAATCGCTCCGGACCCTATTTTATCGTCGGCGCTCCCGCTGGGTAAGTATATATCGCTAGTGTGGCACCTTTTCTTAGCGATTTAGCGGTACTTTTGTACCGCTAAAGTCGTTAAGAAGATCGCTAACGGCGATAGCGTCGTTAACTATATCGCTAATGTGGCCGCACTTTAGCGATATAGAAACAATCCCGCTAGCGATCGCATTAGTATGCGTCGTTATCGTGATCGCTAGCGGGATTGTTTAGTGTGGCAGTACCAATAGTGTTCCGAACAGACTTAATCAGATTATTAATACTATCCGTCGGAAAACAGGTGTGCTCCTCCTCCTCTGATGAACCCGATTCACGTGAAGCGTCTGAATTGAGTTCCCCGCTGTCCGTGGAGGATCCCACCCTAGGTGGGGTTATCTCACTAAGGGATTTCCTTCCCGTAATACTACTGGCTCCCCTAGGGCCTGTAACTCCTCTCTGATCATCAGGCGGATATCTTCTGCTCTCACAGAACTTTCCTCCTGAAGCGTATGGCTAATACAATCCTGACACAATCTTTTGGGATAAGTGTCCGGAAGAGGTTGGGAGCATAAGGCACATTCTTTATGTTTGGTCTTTTCTGTCTTTTTGGCCTAGGAACACACAAATCAGGGGGAGGGGAAAGGGCCATCAGCTTGACAGGTGTGAAATATAACACTCACCCAGTGAAGCTTTTTATCAAGATGGTACCGGTCTTAAGGATGGAGGGTCCGGCTGCGGTATGGAGCGACTTGATTTCCCTCCAGATCTGCTTGTGGAACCACTCTGCTTAGAGTGTCCACTTCCACTTTTTCTTCCGCTGCTGCTGCCGCTGTGATGTGGCACCACCAGTTCCTCAGGTGGGCGCAACAAAGGATCGCTTGGGGACGACATTGCTGCGCACCGCTATGCACATGATCGGTGCTTTTATGCAGTTTCCCCATTCTTCTTTTTTTTTTTTTTTCATCTCAGCGCTGACCCGGAAGTGCTAGGTTCACTTCCGGGTTCTCTGCCTTCCTGCACCTGCGCAGCCGCCTCCTCCAGCAGCGCTCCATGATTTTTTATCAAGCAATTTGCCGGGACCTCTCCTGACCACGCGCTCGCGTTCCTGACCGCTGCGGTCCCATCCCTACCCGACAAGAGCGGCGATGGGACCTTTCCTGCCGAGGCTCCCAGCGTTATCAGGTAGGGCAGCCTCGGCTCAGTATGTGACACCCGTATTATATGCGAGCCAGAGCAATCCTGCTCCTGGCCTCGCACCTGGGAATATTCTCCTGTGACGGTGGGCTGCGACCCCTGCCGCTACCGTCCTCCGACCCGTTACCTCCAGGCATGTGCGGTGTCTTTCTTGTCCCAGCTGAGGAGGGATAAACCCCCGACGCTGCTTCTGGTGCTGGAGCCCCTGCCGCTCCAAAAGAAACCGCACAGGCGGCTATCCAGCCCAGGAATCCTCTTCTCACGTAGGTTCCTCTGCTAGGAACAGGAAACAACTGAGGAGCGAGGGGGGCCGCCCCTTTTATCTCTCTGTAGGTTTCCTGTTCCTAGGGGCGGATCCCCTCTCAGTGGGTGCTGTCGTGGCGAAGAGAAAAAATTCCATCCCCACTCACCATGAAGCTTGCAGGCAGTGGCTGAGGCAGGACCAAGAAGTGTCCAGTGTTGCACACAGAGGGCACTAGGACCCAGTGTAGCTGAGACAACCAGAGCCTGCAGGGCAAAAAGTGAAACTACAGCTGCTGCCCCCAGGAAGGAAGGAAGAAGGGAGCTCCTCTGGTGAGACAGCAGCTCTGTGCACTGCGCACACTTACGCCCATGGTACCGGATCGCCGCTCTGATTCTCCCCGGTTAGTATCACAGTATCTCCCCTTATTTTGTTATAAAAACAGACTTTATTATAACCATTAAAAATAGAACAATACTAAGCCAAATTGGCAAAAAGACATCATACAATAAATGAGTGAAAAACACCAGAGGGTCGTGCTTATCCCTGCAATGGCCTATGTAACCCTATCTACCAGCGGAGCTTGGCACCCTATAACCTGCGCAGTGGCGCCCCGCTCCTCGACGGCTAACCCTGCTCACCCTATAGGGCCCTAAGGTGGCTGGGGGTGAGGATAGAGATGAAAATGGTAGGTGAGAAAGATAGAGAAATGATATTTTGTATCTTCATGAAGTGCAGGTTGATTTGAATAAGATGATTCTTATATATACAATATTAAATATTCAGATGTTCAGAATATAAAATGAAGATAATATAAAGCAATAGGCCACAGAAAAATAAGAGTGAAAACCAAACAGAAAATAAAAAAAAAAAAAAAACACACTAGAACCCACCCAAAACAAGTGCTGATTCTTAGATTTACAATTACCTTTGTATTAATAACCAGGTATCCTATTAAAGAGTGGTATAGTTATATATATTTTAAATTCTCAATCATTAATATAGATGTACCAAATGGATGGAACCAAATGTGAAAAGAATCAGAAAGCTTGAAACAAATCTATAAACAGATGAAGATATTAAGTTTCTGAATATTCACAATGTCATTCTTGTTGCAAGTATTTGATAAATTTAACCAGACATGTATATTTACAAAGGCTCTATAATTCGGTACCACTAAGCTTAATAAGCTGATAACCACTCAGTATTTAGCAGTGGCGTAACTAGAAATGGCGGGGCCCCACAGCAAAATTTGAACGGGGCCCCTCTCCCAAACGGCGGGGGGGCGGGGTTCTGATAGTGGGCGGAGCCCAAAAGCAGTGGGCGGAGCAAATCCACAGCAATTCTCTAGGCCCAAAAATACTCTTCAGTCTCAAACGGCCAGCTTTTTGCCCAAATCAGAGCTGTATTTAAAGCAGACATTATGGAAACACAATATAATATAATGGACTGGTAGCAATGCAGCCCCTTATGCTACCCTTACTAGTAACCATGTCCCGCATAACTATTATGCAGGCACATTATGCCCCATAACTAGTAATAAGCCCTCTTATTCTCCCATCAGTAGTAATGTGCCCTCAAGTAGTAATGCAGCCAAGAATGCAGAGTTATCACTCACACAGATGTGCCCCGTTAATCTTCGGTGTATCTTCAGCTCCACAGTGGAGCACACTCACCACCAGTGTTCACCCTTCTGGCGCCGCCGACGAGTGACGTCAGCAGCGTGATCACATGACATGATCACGCTGCAGACGTCGCTCTGACCGCGGTCAGAGCTTCAATTGTACTGGCGTCTGTATAGACACCAGTGCAATTGATTCTGGAGACGGCACGCAGCAGCTCTCTGCGCCGGCTGTCAGCATGACAGCCAGCACAGGAACGCCGACTCTCAGGCCATGGGCGGCGGAACCAGCCGCAGGGAGACAGCTGCAGCAGGACGGGCCCCCTGCTAGCCCGGGCCTATGGCAGCTGCTTCCCCTGCTTCACGATAGTTCCGCCCCGTATTAGTTAGAATGTATAACTAAAGCAAAGCTTTTAAGATATCATGACTGTGTTCTTATAAAATATTAACTATCAGTCATGCAGCCACTCAGCAATTGCATGGATATAACTCCAAATCATGTATGATTTGGTATGAATGTCATACCAAAAAGAGGGATCGTCCCTAACTATTCTGGCTGTATCCTCAGCGATCGAAGCTAAGTACTCCATATGTTATCATACTCTGATAACCCGGAAGAGGAGAAACGCGTCGAGTTACACATGATTTGGAGTATATCTCATGCAATGCTGAGTGGCTGCATGACAGATAGTTAATATTTTAATGAAAACACAGTCATGAATCTTAAAAGCCTTTGCTTTAGTTATCATTCTAACTAAATACTGAGTGGTATCAGCTTATTAAGCTTAGTGGTACCGAATTATAGAGCCTTTGTAAATATACATGTCTGGTTAAATTTATCAATACTTGCAACAAGAATGACATTGTGAATATTCAGAAACTTATCAATATCTTCATCTTTTTAGATTTATTTCAAGCTTTCTGATTTTTCACATTTGGTTCCATCCATTTGGTACATCTATATTAATGATTGAGAATTTAAAATTATATAACTATACCACTCTTTAATAGGATACCTGGTTATTAATACAAAGGTATTGTAAATCTAAGAATCAGCACTGTTTTGGGTGGGTTCTAGTGTGGGTTGTTTTTTTTTATTATTTTCTGTTTGGTTTTCACTCTTATTTTTCTGTGGCCTATTGCTTTTATATTATCTTCATTTTATATTCTGAACATCTGAATATTTAATATTGTATATATAAGAATCATCTTATTCAAATCAACCTGCACTTCATGAAGATACAAATATCATTTCTCTATCTTTCTCACCTACCATTTTCATCTCTATCCTCACCCCCAGCCACCTTAGGGCCCTATAGGGTGAGCAGGGTTAGCCGTCGAGGAGCGGGGGCGCCACTGCGCAGGTTATAGGGTGCCAACCTCCGCTGGTAGGTAGGGTTACATAGGCCATTGCAGGGATAAGCACGACCCTCTGGTGTTTTTCACTCATTTATTGTATGATGTCTTTTTGCCAATTTGGCTTAGTATTGTTCTATTTTTAATGGTTATAATAAAGTCTGTTTTTATAACAAAATAAGGGGAGATACTGTGATACTAGTATAATTGATCTCTTGTTGATATATCTATACTACTGTGATATATTCTGATTCTCCCCGGTTCGGGGAACCGGCTGCTTTTTGAACAACTGGTTCCATCGAACCGGGGAGAACCGGCTGAATCCCACCTCTGGATAAAAGCATCTGAATAAGAAAACCACTGGGCTAGAAAATGAAATCTAAATCTGCAAAAAACAAATGATATGCAGAAGGAGGAGCAAGGGCCAGGTGGATAATCCGGGTTTTTGTGAAATTATGTAATCTTCAAAATTGCTCATTGTAGTGTTGTTGTGCAGATGAAGGGAACTCCAGAAGGCCACACATAGATGCTGGATGGTAGGTTTAAACAGCCATACTTTATTTTCGTTCCTCTCTCCTGCTCCCCTTACCCAGGACTTCCTGCTCCTGCCTTGTCTCCTCCTCCCCATTACATCATTGTTACTAGGCAGAAACTGAAACCAGGATAACAGCAAACCAATCACAGATATAGTAACAACATCACATCTCTCTCTTCTCACCAAACAAAACAACATTATAACTGGATAACGGTCCAAAAGTTCACATTAGTACGAAGGATTTTTTTTTTTTTTTTCTTTTTACTGCAGAACATAGTCCAAGAGGTGGGCTGGCGGTCTACGATTTGCCCTCGCTGGATAGCGGTGAGACATCACAGTCCCAGATGAACTTTCTGAGTCCCCTGAGGTATCCTCCCTTGGAACTGCTGAGCTCTGGGGATCCGGCAGGACGTCATCGCTATCTGCCTCATCTGTTTCTGGGACATAGTCGCAAAGTTTTTTAAAATAGGACACGTTCCTTGTGACCTGGCGACCGTGATCTTGAGCAGTAACCATGGTGCCTTTGACTTGTGTGACCTGAAAGGGTTCAGGATAGTATTGTGATGCAAACTTGTCTCTAGGTCTTAGCCTTTTTACCAGAACCCAATCTCCCACCAATACTTCCGGTGGCTTGCAACGATGACTGCTCTTATCTGCATACCTCTTCATCTTCTGTTTGGATATGGCATCCTTAGTAGCAATTGGGTTTGAACAGGGCTCTGCGGAACGCTCGGGAGTTTGACACGCATAGGCCTGTTGAACAGCGCAGTGGCAGGTGGTATCCCAGTAGTAGAATGGGGTATAGCTCTGTACTGTCTAAGAAACCTGTGTAACTCTTGCTGTAAATCCTTGTGCTCCATGGTAGCGATCCTCAAAGTTTTGTTGATTGATTGCATGAACCGTTCCACTTCACCATTGGCCTGAGGCCAGTAAGGAGTTATTTTCCTGTGAGTGAAACCAAGATAGGTTGCGAATGATCGAAAGTCTGTGCTATTAAAATGTGGTCCATTGTCGGACTTCACTGTTTCCGGTATGCCATATGCCGAGAAGATCTTGTCTAATTTTGGTATAATAGCCCTGGCAGAGGTTGTCGAAACATGTTCAATGACTGGGAACCTCGAATAGTCATCCATGACAACCAGCAGATAGGAGTGATCCGGTAAAACACAGAAATCAACACTAACAGCAGACCACGGGCCCTCTGGCAGGGGTGTCATTTGTAAGGGTGCGCGTCTATGGTCAATTGTAGTTGCTTGGCAAGGTATGCAATTTTCAATGAGTGCCTCTACTTTTTTGTCTAGTCCTGGAAACCAGACTTTCTCTCTCAGTAATTGCTTTGTTTTCACCACCCTTGATGAGCCTCGTGGGCCAGATCCAGTACTCTGCTTTGAAGTTTCTGGGGTATCACCAGCCGATTGTTACGCAACAGTAGATTTGAATCAGACACGGAGAGATCATGTCGTGCATTAAAGAAGGCTGTCAAGTAGGTTGTTTGATCCGGTGTTTGGAGGCGGGCTTCAGCAAGAAAATTGCTCCAATTTTTAGATCGAACAGTCTCTATAACTAACTGAAGTTGGTGATCGGAATCCACCGTTTGTTGTATTTCCTCCATAGACATAGCTTTTGGCACAGAATGTGCTACAATAAAATTGATATGTTCCTCTGCAAGGATAGTTGCTGGGATGTCGTCCTTGGTAGTTTGTGGTGTTGGGTGTCTCGAAAAGTAGTCAGCCGGATTACCAGCTCCTGCCTCGTATCTCAACCGAAACTGGTAGTTCTGTAGGCGGAGCAACCAGCGTTCAAGTCATGGGGGAGGCTTTGAAGAATGTTTGTTGAAAAGCGGAATGAGCGGTTTGTGGTCACTTATCACTGTGAATTTATGTCCCATAAGGTACAGATGAAAATGAAGGCATCCCCACACAACCGCAAGAGCTTCCCTTTCAGTTTGTGAATAGCGTTGTTCTGTCTCTGTTAAGGCTTTGCTTGCATAGGAAATGGTAGAAACGTTGCCTTCTTTGGACACTTGTGTGAGAATTGCACCCAGGCCCACCGGACTAGCGTCCACGATCAGCTCTGTGGACTTTAGAGGGTCAAAATAGGCCATGACGGTGTCGCCAGTCAGACCGGACTTCATGGAATCGAGTGCTGCTTGGTGTTCAGTAGTCCATGTCCAAGGAGTGTCTTTTTTCGTGAGTAGTCGCAGGGGTTCAGAGATCGTGGCCAGATCAGGCATAAATCGCCCACAGTACGTGACTAGTCCTAGAAAACTGCGAACCTCTGACACATTTTGAGGTTGGCTAGCTGACTTTATGGCAGCAACTTTCTGAGGATCTGCTGAAACTCCTTGCTCCGAAAAGATATATCCAAAGAAGCTTAATGACTTTTGGTTAAACTCACATTTTGACGGATTGACAGTTAGATTGCAGGCTTGCAGTCTCTGAAACACTTGCTCTAAGTGACTGTCATGCTCCTCTTGGGTTGTACCATATATAAGAATGTCATCACTGACGTTTAGAACTCCTGCTATTCCAGATAGAACCTGACTGATAACGTTCTGAAATATTTCTGCCGCAGATGAGATACCAAAGTTCAACCTCTTGAATCGTCGTAAGCCCACATGGGTACTAAAAGTTGTAATGTACCTGGAATCTGGATGCAACTCAAGTTGATGATAACCTGATTTTAAATCAATTTTAGAAAATACTTTTGCACCATTCAGGTCTGTGATAATGTCATCAATAGTGGGCGTGATGTGCCTTTCTCTTTGAATAGCTAAATTGGCATGCCGCATATCCACACATAGCCGGATTTTACCAGGCTGCTTTGGTTTTGGTGCAACAACAATGGGCGATACCCAAGGAGTCGGGCCTTCAACTCGTTCAACAACATCAGACGCTTCCAGATCCTGCAGTTCTTGCTTCACAAGTTTGCGGACATGAAATGGGATGCGCCTGTGAGGTTCAACAGACGGCTGTATTGACTGGTCAATATGCAATTTTATCTGAACGTCTTTTAGCTTACCGAGACCTTTAAAGAGATTGGGGTATCTCTGCATGATGTGTTGGGCCGAAGGACCTGTGACGCTATTGACCAGGTTGACCAGACCCAGAGATATAGCACTCCTGCAGCTGAGAAGCGTGTCTGCAGAGCACTCTACTACATATACAGTGTCGGTGATGGACTTCCCGTCAGCTGCAAGTTCTGACTGAAATTTGACACACAGGGGTAGTGCAGATGCTGAACCATAAGGAAAAATCTTTAGGCTAGTGCTTTGTAGAGCAGGTCTGTTCGGGAGTTGGCTATAGACTGCACGGCTGATGACTTTACTGATGCCCCCGTGTCTACTAGGGCTTCCACCGGACTACCATTTATCAGGATGAGTCGCCTTGGACTGGTAAGTGCGTGCAGTGTTTGAGCTCCCTCTGCAGT
Source organism: Oophaga sylvatica (assembly GCA_033576555.1). Classification (NCBI taxonomy): domain Eukaryota; kingdom Metazoa; phylum Chordata; class Amphibia; order Anura; family Dendrobatidae; genus Oophaga; species Oophaga sylvatica. The sequence goes on along the minus strand of JARQOD010000005.1, from coordinate 137,254,728 downwards.
CACTGAGAATAGATAAGTACTGTGAGGCTCGTCAGTAAGCTGCAGCGTTTGGATTTTCTGTGACCTGGGTTGTACTGTGGAATGAGGGGATTGTGGTTTGGATCTACACACTTTTGCAAAATGGTTTTGTTTTCCACAATTATGGCAGGTCCCCCTTTTGCTAGGCAGACATTCTGGTGAGGATACGACCCTCGCAGTTGTAGCAAGTTGCCCCCTGCATACGAGGCACAGGCAGTCTCTGTGTCAGCTTTGCTATACAAGATGGTGCTTCCGCCTCGCACTCAATGTTCTCTATGAGTTTAGCTTGTTTTTCGGCGGTATCATTTACACGTGCTGTTTCAAGCAGTTTTGCTAAAGTCATGGTGGGATCTCTGAGTGCTTGTCTCCGTAACTTAGAGGAGATGCAGCCTTGTAAAATCTGCATTTGGATCTCTTTGTCGACATCTGTAAATTCACAGTAAGCTGCAAGGTGCCGTAGTCAGACATGATATTCATCAATGCTTTCTGTTGCTGACTGCTTTAATTGTCTAAACTTGAAGATTTCAAATGCTGCATTTCTGTGTGGGGAGAAATACTTGCTTAATGCGGCCTTACTGAGCTCATAGTCTTTGTCTTCTCCTGTATTAGGCAGAGTAGTGAAGATATCATAGACTTGTTCCCCTGCATAATGTAATAGCATGGCTTTCTTCCTGGTATCATCTGATATGTTCATGGCTTGTAGGAATATATCAAAACGCTTCAGCCATTTCTCCAACATGCTGCTAGGTTAGCTGGGGACTGATGCACATCAAAAGCAGGGAAGGCAGGTAAACAGGCCATTGTTGTAGAGCTGAAATACCTTTAGCTGATGATGAACGCTTCCTCGTCGCCAGTTGTAGTGTTGTTGTGCAGATGAAGGGAACTCCAGAAGGTCACACATAGATGCTGGATGGTAGGTTTAAACAGCCATACTTTATTTTCGTTCCTCTCTCCTGCTCCCCTTACCCAGGACTTCCTGCTCCTGCCTTGTCTCCTCCTCCCCATTACATCATTGTTACTAGGCAGAAACTGAAACCAGGATAACAGCAAACCAATCACAGATATAGTAACAACATCACACTCATTGTAAAAATTACAAATATTTTCAAACATAGGTTTATTTTCTCTTATTTTTGAAATTTACTTACATGAAATTCTTTGAGCAGTTATTAAGACTTACAACTAAGTTAGTTTAATTACCTGATCATGGAAGGCACATTTACACATGACTTGTGGATGATGCCAATCTTAAGCCTAATTTCCATTAATAAAATTTTAGAAAAAAAATACTCCATCTTAGAATATAATGGCAAATCTTGAATAATGTTTAAAATGATCAGTTACAGTTAGAGCATTTTACCATTTGCTGCTTTCTGCAATAAAGCCTAAATTTAACATAACGTTGCCATCCTTTCATGTTAAATCTGAATTATATGGTATAAAGGAAAAATAAAAAACTGGGTCTGAACTGAAAAAGTAAGTTGATGTGTATGCAAAATGTAAATGCATATCAAACACATGACCATTAAACAGAGAAAACATTATATGGTATAAAGTCTGTCATTCCATATCAGAAGACCATTAGAATTTATTCCAATAATTTATTGATCTTAATCTCTGAATGATGCTAAAATAAACCAGAAAGAGATGGCGTTTTGTGTGATGTAAATCTCAATGGAAAACAAGTCACAAATTTATTTAAGTAGACATTCTAGTCGTCTAACAGTCAGGCCATAAATTTATTCCAGTAGTCTGTCTTCTAGATTTTCACTTTAACACTGCATCATTACAAACTTCATTTTAATATCTGATTGTGGAATTTTTAAATAGAATTATTGAGACATTGTGACAAGTATTTTCAAAGTCAGTACACAAGCCTCATCCAGTATAAGTGATATATTCAATAAGCATGCTGTTGTGTTCCATGAATGGGAACAACTTGTTATGTGTTTCTATGTTATGCGTTTCATTCTGTTTTCTAGGGAGAAGCCCTGCTCTTTGAAGTTTGTCCCTTCTTCCCTTCTGTAGTTGGTGATGTTAGCCCTTGCTCCTCCCTTCTTCTTCATTATCAGTTTGCTGTAGCCATCTTTGGATGCACATGTATACTTCTCTGTTTGGGATTACTCTTTACACCTGCTGCATTGTACTTAATTCAAGATTTCAGAGAATATCAACTATGTTTCTCCAGGACTCTTATTACAAGTCACTGCTAGCTGAGTTGCCACTATCTGAGGACGCCTGGCATGTGAGTACAACAATCATAAAATTATCTAAGGGATTGATAGCTAAGGATTTAGAGACCCATACTGCCTTGAAGAGTCAGAATAGTGGAAAAAGTGGCCTGCCACCAAGAACAGTATACAGCTTATAATCCAGAGAAAGGGACATCTGTTATGTTACGGTAGCTGAGGAGTGCAGGTAAAAAAGGAAATACACCAGAGCAGTTGGAATCTATGAGATTGCAGTACCCTGACTAACCACCGCAACTAGAGGCAGCCGTGGAGCGTTCCTACGTTGGTCCTAGACGCCTCGTCACAGCCTGAGAAACTAACTACACCTAAAGATAGAAATAGGAAAGCTATCTGCCCGGAGCAGAACCCCAAAGATAATAGAAGGCCCCCAAACATGTAATGGCGGTTAGACAAGAGGAAATACTGACACAGAAAGAAAATAGTATGAGCAAACGCTGGGGCCCAAACTATCTAAATAGAAAAGGATAGGAAGGGTACTTACTGCAATCTCAGAAAACCCTGAAAAAACACCAACTCTACTAATTTCAAAATCACCTGAGATCACACGACCTCTACCACCTAAATTAGTTCTCTGGTGTAACAAAAACAGCAGCTACTGAAAAAACTGGAAAAAGCAAAAGTACAAAACTCAGTGGCTGAACTAAACTGAGAGGGCAAAAGCCCCCGGAGGGGACCCTGAAGGCCCCACAGAAGTGCAGGACAAAATGCAAAAATATAGCAAAAACACAAAATAAGAAATTGTCTTATCTGATAGCAGGAGATGCAGACACGACACAGCAGGCTACAAGGGAAACTGGAAAGAAGGATTCAGACCAGAACAATTGATCACCGGCAACCCTGATGGGAAAATGACTCCCTTACATAAGACCAATCAGTAACACCTGATTCCCAGTCCTCACAATCCTCACTAGTACCGCTTGTAACCACCAGAGGGAGCCTCTGCTCAGAACTCATCTCAAACCCATTCACAACAGTACCCCCCCCCTTGAGGAGGGGTCACCGAACCCTCATTTGAGCAACCAGGTCGGTCAGGATGAGTTCTATGATACGCACGGATAAGTCTCCTAGCATGGATGTCCGAAGCAAACACCCAAGAATTGTCTTCCTGACCATAACCTCTCCATTTAACCAAATACTGGAGTCTTCGTCTAGAAAAACGAGAATCCAATATTTTCTCAACCACATACTCCAGATTGCCCTCAACCAAAACAGGGTCAGGAGGCACAGCAGCAGGAACCACTGGCTCAACAAACCTCTTCAACAAGGACTTGTGGAACACGTTATGGATCTTAAATGTCCCTGGAAGAAGCAAACGAAAAGAAACAGGATTAATAATCTCCATGATCTTATAAGGTCCAATGAACCTAGGCTTAAATTAGGAGATGCTACTCTCATAGGAATATTCTTTGAGGACAACCAGACCAAGTCCCCCACTTTAAACCGAGGACCATCAGTCCTATGCCGGTTAGCAAACCGCTGGGCCTTCTCCTGAGAGAGGGACAACCTCTCCACTACGTGGTCCCAAATCTGCTGCATACGCTCAACAACAGAGTCAACACCTGGACAGACAGAAGCCTCCGTCTGTCCTGAAGAAAATCGAGGGTGAAACCCAGAATTACAGAAAAACGGAGACATCAAAGTGGCAGAGCTAGCCCTATTATTAAGAGCAAACTCAGCCAAAGGCAAAAAAGAGACCCAGTCATCCTGATCAGCAGACACAAAGCATCTTAGATAAGTCTCCAATGTCTGGTTTGTTCTCTCAGTTTGACCATTGGTCTGAGGATGAAATGCCGAGGAGAAAGACAATTGAACACCCAGTTTAGAACAAAAAGTCCTCCAAAATCTGGAAACAAACTGGACTCCTCTGTCAGACACAATGTTCTCAGGAATGCCGTGTAAACGAACCACGTGCTGAAGGAACAACGGCACCAATTCAGAGGAGGAAGGCAACTTAGGTAATGGCACAAGATGTATCATCTTGGAAAACCTATCACAAATTACCCAGATGGTGGTCATTCTCTGAGAAACAGGAAGATCGGAAATGAAATCCATAGAGATATGGGTCCATGGTCTCTTGGGCACAGGCAATGGCATCAACAAACCACTAGAGCGAGAGCAAGGCTTGGAGCGAGAGCAAGTCCCGCAGGACTGCACAAATTCCCTGACATCGCGAGACAAGGTAGGCCACCAAAAGGACCGACTAACCAAGTCTCTGGTACCAAAAATTCCGGGATGCCCAGCCAATGCGGAACAATGAATCTCAGACATCACACTCTTTTTCCATTGGTCCGGGACAAACAATTTTCCAACAGGGCAGCGCTCGGGCCTATCCTCCTGACACCCCTCCAGAGCAAGTCTCAAATTGGGCGAGATGGCGGAAAGAACTACACCCTCCTTCAAAATAACAGAGGGATCAGATAGCTCAGGAGAGTCCGCAAGGAAACTCCTCGAGAGGGCATCCGCCTTAACATTCTTAGTGCCAGGAAGAAAGGAAACCACAAAATTAAAACGTGTGAAAAACAAGGCCCACCTGGCCTGTCTAGGATTGAGTCGCTTGGCAGATTCCAGATAGACCAGATTCTTATGGTCCGTAAGGACCACCACCTGATGTTTGGCTCCCTCCAGCCAATGTCTCCACTTGTAATGTATATGGTACAGTTCATATAGCGTCTTGTGCTTGGGTGCGATGAAAATACTTGAGACACAGGTTGATAAAGAAAGTCTTGTATTGCTTCATACAAATTGGCAAAAATAAACACACAGGTTGCAAACACAGAAGCAGGAGACACAGCGGGCCAGAGTAATCTAAATTCATCAATAACTCTCCACAACAGATTCAGATCTTCTTCTATGTTACCGCAAGTCCATGCAAATGTGAGGCTTCCAAGAGCAGAGTTCAGAGTCCACAAGTGCTTCAGAGTTTCTCAATAGAAATGGCTGGAGTACAAGGTCCACGGCTTCAGGAGTCAGAACACAGGTTCACTGCAGGCTAGATTCTGAAGCACTGATTGCTCAGGTGTGGCTGTTTAAGAAGCAAACGGAGAGAATCAGGGCGGGAACATGCAAGCTGGAAAACTCCATTTTAACTGAGGGCAAGATAGCTGCAGCAAAACAGAAAGCAAAATGGCCGACGAACAAACTGAGTTTCAGAAACAGATACACAGAACCTTACATTACTCCCCCCTTAGGGGCAACCTCCGGATGACCTCAGACCAGGCTTGTGTGGGTACCTCTGATGAAACTGACGGAGCAAGCGAGGAGCATTAACGTTATTGACTGGCTCCCATGAGTTGTCCTCCACTGGGTAGCCCTGCCATTTAATCAGATATTGTAACTGATTTCTATACAACCTGGAATCTAAAATCCTTTCCACCACAAATTCTTCCTGACCATCGACTAGCACTGGATCAGGGCAAGGAGAAGAACGTCCAGGAAACGTATTGGGTGTCGCAGCCTTTAGTAGGGATACATGAAAGACAGGGTGGATTCTCATAGTTCTGGGCAATTGAAGACGACAAGCAACGGCACTTATAATCTTACTGATTTTATAGGGTCCAATGTACTTATGTCCCAACTTAGACGATGGAATCCTTAACTTAAGATTTCTGGTTGACAGCCAGACCAGGTCTCCTACCTTAAAAGCTGGTGCAGGTTTACGAAATTTAAACTATGGGAAATCGTGGTAGAATGTTAGGATGATAACCTAAATTAGAGAAAAAAGGAGACTGTTTAGTGGAGGCACTCTGAGAGTTGTTGTAAGAGAACTCAGCCAATGGAAGTAGATCCACCCAATCATCCTGTAGGTGGCAGATAAAGCAGCGGAGATACTGCTCCAGGGTTTGATTGGTTCGTTCGGTTTGTCCATTAGTCTGGGGATGAAAAGCAGAAGAAAGGTTTACTTTAATGTCCAATGCTGCACAGAAATTTTGCCAAAACCTAGAAGTGAATTGCACCCCTCGATCCGAAATAACCTCATCCGGTACTCCATGTAAACGAAACACATCTTTAATCATCAAATCTGATGTCTGTTTTGCAGTGGGTAAGCCGACACAAGGGATAAAATGAGCTGCCTTTGTTAAACGATCAACCACCACTAGAATAGTGTTCTTCCCTTGAGAGGTTGGTAATTCCACAATGAAGTCCATAGAAATGGATCCCCACGGGCGGGACGGGGTGGGAAGAGGCTGTAACAGACCAGTTGGTGAAGAGCGAGGTGTTTTTGCATCTTGCACAAACCTCACACGAAGTGACATAGTCCAAAACATCCTTCCTACAAGTGGGCCACCAAAAGAAACGAGAAAGAAATTCCTGTGTCTTTAGAATTCCTCTATGCCCGGCTATTTTGGAATCGTGAATGAGTTGCAATACTCTCAATCTGACTGTTTCAGGTATATACAGACGTTGTCCCAGAATCCACACACCATTCTTAAAGACAAGACTTACGTCCCTTGGGGGTTGAGCCAAAAAAGAATCCGCATGGTATGCTTCCTTGATGTCTTTAATTAGGTCTTGATGATGAATCACTCCTAGGAATCTAGAGTCAGGAAGAATAGTCTTAGGAGGAGTAATTGGACGTGTCTCTGCTGAGTAAATCCTAGAGAGTGCATCAGCCTTTCCATTGCGCGATCCTGGTCTATAAGAAATAATAAAATTAAATTGGTTTAAGAAAAGATTCCAGCGAGCCTGGCGAGGAGTCAGGCACTTAGCCGACCTGATAAACTCAAGATTACGATGATCTGTCAGAACGACTATTTGCTGTGCAGCTCCTTGAAGAAGGTGTCTCCATTCTTTGAAGGCGGCAATAATGGCCAACAACTCTCTATTGCCCACATCGTAGTTCTTCTCAGCCGAAGACAACTGCTGGGAAAAGAAGGCACAGGATGCAAGACATTCTTCTCACCTGTTCTCTGAGAGAGTATAGCTCCCACGGCACAGTCTGAAGCATCCACCTCTATTATGAAGGCAAGCTCTGGGTTGGGATGTACTAGGATAGGTGCAGTGGTAAATTTATCTTTTAGACGGGAAAATGCTTCCTGGGCTTGGGGAGTCCAGGAGAACTTAGACTCTTTCCGGGTAAGTTGGGTGATAGGTGACACTACCTCAGAGAAATTTCTAATGAAACGTCTATAGAAGTTTGCAAACCCGATGAAGCGCTGTACCTCCTTCACATTTCTAGGACTTGGCCAATCATTGATGGCTTGGGTTTTACTTCCATCCATACTAATTCCTTGTGTAGACAGTACATACCCCAGAAATTGAATTTCGGTCTTATGGAATTCACACTTTTCAAGCTTGATGTAAAGATGATTTTGTCTTAGACGTTCCAAGACCATTCTCACATGTCCATGATGTTCCTCTGTGGAGTTAGAAAAAATTAAAATATCATCCAAATAAATTACCACAAATGTATCTAGGAGATCCCTGAAGATGTCATTCACCAAGTGTTGGAAAGTGGCTGGGGCGGTACTCAGACCAAAAGGCATAACCAGATATTCAAAGTGTCCATAGCGTGACCTGAATGCAGTCTTCCATTCATCCCCAGGTCTAATACGGACTAAGTTATAGGCCCCACGAAGATCTAGTTTAGAAAAAATTTTGGCATGTCGCACTCTCTCCAATAACTCAGGGATTAAAGGCAATGGATAACGGTTTCTAATAGTAACCTTATTAAGTTCCCTATAGTCTACGCATGGTCTCAGGGATCCATCTTTCTTCTTTACAAAGAATATGGGTGCCCCTGCAGGAGATGAAGAGGGGCGTATGAAGCCCTTGGCTAGATTTTCGTCTATGTACTCTTTTAAAGCCTTCAGCTCGGGCCCCGCCAGGGGGTAGATCTTACCAAAAGGTATCTCTGCTCCAGGCAATAATTCAATTGGACAATCATATGGACGGTGAGGAGGAAGCTGGTCAGCGTTCTTCTTGTCACATAAATCCACATAGTCCTGGTATACAGCTGGTAATTCAGGGACTGACATGGTTCCTTTAGGAACAGAGCAAGCTGAAATTTTTTGACTCATCTGTTTCTCTGGAAAGTGTAATTCCTTGGTCTCCCAGTTAATGGTAGGATTCTGAGCCTGCAGCCATGGTAGCCCTAGAATAATGGGAAAGTGAGGAGAAGAAATAAGCATAAAGGACAGTTTCTCTTGATGATCTTTACCCATAAGAACCTTTAAAGGCTCTGTTTTCCTGATCCACTGGTCCAGAGGTCAGCAGGGAGCCATCCACAGTTTCCATCTGTACTGGAGCAGCCTTCTTCACTGAACGTATTCCCTGTTTTAGAGCAAAGGAGACATCCATAAAATTTCCACTTGCCCCTGAGTCGATCATGGCAGAGCTAGACACCCAGGCTGAGTCAACCCAGAGTTTGATGGAAAGAAAACAGTGAGAATTGTTTTTCTTACAACTCAGCTGGGACACCGCTGAGGAAACTTGAAAGATGGCAGCATTTACACAGTCAACGTCCTCAGAGGTAACGGAGTTTAAGTCCGAGAAATCAAGATCTGTTGCTGCAGCTCTCTCTGGAGCCTGAGGCTCGGACCTGACAGATCCCCTCTCGCAATACTCACAATGAATGAGTGCTGCAGTAGTCTTGCGAGAACGGCTGGGACAGTTAATAATAAAGTGCCCTGACTTACCACAATAAAAACATAGATTCTCCTTAAAACGATGTTCCTTGCGTGCATCACTAACCCGTCGTAGTAAAGAGTCTACCTGCATAGGTTCAGGTTCAGGTTCCCGTGTAATCCTATTCAGAGGTTCCTTAGCTGGAGAGGAAGGTAGGAAAAGATTAGTACGATTGCTTTCGAACCATCTCTCTTGCCTGCGTTCAGTTAAACGAGTATCAATACGGATGCAGTAGTTAATAAAGTCACCTAACGCAGTGGGAGGGTCGGCACGAGCAAGTTCATCCTTAATCAGTGGGGATAACCCCTTTCGAAAAATAGATTTTTTGGCGGAATTGTCCCATGTGGTATCAAGGGCCCATTTCCTGAAATCCAAGGCATATTCAGCTACCGAGTGCTTACCTTGGCGCAAAGCTAATATGGCTGCTTCAGCTGTTGCACCTCGATTGGGGTCATCAAACACCTGCCCCATGGCTGAAATAAAATCATCAAGGTGATCCAAACAATCATCCTCAGTCTCAATCAGAGGGTTTGCCCATATCAAAGCCTTGTTGGTAAGCAACATAATTATAGTAAGCACCTTAGATCGTTCAGTAGGAAATTGTGAAGCATGTGCAGAAAAAAAAAATTACATTGATTAACAAATCCCCTGAATTTTTCACGTTCACCACCAAAACGAAAAGGAGGCAACTTGGGAATCCCAGAACTCGGGGCCACGGCAGGAGCCTGGACTCGCCCCTCCAGAACCTCAATCCTGGCTCGCAAATCCTGAGTAGTCTGTCCAACCACTTGCATATTGTGATTATTTAGGTCCTGAAGATTTGTAAAACGGGTCTTTATATTCTGCAACTCTGCAAGGATATTATCAGTCACTCCACAAAGTTCCTTCATGCGGGCCTCCATTTTCCAGATCTTTTAAGACAGGATACTGGAAGAAGAGGAGAGAGGAAAAAAAAAACAATAGTGTTCACCTGTGGCAACACTGAAGAAAGAAAAAACTTTAAGGGAACTGCTCACCTGGAATGGTTGTGAGAAGTCACAACCACTATTATCACAGAAAGCTTTCAACCAGACATCTGATATCCAGAATTTCAGCAGACAAAAAGAGAAGAGAGAAAAAAAAAAAAAAAATAGTGTTTACCTGTGATAACACTGCAGAAAAAAAAAACTTAAGGGAATTGCTCACCTGGAATGGTTGTGAGAAGTCACAACCACTGTCATCACAGAAAGTACAACCGGACATCCGATATCCACAGTACAGCAGACAAGCTCTTCCAGACCCAGCAGACACTAACGTTTGGCTTCAGAATCTTGTAATGTATATGGTACAGTTCATATAGCGTCTTGTGCTTGGGTGCGATGAAAATACTTGAGACACAGGTTGATAAAGAAAGTCTTGTATTGCTTCATACAAATTGGCAAAAATAAACACACAGGTTGCAAACACAGAAGCAGGAGACACAGCGGGCCAGAGTAATCTAAATTCATCAATAACTCTCCACAACAGATTCAGATCTTCTTCTATGTTACCGCAAGTCCATGCAAATGTGAGGCTTCCAAGAGCAGAGTTCAGAGTCCACAAGTGCTTCAGAGTTTCTCAATAGAAATGGCTGGAGTACAAGGTCCACGGCTTCAGGAGTCAGAACACAGGTTCACTGCAGGCTAGATTCTGAAGCACTGATTGCTCAGGTGTGGCTGTTTAAGAAGCAAACGGAGAGAATCAGGGCGGGAACATGCAAGCTGGAAAACTCCATTTTAACTGAGGGCAAGATAGCTGCAGCAAAACAGAAAGCAAAATGGCCGACGAACAAACTGAGTTTCAGAAACAGATACACAGAACCTTACACCACTCTTCAAAAGCCCACTTCATGGCCAATAACTCCCGATTACCCACGTCATAATTACGTTCAGTAGGAGAAAATTTTCGAGAGAAAAAGGCACAAGGGTTACTTTTAGAGGTCTCTGGATCTTTTTGGGACAAAACGGCACCTGCCCCAATTTCAGAGGCATCAACCTCCACCTGAAATGGCAGAGAAACATCAGGCTGCCGTAGAACAGGAGCAGAAGTGAATCTCTGCTTAAGTTCCTGAAACGCAGAGACTGCCTCAGGAGGCTAATTCACCACATCAGAACCCTTTCTGGTCAAATCAGTTAATGGTTTAACAATAACCGAGAAATTACCAATAAATTTACGATAAAAATTGGCAAAACCCAAAAATCTCTGAAGAGCCTTTAATGAAGTAGGTTGGACCCAATCACAGATGGCCTGAACCTTGACCGGGTCCATTTCAATAACAGATGGGGACAAAATGAATCCCAGAAATGAGATCTTCTGTACGCCAAAAAGACACTTTGATCCCTTCACATACAGAGCATTCTCTCTCAAAATCTGGAATACAGTTCGAACATGTTTCACATGAGAGTCCCAGTCATTAGAAAAAATCAAGATATCATCCAAATAAACAATCAGAAACTTGTCCACAAAATCCCTGAAAATGTCATTCATGAAGGACTGGAAGACGGAAGGAGCATTAGTGAGCCCAAAGGGCATCACAAGGTACTCAAAATGCCCTTCAGGGGTGTTAAATGCCGTCTTCCATTCATCCCCGTGCTTAATGCGAATAAGGTTATACGCCCCCCTGAGGTCAAGCTTGGTAAACCAAGTAGCGTTTTTCACCCTGGAAAACAGGTCAGAAATCAAGGGTAACGGGTATTGATATTTCACAGTAATATTGTTCAAGAGACGATAATCAATACACGGCCTTAATGAACCATCTTTTTTGGCCACAAAGAAAAAACCGGCACCTAAGGGTGAAGAGGATGGTCTGATATGACCCTTCTCCAATGATTCCTTGATATAAGACCGCATAGCGTCATGTTCAGGTACAGACAAGTTAAAAAGGCGACCTTTAGGGAATTTACTACCTGGCACTAATTCAATAGCGCAGTCATAGCTCCTATGGGGAGGTAAGGATGCAGATTTACTTTTGCTAAACACATCAGAAAAATCAAAACAAAAGTCAGGAACATCCTCAGCCTGGGGGAGGCAGAAAAAACAGGAGTGTTGGTATTAACACATTGGCAGCCCCAACTGGTTACAGACACAGATTTCCAATCCAAAACAGGATTATGAGACTGTAACCAAGGGAAACCCAGCACGATAATGTCATGCAGATTATATAGAACCAAAAATTTGCAGCACTCCTGGTGATCAGGTTCAACCCTCATTATCACCTGAGTAGAAAACTGGGGTTTATTCTCAGCCAAAGGGGTAGAATCGATCCCCAGTAAAGGAATAGACTTCTGTAGGGGTATCAAGGGAAACCCACAACGTTTAGCAAAATCATAATCCATCAGGTTAATAGCTGCTCCAGAATCAACGAAAGCCTGAGCAGAAAATGAGGACAGAGAGCATATCAGAGTGACAGTTAACAAAAACTTAGTCTGAACACTACCCAAGACAACCGAGCGTGCAAAACGTCTTCCCCGCTTAGGGCAGACTGAAATAGCATGAGAGGCATCACCACAGTAGAAACATAACCCATTGCGCTTTCGAAACTCATGACGCTGTGCCCCAGACACCACTCCATTACACTGCATGGGCTCAGCAGCTGGCTCACAAGGCAACACCACTCCACGCATACTTCTCCGCTCACGCAAACGTCTGTCAATTTGAATCGCTAATGACATAGGATCATTGAGACCAGAGGGGACAGGGAATCCCACCATAACATCCTTTACATTATCCGACAGACCCTTCCGGAAAAGGGCCGCCAAAGCGTCGTCATTCCACTTGGTCAGGACTGCCCACCTACGGAATCTCTGATAGTATAACTCAGCGTCATCAAGCCCCTGATTTAATGCCAACAAGGCTTTTTCAGCTTGATCAGTGACATTAGGCTCATCGTACAATAACCCCAAAGCCTGAAAAAATGCATCAACATCACTCAAAACAGGATCCCCAGGTATCAGGGAAAAAGCCCAATCCTGAGGATCGCCGCGCAGGAGAGAGATGATAATTTGAACCTGCTGCGCTGTGTTTCCTGAGGACTTAGATTTTAAGGCAAGAAACAATTTACAATTATTTTTGAAATTCTGAAACCTAGCTCGATCCCCTAAAAACAAATCTGGCATGGGGATCCTAGGTTCCACAACAGGCAACCTAGCAAGATATGCAGCAATACTCTGAACCTCAGTGGCAAGCTGATCCACACGGCCAGACAACTGTGCAAACTTCATTGGGAGAAAAGATCCTCCCCAGCACCCAGAGATACAGAGGGAAAAAAAAAAAAAAAAATGCAACAAACAGAAAAATATCTCTGACAACTTTTCTTCCTTCAAAATATTTTTTCCCTTCTGTGAGTACCATACAATTTTTATGGCCGGTGATACTGTTATGTTACGGTAGCTGAGGAGTGCAGGTAAAAAAGGAAATACACCAGAGCAGTTGGAATCTATGAGATTGCAGTACCCTGACTAACCACCGCAACTAGAGGCAGCCGTGGAGCGTTCCTACGTTGGTCCTAGACGCCTCGTCACAGCCTGAGAAACTAACTACACCTAAAGATAGAAATAGGAAAGCTATCTGCCCCGGAGCAGAACCCCAAAGATAATAGAAGGCCCCCAAACATGTAATGGCGGTTAGACAAGAGGAAATACTGACACAGAAAGAAAATAGTATGAGCAAACGCTGGGGCCCAAACTATCTAAATAGAAAAGGATAGGAAGGGTACTTACTGCAATCTCAGAAAACCCTGAAAAAACACCAACTCTACTAATTTCAAAATCACCTGAGATCACACGACCTCTACCACCTAAATTAGTTCTCTGGTGTAACAAAATCAAAACAGCAGCCACTGAAAAAACTGGAAAAAGCAAAAGTACAAAACTCAGTGGCTGAACTAAACTGAGAGGGCAAAAGCCCCCGGAGGGGACCCTGAAGGCCCCCACAGAAGTGCAGGACAAAATGCAAAAATATAGCAAAAACACAAAATAAGAAATTGTCTTATCTGATAGCAGGAGATGCAGACACGACACAGCAGGCTACAAGGGAAACTGGAAAGAAGGATTCAGACCAGAAAAATTGATCACCGGCAACCCTGATGGGAAAATGACTCCCTTACATAAGACCAATCAGTAACACCTGATTCCCAGTCCTCACAATCCTCACTAGTACCGCTTGTAACCACCAGAGGGAGCCTCTGCTCAGAACTCATCTCAAACCCATTCACAACAGACATCTGTAAGGAAAGGGACGTCGCCATTTTGTATACCAGCCTCCATCTTGTCTGTTCACAGAGCCACAAACTTTTAACTACACAGGGCCTATTAGCATATCCAGTACGACCGGTTTTGATGTCCACTAGGAATCAAAGGGGCTTTAGCATGCTAATTAGTTTAGGCCAGTGTCTGAATAAGATGGTCAGTCGTATGGTAAATAACTCAAACTCAGGCCAGTATTTCCTGCTCCATATGAATTGCAGGCCAGTTAATATGCGTGCTTCAAAGCAAAAGGGAAGGGCCTAGCAGGTTTAAGAATTGTAGCCATGTACAGGGCGGTCATTCCATTTTAGACACAGAAGCCAAGAAGGTGGTCTAGGAAGGACCAAGGGACTATCCAGCAACTGAAGACTGTACCTGGGAATGGTAGAGCCCCTGCCTTCCCATGACCATACTACCCGGTAATATTGATCTATAGCTTATACCTTTAAGCCTTGTACATTATCGTTGTATTTTTTCTCTGACTGCAAATCCATTGTAATTACGTTGTATAGCTTTACTGTATATTTCTGTAATTATCTAGTGCGCTCTTAAGGCGATTAAACCATAAAATTAATCTTGGGCTGATGCTTTTACTCTGATCACGAATCTTAGAATACCCAGTGGGTAACAGGACAACCTCCCCGGTGGCCATTTGCTCTAGGTGCAGTTCCCTTACTGACCTGAGAGACAAAGGGGGCGCCGGAGAGCTGTGGAGTTACGTCCCATTGGTGACGTGGGAAGAAAGGGGATCGTCCCTCACATTTGGTAGCGGAGGTGGGATCAGAAGCTGTGATACCCAGGCTACCGTGTGGCGGTCGGCTTAGTTCCTCACAACATCTATTAAGCTAATTATGAAGACACAGCAGCTTACATAGAGTCTGCAGACACTGCCCTGTGCTGCTTATAAATTGCAACATTGTATGTGAGCTCCTCTGCAGCTAGGAGAAGAACAGCCCCCACTCTTGCCATTCTTGTTTACAATGGAAAAGACAGGAAGAATTTCTAACTCTCTGCCTGATTTACAACTGCAAGAAAAAGACACAGGATCTCATGCAGCCTTCAGTGAAAGATCCAAGCTCTTGACTAAGCCTACATGGAAGGTCAAAAACGATCTTGAAACTGCCAAATGTGAATTACTTTCCAGTGTAGCTTCCCTATGGGAAAGGGTGCAGAATCAAGTGACTGTCGTATCTATGCCTGGAGCTCATAAGCTACCACCAGAGGGAGCCCTGGAATGATTACACTTAGCATACCAGTCTTTCAAGGACACCTGTGAGAAATATACTTCCATCTTGAGACTAAACACGCCAGCGTCTCTGAAGGATCTTCAGAGCTTTTAACAACTCAATTATGAACTAGACTACACTGTGCGCGACATCGTGAATAAAATGGAAGCAAAAATCGCGCAGATGTCAAAAGTGTCATCTTACAAATCCAGGTCCGCTAAGTACTCAAGCCACTCATCCAGATCCATTGCATCAAAATTCTTTACCCTCAGTGAACAGCTTATAAGATCGCGTGCAGAAGCGGAAACTACAAAAGTGCAAGCCGTCTTTGCCCAAAAGAAAGCAGAGATAGAAGCTGAATCTACACGTAAGAAGGCAGAGATGAAGGCAGACATGGAAGCTGAATCTGCACGCAAGAAGGCAGACATGAAAGCTGAATCTGCATGCAAGAAGGCAGACATGGAAGCTGAATCTGCACGTAAGAAGGCTGAAATAGAAGTCCTAGTGAAAGAATGCGACATGAGACAGCCATGGCAAGGTTAAAGGTCTTTGAAAAAGCTCTAAGTGGGAGTCAAGGGGACAGTATCAGCTTGTGTGAGATAGATACATGAGACCCCTTAAGCGCACAAGAGACTATGTACTAAGCCAAAACAACGAATAACCGACCACCACTTACGTTCCTGTTAGTTCAGATACTCCTCCAAAGCACCAAGATGCTGATCTGCCTGCAGCTCTCAGCTTTCAAGGTCAGTAGAATGCACAACAAATGTCCAAACCCGAACCTCATTCATGCTCCAGCACGCAGCCAAACAGTGCACCCCAGCAAACTCCACATGCCGACGTCTACATGCAACCTAAAATGATGGCAAGTCACTATACCTTTGACAACCGCATGGCTCCAGCCTCGCATACGGCAGAGACTGTACACACCAAATCGGTTTCTGGATTAAAAGCTTATACTGCTCCATACATTCCCACGTTTCTGAACCAAGAACCTACAACTAATGTGAACAGCACTACTCAGCCAGCAAGTGTGCTCCCATAGCCAGAAAAAAACAGATATGTCTGACTTTGTGAGGTACATGATTCGCCGAGAACTCACCAACACCAGTCTCACAAGGTTCAATGATCAACCCAAAAAAGTGTGCCTTTAAAACCGCAACTAGTGACCTCGATATTACTGCTGCTGAAGAGCTGGACCTGCTGATCAGGTGGCTGGGACCACGATCCACAGAGCAAATCAAGAGACTCAGATCCTTTTACATCAGCGATCCAGTGGCTGGTCTCATGACTGGTGGACTACACTAGGGACAAGTTACAAAAGGAAAACCAGGTTTCCTTTCCTCCGTTCTCCTACCTCTATGAGTTCATCAAAGACTTTGCAGAGTGTAAGGCCGACCCAAGCTTCACCTACGGAGAACCCACTGGCATAGCTTCTCTCTCTCCTAAATATGAGAGCCCTCATCAAATTGACAGAAAACATAGAGGCCCAGCATCGGTAAAAAACACTGATGTTCTTCCCACACCAGCATCAGCTCCTGACAAGGATGACAAGGGTGAAAAAGTTGAGAATCAAAACCGTCAGTGTCCCATCCACAAGAAGCCACATACGCTGAAGAAATGTATTGGCTTCAGGACAAAACCGCTCCAAGAGTGTAAGGAGCTTCTAAAGAAGTTTGGAGTATGCTTCAGATGTTGTGTTTCTACCGAACACCTTGCAAAGGACTGTAAGGTTACAATAAAGTGTATGGAGTGTGACAGCGAGGACCACGTACAAGTGCTCCATCCATCCCAGCTTAACCCTACACCTACGCCTTCTCCCACCACAAGCCATGGCGGAGAGAGTATAGGCCAAGTAGCAAATCATCTCGCAGTATCTTCTTCATGCACAGAAGTCTGTGGAGAAGGTCTTTGGGACAAGTCTTTTGCAAAGATTTCCCTGGTAAAGGTATATCCCAAGGGTCACCCAGAGAAGGCCTGGATGAATAGAGGAACCAATCACTAGCAAGGTCAGAACTCTTTGATCTGTTCGATTTAAAGGGAAGCACCTACCCCTACATCTTAGACACCTGCAGCGGCATCTCAGACGTCTTTGGAACAAGGGCCAGTGGTCTCATGGTAACATCTATTGAAAATACCATAGAAATTCCTCTACCCACACTCGTCAAGTGCAATCAGATTCCGTCCAACAAGGAAGAGATCCCAACACCGGAAGCTGCTCTTCATTACCTTCACCTGAAGACTATAGCGAGCAAGATTCCAGCTCTCGATCACAACGCAGAAATCCTGATTCTACTTGGGAGAGACATCCTCCATTTACACAAAGTATGCCAGTAAATCAACAGCCCACACAATGCACCATTTTCTCAGCGCTTTGATCTAGGCTGGGTGATCATAGGGAATGTCTGCGTAGACAAAATGAAGAGACCTAATGCTATCTTGCCAGGATCTAGGATCAGCCCCTCTGCCTTGTTCACATTTGTGTCACTTGACAAGTGGAAAGGTTTTTAATATTAGAGTAGGACTGTCCCACAAAGGGTTGCCTTGACGTGGCGGGATGGCTTGTACATTCTTTTGATCAAAATTATGTTTACCAAATACCCTTATTATTATTATTACAACTTCATGCAATTTTTGCAATATATATTTTCTATTTTGTTTTATTTTAGGATATTTGTTTCTTGTTTTTTGTTTTCTCTGTTTAATGGTCATGTGTTTGATATGCATTTACATTTTGCATACACATCAACTTATTATTTTTTTCAGTTCAGACCCAGTTTTTTATTTAGTTCTTAGTGCATTCTGTGCATATAAGGGTGTGACCGCCCTGTTTCTGAGTTGAGAAAATCCATCCTGTCTGGCCTGAGCTTCAACTGGTAGGATCAGCCCCTCTGCCTTGTTCACATTTGTGTCACTTGACTAGTGGAAAGGTTTTTAATATGAGGCCGGCGTCACACTGGCGACAGAATCGGACGACTGCAATGCGATGAAAAATCGCATTGCAGTCGGACCTATGTTAATCTATGGAGCAGCTCCCAGTATCCGATTTTTTGTGGTCCGTTTTAAACGTCCGTGTACAATCGCAGCATGCTGCGATTGTCACCGATTGTCGGTCGACAATCGCCAATGCAAGTCTATGGGAGCGATGAAAAATCGGATTACAAACGGACCACACTGTGTGACTTGCGATGAAATCGCATCGGTGTCCTTTAGAAAAGCCGGCAATTCATCCCCGGCTATACTGTAAAATCACACTGACAGCTTTAATAAAGAATAGAAAGAATAGATATATACACATAGAACACACATATATATATATATACATGTCATTGTGACATGTATATATACATATATTTATAGTTCCTAGACTTCTACATACTGTTATAGCCGCTAATTCAATTGCCGGGTTTTGTGAAATCACAGAAGCCGACATGAAATGATACATTGTTTCCACACAGTTAACCATGTCATTTCCTGTATTTTGATATTTGTTTAGAACTTACAATTACATGAGTGTATTTGTGCAAAATTTCAGACATGTAGGGGTTAATTAAAGGTGTAATTTCGTTGAAAAAAAATGCGTGGGCTCCCGCTGTATTTTCTCCACCAGACAGACAAAGCAAGCGAGTGGGGGCAGATAATAACAGCCTAGGGAGGGTACATTTTTTGTGCCCCCCCTGGCTACTAACATCTGCCCCCAGACACCCCAGAAAGGGCAAATCTATAATTAGATTCGCCCTTTCTGGCACTTTGCCCGTCTATTCCCATTGCCCTGTAGCAGTGGCGAATGGGTTAATAATCTCACCTTACTGTCACCTTGCAATTGAAATGTGACCTTAAGGTAGGTTAATAATTGAGAGCTGTCAATTAGACAACTATCAATTATTAATCCTATTGTATGAAAGAAAAATCAAACACACACAGTTTAATAAAAAATAAGTTTAATTAAATAATCACACAGTTTTTGACCATATTTTATTTTACACTTAATCCGTGCGAAGCCATTGATCTCCTAAAATAAAGAAAAAAAATAAAACAACATTATTCTTACCTATTCCGCTGATCTGTCACGTCCCACGCTGTAATCCTTCACAAAGGGTTAACTAGCTTTGAGCCAAGCAGTGCAAGTAATCCTGCGTGCTCAGCTCAAAGCTCCTGAATGAATAAGTTCCTCTCCTGGCGACAGGAGAGGATGTGTTTCATGAATGAAGCTTAATTGATTGTGTCCACTTTCCCTTTAGGTCAGGTCACTAAAGTTAAATTGCCAATAAATCAATTAAGCTCCATTCATGAATCTATTCCTCTACTTTCGCTGGGAGAGGAACTTATTCATTCAGGGGAATACAGGTCTGAGACAGCATTATTAGCTCTCTGCGACCTGTAACCTGTTAACCCTTTCTGATGGATTACACCGTGGGACCTGACTGTACATCGGATTGGTAAGTATAATTTTGCTTTTTTATTTTATTTTTATTACAGGAAATGGTTTTAGCAGGAAAATAAAATATGGTCAAAAACTGTGTGATTATTTAATTAAACTTATTTTTTATTAAACTGTGTGTGTTTGATTTTTCTTTCATACAATAGGATTAATAATTGATAGTTGTCTAATTGACAGCTATCAATTATTAACCTGCCTTAAGGTCACCTTTCAATACTAAGGTGACATTAACGCCAGATTATTAACCCATTCGCCACCGCTACAGGGCAATGGGAATAGACAGGCAAAGTGCCAGAAAGGGCGAATCTAATTAAAGATTTGCCCTTTCTGGGGTGTCTGGGGGCAGATGTTAGTAGCCAGGGGGGGCACAAAAAAAATGTACCCTCCCTAGGCTATTATTATCTGCCCCCACTCGCTTGCTTTGTCTGTCTGGTGGAGAAAATACAGCGGGAGCCCACGCATTTTTTTTCAACGAATTTACACCTTTAATTAACCCCTACATGTCTGAAATTTAGCACACATATACTCATGTAATTGTATGTTTCAAACATATATAAAAATACATGAAATTACATGGTTAAATGTGTGGAAACAATGTATCATTTCATGTCGGCTTCTGTGATTTCACTGAAGCCGGCAATTGAATTAGCGGCTATAACAGTATGTAGAAGTGTAAGAATTATAAATATATGTATATATATATATGTCACAATGACATATAATATATATATATATATATATATATATATATATATATATGTGCTCTATGTGTATATATCTATTCTTTCTTTTGGCATTTAAATACTATTCTTTTGGATCCATTATATGTCAGTTTTGCAAGCCTGCGAGAAAATCTCGCAAGTCGGATGAAAATCGGATGTTACAAGGTACACACACATGCGATTAAATCGCATCTTTGAAGGAAAATCGGATGCCAGAAGGATGTGTGATGTTTTTATTTTGATCCGATTGTCGACCGTCTAAAACGGACCGATTTTTTGTGGTTGTGTGTGACGCCGGCCTTAGAGTAGGACTGTCCCACAAAGGGTTGCCTTGACGTGGCGGGATGGCTTGTACATTCTTTTGATCAAAATTATGTTTACCAAATACCCTTATTATTATTATTACAACTTCATGCAACTTTTGCAATATATATTTTTTATTTTGTTTTATTTTAGGATATTTGTTTCTTGTTTTTTGTTTTCTCTGTTTAACCCCTTAACGACCGCCGATACGCCTTTTAACGGCGGTCATTAAGGGTACTTAAACCACAGCGCCGTTAATTAACGGCGCTGTGGAAAAAGTGAATAGCGCCCCCCAGAGGCGCATTTTCTCCGGGGTCTCGGCTACCGAGGGTAGCCGAGACCCCAGAGAACATGAATCGGGTCGGTTTTTACCGACACCGATGTTGCGATCGCCATTATTAACCCTATAACGGCGACCGCAACAAAAAAAAAAAAAAAGTTGTGCCATTTAATTTCTCTGTCCTCTGATGTCATCGGACATCAGAGGACAGAGAAAAAGGGTCCCCGGGACCCCCATGTGGCCCCCGATGTCCTGTATGTGGCCCCAGGGCCCTCCGGTGTCCCCGGGGCCGGCGCGATGAAGAAAATGGTGGGCGCATGCTCAGTGCGCCCGCCGCTATGTGCCGCTGTGTCCTGGGGGGGATGGGCAAATATTCTCTGGGGTCTCGGCTACCGGGGGTAGCCGAGACCCCAGAGAACATGATCCGGGTCGGTATTCACCGATCCCGGTGTCGCGATCGCATCTATGCAAGCATAGATGCGATCGCAAAAAAAAAAAAATGATTTCTCTCCCCTCTGATGTGATCGCACATCAGAGGGGAGAAAATGAGGGTCCCCCGGTCCCCCGATCGCCCCCCCGTATACTTACCGGTGTCCTCCGTCCTCCCGCAGGCCCCAGGATCCCGGCGTCTTCTTCCTGCAAAAAAAAATGGCGGGCGCATGCGCAGTGCGCCCGCCGATCTGCTTGGCGGCAGATTCAAAAATGATTTCATTCATTCTCCAGAAAGTGCATTTTGATCACTGTGATAAACTATCACAGTGATCAAAATAAAAAAAAACAGTACATAACCCCCCCATTTATCACCCCCTTAGTTAGGGACATATAATAAAAAATAGAAATTATATTTATTTTCATTTTTCTGTTAGGGTTAGGGTTATAATTAGGGTTAGGGTTATAATTAGGGTTAGGGTTAGCATTAGGGTTAGGGTTAGCATTAGGGTTAGGGTTATAATTAGCGTTAGGGTTAAGCTGGGTTCATACTGCGTTATGGCAGTCCGTTAGACGGACTGCGTTACACCGCGGTATAACGCGGTGTAACGCAGTCCGTTAACGCTGCCATTCACCCCCATTTGAGGGCGCATCGCGACGCATGCCGTAAAGCGGGATGCGTTTGCGACGTGCCATCATTCAGTGACGGAGCCTCGGACGCGGGCTGCAGCGTCTGGGCTCCGTCACCGCTAGCGCAGATGAATCATCTGCTGATTCCTCTGCGCTAGCGGGTATAGCATAACGCGATCGTGTTATGCTATACCGTTACCAGCCCGTCAACGCTATGTGTTGAACGGGCTGGTAAAACGCAAAATGAACCTAGCCTTAGGGTTAGGGTTATAATTAGGGTTAAGGTTACAATTAGGGTTAGGGTTAAAATTAGGGTTAGGGTTACAATTAGAGTTAGGGTCACAATTAAGGTTAGGGTTACAATTAGGGTTGGGATTTAGGTTAGGTTTAGGGTTGGGATTAGGGTTAGGGGTGTGGTGGGGTTAGGGTTGGAGCTAGAATTGAGGGATTTCCACTATTTAGGCACATCAGGGGGTCTCCAAACACGACGTGGCGTTCAAAAAGTCAAATGGCGCTCCCTCCCTTCCGAGCCCTGCCGTGTGCCCAAACAGTGGTTTACCCCAACATATGGGGTATCAGCGTACGCAGGACAAATTGCACACCAATTTTGGGGTTCTAATTTCTCCTGTTACCCTTGGGAAAATAAAAAATAGCTGGCTAAAAAAATCATTTTTGAGAAAAAAAATGATTTTTTATTTTCACAGCTCTGCGTTTATAAATTTCTGTGAAACACTTGGGGGTTCAAAGTGCTCACCACACATCTAGATAAGTTCCTTAAGGGGTCTAGTTTCCAAAATGGGGTCACTTGTGGGGGGTTTCCACTGTTTAGACACATCAGGGGGTCTCCAAACACGACGTGGCTTTCAAAAAGTCAAATGTCGCTCCCTCCCTTCTGAGCCCTGCCGTGCGCCCAAACAGTGGTTTACCCCAACATATGTGGTATCAGCGTACGCAGGACAAATTGCACACCAATTTTGGGGTTCTAATTTCTCCTGTTACCCTTGGGAAAATAAAAAATAGCTGGCTAAAAAAAACATTTTTGAGAGAAAAAATGATTTTTCATTTTCACGGCTCTGCGTTTATAAATTTCTGTGAAACACTTGGGGGTTCAAAGTGCTCACCACACATCTAGATAAGTTCCTTAAGGGGTCTAGTTTCCAAAATGGGGTCACTTGTGGGGGGTTTCCACTGTTTAGACACATCAGGGGGTCTCCAAACACGACGTGGCTTTCAAAAAGTCAAATGTCGCTCCCTCCCTTCCGAGCCCTGCCGTGCGCCCAAACAATGGTTTACCCCAACATATGGGGTATCAGCGTACTCAGGACAAATTGCACACCGATTTTGGGATTCTAATTTCTCCTGTTACCCTTGGGAAAATAAAAAATAGCTGGCTAAAAAAAACATTTTTGAGAAAAAAAATGATTTTTCATTTTCACGGCTCTGCGTTTATAAATTTCTGTGAAGCACTTGGGGGTTCAAAGTGCTCACCACACATCTAGATAAGCTCCTTGGGGGGTCTAGTTTCCAAAATGGTGTCACTTGCAGGGGGTTTCTACTGTTTAGGTACATCAAGGGCTCTGCAAACACAACATGACGCCCGCAGAACATTCCATCAAAGTCTGCATTACAAAATGGCGCTCCTTCCCTTCCAAGCACTCCCATGCGCCCAAACAGTGGTTTCACCCCACATATGGGGTATCAGCGTACTCAGGAAAAATTGCACAACAACTTTTTGGGTCCAATTTCTCCTGTTACCCTTGGGAAAATTAAAAAAATAGCGGGCTAAAGAATCATTTTTGAGGAAAAAAATGATTTTTTATTTTCACAGCTCTACGTTTATTAATTTCTGTGAAGCACTTGGGGGTTCAAAGTGCTCACCACACATCTAGATAAGTTCCTTAAGGGGTCTAGTTTCCAAAATGGTGTGATTTGTTGGGGATTTCGACTGTTTAGGCGTATCAGGGGCTCTCCAAACGCGACATGGCGTCCAATTTCAATTTCAGCCAATTTTAGTTTGAAACAGTCAAACGGCGCTCCTTCACTTCCAAGCCCTGCCGTGCGCCCAAACAGTGGTTTACCCCCACATATGGGGTATCGGCATGCTCAGGACAAATTGCACAAAAACTTTTGGGGTCTTGTTACCCTTGGGAAAATAAAAATTGGGGTGAACAGATCGTTTTTGTGGAAAAAATATGATTTTTTATTTTCACGGTTCTATGTTATAAACTTCTGTGAAGCACTTGGAGGTTCAAAGTGCTCACCACACATCTAGATAAGTTCCTTAGGGGGTCTAATTTCCAAAATGGGGTCACTTGTGGGGGGTTTCCACTGTTTAGACACATCAGGACCTCTACAAACACGACATGACGTCCAGACAATTCTGCGCTGAAAAAGTCAAACGGCGCTCCTTCCCTTCCAAGCTCTGCCTTGCACCCAAACAATGGTTTACCCCCACATATGGGGTATCAGAATGCTCAGGACAAATTGCACAAAAACTTTTGGGGTCTTGTTACCTTGGGAAAATAAAAATTGGGGTGAAAAGATTGTTTTTGTGGAAAAAATATGATTTTTTATTTTCACTGTTCTATGTTATAAACTTCTGTGAAGCACTTGGAGGTTCAAAGTGCTCACCACACATCTAGATAAGTTCCTTAGGGGGTCTAGTTTCCAAAATGGGGTCACTTGTGATGGGTTTCCACTGTTTAGACACATCAGGGCCTCTACAAACGCGACATGGCGTCCAGCCAATTCTGCGTTGAAAAAGTCAAATGTCGCTCCTTCCCTTGCAACCTCTGCCGTGCGCCCAAAAAGTGGTTTACCCCCACATATGGGGTATCGGCTTAATCAGGAGAAATTGCACAACAAATTTTGTGGTTCATTTTTTCTTTTAACAGTTGTGAAAATAAAAAAATAGGTTCCGAAGTAAAGTTTTTGCAAAAAAAGTTAAATGTTAATTTTTTCCTTCCACATTGCTTCAGTTCCTGTGAAGCACGTAAAGGGTTAATAAACTTCTTGAATGTGGTTTTGAGCACCTTGAGGGGTGCAGTTTTTAGAATGGTGTCACTTTTGGGTATTTTCTATCATATAGACCCCTCAAAGTGACTTCAAATGTGAGGTGGTCCCTAAAATAAAAATGGTGTTGTAAAAATGAGAAATCGCTGGTCAACTTTTAACCCTTATAACTTCGTAACGAAAAAAAATTTTGGTCCCAAAATTGTGCTGATGTAAAGTAGACATGTGGGAAATGTTATTTATTAAGAAATTTGTGTGACATATCTCTCTGATTTAAGGGCATAAAAATTTAAAGTTTGAAAATTGTTAAATTTTCTAAATTTTCGCCATATTTCCGTTTTTTTCATAAATAAACACAAGTCATATCAAAGAAATTTTACCACTAACGTGAAGTACAATATGTCACGAAAAAACAATCTCAGAATCAGCTGGATTCGTTAAAGCGTTCCAGAGTTATAACCTCATAAAGTGACAGTGGTCAGAATTGTAAAAATTGGCCCGGTCATTAAGCTGCAAAATGGCTCTGTCACTAAGGGGTTAATGGTCATGTGTTTGATATGCATTTACATTTTGCATACACATCAACTTATTATTTTTTCAGTTCAGACCCAGTTTTTTTATTTAGTTCTTAGTGCATTCTGTGCATATAAGGGTGTGACCGCCCTGTTTCTGAGTTGAGAAAATCCATCCTGTCTGGCCTGAGCTTCAACTGGTAGGATCAGCCCCTCTGCCTTGTTCACATTTGTGTCACTTGACAAGTGGAAAGGTTTTTAATATTAGAGTAGGACTGTCCCACAAAGGGTTGCCTTGACGTGGCGGGATGGCTTGTACATTCTTTTGATCAAAATTATGTTTACCAAATACCTTATTATTATTATTACAACTTCATGCAATTTTTGCAATATATATTTTTTATTTTGTTTTATTTTAGGATATTTGTTTCTTGTTTTTTGTAGCCTCATAGGAGTGTTGATCCGCTTCAGGCAGGAACCCGTGGCGATTATTGGTGACATTACATGAACTTAACCTTGTTGCTGGACTCCGTCACGGCGGCGAGCATACTTCCTCATATCCCAGCTGTGTTAGGACATAAAATGCTCTGCGTGCAACCGGATTTGAACACTTCCATATGGATTAAACGTCATCATTGGATTGTTGGGTTGGTGGAAAAGTTGGCTTGTTGCGGCTTCCCCAACTCAAAGATGGGTTTTTCTACTGAACTCATATTCATTTTTTATTGTCGTCGCTCAAGTATGGACTTGAATTGTTGCATTATCGTTGCATATTGTTTTCTTCTCTCTCCTCTTTCAGGTTACATGTCGGCATTGGACAGCAATGACGTCATACAAAGACATTGTGAAATCTGAAGATTTCAGATGGAGAGTGTTGTGTCCCATCATTGGGAACAACTTGTTATGTATTTCTATATTATGCATTTCATTCTGATGTTGCTAGGGAGAAGCCCTGCTCTTTCAAGTTTGTCCCTTCTTCCCTTCTGCAGTTAATGATGTTAGCCCTTGCTCCTTCCTTCTTCTTCATTATCAGTTTGCTGTAGCCATCTTTGGATGCACATGTATACTTCTCTGTTTGTTATTACTCTTTCTACCTGCTACATTGTATTTAATACAAGATTTCAGAGAATATCAACTATGTTTCTCCTGGACTCTTATTACAAGTCACTGCTTGCTGAGTTGGCACTATCTCAGAATGCCTGGCATGTGAGTACAACAATCATACAGTTATCTAAGGGATTGATGGTTAAGGATTTAGAGACCCATACTGCCTTGAAGAGTCGGAATACATGCAGTTTTCACTGTGAAATTTGTTTACACATACTCTTTAATTTTTATGTCAGGCTGAGGAGATATATTAGCTATTTGTAGCTATAGTATTTATATAGCCAACCCAACTCTCTATTTCAAATTTACTTGTGACTCCAGTAGTGTTGAGCATTCCGATACTGCAAATATCGGGTATCGGCCGATATTGGCTGTATCGGAATTCCGATTCCGAGTTCCGATATTTTCGTCATATCGGATACCGGAATCGGGATTGTCACTGTCACTGTCAGTGTCCGTCGGTCGGGTCTGTCAGGAGTCAGCGGCACTTACCCGGCAGAAGATCTTCGGCGGTCACATCCCGGACTGCTTAATGGCCGCCATCCTCTTCTCCCCGGCGGTCACATGCAGTTTCTCGCGATAACTGCAGTGACTGCTGGGTAATCGCGGCCGTAAAGCAGTCCGATGACGTCACCGCCGGGGAAGCTGGTAAGCAGCTGTGCTGCGCCGGGATGTCAGGCTCTGCCTGTCATTCCGATGTAGCAGAGCTGGATCGTCGTGGGACTGTCGTTACTATGGACTGCGTCGGACAGGTGGTATACTGTTGGTTTGTTTTTTTTATTTTTTTACAGGAGATCGATGGCGTCGCAGGAATGAGAGAGTAATAAAAGAAATGAAAACTGTGTTGTCTCTTTTATTTCATTAAAAGACTTTTTTCTTGCTGTGTCTTTTTTTTAAACATTTAAAAACTTTGGGATTAATAATGGATCGGTGTCTTATTGACGCCTCTCCATTATTAACCGGGCTTATTGTCACCGTGCAATCAACGGTGACATTAACCCCTTATTACCCCACTTGCCACCGCTACAGGGCAGTGGGAAGAGCCGGGTAAAGTGCCACAATTGGCACATCTTTTGATGCGCCAAATGTGGGGCTGCTGTAGCCTGGTATTATCAGGCTGTTGAGGGCCAAAATCCATGGGCCTTGACAGTCTTTTAATACCAGGCCGCAGCAGTCTGCATTTTACTTGGCTGGTTAACAAAAATAGGGGGACCCCTACGCCGTTTTTTTTTTGAGGGGATCCCCTATTTTTGTTAACCAGCCAAGCTAAGCAGACTGCTGTGGCCTGGTATTATCAGGCTGGCAAGGTCCATGGATATTGGATCCTTACCAGCCTGAAAAACCAGGCCTCAGCGGTCTGCTTCATCTGGCTGGTTAACAAAAATAGGGGGGACCCCACGCCAATTTTTTTCGAGGGGATCCCCTATTTTTGTTAATCAGCCAAGATATGCAGACTGCTGTGGCCTGGTATTATCAGGCTGGCAAGGTCCATGGATCTTGGCTCCTTAACAGCCTGAAAATCCAGGCCTCAGCGGTCTGCTTCATCTGGCTGGTTAACAAAAATAGGGGGGACCCCACGCCAATTTTTTTCGAGGGGATCCCCTATTTTTGTTAATCAGCCAAGATATGCAGACTGCTGTGGCCTGGTATTATCAGGCTGGAAGGTCCATGGATCTTGGCTCCTTAACAGCCTGAAAATCCAGGCCTCAGCGGTCTGCTTCATCTGGCTGGTTAACAAAAATAGGGGGACCCCACGCCAATTTTTTTCGAGGGGATCCCCTATTTTTGTTAATCAGCCAAGATATGCAGACTGCTGTGGCCTGGTATTATCAGGCTGGCAAGGTCCATGGATCTTGGCTCCTTAACAGCCTGAAAATCCAGGCCTCAGCGGTCTGCTTCATCTGGCTGGTTAACAAAAATAGGGGGGACCCCACGCCAATTTTTTTCGAGGGGATCCCCTATTTTTGTTAATCAGCCAAGATATGCAGACTGCTGTGGCCTGGTATTATCAGGCTGGCAAGGTCCATGGATCTTGGCTCCTTAACAGCCTGAAAATCCAGGCCTCAGCGGTCTGCTTCATCTGGCTGGTTAACAAAAATAGGGGGGACCCCACGCCAATTTTTTTCGAGGGGATCCCCTATTTTTGTTAATCAGCCAAGATATGCAGACTGCTTTGGCCTGGTATTATCAGGCTGGCAAGGTCCATGGATCTTGGCTCCTTAACAGCCTGAAAATCCAGGCCTCAGCGGTCTGCTTCATCTGACTGGTTAACAAAAATAGGGGGGACCCCACGCCAATTTTTTTCGAGGGGATCCCCTATTTTTGTTAATCAGCCAAGATATGCAGACTGCTGTGGCCTGGTATTATCAGGCTGGCAAGGTCCATGGATCTTGGCTCCTTAACAGCCTGAAAATCCAGGCCTCAGCGGTCTGCTTCATCTGGCTGTTTAACAAAAATAGGGGGACCCCACGCCATTTTTTTTTCGAAGGGAACCCCTATTTTTGTTAATCAGTTCCCTCTGACGTCACTGATTGTGTCCCTGGCTGACCTGAAGTGAAAGTGGAAAGCAATCAATTAAGCTTTCCACTTAAGGGCCCGTCTCACATAGCGATATCGCTACCGAGATCGCTGCTGAGTCACTAGTTTTGTGATGCAGCAGCGAGCTCACCAGCGATATCGCTGTGTGTGACATTCAGCGACGATCAGCCCCCCTGCCGGGTATCGCTGATTGTCGCTGAAATGTCAGGACCTTTTTTTGATCGCTGGTTTCCCGCTGACAGGCACGCATCGCTGCGTGTGACAGGCGGGAGACCAGCGATCCGCTGGTAACCAAGGTACACAGCGGATTTCCAGGCGCGGGGCTGTGCCTAGAAACCCGCTGTGTACCTTGGATATCAGCGCCCTGATGCAGGGAGCTGGTATCCAAGGTACACAGCGGGTTTCCAAGCACTGCGCGGTGCCTGAAAACCCGCTGTGTACCTTGGATACCAGCTCCCCTGCATCAGGGCGCTGGTATCCAAGGTACACAGCGGGTTTCTAGGCACAGCCCCGCGCCTGGAAACCCGCTGTGTACCTTGGTTACCAGCGGATCGCTGGTCTCCCGCCTGTCACACGCAGCGATGCGTGCCTGTCAGCGGGAAACCAGCGATCAAAAAAAGGTCCTGACATTTCAGCGACGATCAGCGATACCCGGCAGGGGGGCTGATCGTCGCTGAATGTCACACACAGCGATATCGCTGGTGAGCTCGCTGCTGTGTCACAAAACTAGTGACTCAGCAGCGATCACGGTAGCGATATCGCTATGTGAGACGGGCCCTTAAGCGATGTTACTCGCAGTGTCGCTGTCCCAGATCGCTGCCTGAGCTGCCTGTTTGGCAGCTCAGCAGCGATCATGTAGCGATACACCAGCGATCCTGACAAGTGCATATCGTTGTCGGGATCGCTGGTGTATCGTTATGTGAGACCCAGCCTTTACTCTCCTGTCAGCCAGGAGAGGAACTCATTCATTTGGGGGTTTACTGTGAGGCTGCAGCATTAGCTGCGGTCCCTGCAGTAAACATTGGAGGAAGAAAAAAGATGACCACCAAAAATGTTGCACACCACCCTATATAATAATAAAAAATGACTTTATTGGCAAACAACAATAAAAACATACTAAAAACAGTGAGAAGCCAACTGCATACATCCTGCTATACAATAGTCAATAATAAGGCAAAACATGTAGTATAAGCCATCCTATAATCAGCAATAATGCCTAATATATAATTGACAAAATGTCCACAAAGAAAACCCCCATATGTATGGTTAAATGTGGACAAAACCACAAATAAACCAGCAGCTGTGTGAACATAGACAAAAATGTTATGTGAACCAGAATGCACCCATGAGGTAGAGAAAGACAATAATTATGCACAGCAAAGTTGCTAAGATATACTACCAGTCAGGGAAATCCCATGCAATGTGCCCAGATGCAAGTCCAAAGAATAAAAAGCAATGAGCGATGTAGAAATGTGCTCACAAATCTGCCATGGTGAAGGAGGGCAAGTGACAAGGAAGCAGGAGGCAGAGGCGGAGGCTGCCCAACGCGTGTCGCCGTCACCCGGACGGCTTCGTCAGGGGAAGGTAAGCATGCATGCCAAAGCCGTCTATAAATACCTGTGTAATTAAGGTAAAGCAGCCTCGTGTGTGTGGCGTCTGGGTCAGGAACCGGAAGTGGAGGGGAGGAATGTGATGACGCGGCAGACGTCTCTGCTGAATAACCTTGCTGTGCAGACATCGCTCACTGAGAGCGATGATGCACAGCGAGGATAATGACTGCACGTGCATTATTTTATTTATTTTTCATTAGTCCTTATCAATTTCAGTCATTAACAACTCCTTACATTGGTAAGGCTCAAATTTCCATTCAATTCAGTCCATATGATCTTATTCTTTATTTCCCTGTCAGCACTTTTTTCTCTTCTCCCAGCTCCCGGGAGCCGTGCACGTGCAGTCATTATCCTCGCTGTGCATCATCGCTCTCAGTGAGCGATGTCTGCACAGCAAGGTTATTCAGCAGAGACGTCTGCCGCGTCATCACATTCCTCCCCTCCACTTCCGGTTCCTGACCCAGACGCCACACACACGAGGCTGCTTTACCTTAATTACACAGGTATTTATAGACGGCTTTGGCATGCATGCTTACCTTCCCCTGACGAAGCCGTCCGGGTGACGGCGACACGCGTTGGGCAGCCTCCGCCTCTGCCTCCTGCTTCCTTGTCACTTGCCCTCCTTCACCATGGCAGATTTGTGAGCACATTTCTACATCGCTCATTGCTTTTTATTCTTTGGACTTGCATCTGGGCACATTGCATGGGATTTCCCTGACTGGTAGTATATCTTAGCAACTTTTGCTGTGCATAATTATTGTCTTTCTCTACCTCATGGGTGCATTCTGGTTCACATAACATTTTTGTCTATGTTCACACAGCTGCTGGTTTATTTGTGGTTTTGTCCACATTTAACCATACATATGGGGGTTTTCTTTGTGGACATTTTGTCAATTATATATTAGGCATTATTGCTGATTATAGGATGGCTTATACTACATGTTTTGCCTTATTATTGACTATTGTATAGCAGGATGTATGCGGTTGGCTTCTCACTGTTTTTAGTATGTTTTTATTGTTGTTTGCCAATAAAGTCATTTTTTATTATTATATAGGGTGGTGTGCAACATTTTTGGTGGTCATCTTTTTTCTTCCTCCAGTCTTCCCACTATTATTGACCACTGTTTGCACCCCCTGATATTGATTGTTTAATACTTCGCAGTGCGCCCATTTTTTCATATTGCAGCCTGCAGTAAACATTAACCCTTTCTGAAGGATTACACCGTGGGACCTGACTGTGCATGGGATAGGTAAGAATAATTTTGCTTTTTTATTTTATTTTTATTACAGGAAATGGTTTTTGCAGTAAAATAAAAGATGGTCCAAAACATGTGTCTTTATTTCATTAAAATGATTGTTAATTAAAGTGTGTGTGTTTTATTTTTATTTCATGCAATAGGATTAATAATTGATAGTTGTCTAATTGACAGCTCTCAAATATTAACCTGGCTTAAAGTGACCTTTCAATTGCAAGGTCATTTTAACCCCTTATTAACCCATTCGCCACCGCTACAGGGCAATGGGAATAGACGGGCAAAGTGCCAGAAAGGGCAAATCTAATTAGAGATTTGCCCTTTCTGGGGTGTCTGGGGCAGATGTTAGTAGCCAGGGGGGGGGCCAAAAATAATGGTCCCTCTCTGGGCTATTATTATCTGCCCCCACTCACTGGCTTTGTCTGTCTGGTTGCGAAAATAGGGCGGGAGCCCACGCATTTTTTTCAGCAATTTTACACCTCATATATATATATAAATGTCATTGAATTTGTGACACATATATATATATTTATATTTATAGTTCATACACTTCTACATAGTATAATAGCCGCTAATTCAATTGCCGGCTTTTGTGAAAATGCAGAACCCGACATGAAATGACACTTGGTGTACATAGGGTTAACCATGTATTTTCATGTCCTTTGCTATCTGATTTGCACAAACAATTACATCAGTCTATGTGTGCAAAATTTCACACCTGTAGGGGTTAATTAAAGGTGTAAATTCGTAGCAAAAAAGTCCGTTTTTTTTACAACGAATTTACACCTTTAATTAACCCCTACAGGTGTGAAATTTTGCACACATAGACTGATGTAATTGTTTGTGCAAATCAGATAGCAAACGACATGAAAAGACATGGTTAACCCTATGTACACCAAGTGTCATTTCATGTCGGGTGCTTCTGTCTTTTCACAGAAGCCGGCTTTACCCGGCAATTGAATCAGAGGATATTTTACTATGTAGAAGTGTATAAACTATACATATATGTATATATATATGTCACAATGACATGTATATATATATATATGTATTCTATGTGTGTATATTTAGTGTTTACAAGGAAAGAATGGGTTTTTTTTAGTTACGATATTTTGTTCCCATAGACTTACATTGGATTTCCGGTATCGGTATCGGGTATCGCCGATATTTTAATGGTATCGGCGATACCATTCCGATTCCGATACTTTTGGATATCGGAAAGTATCGCTCAACTCTAGACTCCAGTTAACAGCATAAC
>JARQOD010000005.1:137201620-137221152 GCA_033576555.1 Oophaga sylvatica | reverse complement strand
AAGGTCCATGGATCTTGGCTCCTTAACAGCCTGAAAATCCAGGCCTCAGCGGTCTGCTTCATCTGGCTGGTTAACAAAAATAGGGGGGACCCCACACCAATTTTTTTCGAGGGGATCCCCTATTTTTGTTAATCAGCCAAGATATGCAGACTGCTGTGGCCTGGTATTATCAGGCTGGCAAGGTCCATGGATCTTGGCTCCTTAACAGCCTGAAAATCCAGGCCTCAGCGGTCTGCTTCATCTGACTGGTTAACAAAAATAGGGGGGACCCCACGCCAATTTTTTTCAAGGGGATCCCCTATTTTTGTTAATCAGCCAAGATATGCAGACTGCTGTGGCCTGGTATTATCAGGCTGGCAAGGTCCATGGATCTTGGCTCCTTAACAGCCTGAAAATCCAGGCCTCAGCGGTCTGCTTCATCTGGCTGGTTAACAAAAATAGGGGGGACCCCACGCCATTTTTTTTTTCGAAGGGAACCCCTATTTTTGTTAATCAGTTCCCTCTGACGTCACTGATTGTGTCCCTGGCTGACCTGAAGTGAAAGTGGAAAGCAATCAATTAAGCTTTCCACTTAAGGGCCCGTCTCACATAGCGATATCGCTACCGAGATCGCTGCTGAGTCACTAGTTTTGTGATGCAGCAGCGAGCTCACCAGCAATATCGCTGTGTGTGACATTCAGCGACGATCAGCCCCCTGCCGGGTATCGCTGATTGTCGCTGAAATGTCAGGACCTTTTTTTGATCGCTGGTTTCCCGCTGACAGGCACGCATCGCTGCGTGTGACAGGCGGGAGACCAGCGATCCGCTGGTAACCAAGGTACACAGCGGGTTTCCAGGCGCGGGGCTGTGCCTAGAAACCCGCTGTGTACCTTGGATACCAGCGCCCTGATGCAGGGAGCTGGTATCCAAGGTACACAGCGGGTTTCCAAGCGCTGCGCGGGTGCCTGGAAACCCGCTGTGTACCTTGGATATCAGCTCCCCTGCATCAGGGCGCTGGTATCCAAGGTACACAGTGGGTTTCTAGGCACAGCCCCGCGCCTGGAAACCCGCTGTGTACCTTGGTTACCAGCGGATCGCTGGTCTCCGCCTGTCACACGCAGCGATGCGTGCCTGTCAGCGGGAAACCAGCGATCAAAAAAAGGTCCTGACATTTCAGCGACGATCAGCGATACCCGGCAGGGGGGCTGATCGTCGCTGAATGTCACACACAGCGATATCGCTGGTGAGCTCGCTGCTGCGTCACAAAACTAGTGACTCAGCAGCGATCACGGTAGCGATATCGCTATGTGAGACGGGCCCTTAAGCGATGTTACTCGCAGTGTCGCTGTCCCAGATCGCTGCCTGAGCTGCCTGTTTGGCAGCTCAGCAGCGATCATGTAGCGATACACCAGCGATCCTGACAAGTGCATATCGTTGTCGGGATCGCTGGTGTATCGTTATGTGAGACCCAGCCTTTACTCTCCTGTCAGCCAGGAGAGGAACTCATTCATTTGGGGGTTTACTGTGAGGCTGCAGCATTAGCTGTGGTCCCTGCAGTAAACATTAACCCTTTCTGAAGGATTACACCGTGGGACCTGACTGTGCATGGGATAGGTAAGAATAATTTTGCTTTTTTATTTTATTTTTATTACAGGAAATGGTTTTTGCAGTCAAATAAAAGATGGTAAAAAACATGTGTCTTTATTTCATTAAAATGATTGTTAATTAAAGTGTGTGTGTTTTATTTTTATTTCATGCAATAGGATTAATAATTGATAGTTGTCTAATTGACAGCTCTCAATTATTAACCTGGCTTAAAGTGACCTTTCAATTGCAAGGTCATTTTAACCCCTTATTAACCCATTCGCCACCGCTACAGGGCAATGGGAATAGACGGACAAAGTGCCAGAAAGGGCAAATCTAATTAGAGATTTGCCCTTTCTGGGGTGTCTGGGGCAGATGTTAGTAGCCAGGGGGGGGGCCAAAAATAATGGTCCCTCTCTGGGCTATTATTATCTGCCCCCACTCACTGGCTTTGTCTGTCTGGTTGCGAAAATAGGGCGGGAGCCCACGCATTTTTTTTCAGCAATTTTACACCTCATATATATATAAATGTCATTGAATTTGTGACACATATATATATATATTTATATTTATAGTTCATACACTTCTACATAGTATAATAGCCGCTAATTCAATTGCCGGCTTTTGTGAAAATGCAGAACCCGACATGAAATGACACTTGGTATACATAGGGTTAACCATGTCTTTTCATGTCCTTTGCTATCTGATTTGCACAAAC
Organism: Oophaga sylvatica; assembly: GCA_033576555.1. NCBI lineage: Eukaryota > Metazoa > Chordata > Amphibia > Anura > Dendrobatidae > Oophaga > Oophaga sylvatica. Next base: position 137,218,871 of record JARQOD010000005.1, on the reverse strand, counting down.
AATTACATCAGTCTATGTGTGCAAAATTTCACACCTGTAGGGGTTAATTAAAGGTGTAAATTCGTAGCAAAAAAGTCCGTTTTTTTTACAACAAATTTACACCTTTAATTAACCCTACAGGTGTGAAATTTTGCACACATAGACTGATGTAATTGTTTGTGCAAATCAGATAGCAAACGACATGAAAAGACATGGTTAACCCTATGTACACCAAGTGTCATTTCATGTCGGGTGCTTCTGTCTTTTCACAGAAGCCGGCTTTACCCGGCAATTGAATCAGAGGATATTTTACTATGTAGAAGTGTATAAACTATACATATATGTATATATATATATGTCACAATGACATGTATATATATATATATATATATATATATGTATTATATGTGTGTATATTTAGTGTTTACAAGGAAAGAATGGGTTTTTTTTAGTTACGATATTTTGTTCCCATAGACTTACATTGGATTTCCGGTATCGGTATCGGGTATCGCCGATATTTTAATGGTATCGGCGATACCATTCCGATTCCGATACTTTTGGATATCGGAAAGTATCGCTCAACTCTAGACTCCAGTTAACAGCATAACACATTAAGCTTTGCAACACCCATAGGGATCTAAAAAAATATGGGACTGTTATGTTTCGGTAGCTGAGGAGTGCAGGTAAAAAAGGCAATACACCAGAGCAGTTGGAATCTATGAGATTGCAGTACCCTGACTAACCACCACAACTAGAGGCAGCCGTGGAGCGTTCCTACGTTGGTCCTAGACGCCTCGTCACAGCCTGAGAAACTAACTACACCTAAAGATAGAAAGAGGAAAGCTATCTGCCCCGGAGCAGATCCCCAAAGAACATAGAAAGCCCCCAAACATGTAATGGCGGTTAGACAAGAAGAAATACTGACACAGACAGAAAATAGTATGAGCAAACGTTGGGGCCCAAACTACTTAAATAGAAAAGGATAGGAAGGGCACTTACTGCAATCCCAAAAAACCCTGAAAAGCAACCAACTCTACTAATGAATGAAAAACTGGAAAAAGCAAAAGTACAAACATCAGTGGCTGAACTAAACTGAGAGGGCAAAAGCCCCCGGAGGGGACCCTGAAGGCCCCCACAGAAGTGCAGGACAAAATGCAAAAATCAAGCACAAAAACAAAAAGAAGAAAATGTCTTATCTGTTAGCAGGAGATGCAGACACGACACAGCAGGCTACAAAGGAAACAGGACTCAAGGATTGAGACCAGAACAATTGATCACCGGCAACCCTGATGGGAAGGCGACTCCCTTATATAAGACCAGTCAGTAACACCTGATTCCCACTCCTCACAATCTTCACTGGACAGTCCAGTACCGCTTGTAACCACCAGAGGGAGCCTCTGCTCAGAACTCATTTCAAGTCCATTCACAACAGTACCCCCCCCTTGAGGAGGGGTCACCGAACCCTCACTGAGCAACCAGGTCGGTCAGGATGAGTTCTATGATACGCACGGATGAGTCTCCTAGCATGGATGTCCGAAGCAAACACCCAATAATTGTCTTCCTGACCATAACTCTCCACTTAACCAAATACTGGAGTTTCCGTCTAGAAAAACGAGAATTCAATATTTTCTCAACCACAAACTCCATATTGCCCTCAACCAGAACAGGGTCAGGAGGCAAAGCAGTAGGAACCACTGGCTCAACAAACCTCTTCAACAAGGACTTGTGGAACACGTTATGGATCTTAAATGTCCCTGGAAGAAGCAAACGAAAAGAAACAGGATTAAGAATCTCCATGATCTTATAAGGTCCAATGAACCTAGGCTTAAATTTAGGAGATGCCACTCTCATAGGAATATTTTTTGAGGACAACCAGACCAAGTCCCCCACTTTAAACCGAGGACCATCAGTCCTATGCCGGTTAGCAAACCGCTGGGCCCTCTCCTGAGAGAGGGACAACCTCTCCACTACCTGGTCCCAAATCTGTTGCATACGCTCCACAACAGAGTCAACACCTGGACAGACAGAAGCCTCCGTCTGTCCTGAAGAAAATCGAGGGTGAAACCCAGAATTACAGAAAAATGGAGACATCAAAGTGGCAGAGCTAGCCCTATTATTAAGAGCAAACTCAGCCAAAGGCAAAAAAGAGACCCACTCATCCTGATCAGCAGACACAAAGCATCTTAGATAAGTCTCCAATGTCTGGTTTGTTCTCTTAGTTTGACCATTGGTCTGAGGATGAAACGCCGAGGAGAAAGACAATTGAACACCAAGTTTAGAACAAAAGGTCCTCCAAAATCTGGAAACAAACTGGACTCCTCTGTCAGACACAATGTTCTCAGGAATGCCGTGTAAACGAACCAAGTGCTGAAGGAACAAAGGCACCAATTCAGAGGAGGAAGGCAACTTAGGTAATGGCACAAGATGTATCATCTTGGAAAACCTATCACAAATCACCCAGATGACGGTCATTCTCTGAGGAACAGGGAGGTCGGAAATGAAATCCATAGATATATGGGTCCATGGTCTCTTGGGCACAGGCAATGGCATCAACAAACCATTAGAGCGAGAGCAAAGCTTGGAGCGAGAGCAAGTCCCGCAGGACTGCACAAATTCCCTGACATCACGAGACAAGGTAGGCCACCAAAAGGACCGACTAACCAAGTCTCTGGTACCAAAAATTCCGGGATGCCCAGCCAACGCGGAACAATGAATCTCAGACATCACACTCTTTTTCCATTGGTCCGGGACAAACAATTTTCCAACAGGGCAGCGCTCGGGCCTATCCTCCTGACACCCCTCCAGAGCAAGTCTCAAATTGGGTGAGATGGCGGAAAGAACTACACCCTCTTTCAAAATAACAGAAGGATCAGATAACTCAGGAGAGTCCGCAAGGAAACTCCTCGAGAGGGCATCCGCCTTAACATTCTTAGTGCCAGGAAGAAAGGAAACCACAAAATTAAAACGTATGAAAAACAAGGCCCACCTGGCCTGTCTAGGATTGAGTCGCTTGGCAGTTTCCAGATAAACCAGATTCTTATGGTCCGTAAGGACCACCACCTGATGTTTGGCTCCCTCCAGCCAAGGTCTCCACTCTTCAAAAGCCCACTTCATGGCCAGTAACTCCCGATTACCCACGTCATAATTACGTTCAGTAGGAGAAAATTTTCGAGAGAAAAAGGCACAAGGGTTACTTTTAGAGGTCTCTGGATCTTTTTGGGACAAAACGGCACCTGCCCCAATTTCAGAGGCATCAACCTCCACCTGAAATGGCAGAGAAACATTAGGCTGCCGTAGAACAGGAGCAGAAGTGAATCTCTGCTTAAGTTCCTGAAATGCAGAGACTGCCTCAGGAGGCCAATTCACCACATCAGAACCCTTTCTGGTCAAATCAGTTAATGGTTTAACAATAACCGAGAAATTACCAATAAATTTACGATAAAAATTGGCAAAACCCAAAAATCTTTGAAGAGCCTTTAATGAAGTAGGTTGGACCCAATCACAGATGGCCTGAACCTTGACCGGATCCATTTCAATAACAGATGGGGACAAAATGAATCCCAGAAATGAGATCCTCTGTATGCCAAAAAGACACTTTGATCCCTTCACATACAGAGCATTCTCTCTCAAAATCTGGAATACAGTTCGAACATGTTTCACATGAGAGTCCCAGTCATTAGAAAAAATCAAGATATCATCCAAATAAACAATCAGAAATTTATCCACAAAATCCCTGAAAATGTCATTCATGAAGGACTGGAAGACAGAAGGAGCATTAGTGAGCCCAAAGGGCATCACAAGGTACTCAAAATGCCCCTCCGGGTATTGAATGCCGTCTTCCATTCATCCCCGTGCTTAATGCGAATAAGGTTATATGCCCCCCTGAGGTCAAGCTTGGTAAACCAAGTAGCGTTTTTCACCCTGGAAAACAGGTCAGAAATCAAGGGTAACGGGTATTGATATTTCACAGTAATATTGTTCAAAAGACGATAATCAATACACGGCCTTAATGAACCATCCTTTTTGGCCACAAAGAAAAAACCGGCACCTAAGGGTGAAGAGGATGGTCTGATATGACCCTTCTCCAATGACTCCTTGATATAAGACCGCATAGCGTCATGTTCAGGTACAGACAAGTTAAAAAGGCGACCTTTAGGGAATTTACTACCAGGCACTAATTCAATAGCGCAGTCATAGCTCCTATGGGGAGACAAGGATGCAGATTTACTTTCGCTAAATACATCAGAAAAATCAATCAAAAAGTCAGGAACATCCTGAGCCTGGGGGGAGGCAGAAAAAACAGGAGTGTTGGTATTAACACATTGGCAGCCCCAACTGGTTACAGACACAGATTTCCAATCCAAAACAGGATTATGAGACTGTAACCAAGGGAAACCTAGTACGATAATATCATGCAGATTATACAGAACCAAAAATTTGCAGCACTCTTGATGATCAGGTTCAACCCTCATTATCACCTGAGTAGAGAACTGAGGTTTATTCTCAGCCAAAGGGTAGAATCGATCCCCAGTAGGGGAATAGACTTCTGTAGGGTATCAAGGGAAACCCACAACGTTTAGCAAAATCATAATCCATCAGGTTAATAGCTGCTCCAGAATCAACGAAAGCCTGAGCAGAAAATGAGGACAGAGAGCATATCAGAGTGACAGTTAATAAAAACTTAGTCTGAACACTACCCAAGACAACTGAGTGTGCAAAACGTCTTCCCCGCTTAGGGCAGACTGAAATAGCATGAGAGGCATCACCACAGTAGAAACATAACCCATTGCGCTTTCGAAACTCATGACGCTGTGCCCCAGACACCACTCTATCACACTGCATGGATTCAGAAGCAGGTTCACAAGGCAACACTATTCCACGCATACTTCTCCGCTCACGCAAACGTCTGTCAATTTGAATCGCTAATGACATAGAATCATTGAGACCAGAGGGGACAGGGAATCCCACCATAACATCCTTTACATTATCTGACAGACCCTTCCGAAAAAGGGCCGCCAAAGCGTCGTCATTCCACTTGGTCAGGACTGCCCACCTACGGAATCTCTGACAGTATAACTCAGCGTCATCAAGACCCTGATTTAATGCCAACAAGGCTTTTTCAGCTTGATCAGTGACATTAGGCTCATCGTACAATAACCCCAAAGCCTGAAAAAATGCATCAACATCACTCAAAACAGGATCCCAGGTGTCAGGGAAAAAGCCCAATCCTGAGGATCGCCGCGCAGGAGAGAGATGACAATTTGAACCTGCTGCGCTGAGTTCCCTGAGGACTTAGATTTTAAGGCAAAAAACAATTTACAATTATTTTTGAAATTCTGAAACTTAGCTCGATTCCCTAAAAACAAATCTGGCATGGGAATCCTAGGTTCCACAACAGGCAACCTAGCAAGATAGGTAGCAATACTCCGAACCTCAGTGGCAAGCTGATCCACACGGCCAGACAAACTCCATTGAGAGAAAAAAAAATCCTCCCCAGCACCCAGAGATACAGAGGGAAAAAAATGCAACAAACAGAAAAATATCTCTGACAACTCTGACAACCTTTTTTCTTTCACAATATTTTTTCCCTTCTGTGAGTACCATACAATTTTCAATTTTTAGGCCGGTGATACTGTTATGTTTCGGTAGCTGAGGAGTGCAGGTAAAAAAGGCAATACACCAGAGCAGTTGGAATCTATGAGATTGCAGTACCCTGACTAACCACCACAACTAAAAAGCACCAACTCTACTAATTTCAAAATCACCTGAGATCACACGACCTCTACCACCTAAATTAGTTCTCTGGTGTAACAAAATCAAAACAGCAGCCACTGAAAAAACTGGAAAAAGCAAAAGTACAAACATCAGTGGCTGAACTAAACTGAGAGGGCAAAAGCCCCCGGAGGGGACCCTGAAGGCCCCCACAGAAGTGCAGGAAAAAATGCAAAAATCAAGCACAAAAACAAAAAGAAGAAAATGTCTTATCTGTTAGCAGGAGATGCAGACACGACACAGCAGGCTACAAAGGAAACAGGACTCAAGGATTGAGACCAGAACAATTGATCACCGGCAACCCTGATGGGAAGGCGACTCCCTTATATAAGACCAGTCAGTAACACCTGATTCCCACTCCTCACAATCTTCACTGGACAGTCCAGTACCGCTTGTAACCACCAGAGGGAGCCTCTGCTCAGAACTCATTTCAAGTCCATTCACAACATGGGACATTGTAGGGTGTGATCCGCACACTGGAAGAGTAGTTTGAATCTATTTACACTAGCGTCATGGCTTCTGTTTTTACCAAGACAAAATCTGATTTATAATAGATCAAGAATGACAGACAGCCCCTTTTATTATAATAAGGTTTATAAACTACTTTGGGGACTCTGGTGTTCTGATGCACAAGATTGTTGCTGTACATATTCTTAAGGGACATTTACACTGCAAGATAATCATGAATGACTGTTGTTAAAAACTGTAGATTGCTATGTGTGCATCATTTACTTTGGTCTGAAAGTGTAAAAAGGCACTTAAATGACCGCCGATCAGGAAAACATTTCTGACCAGTGGCCTTATCATGCCACCTGTCGGTCCAAGACAATGGACCTTTAGAGTGAAACATGCTGTAATAGCCTCTGACAGCCCTTCCACTATAGGCAACCAACCAGATGGAGACCCAACTTGGAGTCTCCACATTTAAAAAAAAAATTGTCACACACCACTAAACTTACATAAATTTCCCCAGAGTAGAAATAATTGCACATCTTTTTGACAACTTTTGTTACTAGTTGGGCTACTCGACTCCCTTTCTTTGGCAGCTGCACAGCGGAGTTATTAGAAATATTATTTATTGTTATAGCACCATTTATTCCATGGCACTTTACATGTGAAAAAGAGTATACAACACAGTTGGGCAAAGCATACTGCGCACGCGCGAGGGACCATTTTATTGCGCGCGCTAACTCTACACGAACGCAGGAATTACCCAAAAGGAATGTGTAGAGGAAGACAGGAGGAGGGGAGAGACGGACAATAAGCCCCGCCCATCAAACTGGACCGAGCATATTTACATACAACGCGGGAGGATTAAAAACGGTATTTACGTATCATTGGTGGGGAGCCAAAGGGTATAAAAAGTACTTATAATGCAGAGCTGACACTAAATTGAATGATATTTTTACATGATATGCCAAAAAAGTGGTGACAGATTCCCTTTAACTACTAAACACCTAGGTTTGAATAACTAAACCACTACACACCAGAAAATGGAGAACGAAACTACTAGACAACAGGAGTTGGAGAAGGAAACTACTAAACACCTAAGGTTGGATAACTAAACCACTACACACCAGGGAATCGAGACCTAAACCACTACACAACAAGGTATGGTGAACTAAACCACTAGACACCAAGGTGTCAATAGACACCAAGTCTTGGAATTCCCAAGGGACAAACCACTGTATGTAACACTTCCTCCACTGCTTCTGCCTTCCCCACCTCCTCTAGTGCCTCTACCTGCACCCTCAACCTGTTCCTTAACCCCTTCACGCCGCAGCCCATTTTTGTTTTTGCATTCCTGTTTTTTGTTTCCTTTAATCACAGAGCCATCATTTTTTTATTTTTCTGTCAATATGGCTATGTGAGGGCTTATTTTTTGTGGGATGAGTGGTACTTTTGAATTACATCATTGGTTTTACCATATAGTGTACAGGAAAATAGGAAAAATGTATTTATTTAAGTGGTGAAAAAAAACCAAAGTTTGTTAATAAAAAAAATGTGCATCATCTTCTGAGACCCATAGCGTTCCCTTTTTTTGTGATCTGGGGCTGGGTGAGGGTTGCTTGCCGATATGACATTTTTATTGATACAATTTTGGTGTGAATATGATGTTGCCCATTTTAATATAATGTTGTGGCGATCAAAAAAACTTAATTGTGGAATTTTGATTTTTTTTTTTGCTTATTATGCTGTTTAATGATTGGATTACTTCTTTTTATATATTGATAGATTGGGCGATTCTGAATGTGGCAATACCAAATATGTGTATTTTTTATTTATTTTTAATTGCTTTATTTTGAATGGGGCGAATGGAGGGTGATTTAAACATTTATTTTAAATTTTTTTAATATTTTTAAAAACATTTTTTTTTACTTTTCACTTGCTTCAATCTTCTCCATTGAGAGACTAGAAGCTGCGATAATCCGATCGCCTGTGCTACACAGAGTAGCACTTCAGCCCTGCTCTGAGTAGCAGAAATGCTCACTTCCTATGAGCGCTGATCGCTGGGTGGTACTCATAGCAATCCAACTATGACAACCACAGAGGTCTGCTGCAGACCCTGGGTTGTCATGCCAACCCATCAGTGACCCACGGTCATGTGACATGGGCGCCGATGGGCGAGATTAGTGACGCGCTTCCGGTGCAATCATGTTAAATGCCGTTATCAGAGATTGACAGCGGCATTTAACAGAGTTAACAGCTGCGGGTGGATAGCGATTCCACCCGCAGCTGTTAGGAGCATATGTCAGCTGTTCATATCACCCCATCCAACAGTGCAGAGAGAATCCTCCTACTTCCATATTGTGCAGCCAGGGCTCACCGCAATCAGGCAGTGTTTAAATGAATATGCCTTGGAGATGGCAGAAAAATATTTAAAATTGAGAGTCCTCAGTGGTTGATACCTTTTAATGGCTAACTTAAAAGATGGTAGCAAGCCATTTGTTACCATCTTTTCAGTTAACCATTAAAAGGTATCAACCACTGAGGACTCTCAATTCTAAATAGTTTTCTATCTACTGGCTAACACGGTACTAAGATATACATCTTTCCTGTATCAAATTGAAGATGGCAGTCACACAGCTGAAGAGTTGTGGAGAGCTACCCAGGCCGAGTTTGAGCAATGGCTGTCTTCACTGAACCTGGGGCCAGGGAAGATCAGGTGCGATAACGGTGCAAACCTGTTGCTGGCCCTACATTGGGGCAAACTCACACACATGCCTTGCATGGCTCACATCCTCAACCTTGGGTCACAGCAATTTCCCAGCCACTATCCCAATCACGATGTGTGGCTGCAGAATGCATAGTCACAGTTATAGACTTCCAACCCTGGGAACATCAAGTTGTCAACGCAAAAACATTAGCAGCAGTGTATGTGGCATAAGCAATTTCTGTGAGTCGTTTCACAAATCTTCTAGACCAGCACGTGCACCAGCAAAATACAGCACATGTCTGACATGTAGTAAACAACTGGAGTGGATGGTGCAGTAGTATCTCAAGCTCAATATCAATGCCATCAGGGGAAATTTGGACTCTTTTGAATTTTGGTTTTCAAAAATGGAAGAGTGGCCTGAGCTTGCCGGTCACGCCTTGGTGATTTTGTCATGCCCAACAGCCATCATTCTCTCAGAACGTATTTTCAGTACTGCTGGTCGTGTCCTGATGGATAAGCGCATCCAGTTGTCCCCTTAAAGTTTAGACTTCCTAACTTTCATCAAGATGAACAAGTCAGGATATCCAATGACTTTTGCACCTCAGTTGCAGACTGGGCAGACTAGGCAATGGTGTGCAGCTTTTGGTGTGCTGCATTGATCTCACGTTATTGCAGTCTATGACACCATTGTCGTGGCTTCTGTGCCTGCTGTTGCTACTGCTCCTGATGTTACTAGCAATTGTTTGAAATGTGGAGGCTCATAACTGTGTCTCCATCTGGTGGCTTGCCTTTAGTGGAATGGGTGTCAGAGCCCCATTTTACTATTTCTACTCTGGGGAAATTGATGATGTTTTAGTGGTGTCTGCCCTAAATTTTGGAAATGTTTGGACTACAAGTTGGGTCTCCTTCATGTTTGTTGCCTGAATTTTGCAGGGCTCTCAGAGCACCAGGCCTTCATTTGTCACTCATCTACCTGTTACTGATCAATGTTTAAGCTAGAAATGATGCTCCAAGCTCTGTCTCAGTCCCTGCCCCATTCATCCATACTGCATACGATTTGTACTCTGTGTCAGTTGGGAGGTTGGATGCTTTTGATGCACAAGGAAACAAGGGTAATTGTGGTGTCACCTTTGAGGACTGTACTTTGTGTGATGTTAAGGTGGAGGAAGAGGAGGAGAGGCCATTTGATGCAGAGCTTGCTGGAACACATGCTCTTTCTGGCCCTCATCTATAAGGTGTACTGCTGTTCACCTGCCAAAGAAAGGGAGTCAAGTTGCCCATTCAATAACACAAATTGTGAGTTGTCTTTATATAGGATGAGCCAGTGTTTGTTCATTAAAGCTTTCAGTAACTTTACCACCTACCCCATGTACACCTCGAGCACCAAGCCAATTTCCCCTTTCACCACAACCTTGCTTTTTCCCACTCATGCTGAATGTACCCTTACCCTCTTTTAACCAGCTGTTTCCCAACCCTAGGCCCAGACCTGTCAGTCACATGTCAAAGTTTTTATTGGCTGATATAGTGTGTCTAAATCACAGAATTAGGACAAAATATTTATATATTGAAATGTGGACTGATAGCTTCACCACACAATTAGCACAAAGGATTTAGATGTTGAAATGTGGACTGGTGGCTGAAACACAGAATTAGCACAAAAGATTTTGATTATGAAATGAGGTCTGGTGCCTGCACCAGACAATTATCCCAAACATTTTGAATCATGAAATGAGGCCTGGTGCCTGCACCAGACTATTATCCTAAACAATTTGGATTATGAAATGAGGCCTGGTGCCTGTACAAGAGTATTATCCAAAATTATTTGGATCATGAAATGAGGGGATCGTCCCTAACTATCTGGCTGTATCCTCAGCGATCAAAGCTAAGTACTCCCATATGTTATCATACTCCTGATGAACCTCGGAAGAGGAGAAACGCGTCGAGTTACACATGATTTGGAGTTATATCTCATGCAATTGCTGAGTGGCTGCATGACTGATAGTTAATATTTTAATAAGAACACAGTCATGATATCTTAAAAGCCTTTGCTTTAGTTATACATTCTAACTAAATACTGAGTGGTTATCAGCTTATTAATATCACGAACACCACACTGCACTTGCTCACTGAGCCAGTGCGCGTGTCCTGAATAAGACAGACTGCACTCAAAGATACCTGTGGAGCAGGGCAGCAACGGTGAAGATGCGTGCTTCAGACTAACAGGATCCGAAGCACATGACTGCCAAGGGGCGGCGCCGGCCACAGGTCTCTCAGAGGGAGCAGTAACAGACAGAGATTGATTCAGGCCAGAGGACCTTAAGCACGTGACTGCTGATGGGTGTGGCCTAAGCTCCAGAGAGCTATGAGCAGAAAGAAAACTCCTAGAAGGGTAACTACGGGACAGAGTTACCAAGGGGCATAGACAAAACGGATAGTCAGGATAGCCAGGTCATACACAGAGGGAGCAACGCAGTACAAGTGGAGCAGGCAGAGTGTAGCGCCCGCGTCCCTGCCTGCTGCCAGACAGGGACGTCGCTCTCCTCACCTGCGCTCAGCGTCCTCAGTGCTCCCAGCCTCCTCTGCGCCTCTGGCATCCTCGGCGTCCTCCTTCCGCCCTGCTGGTCCCGCGCGCTCCTTCCCTGCTGCTGGCCTTAGGGCGCGCGCCCGCACCCTCCCCCGTCTTAAAGGAGCCGCGCGCATTTTCCAAATCAGTCTCCAGCCAATGCTGGTGGACTCCACCCTATATTAAGGGCTTCCTCCTTAATGGAGGTGCCCGAGCAATGTTGTTTCTGTGCAGTCTAACTCTGCTTCAGCCATCAGCTCCTGTTTCCAGTTGCCTGCCTGTTACCTGTCTGTTTGCCTGTCGGCCATCTGACTGCAGCTCTATCCAGAGGTTCGGACATCTTCAGCAGAGATCCCGGCTGTTGCCTGCTCACCTGGGAGCGATCATCTGCCATCCGACTGCAGCTCTATCCAGAGGTTCGGACATCATCTGCGGAGATCCCCGGCTATTGCAGAGACTCTTGCCTGCTCACCTGGGAGCGATCATCTGCCATCCGACTGCAGCTCTATCTAGAGGTTCGGACATCATCAGCAGAGATCCCCGGCTATTCCAGAGACTCTTGCCTGCTCACCTGGGAGCGATCATCTGCCATCCGACTGCAGCCTACCAGGAGGCTCCACCAGCTCAGGTCGTATATGCCTGTTTGTCTAGAGACTGCCTTGGTCACTTACCGTGACAAACCTGCCTGTCCAGAGACTGCCCTGGTCACTTGCCGTGACAACCGGCCTGCCCAGAGACTACCCTGGTCACTTGCCGTGACAAACCTGCCTGCCCAGAGACTACCCTGGTCACTTGCCGTGAAAAACCTGCCTGCCCAGAGACTGCCCTGGTCACTTGCCGTGACAACCTGCCTGTCCAGAGACTGCCCTGGTCACTTGCCGTGACAACCTGCCTGTTCAGAGACTGCCCTGGTCACTTGCCGTGACAGCCTGCCTGCCCGGAGACTGCCCTGGTCACTTGCCGTGACAAACCTGCCTGTCCGGAGACTGCCCTGGTCACTTGCCGTGACAAACCTGCCTGCCCAGAGACTGCCCTGGTCACTTTCCGTGACAACCTGCCTGTCCAGAGACTGCCCAGGTCACTTGCCGTGACAACCTGCCTGTCCAGAGACTTCCTTGGTCACTTATTGTGACAACCTGCCTGTCCAGAGACTGCCTGGCTAATTGCCGTGATTCCCTGTCCTATTCCCGGATGCCACCCGCTCTCTTACAAGTAAATTGTCTTGTATAATAAAGCTTAGTGGTTCCACCAACCAGACCCGTTTCCGTCAGTGGTTCCACCTACCAGACCCGTTACACAGAGAATAACCAGAACGTAGCCAAGAGATCAGAAAACCAGAACGGGCAAATACACAGTACCAAGACAGTAGACAAACTCACAACGAAGAGACGGACCGGGTCAAAACCAAACAAGCAACAAGATCAGGCACAAGGCACAGGCACACAGGAGGTCAACTAACTCAGCCGAGGGCAGGAGTATAACTGACACCAGACCTAGGTCAATTGGCAACTAAATAGCCGCCCTCTGCCAGAGAGAGGCTGAAACCATTAACCCCAATCTGACCAGGACGGGGCAAAGACAAAACCCCGTCCTGGGTCATGACAGTACCCCCCTCTCAACGGGGGGCCACCGGACCCCCGGGTTTCTCAGGACACCTGGCATGAAAGGCACGGACCAACTGATCCGCATGAACAGATCGGGCAGGAACCCACGACCGGTCCTCTGGACCGTAGCCTTTCCAATGTATTAGATACTGAAGAGCACGACGGACAAACCTAGAGTCAAGAATTCGTTCTACCTCGTACTCAGACTGCCCATCTACCAAAACCGGTGGTGGGGAAGACAACGATCCTTCTCTACAGGACCCCACAGGTTTCAAAAGGGCCCTATGGAAAACGTTGGGAATCCGTAGAGACGGAGGGAGACGCAACCGAAATGCCACCGGGTTAACTGCTTCCGTAATTTCATAAGGACCAATAAATTTAGGTCCAAGTTTCGCAGAGGGGACCTTGAGCCTTATATTCCTAGTAGATAACCATACCTTATCCCCAACCTGGAACACCGGCCCCACAGACCGTTTTTTGTCAGCAAAAAAATTATATTTAGACTGAGCCTTCGTAATGTTCCTTTGGACCTCCTGCCATAACTCCCCCAACCGCTGTATTGTCCCATCCGCCCCAGGACACCCAGAGTCCAAACGGGAGAACTCCCCAAAATGTGGATGAAACCCATAATTGCAGAAAAAGGGAGATGTGCCCGTAGACTGGTTAGTGCGGTTGTTAAACGCAAACTCAGCCAAAGGTAACGCAGTACACCAATCATCCTGTCGGGCTGAGGTCAGGCAACGCAGGATTTGCTCTAAAGACTGATTGGTCCGCTCAGTCTGCCCATTAGTCTCTGGATGATAAGCGGATGAAAAAGACAGATCAATACCCAACCTCTTACAAAATGCCCTCCAAAATCTGGAAACAAATTGTACCCCCCTATCAGACACCACATTCAAGGGTACCCCATGCAACCGCACCACATGCTCAACAAACAATCTGGACAACGTTTCTGCATTAGGTAAAGCCGACATGGGTACAAAATGTGCTTGTTTACTAAACCTGTCCACCACTACCCAAATGACGGTATTACCCTTGGAAGGAGGAAGGTTGGTGATAAAATCCATGGACAAATGGGTCCATGGTCTATCAGGAATTGGCAGTGGCACCAATTCCCCGGCCGGTTATGGGGGGGTTTCGCACGGGCACATACCCCACAAGCAGACACAAATTCCCCAACATCAGAGGCTAAAGAAGACCACCAGAATATCCTAGAGATGGCCCTCCGGGTAGCCGAGATCCCAGGATGTCCACCCAGAACTGAGTCGTGGAATTCCCGAAGGACCCTGAGACGAAATTGAACTGGTACAAAAAGTTTATCCACCGGCTTAGCCGGAGGGGCAAGAGACTGAGCTTCCCGAATCTCCTGCTCCAACCCAGCAGAAACAACTGCCACCACCACCCCAGGCTGAAGAATGGAGGATGGAGGTTCGGGGGGAGACACCGGATCCAGACTGCGTGACAAGGCATCAGCCTTGACATTTTTGGATCCTGGCCGAAAAGTGATGGAGAACTGGAATCTGGAAAAAAAAAGCGACCATCTTGCCTGTCTAGGAGTCAACCTTTTAGCAGACTCAATGTAAGCTAGGTTCTTGTGGTCCGTAACCACGGTAATAGGATGGACAGCACCCTCCAAAAAATGCCTCCATTCTTCAAAGGCCAACTTCACGGCCAGAAGTTCTCGATTCCCAACATAATTTCTCTCCGCAGGAGAGAATTTCTTAGAGAAAAAGGCACAGGGTCTCAAATTAGTCAAAGTGGCGGGTCCCTGGGACAACACTGCCCCACCCCCACCTCCGAGGCGTCCACCTCAACAATAAATGGTTCAGACGGGTCCGGTTGAATAAGAACCGGAGCAGACATGAAACATTTTTTTAAGAACTGAAATGCCGCCACCGCTGCGGCTGACCAATTCTTGACATCAGCCCCCTTTTGAGTCAGATCTGTGAGAGGTTTAACTACCTGCGAGAACCCCCTTATAAACTTGCGATAGTAATTAGCGAATCCTAAGAAACTCTGCAGAGCCTTCAAATCACGAGGTTGTACCCAATCAACAATGGCCTGCACCTTATTAGGATCCATGCGATACCCCTCAGCAGACACAATGAACCCCAGAAACGACAGTTCCTGAACGAAGAATGAACATTTCTCTAGCTTAGCAAAGAGACAGTTCTCCCGGAGCCTTTGGAGAACTGCCCGAAGATGATCGTTGTGAGTTTGTTTATCAGGCGAGTAGATAAGAATGTCATCCAAATACACAACCATAAAAACGCCCAATAAAGTCAGAGAACACATGATTAATAAAATTTTGGAAGACTGCTGGTGCGTTGGTCAGACCGAAAGGCATGACTAAGTTTTCAAACAACCCTTCAGTAGTGAGAAAAGCAGTCTTCCACTCATCCCCTCCCGGACCCGGATTAGGTTATATGCCCCCCGCAGATCCAATTTCGAAAACCACTTAGCCCCAGACAACTGGTTGTACAAATCAGGAATAAGTGGGAGGGGGTAAGTATTTCTCACAGTTATCTTATTTAACTCTCGAAAATCGAGGCATGGGCGCAAACCAACGTCTTTTTTCTTAACGAAAAAGAACCCCGCCGCCATGGGGGAAACAGAAGGACGAATGTGTCCCTTACGAAGGCTCTCGGAAATGTATTCTTTCATAGCAGCCCGCTCGGGACCCGGAGGTTATACAAGCGGGCCTTGGGCAATTTAGTACCTGGAACCAGGTCAATGGCACAATCAAATGGGCGGTGTGGTGGTAAAACCGCAGCCTCTTTTTCAGAGAAAACGTCCGCATAGTCCTTCACGTACTCCGGAATACCTTCCAGACCAACGGACGACACAGACACAGTAGCAAGACATCTTTCAGAACAATTAGATCCCCATTTAACAATATCACGGGAATCCCAGTCAATAATCGGGTTATGCCGTTGCAACCAGGGAAACCCTAACACCAGGCCAGCAGAGAGGTTATCTAAAACAAAACATGACATACGCTCCTGGTGAAGGGCCCCCACCCTGAGGGTGAATTCTTCAGAGACAAAATGGACACCGTCCTTGGTGAGAGGTGTAGAATCAATGGCCATTATTTTTATAGGAGTCTCCAACCTAACTGTCCCTAATCTACAGCTGGCCACCAGCTTAGAGTCAATCAGGTTCAAGGATGATCCACAGTCCACAAAAGCTGAAGTAAGGAAAAAGCAGTTCTTCACACCAAGTTCCACCTTTAACAGTATCTTAGAAAATGAAGGAAAGGGTACCTGAGAGTCTGAGTGACCTCCACGATGATCACCCAGACTCAGTCGCTTGTTAGTCGGTGGGCAGGAGGGACAGTTCTTTTTCCAATGTCCAGGATCACCGCAGTAAAAACACAGCTTTTCTAAACGTCTCCGTCTCCTTTCTTTCTCTTTGAGGTCGATGGCTCCCATCTCCATGGACTCCAATACAGTACTGGCTCCCCTTCCACTGGAGAAAAGTGGTGTCTCGACCTGCATCACACCTCTCGCCCGCAGCCTGCGATCCATTCGGACGGCCTGGGTCATGGCGTCCTCCAGAGAATCAGGCGTAGGGTGGAGTGCCAAGGCATCTTTCAGACGTTCAGACAGGCCTACGGAACAAGCCCCGGAGGGCGGCATCATCCCAACAGACCTCAGCAGCCCAGCGTCTGAACTCTGAGCAAAACCACTCGGCTGAGTGCTTCCCCTGACATACACTCATCACCATGTCCTCAGCCATCAGCACTCGATCAGGCTCATCATAAATATGCCCCAGGGCCTGAAAAAATGCATCCACAGTCATTCTCTCAGGGGCAGTGATAGGAAGGGAAAAAGCCCAAGCCTGGGGGCTCCCCTTAACAGAGATATAATGACTCCCACCCTCTGACTTTCATCCCCAGAAGAGTGCGGTCTTAAAGAGAAAAAAAGCTTACAGCCCTCTTTGAAAAATTTAAATTCCTTTCTATCTCCGGAAAAGGTATCTGGTAATTTAACCGGGGGCTCTGGGGAAACTAATGTAACATCTTGAACCCCTGTCCCATGAACACCAGATGATAAAGCCCCCTGCACAGTGTCAGCCATCAGCTGCTGAGACTGAGACAGAGCTCGTTGTTCCTCATTCAGTTTCTGAGACGTCTGAGTCAGGTGCTTTACCTGCTCAGAAAGGGCATACATAGGA